>OZ005648.1:252552904-253172904 GCA_963930645.1 Salticus scenicus
CTTTAAAAATTGAAGGATTTTGTATATTTTAATACAGTTTTATAAAAAATTTATTAGGCGGAATTGATTTTGATAAAGAACAGAAATGTTGTTAAAATGTGGTCGAGATAAAATTACAAATAACTTGGTTTATTTTCATGCAGACAAATATTTAAGTTGTATAAAAGTAGTATCTTTTTTAGTGCAATTCAAAGATGCTATTCTATATAATAACAGGAGACTTGGCGTTGGAATATTAAAACTCGAATAAACCACTACGTCATAAACGCCAAAGAAAAAAATATTGGAAATGCATACAGCTGTTTCGGTAGCCTAAAGCGTACCGTCTTCAGTGCAAAAAGGATTCTGAAACCGGAGAAGTGCTCGTATATATAGGAGAGGGCCGGATTTAGTTCAACCAATAGGATTACGGGAAAGGTGGGGAGAGTGGCCAATAGGAATTTAGGAAAGTTAGCTGTGTAAACAGTAGAAAAACTAAGAAAATGTGGACTGAATATAAAATTTCCAACAGTCAGACAAATAGGGAATAGCGAAATCACAATTTACAAGGTTTTTAAAATTTTTATAAATATGAAAAGCTTCAAAGAAATCGAGTTCATGAATGGATTTAGGTCTACAAATTATTTTAGCTGAATTAAATTTAAAATTATGATTTTCCTCCCAGCAATGTTTAGAAATAGCCGATTTATTGGTTTCTTGTTTGCGAACGTAATTCATATGTTCTTTTAGACGAAATTTAAGATTGCGTTTAGTTTGGCCAATATATGATAAACCACACTGACAGGAAATACTATAAATACCCCAAGAATTATGCATATCAATGGGATCTTTTAACTGAGAAAAGGTGAGTTTATTGGAAGGCGAAAATATTATTTTAAAATCATATTGTTTGAGAATTTTAGCTATGGTTTGACTGGATTTAGGAAAATAGGGTAAGACAATACTCATATTAGAAGAGACTGATTTAGTAGACGAAATACGAGGGAGTTGTAATTTTTGGATAGCTTTGTCTATAATGGAAGGGTTATAACCTCTGTCAATTGCAATGGCTTTCAGATATTTAATTTCAGAATTTAATAAAATAGGATTTGAACAAATATTAAGTGCACGGTTTACAAAAGTATAGAAAGCAGCCATTTTTTGGTTAGGTGGGTGACATGAACGCGCATGGGGAGGAAGGGAGACAGCAAAATTTTTTCGATAGACGGTGGTTGAAACCTTCTATTTCTTGTTACCCTCGTCTCTCGCACTGCAAATGGATTTTCAACCACCGTCTATCGAAAAAATTTCGCTGTCTCCCTTCCTCCCCATGCGCGTTCATGTCACCCACCTAACCAAAAAATGGCTGCTTTCTATACTTTTGTAAACCGTGCACTTAATATTTGTTTAAATCCTATTTTATTAAATTCTGAAATTAAATATCTGAAAGCCATTGTAATTGACACAGTATTTTGTATTATTATTTATATATTTTACCTCTTATATAACATATCGAATATCTCAGTTAGTCGATAAATGCATTCATAAGTAGATTTCTGGTTTTTTTTTTTTTTTTTTAATATTTTGATGTTTTTATAGTTTTGAATATACCGTGTTTTCCAACATATAATCCTCAGGTTATCTAAATTTGTTTCACATCGGCAATTTTAATAAACATTTGAGGTCTAAACCCGAGTGTCACTCGGATTCCGATTTTCTTTGAAGGAAACTAAGCCGGATAGTCTCTTGGGATCAACTATATTAACTCTCTGAACTACAAAATTGTCAATTATATGAATTCGCGGTTTGTTTAGATATTATGTATGAACCTTCTACTTTCAAAAATGTGTATAGAAAGAGAGGGATGGAAACATCTAACAGACGTTGTATGCGACGATCTAGAATCGCAATTCAAATGAGAGTTATTTTAAGCATTTTTTAATGAAGCTTTTTACCAATAAATCTATTTATTTTTTTTTTATTTTTTTTTTTATTTTTTTGTAAACTATTAAGGAAAACCATTTTTTTGTAAACCACTGGGATAAATTTTTATTCAATTTTATTTAAAATTTTATGTTCAAAAATAATGTTTCTTTTTGTGGAATTTTCTTTTTACTAAAAAACATGCTTTTTTCAATAATTTTTCATCAAATATTACCTCATACTGAACTTAAATAGTTTCTACATTATTAATAAAACCGGTTTAAAATTTCTAAAAAAAAAAAAAAAAAAAAAAATTGATCACAGTACTTAATTTAAAAAAAACAAGTACCGGTAACCCTTAGTCTAACAGGAGATATGAGGTTAGAATAACTCAAACCTGAAAGTGTTAACAAGCACAGCTATTTTTAAACGATATTTTGTCTCAATCACATTTACTCTTGGCTATAAATTAAATTTTCTGGTGTAGAACCGATTTATCTGAACTGGGATGTACGCAGGAATATAGGATGTATCCTTAATAAATCATTAAACAAAAACGCGAATACAAACTGTAAATAAAAAGAAACATTTTTAAAAAGAAAAAAAAATGCTTTTTAAAATTAAACATTCAATTACATACTAATTAAAATCGTAATCGAAAATTATTATCAACAAAAATGTATTAATTATAAATATTATCCTCTCAGTTTTAAAATCATATGTTATTCTAAAGAACGTATAATGACCATTATAAGTTTTACGATTTTTTTTTTTTTTAAATTTATTATTATTATTTAAATTAATTTAGAATTGGAATTGGATTTCAAAAAATTTAAGGCGATATCTTAAAGTAAAAACTGCTGAATACAATCTTGCAGAGACTAGTTCAGAAATTAGCTGGTTTGCTTTTAATAATTGCTTAAGTAATATATGAATATTGATATATTTTCCTTGTTCAAATACAGTCGGTAACAAAAGTATCCGAACACTTTCAAAAATTCCTATTTAAAACAAAAGTAGAGTTAATACTGTTTGTTAAATAAATCCTTGACGAATCATGTTCTTAGTCAGTCTAAGAACATGATTCGACAAGGATTTATTTAACAAAACAATATTAACTCTACCTTTCTTATATAGGAATTTTTGCTAGTGTTCGGATACGTTTGTTACCAACTGTACTTTGAGGTTGAATGGTTTTAATATTGCACTAGATCTACAAATTTAGTAATTTCTATCCATCTCATAAGATTTGCTATTTGTCAAAGATTTTTGCTCTAGTCCTATAAACTAAAAAGTACTTTTTACTTTCTTCTATATGTAATATAGAGAAAGTATTGGATTCGTAAAAATTTTCGACCTCGGGTTTTTGTTGAATTTACACGTTTTGAGAGCTGTAGAACACGATTTGACCATTTTTAGAAAATGTCTGTCTGTCTGTCTGTCTGTGTGTGTGTGTGTGTGTGTGTGACAAAATTTTGTGACAACTGTATCTCAAGAACTACTGCACAGAATTTTATACAAATTGGTATGTAGTTGCACCTTGACATAAGTTAGTGCCTATCAACTTTTGGTAAAAATTGTCTTACAGGTTGCGTTGCCATCCCGCTTTTTCTAAAATTTTAACATGGTGATATAGGACGAAAATTTGTATAAATGTGCATAAAGAAAATTATATTCTAGTAATCATTATGAAATTTACAAGAATTATTTATAATAGAGATAGTCAACTGGGAAAAAAATTTTGTATGCATAGGAGGCTCGCCACCCCCCTGGGGGGGAAGTCCCCCCTCGTGGGGAGTACATTTTCAAGATGGGTATCTTTCGAAAGGTCTCGTCAATACCTTTAAAACGAATGGTTGAACTATAAATCTGTGATAATTTAAAACAAAGTTATCGATTTTTTTTACTTTTAACGAAAAAAAAAAACAGAAAAAAAAATCGTATTTTTTTTTTTTTTTTTTTTTTTTTTTTTTTACGAAATTTAACCAGACTTGGTATTTAGTTGGCCCCTGACATAAAAACTGAGGTTGATTAGATTTGGGGATCAATCGCTCAACAGGTGGCGCTGTGATCGTATTTTTTCTAAATTTTTAACATGGCAGTATAGGAAAAAGTTTCGTATAAATGTACATAATGAGAGTTATTCTTAACCTGTGATTGTGAAATTAATATGAATTATTGATAATAATAGTAGTTAATTAGGAAAAAAAATTTGGGGCATTGCTTCCCCACCCTATGGGGAAGTTCCCCTCCCCCCCCCCCCCCGAAGGGAGTGTAAATTTTCAAGACCGGTATCTATCGAAAGGTCTCGTCAATACCTTTAAAACGAATGGTTGAACTATAAAATATGTGGTAATTTAAAACAAAGTTATCGATTTTTTTTACTTTTAACGGAAGAAAAACACTGATTTTTTTTTTTTTTTAAATATTGTTACTGCGTGAATTTGTGTAAGAAAATATAGAAGAAAGTCTTGTGGTGGCCACAACATACTAGTTTTTTTCTGAAATTCGCTTTAATTTGTAAAGGGTAAAGTGTACAATAGAATTATAATCAGAAAGTATTATTCTATCTACGTCGTTTATTTGAATAATACTACGCAAAATATTGTTTTCATTATATCATTTTTAGAGAAAAGAAAGTGCCGAAATTAAATGAAAAAAATATGATTTGGTCATCGTAAAACATTCTTCCACATCATTCTATATACATACAGGTACATATACACCACAGGCGACACCTACAGGTTGACAAGCACAAAAAAGTTTTGATTTTAAATACGCTTTTTGGTGCTGATTTAACAGAATTGATTTATATTTAAATCATTTGTAAAATCGCAAAAATCTGCAACAACTGAACTGCTTGCCAGCCTAATCAACTGACAAGGCCGATGCCGGTCTATATCCAAAAATGATGCTGATTCAATTAACCGGAGAGTCACCGAGTCATTTTTTGTAACGCTAGTGGTTGCGTTTCAGTGTATTCCCGCTTCCCACAGTGTTGGGGGAAAGCCGAAAGAAAGCTATTAGAGAAAGATCAGCGAAGATTTTACCGCAAATTTCTGACTTTAAGAGGGCGAAATGAATCAACGATACTGGTGTCGTCGTGGTCAAATACACTGATTCCAGAAGTAAAATTTTATTAACTACTCAAAAATAGCAATAATGACTTGAAAACATACTATGTTAGAAGAAATCCACCCAAGGTCAGTTACACAGATGAATTTATAAGTGGCGGGCGTCTAATAGACAAATATGCGACTACTAACGAGTTAATGCCATCTTGTGACTTTTATTCAATCAGTACATCTTTTCATAATATCCATATCATATATGGATAGATATATGATATATAGGTGTTCCCAGATTGGGGATTTTGTCCCCATTTCGAGGATGTTTTGGGCTTATGGGGACAATTTTGGGGACCAAATGATTCTGGGGAATTTCGAGGGGAGTTTTTATATTTTTGGGGAGAAATCTAGGGAATTTTTCAACTTTTTTGACTTATTTTTGTCTACCTGTTAAGTTTACAGCATTGCCTATTGTAGGGATTTGCTATTATGCATAGGAGTTTTTGTAAGTACATTTAATAGTACTTCTCCCCAGCACATCCTCAGGATATCCTGAATATGGAAGTACATCTTGCGTACATCCTCAGCACTAAAGTACGTTACACAGATTTAAAATTGTCTGATAACTAGTGTGTATATAAAAGTTATTTTTATGTATGGGGATTTTTTTCAAAAATAAGTGTCATTTAGGCAAAAATCTGGGCCTTAATCTGTTAAGTTTTTTTTTTTTTTTTTGGTAAAAAATTTACTTTTTTAGTGAAAATTGAGTTGGGGATTTTTTTGAAAAAAAAAAAAAAAACCCTGATTGGGGGGGAAACTTGAAAGCCTGTTTAGGGAAATTGACAGTCGATCATCTGGCAACGCTGCATATTAAAGATATAAACGTTACCTTTATATAGAAATAAAGTTTCCTAATGAAAGAAGGTATTTTCAAAATTAAAATAATTCACACAACATTACATAGATAAATGACTTTTAAATTGTTAGCAAAATAGCAGCATTTTTAATGCGAATAACATATACAATAATATTGCAAAGTCACAATGGTCAAAGACAAGGAAGGAAAAACTTTAATTAACAATGTATTGATTAAATATTATGATTGTAAATAAAACATTATGCATATTGACAAATGTAAATAAAGCATTATGCAAATTAAAAAAATATTGAAAAAGTTAATAAATGTACAGGCAATTTACTCTGAAATTTCTCCCAAAGACTGCTATATCTTTCATATGGGCAATTATAGTAGATAACATATTTGAGTTCTTTTTTACAATGTTTTTATTAACTTCGATTCTGACTTGTTTGTTTGTTTGTCCGGTACAAATCTTGAAATCTATTTTTAATTAACTTCCCTACTAGCTAGACATTTGAAACTTTCACAGTAGCTCAGAACCCGGTGACAACACAATACTTCGAAGTCAGATTTTCGAATTTTCGAATAGATTTCTTTTAATTAATTAAAATAGGAAAATAATAAGCTCTTAATAGCAATAAAATAGCCATTAAAATATAAACTATAATTTAATTGTTGCCAAAACAAAAAAAAAAAGAGTTCATTTTCTTTCGGCATAAAAATAAATACATTTAATGCAACGTGAACGTTAAAAATTATAAAAAGTTAAATTATGCATCTCACAAAAATGGACGTCATTAAAAAAATTATACACATTGATAAGTGCTAATGTAGTTAACGATGCTAATATACGTTGTTCTAAAAGGAGTAATATTTCATTTTTAAAACCAACTTTTTTTTTATCACTATTATTGTTATTTCATTGAACTGAGTCCGAGTGCTTAAATATTGCTTAAATATTATTTTTTATCCTCGAGTATTTTTTTAGTGATTCATCAGAAAATTTAAAAACATGGTATATATATATATATATATTAATCTTATAATTATTTTTATTTTATTTATTAATTTATTTTTTGAGACAATAATATGTAAGATCATGTAAAATCACTATATACATATGTAGACTTATATATATATACAGGGCTTCAGGAATTTGGAAAAACTGGTCGCCAGGAAAATTTTTTGGTAGCCAGTAAAAAATACTCTTCACCTCCCCCTCCCATATTTATTTATGTATTTATTATTTATTTTTCAATTTTTCAATTTATTTGAATGTAAGAAGTTAAATTCTCTGAATAAAAATGAAGTACTAACTAAGACTGAATTATACACCAAGAAACACTTGTTTAATTTTAACATTTTCAAACCGATTTTTTATTTCCTCTAAAAGATACACCATTGGTATCAACATGTCATTAAACCGGCGTAATGGTTCAGCACCAGGTCGTAAAGAGAGAGAACTAGAGCAGTGTAAAATACATCGATTCAAAACCGGGTTCTTAAACATGCACAGTGGATCGCAGTGCAAATTCCCTATTGGTTTATTGATTCAACACTACGGTGTGCATAACATGCACAGGTAGCCATGAGTCGCTGATTTCCTTCTACTTTTTCTTACATGAATTAATATTAAACTACACTGTAGTTTAGCATGTGTTTTGAGTTTCGATTCTAGCCATGAATCGCTGATTTCCTTCTAATTTTTGTTACACGAATTAAAATTAAACTACACTGTAGTTTAGCATATGTTTTAATATTCGATTCTATATATATATATATATATATATATATACACACACACTAGCAGGATTTGCCCGCGTCGCTGGTCATTATATTTAAATGATTTCTTTTAAATGAATAATTGAAACGTTTAAATATATATATTTCGATTGATGACTATTTTCATCAAAGCTTTAGTGGCGATATCAAATACTTTTTAAACTTCTCGAATCTGTAAAAAAAAAAAAAAAAAAAAAAAAAAAAACTATTATTAAAACGAATATTCCCGAAAACAGTCCAATAGTAAGGTCCTGTACTCAATATGGACACCCTAAGGAAAATGTATTTTTTTCACCCCCGTGTACACGTCATAAGACTCGAAAAATGTATGACCACTATCCTTGGACTGTTGACTATCATTATTAAAATTAGTGACCTTGTAATTATTGTGGTTTAATTTAAATGATAAAAACAAAAAATATTTACATGTGTCCATATAAGGAACCACCTGTCTCTATTATGGACATGCATGCCCATATTAGGGACAGGTGGTTCCTTATTGACCTACTACACAGGGTATATGGAAGAGCCACTCTTCCAAGAGATTTTAAAAGAGAGGGGATAAAAAAATATATCTTAAAGTATTGTGGGGGAGGGGGGCACAGTAAATATCTTCAGAACATACACTTTAGAAAGGGGGAGGCTGTCATTTTCGGTTGTGGCTCTTCGAAGTCCCATGCAAAGCACCTCAGTTACTACAAAATATTATGAAATAATGTAGTTGCTCTTGCTTAGCTTTATTGCATCTGACTGCAGAATTTACATCTGTTATTACCCAGTCCTCACAGGATGGACAAATTAAAACTTCTTCATCATGGGCGCTAAGTCCCACACAGTCCTCATGGACATATATCTGCCGCATTTGATGCATGGCCGCATATCTGCAACAGCATCAATAATGCATAAGAAGCAGCACCAGCTCTCCTTTGTTGAGGAAGTGATACCGCTGGTACCTGCGATTTCGCCAACAGATACCCTACTGAGGGGAGGCTTCCTTTTATTTTTCTGCACGGGCTTTTTGGAGGATTTTTTTCTTGGAGAAGGTTTCTTGGAGGATTGCTCAGATAGCATCTTGTTGAACAAGGATTTTATCACTTTGATGCCTTTTGAGTTTATCGTCTAGCGACAGTCGATAACACGCTAGTGAAAGAATTTTCCATGGAAAAATGATCTCGCAGGTGATGAAGTGGGTCAATAACAGGAGAAAGTATGCTATTAACAGGAGCTTCAACATCTGTTGCAGTTTCCAAATTTGGTACATTTTCTTCCCCTTCTGCTGCTGTTTCCGTAATTACAGTAATGTCACTAGGCGCGAAAGCTTCATCTGGAATTATAGTTGGATCGAAAGGAAAAATTCCAGTTGCCTGAAAACCTGAAGTTATGTTCGACAGAGTCATCGAAAGATTCCAAACCTTCCTAAAGATTTCCCGAAATCTAAGTCGAGTGATCTGTCTATCAGGGTGACGAGTGAAATGGAGCAATACTTCATCATCCCAGTATAATTCAAAAGCTTTAAAAATAGCTTTGTCCAAGGGCTGCAATTCCTGAGTCATGTTGCTGGGCAGGCAGTAGAGTGTTACATTGTGCTCGTCTGCCTTTGTCACGATTTCTGCGTCCAAATGAGAACTGGCTCCATCAAAAACAAGAAGAGTGGGGCCTTCAGTTTTGAACTTAGCGAAATGTTCCAACCAAGTGCAGTTCATCCACGTTATAAATGTGCTGCGGTTGATTTGCAATATTCAATTCTTCCAAGCACGCTTGCAGTTTCTGAAAATGATCAGAAACAATTACCCGATTCAGCTTCTGGGCTCTCTCTGGATTGAGGTTCTGAGACTTCCTTTTAGCAGCAAGTGGGTTGTTTTTCAAGAAAGCTGCCAATCACTTCCTTCCAGCCATGTGTGTTGCTTGGCTGAAATTGTGCTTCAAACCCATCTTCTCAGCATATGTGAAAATATTCCTTCGTAGTAATCTCCCAGTAATTGACATGCCAACGTCTGCTAAAACGTCTGCTACTCTAAATATTCTTGAACAAAGTTCAGCTTGCTGCTTTTTTGTGAGCATGAAATTGCGGCCCAACTTTGGCTTTCGGATTTGATCATTCATCTCGACAGTCTTGAAAATTTTCATGAGAGTTGTCCTTGGAATCCCTGCTGCTTTAGCTGCACTGGCAAATGATGTCCCACTGTGAATGGAATTCTGAAGTATTTCCTTTGTCCACTTGCCTCTTTTTTTCGGCACCATAATGAGCAAATCCTTAAAAAAATCTGAAAAAAAAAACAGCAAACACATAAGAATGATAAATTTGACAGTTTATTCACAGGTAATTTGGACGACCTTCATTTTCTCTTAATTTTTTTTAAAAATGTATCCCCCCCCCTAGTCCCACCTCACCTTAAAAATTAAAATTTCTCGATGCAAATTTTTTACATTACTATCTCAGCATCTGATTTGAAACAAAAATTTTGAGTAACATTCAAGTAATCATTGACAATCCGGTAAAATGGTGTACTTCCACTCTTAATTCGTAATGTATTGTACGGATACTATAATTAAGATTAAAAATATACATATAAACATTAATTTACTATGAATTAGCTAAATAAAATAACACTTAACAGATATTTTACAAATTTGTGAATCTGAAGATTCATTTGCTTGTACTTCCAATGTGGACATAAGGTGTCCATATTGGGAATCGGGCGTACTTTTACTAAATCTTGTAATAAATAAACAAAGAAAACATTTTTAAGCAATATATGCAATAGCAACCGAAAATATGTTTTATCAGCTTTCTAAAACACCTCACTTTTCAATATTTAAAGTAATTTTACCATATCTAATAAGAATTTAAACTTACCTGCAATTACGATCAGCACACCACGAAAAAAAAAGTTTCCTTCCAAATGGCGAACAGCGCGCTTTTTTGCATTTTCCAGGCTAAATTATCTTTTCAACTGCTTTTCTTCACGGACATGTAGCGCCATCTCTCGATCAAATTTGTTACTTTTAAAGATATTAGGGGTGTCCATATTGAGAGCTCTGTCCATATTGGGTACAAGTACCTTAGTGTTAATTCTTAGAATATTCTGTAAACAGTTGAAGCTGTTACTCGTTCAGCAAACTTCACTATTCAATGAATGTTCTGGAACAATCCGAAAAACAGCCATTCATTCCACAGGAGTAAAGCAAATAACACCAAATACTTGAGAGCAGAAATCTTCGCTAGCTCACGAAAAATATTCAGTCGTTTAGAGATTAATCCCAAAAGGACAATCACTCAGAATAGGCCTCTGAATAACTCTGAATAGCAGTGACAACATACTCTCTCGCAGAAATCAATTTTCTCCTATTTATAACTTTTGGCAGTGGGGTTTGGCTATGATTCCATCGAGAATCCAATGGAAAGTTCGAGATCTATGCTCACATGAGTCGGAGAGCTTCGAAACTTCGGGAACTCTAAACTACCATTTATCACGAAATTTAGTAGTCCACTCGCCAAGTTTTTCGCCTAGGCATATCCCACTGAAAGTGAATAAACTGCCCTTTTATTTTTCACTTTACCTGTAAAATTACTTTCATTGGAACAGAACAATTGAAGCAAGAAAAAGACTTAATTCCTTGTAACAATATAACAATATGCAATGAGACCTATTTCTGCCGTATTTTTCACTTGTGTGACGTAAAACCCATCCATCCATCTGCCGTATTTTAAACAACTCATGATGTTATGGTTGTATATATTTTCTATTAAACATATTTTTAATTATTTATTTAAATATTAATTTGAATTAATCAATTATTTCTGTCCGACAACGTGCAAGTACTGCCTGCCCCACACAGCAGCTCATTTATTTGTACGATAAATTAGCGTAGTGATTGGTATTAAAAAAAAAAAAAAAAAAAAAAGAAGAAGAAGAAGTAAACATTATCATGCTACATAACTTTATTAAATCTATCCCTTGGTGACTTTTGAATTTTTGTTGACATATTAGCGACGGAATATGTATATATATTTTTTGTATAATATATTGTATAAAAGGTTGAACCCTATTTTGCTAATAATTTTATCGTACACCTTTCAGCTAATTTATAAGGATTCTTCGTATATTTTTAATGGTTTTTAGGTTTAAAATAGTGCTTGCTGAAATAAACTTTCTATTTTTGAAACTGCCTTTTTTTCTATAAGATTATCTACTCAGGTAAAAATAGATTCTTTATGTGACAACTATCGACATTTTCTTTCTTTCTTTTTTTTTTTTTTTTTTTTTTTTTTGTAATATTTTATAGTCTATTTATATTTTTAATGCGCTACTTAGGTTAAAATGGCTGTTGCTATATTAAAACTTGGCGAAAAACGTTCGGTGTATTTCAACGCCAAAATTTAAAAAATCGCGCAGAAGAATCTATAAATAAAATCTCATGAAATAAATTTATAGTTCATAGAGTTTAGAGAAGTAAAGAAACGTTACGCAGTCGAATGCAACGTCATGTATTTTTTATTTATTTATTTTTTTTTTTATAACAACAGTAAAAATATGAAAAATAGTAGTTAAAAAAAAAAAAAAAAAATATATATATATATATATATATATTTTAGACAACTTATATTAGCATCATAAACTATATTAGCACTTTATCAGTGTGTATAAAATTTTCAAAGTGATAATGACGTCATTTTTTGTGAGATGCATAATTTAACTTTTTATAAGTTTTTATTGTCCCCATTAATAAATGTATTTGTTTTACTGTCGAAAAAAATAAACTCGTAAATTATTTTTGGCAACAATTAAATTACGGATAAAATTTAAATGGCTAATTTTAAAGCTATTATAAGGTTATTATTTTCCCATATAAGTAATTAAAAGAAAATTGCTCTAGGACCATCGTGGGGCACCTTCGTGTCGAATTACGAGACTGTCTGAGCTACTGTCTTTGCGCGCGCGCACACACACACAGACATTGCCTTATATATATATATATATATATATATATATATATATATATATATATATATATATAAAGATATATATCATCAGGAAGATACTTATCTTCAGCAAATTTCTTCAGGAGAAATCTGTATATATATATAAAAATTGAGGTGTGTGTCCCTATATTTCACTTTGCAGCTAAAACTACATATCGTAGACGAATAGTGTTTGTATGTAGCAATAGGTACAAGGCTCCCATCGTGCACTATGGTGGTTGCAAGTCGATACCTCTAAGGGTGTTGCAGATCCAGGGGTTGAAAGATGTGAACTCTAAAAATGTGTGATTATCATTGGTCGGAAATGATCTGGATCGTTCTAGAAATTTCTGGAATGATCTAGAAAGTCTTAAAATTTGAGCCAACTAAGAATGTTCTAGAAAATTCTCAATTGATCTAGAACATTCTAGAATGATCAAGAAAGTTCTAGAATGATCTAGAACATTCTAAAATGATCAAAAAAGCTCTAAAGTATATACAAATGTTGTAGACGATCAAAAATATTTTTATTGATCGGAAATGATCTGGATCGTTCTAGAAATTTCTGGAATGATCTAGAAAGTCTTAAAATTTGAGCCAACCAAGAATGTTCTAGAAAATTCTAAATTGATCTAGAACATTCTAGAATGATTAAGAAAGCTCTGGAATGATCTAGAATATTCTAAAATGATCGAAAAAGCTCCAAAGTATATACTAATGTTTTAGACGATCAAAAATATTTTAGAAATTTCTGGAAATCTCTAAAATGTATGTCAATATTTTAATTGGTCGAAATTATTCTGGATCATTCTCGATACTTTTCAAATTTTCTAAAAAATTCAAAAGTTGAAATTTGTAGAACAATCCAGAAAATTTAGTAATTAGTGGGGATAATTTTCGCGACTATATAAGACGAAAAGTCAAGCCCGTGCTTTAGTCGATTTTTTACAAGAATTGCGTAACAAAAGAAAACTTATAAGTAGTGTGATTGTAAATAACAGTGAGTAATAATTTTTACAGTGAAGAATTAAATCTTATTAAGTTTAGTGTTCTTTTTTAGTGCAGTGTGAAAAATATCACTAACGATGCCAAAACGTAAGAGCGTATTCTCGCGTTCTCGAATTGTATCGAAGAGGCAAAAGATGTCGCGAAGAAATGAAACCACGGAAGAAAGAGAACAGCGTCTATCATTACTTCGGGAAAATTATTATCTCAGGCGAAATAACCAGACTGAAGAGCAGTTTAATGATTCTAGAGAGACAGATAAAATCAGAAAAAGATTACAAAGAAAAAGAGAAACAAATGAACAGACAGATGCTAGAAGAATACAAAATACAATAAAAATGCGTAACCTTCGACTAAATGATCAAATGGAAGCTCAAGCGTCAGGAACAACCGTAAATGCTATTCGTGAAAAACGTCGGGGAGGATATAGTCTTGAATATGAAGCGTTTTATTATAATCCCACTAGAAATTATAATCAACATCCAAGTGTAGTAATCGGTAAAATGAATGTAGTTTGTAAATTTTGTAAAGCTAAAAAATTCAAAGGAGAAACACCGAGTACATGCTGTTCGAATGGTAAAATTAAATTACCAGACTTGAAATCTCTGCCACCGGAATTCCTAGAATTTATGAAAGGAGAAACACATAATTCTAAAGAATTTTTAAAAAATATTAGGCGTTACAATGCATGCTTTCAAATGACTTCATTTGGAGCAACTGCAGTAATCGAAGAACCAGGATTCAATCCAGTGTTTAAAATACAGGGACAAGTATATCATAAAATTGGATCATTATTGTCTTTCCCAAATGATACTCCGAAATTTTTACAAGTTTATTTTGTAGGAAATGAAGAACACGAACTGGACCAAAGGCTTTCAACTTTTACAGGATTACATCGAGATATAATTCTTTATTTACAGCGCTTTCTTCATAAAAATAATGAATTAATAAAGATATTTAAAACAGCAATGGAAAAAATGGTTTCAGATAGTTATAAAATAATCATTCGAGCAGATAAAAGGCCAATTGGTGAGCACGAAAGACGATTTAATGCACCTCAAGTAAATGAAATAGCTGTAGTCATGGTGGACAGTGAAAGTAGCTATAGAGACATTGTGGTACAACGAAGAAGTAATAAGTTGGAACGTATCTCTGAAACTCATCACATTTATGACGCCTTGCAGTATCCATTAATATTTTGTCACGGTGAAGATGGTTACCATTTTAATATTTATCATATTAATCCAGAAACAAATAGACCAACAAACAAAAAAGTTTCTTCTAAGGAATTTTATGCATATCGGATAATGGAGAGAGAAAATAAATACAATCATATACTCAACTGTCGGCAGTTGTTTTTACAGTTTATTGTTGATATGCAAGCAAAAATTGAAGCAGAGAGACTGTTATTTATCCGCCAAAATCAAAATAAATTACGATCGGATGAATATATTCATTTACGGGATGCAGTAGCCAATGATGGAGATATAGAAAATTTGGGACGATTAGTAATTTTGCCCTCTACGTTCACTGGTAGCCCTAGGCATATGCTTGAATATGCACAAGACGCAATGACGTATGTAAGGAAATATGGTCGTCCTGATTTATTTATAACGTTTACGTGTAATTCTTCATGGAAAGAAATTCAAGATGAATTACAGTATGGACAAAAGCCACATGACAGACATGATATAATTGCGCGCGTGTTTAAACAGAAACAAGTAAAATTTATTAATACTATTGTGAAGAGTTCTATTTTTGGAAATGTTATCAGTTGGATGTTCTCCATTGAGTGGCAAAAAAGAGGATTGCCACACTCACACAATTTAATTTGGCTGAAAGAAAAAATTCACTCAAATCAGATCGATGACGTTATCAAAGCAGAATTTCCAAATCCGGATGAAGATCCTGTTCTGTATAGAATAATCGTGAAAGACATGATACATGGGCCTTGCGGAGCTCTTAATGTGCAATCACCTTGTATGAAAGATAATAAATGTTCAAAACGATATCCAACATCATTTTTGAGTGAGACGCAAACAGGAGATGATGCATAGCCGAAATATCGACGTCGACCACCGAGTGAAGGAGGATTTACAGCAAAAATCAGAGTACGAGGCGAAGAAATTGAAATTGATAATCGATGGGTTGTCCCTTATAATCCTTTATTATCAAAAATGTTTGATGCTCATATTAATGTAGAATATTGCAGTTCTGTCAAGTCAATTAAGTATGTGTGTAAATATATTAACAAAGGAAGCGATATGGCTGTTTTTGGAATTACTGATGAAAATCGAAACGATGAAATTTTAAGATATCAAATGGGACGGTATATAAATAGTAACGAAGCAGTTTGGCGTATATTAGGGTTTTCGATTCATGACAGAGATCCAGCTGTTTTTCACTTAGCAGTTCACCTTGAAAATGGACAACGAGTATATTTTACTAATCAAACAGCACAAAAAGTTGCAAACCAACCTGTTAATACAACCTTGACGGCATTTTTCGAATTGTGTCTCAATGATTCCTTTGCTAAGACTCTTTTTTATGGAGATATTCCCAGTTATTACACGTGGGACTCATCACGAAGAGTATTTAATCGACGAAAGAGAGGAGTTCCGGTTGAAGGATTTGAGGGTGTATTTAAAGATAATGCTATCGGTCGAGTATATACGGTACACCCAAAAAATGCTGAGTGCTTTTATTTACGTTTACTACTCCATGAAGTACGTGGACCAACTTCCTTTGAAGATCTTCGAACGGTAGATGGTTACATTTGCGAGACATATCGTGAAGCCTGTCAGCGTCGTGGCTTATTAGAAAATGACAATCAATGGGAACAGGCAATGAAAGAGGCTGCAGAAACAGCAACAGCAAATCAATTACGTGAACTCTTTGCTATAATTATAACAACATGTAATCCTTCAAATCCGAATAGACTATGGATGAAATATCGTGATAGTATGAGTGATGATATTCTAGCAAGAGTGTGTAGAGAAAATCAAGATATGAATATTGGTTTCAACGATAATATTTATAATGAAGCTTTAATAATTTTAGAAGATCGATGTTTCGCAATGTGCAATCAAAATTTAGTTGCTCTTGGGGTGCAATCTCCTGAAAGAGGCGGATCAAGCGTGTTTAATTCAGAATTAACAAAAGAACTTAATTATAATGTAGAAGAATTGCAACGTTATATCAATGAAAATAAACCAAAATTAACACAAACTCAACGAATAGTATACAACACAATAATAAGTCGTATTGACACAAGTACAGGAGGGATTATCTTTTTAGATGCACCAGGAGGTACAGGCAAAACTTTCCTTATCAATTTAATCCTAGCTACAATCCGAGTAAAAAATGAAATCGCATTAGCATTGGCATCTTCTGGAATCGCCGCGACATCAATGGAAGGTGGAAAAACAGCCCATTCTGCATTTAATTTGCCATTAAATGTAGCTGATCAAGAATTCCCAGCCTGTAATGTCACAAAATCTTCTGTACGGGGCCAAATTTTAATACGGTGCAAAATTATAATATGGGATGAGTGCACAATGGCTCATCGAAAATCACTTGAAGCACTGGATAGAACACTACAAGATCTTCGGAAGAATACAAAACTAATGGGCGGAGTTTTATTGCTACTATCTGGAGATTTCCGACAAACATTACCAGTTATACCAAAATCAACACCAGCTGACGAAATAAATGCGTGTTTAAAACGATCAATTTTTTGGAATAATGTTGAAAAGTTATCACTAATCGAAAATATGCGAGCACTAATAACTGGAGATCCAAAAGCACAAGAGTTTGCCGACAATCTTCTGAAAATTGGAAATGGCACCTACCCACTAGATCTACAGTCTGGTAAAATAATTTTATCAGAAGAGTTGTGTCATGTAGTAGATACCGAAGAACAACTTATAGAAAAAATTTATCCATCAATAGAACAAAATTACTTGAATAAAACATGGTTGTATGAACGAGCAATTTTGGCTACAAAAAATAGTGTAGTAAAACAAATAAATGAAAGAGTACAGGAGATGATACCGGGAGAGGAAAAAATCTATAAATCAATAGATTCAATGATGAATCAAGATGAAAATTTGAACTTTCCGATAGAGTTCTTAAATTCATTAGAGCCACCTGGTATGCCTTCTCATGAATTGAAGCTAAAAGTTGGATCACCAGTCATATTAATGCGAAATCTTAATGCGCCAAAATTATGCAATGGTACAAGATTATGTGTAAAACAAATTTTGAACAACATCATTGAGGCAGAAATTCTAACTGGCAAAGAAAAAGGAAACTTGGTTTTTATACCAAGAATTCCATTAATTGCGAATGACTTACCATTTTGTTTTAAAAGATTACAATTTCCACTAAGATTAGCTTATAGTATAACTATCAATAAGGCCCAAGGTCAGACGTTCCGATTTTGTGGGGTTAATTTAAAAGAATCCTGTTTTTCACATGGCCAACTCTATGTAGCTTTTTCACGCGTGGGACAGAAAGATAATTTATTTGTTTATGCACCAGAACACAAAACAGTAAACGTAGTGTATAAGAATGTATTTCAGTAGAAATGTTTAGTATATAAATTGATTTAAGATAATTTAAGATATTAATGTATACTTAGTCATAAGATATTTATGTATAATTTATGTATAAACAAAAAAAAATCAATAAATTAATCAATTAAAAAAAAAAATGTGTCTTTTATATAACAAATTGTCAAGTAAGTATTGATGGATTATTAATAACAAATAACTGTGCTATTAAAAATGACCCAGCGAAGCGGGTATTCACAGCTAGTAAATATATGTTTTTTAAAGTTGTTTATATTAAAAATGGATAAAACTGTTGGAAATGAAGAAAAGTCTTATGAAATATTAACGAAGAAAGGATACAAATGCCTGTATTTCTTTTAACTGATCGTGACAAAAATTCCTAGCACGGACAAACATGTTTCTAAACTTTCTTTGAAGACAGTTTTGAATATGACTAATACATGAAGTAAGATATGAAGTTTGCAGTGTTTTAAAACTTACGTAAAGTAACGTTACATAAAAAAGTCTGGATATGTTTCTTTTTTGGCATAAAATAAATAAATAAATAAACAGTTGGCATTTTCTTTCTTTTCTTTTTTTTTTTTTTCTTTTTGGAAAAGGACTACCGCTTTATTTATTTCTTTTTTTTTTTTCTCCTATTAAAAAGCACATAAAAAGTTTAAATGTCTGTGTTAATTTTATTAAGCCACATGGACTTTAAAATTAGTTATTCGTATTAAAAAATTGAATTGTCATCCACATGGATAATAATATTTCCATCACGCGTAGATTGCAAAACTGAAACAGGAAATTAAAAGTAGTTGATCTACAGATCAGAAGTCTTAACGTCCTATTTTCATCATTAGTTATTCAACATGTAATTTTTTAAAACTCCGTATTATATATATAAAACATACATATATACGATTGCCACGCTACATAAACGGATGCGTTCCTGAGGGGGGATGTCCCCTCGTTATGAATATCTGTCTATACTTATGTCTATATTTATATATTTTCCTACTAAATGGTAGCCTTCTATTAATTCACTGTAACTCATAAATATTTGTACAATTTTCATGCAAAATGATTACATAACATATCCGAATTACGTGACCCTGTAAAATATTTATCAATTGTATGCTCACAATTTTCCACAGAAAAACACGCTCTTAAACATTCTAATAGCATTTCATTATATTTAATGCGATGTAACCGTGCTAAAATTTACTTTTAAGGAATACCGTCTGTACACCGTAATGATACGAAATTCTTTTTTATGTCCCTTATGCATCAATAAAAAAAAAAATAAACCTAATTAATTATAACTCATTCATATTGCGACCTTATTGCGACCTTTAAAGTCTTACCTTGTATTAAATATAAATCTACCAAGATACTAAAGTATTTACTAATAATTGCAACATTTTGATTATGAGACTGATTAAAAATATCTCTGGCATCTTAATAATTAATATATAAGTAGTGAAATAATTAAATTCATATTACATAAGCTCTAAATGGTGGAAGTAATTATTACAAATTTTAATTTAATTTAACGATGGCATCGTACAAAGAAAATACAGTTATTGATAAGCTAAATGCATTTAATTATGCCACCTGGTCTTTTAAATTAGAGATGTTACTGAAAAAAGAAGACCTTATTGATGTCATGACCCACCAGAGCCTATCACTGCAGAGTGGTCCAAAAAGGATAGAAAAGCTAAAGCAATGATAAATTTGTTCATAAGTGATAATCAAGTAGTACCACAGAGTAAGTATAGGAACTAGAGAACAATAAAACGGTACTTGCGGGAGGAAGATTGTGTCACCTGACTTCTGGCAAAACACTTTCCCATGAGCATCACTGTAGCACTGATTTATATGGTAGTCGCTAATGTTCTTGATGTTTTCGATAGATTTTACCCAAAAATAAAAGTCATATATGTATGAAACAATAGAGCATAGAATCATTTGTCATTCTCAGTTAAAGTATTCCATGCATAATTATTAAAAAGGCTTAATTAATCTGTAGTTTAGAAGATTTAATGCCGATCGAATCTTGGCGATAGAGTTTGTCGCCAAGAGAAAATTTCTTCTGTTCGCTGAAATGCTCTACTTTCTTCCAAATAATCATAAAAATAACAATAACTAGTATGTTGTGGCCACCACAAGACTTTCTTCTATATTTTCCTATACATATTCAATCAGTAACAATATTAAAAAAAAAAAAAAAAAAAAAAAAAAAAAAACGATTTTTTTTTTCAAAGTTTTTTTTTTTTTTTTTTTTTTTTTTTTGGAAAAATTAATACATATTCAATCACTAAAAATATTAAAAATATTAAAAAAAAAAAAAAAAATGCGAATTTTTTTCTAAGTTTTTTTTTTTTTTTTTTTTTGGTTAAAAGTAAAAAAAAAAAATCGATAACTTTGTTTTAAATTATCACAGATTTATAGTTCAACCATTCGTTTTAAAGGTATTGACGAGATCTTTCGAATGATATCCATCTTCAAAATTTACCCCCCACGGGGGGGGGGGGGGGGGTACTTCCCCCCCAGGGGGGGAAGCGATGCCCCCCCAAGCACAATTTTTTTTCCTAGTTACGTACTTTTATTATCAATAATTCATATTAATTTTACAATCACAAGTGTAAAATAACTCTTATTATGCACATTTATACGAATTTTTGTCCTATTCAGCCATGTTAAAAATTTAGATAAAATGCTATCACAGCGCCTCCTGTTGAGCTATTGATCCCCAAATATAATCAGCACCAGTTTATGTCGGGGACCAACTAAATACCAAGTTTGGTAAAATTTCGTTAAAAAAAAAAAAAAAAAAAAAAAAAAAAATACGATTTTTTTTCTAAGTTTTTTTTTTTGTTAAAAGTAAAAAAAATCGATAACTTTGTTTTAAATTATCACAGATTTATGGTTCAACCATTCGTTTTAAAGGTATTAACGAGATCTTTCGAATTATACCCATCTTCAAAATTTAACCCCCCCGGGGGGGGGTACTTCCCCCCCAGGGGGGGAACCGATGCCCCCCCCCCATGCACAATTTTTTTTCCTAGTTAACTACTATTATTATCAATAATTCATATTAATTTTACAATCACAAGTTTAAAATAACTCTCATTATGCCCATTTATACGGAATTTTGTCCTATGCTGCCATGTTAAAAATTTGCATAAAATGCGATCACAGCGCCACCTGTTGAGCTATTGATCCCCAAATCTAATGGGCACCAGTTCATGTCAGGGTGCAACTAAATATCAAGTTTGGTTAAATTTCATTCATTGGTTCGTGAGATACAGCGTCCACAAAAAAATGATACAGACACACAGACAGACAGACAGACAGACACACAGACAGACAGACAGACAGACACACAGACAGACTTTTTTTAAAAACTATCAATTCGTGTTCAGGACATCCTAAAACGTGTAGATCCGTCAAAAAACGGAGGTCGAAAATTTTCGCGAATCCAATACTTTCTCTATATTACATATAGAAGAAAGTAAAAATATAAAATAATAAGTACTTTTCCTTATTATTTTTGTTTGATATATTGAAAAAAAAATCCTTTTTAATTTTCAATACATGTGTGTATGTGTGCGTACTAAATTTGTACTGCTAAAATTAATTTAGAAATGTTATTACTGTATTTTATGCTAAAATGCTATTTTGCAATGCTTCATTTTAATATTATATATATACTAGCTGACCCGTCCGGCTTCGCACGGATTAACAAATTTTAGCTGAAAATGGATTGATATAGAATAAAACAACAACAAATATATCAGTTTATGTGTTTGTGAGGTAATATTAAGAACTATTTATAAAATATTGACTTTCTTTAGGCAAATTCTAAAGAAAAGTTCTTAAAAAGAAGGAATTTCGAAAGGTAGGAAAATTTAAATTATACGTATTAAAAATTAATGTGTAGGTAAATAGATAAGATACAGCATTGCTAAAGGACCTCCATGACGACATTTTACTTATTTATATATTAATTCTTAAGTTTATTTTTATTGCTATTTATATCTTTTTTTTTTTTTTTTTTTCATTTTTGCGATGTACTAAGATGACTATCTCTATTGCTTAAGTAAAGCCATTGTCGAGGAACGTGTAAGCTATTTCAGTGCTAAATTTCAAATTTCGAAACGGTATCTATATTAATAGAAGAAATAATTTGCCTGTCTGTGTTTGACGTACAGTATAAACTATGGCACGTTAAGTTTAGAAATTCTTTTCTATAAAAAGAAATACGTGCATATTTGCAACATATATTTTTGATATTCCTAATAGAACTTTCAAAAAATTACGTTTCATGCAATTTTTCTCATTTTTTTAAAATATTATTAATTTAAATTAAATTTTCAAGCTGATGATAATAAAATTAAATGTTGACAATTTTTACTTACTGTTGGTCTATTTATTCATTAATTTTTTACATAAAAAGAAACATTTCTTTACTCATGCGAATAAAATGTATTGAAAAATGAAACCTATAACATGGTTTAATTTTTATTATTTTTTAAAATATAAAACTGACGTCATAATAGCTTTAATTATTATTATTGTTATTATTATTATTTATTTGTTCTTAAAATTTAAATTTTTATTAAATAAATAGCTTATGTGTTTTTTATTTTCTTAAATTTAACGTCCGCAAAGCAATATGGTTACTGTTTTAGTAATGGTTCTCCATAGCGATCATTAATATTTTTTGTGATTTTGGCGATGAATTTAGAAGGTTATCGCAATAGCGTAAAGACTTTGGCATGATACATCCCAGTTATCGCGGTGCCAAATCGCTAAGGAAGTCCTATACAAAAGCAGATTCCCAATTGGAAGACATATTTAATTTATTTTAAATGAACCATGTTTCTAATCAGTATAATGAAACTCGAATAATCAAATGCCATTTGCATTTCCTTAGCGGCTGTATATTGCGCTACTTGCCATAATTGTTAATTGCTGATAATGTTCGCTAAGTAAATTTAAACTTTCAATTATTCAGTTAAATCATTGAAATAGCGAAGCGAAGCGGCAATAAAATTTAATAAGTAAAGTCTCATTGATTCCACAGTGAAACACCAGTATTTCAAAGAGTGAGCTCATCAGCCATTTTTAATTCACAGGTTAATCAGTAAAACTCGCTGGTTCAAACATTGAATGTTGATTGCGGTCGCAGCCAACGCAGCCACCAAATGTTCACTGGTTTAACCATATGTGTGAATGGTCAAATGCGCCAAATTACGTGAATGTCACATAAGTGAAAATAAACGGGCAGAAACAATATACATTTTAGCGATTGTTTGGCTAATATTAGATATCTGTCATATTTGGCGATATTTTATTTGGAGGTTAAAAATGTAGTGCAAAAATATATACATTCCAAATGTATATTTTTGTAATACATATTGTACAAAATATTTTTTCATATTATCGATTGTTGTCTTAATGGACGTTATTAAAATAACCATGATTTTGATAGGAATTACATATGTTTGCCAGTTGACATGCCGACCTTTTTATTATTTTTTTTTCGGCAGGGACATCATCAAATCTGCTCCAATAATTTTGTTTAAAAAAATATATATAACACAATTTAAAAGTAAATAGTGGGAAAAAAAAGCAACTCTGGCTTTAATTTTTCTGTTGAATGCTCAACGTTAACTGTAAAGTACATTTTTAAAATATGTTTAAGCGTTAATACCTCAACTGGTGAACAAGTTACAACTGTGAAATTTGAAATAAATTGTAATCATTAGAGAAAGAATGTAGAGCTAGTACATTTCAGGGAAATTAATTTTGAAATACTGATTTATAGAAACACGCGAGAGCGAAATATTGAAAAGAAGGATCTTACTATGGTATTTTGGCAGCTTCTTTTTCTTTTCTTTTCTTTTCTTTTTTAAGTATTCAATTATTTGATGGTTTTTAAAAAGTTTTGGGGAAGGTTGTGATATCTATCATCCATGGCGAAAAAAAAAAAAAAAATGATTGCCAGGTTATCTCACGAATATATTTAATTTCTTCCAAAATTGATGATTATTTAATAATGTATATTAAGAGAGCAACCAATAATATGAAACAATATTAGTACAATATATACTACAAAAACATAGATCTGATATATCATCAAACGAAATACACATCAAACGAAAATATACAGATTTACGTTTTCGATCGCCAAATACAAAAATCGTCAAGAACAACAGATATCAAATCTATGCTTTTTTTTTTTTTTAATTAAAATATTGAAAATTTAAATTAATTTTTTTAATCAATATTTATTACAGCCTGTAGCACTTAGGGACAGTGTAGATAGCTTAAATATATTTCTAATCAACATAATGAAACTCGAATAATTAAATGTTATTTGCATTTCACTAATGGCTGTATGCGCTGTGTATATTGCACTACTTGCCATAACTGTTTGTTGCTTAAAATGGTCGCCAAATAAATTTAAACTTCTCAATTATTCAATAAAAAAAAATCATTTAAGTATAGTGGCTGGAGAAGCAGGCAATAAAATTGAATGAGTAAAGTCTCCTTAATTCTTTAATGGAACATGATTCAAAGAGTTAGCCTATTAGAAATTTTTAATTCATTGGATCATCAGTGGAACTCACTGGTTCAAACGTTTAATGTTAATTGCGGTCCACCGAATATTCACTGGTTTAACCATGTGTGTAAATTGCAAAATGCGCTAAATTACGTGACAGTCATATAACTGAAAAAAGTAGAATTATGTTTAAGCGCTATCACTTATAATGTCGACAAATACTTTTAAATAAATTACTATAATCAATAGAAAAAGGAAACATAATTGCTTACATTTCTGGAAAATTATTTTTTAATTTTTAATTTTTAGAAATGTTCGAGAGGGAAATATTAAAAAAATGATTTTCACTATACCAGCAATATTCACTTGCTTGACGACTATTATGAAGTTTTCGGAACAGTTTTGATATTTCGTCTTTGGAGAAATAAGGATCGCTTTCTGATCTCGCCCAGTATTAATTTCCCTTCAAAAATCATGGCTATACGCAAGCGAAGTGGGACGTCACTAACCATCTGTAGGGCTAAGAAAAAGTTTTCCTATGTTAACCGTCCTTTGGAATTTTTGTAAAAAACTATTAAAAATCAAGGAATTTTTTTCCGATTTTAATTCTCATATTTAGGACTTATAAATATGTATTAGTTATTGTGTGCACGCGTTAGATTAAGTTATTTTGCTGTCAAATTGATAAAATTTTAATTTTAAATTTCAAAACTCGGACGTCTTTGGCGTCCGAGTTACTTGTTTTGTGTTTGGCGATCAAAAACGAAATACAAAAATATACATACCAGATTTATATTTTCCTAATATGTATGGTACGAAATATCGTTTCATATTATTGATTGCTCTCTTAATATACGCTGTTAAAATAACCATGATTTTTGAAAATAATTAAATATATTCGCTAGATAATTTGGAGATCATTTTTTCCCCGCCAAGGTTGACATATCAAATTTGTTCCGCTGCAACATATTAGTATCTTATATCAGATACTTTATTTAGGCAATTGAACACAAATTTGACTTCAAATTATAATAGAATATTTATCATTTTCATTTTAATCAGTAAATTAGTTGGATATTTATTGTGCTAATATCACCCTTTGAAATGAAATGCTTATGTATGAAAGGTTTACATTCGAAAATGAAAGTTTGCCATTTTTTTCTACAGTTTTTAAATTTCAAATTAAAATTTTGTCAATTTAACAGAAAAACAATTTAATGTAACACATGCCCAAAATAACTAATACATATCTGTACCTAAATTTGGGGATTAAAATCGGGAAATAATTTTCCTCGATTTTTAATAATTTTTTACAAAAATGGACGATTAAGATAGAAAATCTTTTTCTTGGCCCTACTGACGGTCAGTGACGTCATCACTTCGCTTGTTTAATAAGGTGTATAAACTTTATTATAAATTACACATTTTAGTATTTAATGTTGAAAAAACATTTAATGCTTCAGGTAAGTTATTTAGTTATTTTTAATCCAATTTGTTTACACGTCTGTTTAAACATTAATGCTTAGTATTAAATAAATTATATCATTAGAAAAAAAATATATGTAATGATAAGCTATCCGCGATTGTAATGAAATGCTCGCCCTCTGGTGGGCTAAGGTGAAATTACAATTAACCTGCCCTTTATTCGGCTTTCGTTGAGACGTCATTGCTTGCCGATGTTAAGTTTCAAATATATTTATTGAATAAAAATAAATAAATCCGGTAAAAAAGATAACAATTACCGTTGTATGCCACAGTGTAACTCCAAAAAATCAAGAAATCCTGAATTAAGATTCCATTTATTTCCAAATGACAAATTTAAAATTTCAGTTGCATCGGCTAATGGAAGTAAAGAATTAATCAGATGATTTGAAACTAATATTTGTTCAGCTTGAGTTAAATATCTACTTCCGATCGAACTTTGAATAGACTGAAATTTTTTTTCCAAAAGCAATCAATTTTCCATGATGTAATGGCGCAGAAATTATAGCACGAATATTAAGTAGTAACATAAAAAGAACAATAATAAATACACGTGGCTATTATATTTACTAACAACAAAAGCTGAAAAAGCGCCACCTATCGATCATTACAAACGCGGATAATCACGTCAGATTTAACGTGTAAATTTAACATTTCACAAAGCTTTATATGAATTTCAGTTTAATTCACGTGCAAATATATTAATTTTCTTTTCATGTCAAGATATTTAAAAAACAAAATGAACATGTAAAAGTTTGTTTTATGTTGGCAGCAGCTAATTTTTTAAATATTTCATTATTTCCATTTCTATTATGGCATTTATGGGGATTTTAATTAAAATGCTCAGATTTTAAACTAAAATTTATTTTATCAAAATTAAATATAGCCTATAACAATCAGGGATATTGTAACTTTTGATCAGTGAAAAATGTTTTTAAATCGGTTCACTAGTTTTGGAGATTACCCTCCACAAACATACAATTTTTTGCTCTTTATATAATAGTATAGATATATAATATTTTATTCATTAAAAAAAAATCTTGTTACAATTGAATTGAAAATATGTTAAAAGAAATACGTTCGTTGAAGTTATATAACATCTATTAAATTACTTAAAAAAAAAAAAAAAAAAAGGAAAAGAAAAAAAGAACATTGTAGAGGTTAGCATTAAATTGAATTTATTTAAGATATTTTATTTATTCATTTAATGAAATTTTTTAGTAATTAAGGTTTACAAGACATATTTTCCCGTCACTGATATTTAAAAAGATTGAGTATTTAAATTAATTTACCTAATTATACTTCTTCACTATTCCCCATCATAGATTTGTTATCTTTAATTTGCTTGTTTGTGTGAAACTTTTTTTTTTTTTTTTTTTCAAAAATAAAAATTTAGAACAAAATAATAATAATTTAAAAACAAAAATTTAAATTTTGAATAAGTTACAAAGTTTTTAAAATAGAAAGTTCATAGTTAGAGTTATTAAGAAACACCACAGAACAAGCGTTTTAAATTAAAAAGTACGAAACTTAAAAAAAAAAAAAAGAAAAAAAAAAAAAACTATAAATTTCAACAAACTGGCAACAATTGTTTCAGATAAAAAAAAAAAAAAAAACACAACCCTTCGTCAGGTAAACAAAGTAGGGTCGAGTGTTGCAAACAAAGCGGCAGCGTTTGTTTGATGTTATTTATTTATTGATAAACTATATTAAAATATAAATAAATAAATAAAGGCAAATATATTTAAATAATAATATAACGAGTGATAATTACATAAAATAATAGTATTTATAATTATGTTGAACATATCAGTATCAGTAAATGTTCTATTACGTATCCTTTTTTTTTTTTTTTCCTTCTCTTTTCATCCGTTTGCCGCATAGGAGTATTACACTCACGCCAATAACTGTGATAAAGCAATGGAACTGGCGTTAACAAGCAACCCCTTCATCGCCAAATGCCTAAACTCACGTGTTTCATCTTCGAGACACTTTCATTCGGACGACACAATAGGGGTGCGCTCTCTAGTTACTATATTTACTCTGTGAGTAGTACACGTTAAGGGTTTGTCCACGTCAAAAGAGACATGGCTCAAACTCAAAAATTTACATTAACGCACCAATCTTTCCAGCAAGCTATACTTGTTAAAAAATTTATATAGCTGCAAATTAGCTGAAGGAGGTAATATAATAAAAAATATAACACACATTTCAGAAATAAAAGAAAAACTTACTGCCATTGGTGAAAACATTAACGATTCTCATTTATCAGCTTTACTGCTGTGTTCACAGCCTCCGTTATATGATCCTCTTATTACTGCTTTAGAAGCAAAATCTGAAGAGGATCTTACACCAAGTTATATTCAAAGCAAGCTGATAGATGAGTATAACAGAAGAACTTGTAACAACAATGCGTTAAAGTTGATGAAAATGCTGTAGCATATCAAATAAAAGAGCACAAAAGCAATCTTCAGAAAAAACGAGTCAATAAATTCTGCACATACTGCAAGATGAAAAATCATAATACCAACTACTGTTGGTACAGAAAAGACAAAAATAAAAAACAAAATTATTCATCGGAAGGTTATTACAATAAAAATAAAAAATTTAATTCATGTTTATGCTTGGAAAGTACAAGTGAAGCAACAATGAAACATGACAGGTATGAAACAAATGCATTCGACGATGAAACTGATACAAGAAACAAATTAAAAAACTTAGAATTTATTGCTTGCAATGAAAATAAAAACAATTGGATCGTCGATAGCGGCTCCTCCTCGCATATCACAAATGATAAAAATCTATTCACTGAAATAAAAAATTATGACAATTCAAACCTGGTTATAGCAAACGGAAACATTTTAACGTCACAGGGCTCAGGCAATGTAGTTATAACTACCGAAACAGCTGAGGGAGAAATAAACAAAATAAAGTTACTCGACGTACCTTTTGTACCAGACCTCGAAACAAGTTTCATTTCAGTCAGTAAGGCTACTAAAAACGGCTGCACGTTAATTTTCAAAAATGATAAATGTATACTACAAAAATTCGGAAAAACCTTCCTTGAGGGGGAACTAAAGGGTAACTTTTATGAAGTAAAACAACCCAAAAACAGTTCAAATGGATATATTAATTTAACTCACGAATGTAATAATAAGAATTGCATCACGCTTTGGCACAAGCGACTCGGGCATAGAAATTATGCTGACATAAAACACATTATGGATAAGCAACTAGCAGTGGGAATTAATATAAATTTCTGCAAACATGACAAAACATGCGAAACATGTATTCAAGAAAACTAACAGATTTACCATATCCACAGCGATATAAATACAGGACAAATAGAGTACTTGAATTAATACATGCTGACATCTGTGGGCCATTTCGAACACCCTCCATAGGGGGAAAAACATATTTTTTAACATTCATTGATGACAACACCAGATTCTGCATGATTTATCTCTTGAAACGTAAAAGTGATGTATTATTCACGCTCAAACAATATATAGCATCAGTCAAAAAAATTTTGGAAAATTACCTGAAAGAGTCAGATCTGATAATGGGAAAGAATATGTGGGAAGAAAAATAGAAAATTACCTAAAACAAATGGGACTTAAACACGAACTTACAGTTCCTTATTGTCCAGCACAAAACGGAGTGGCTGAAAGGAAGAACAGAACACTGGTAGAAATGGTGAGAAGTATGCTGTCAGAAGCAAATCTAGATAAGAAATTTTGGGGTAAAGCCGTAAATACAGCAAACTATCTCATTAATAGACTCCCCACAAAAGGAAATAATAAAAGTCCCTATGAATTATGGAATCGTATTAAACCTAATTTATCTCATTTGAGAGTATTCGGGTGTAAAGCTTTTGCGTACATAAACAAACAAATAAGAAGAAAATTAGACAATAAAGCTCAAGAGGGAATTTTCGTAGGTTATGACTATAGATCAAAGGGATACAGGATTGACACGGGAAGAAAAGGTATTATTATCTCAAGAACGGTTAAATTCATAGAAAATCAAAACTCTAAACTCTCATTACAAGAAAAACCAGAAAATGATATTAGTCAAAAGGAAACTGTAAATGTCGAACATAATGGCACACCTGAAAATAACACCGAACAAACACTTGAAATAAACAATGAACCTAGAAGATCCTCGAGATCAAATATCGGTGTACCCCCAGGTCGACTAATTTACATGGTAAAACATGATACTATACATGAACCGCAAAGTTGGGCGGAAGTTCAAAATCTCACAAATCCCGTTGAGAAAAATAATTGGCTAAAAGCAGCAGAGGATGAAATATCATTATTAAAAGAACACAACACGTGGACATTAGTAGATCCAAAACAAGGAAAGAAAATTATCCGTTCAAAGTGGAGCTTTAAAACAAAATACGATGACACTGGGAAAATACAAAAATTTAAAGCATGACTGGTAGCTCAGGGATTTCTCCAAAATTTTGGGGAAGATTATCATGAGACATTTGCAACAGTGGTGTCCTATACAACAATACGTTATTTCCTAAACTCTACAGCTTACCACAAATTAAACGTAAGACACATAGACATTAAAACAGCATTCCTACACGGTGACTTAAACGAAGAGCTGTATATGAAACAACCCGATGGATTTGTTAATCCAGGGGAAGAAAATAAAGTGTGTAGGTTGAACAAATCAATTTATGGACTTAAACAAGCTGCTAGAGCTTGGTACTTAAAAATTCGGAGTTTCCTAAAAACCCTACATTATGTCGAGGGTAAAGCCGATTCCTGCCTCTATGTAAAAAAAAAAAGTCAGACAACATTTCGTTTATTATAGTCTATGTCGATGATATCTTAATTGCCGGAAATGACAGGCAAATTAATGAAATAATAAGAATATTAAGCAAAGAATTCGAAGTTAAGGATTTAGGAGAGGTTAGTTTCTATTTGGGCATGAAAATAACTAGAAATGATAGAGGGAATTTTGAAATAAATCAAAAACTGAAAATCGAAGAGTTAGTACAAAAATTAAATTTAGAAATCTCTAAACCAACATATACACCAATGGAAACAAATTACTTAAAATTTGATGATAATGATAACCCATTAGAAAACAACACTAAATACCGACAAACAATAGTAAGTTTGCTATATTTGGCTACAGTTAGGCGTCCTGACATATTAGCAGCCGTAAACGTATTAAGTAGGAGAAATGAAAGTCCAAGAAAAAAGGACTGGGAAACAGTAAAAAAATTTGTAATGTATTTAAATACCACAAAAAATCTAAATTTCGTTATCAGTACCAATGAAAAACCTAAACTAGTAGTTTACGCAGATGCGGACTGGGGAGGAGACAAATCAACAGAAAATCAACATCAGGCAGTGTCTTCATGCTAGGAGAAAATCCTATTCAATGGATCACAAAACGTCAAAATAGCGTTGCAATTTCTTCGGCTGAGGCTGAATTTTTTTCTGCTATGACATCTGCGAAAGAAATTGTATGGATACTAAAATTTTTAAAAGACTTGTACTTACCTCAAGAGTTACCTATCAAAATTTTTGAAGACAATATTATTGTATAAAATTGATAGACAATGGATTTTCTGGTAAACTGAAACATGTTGATCTGCAATACAACTACTTAAAAGATCTGAAAGAAAAAGACATTATAGAACTTGATTATTGTTCAAGCGTTGAAATGACTGCGGATATCTTCACTAAAGCACTTCCAAGGCTGATTCACAAAAATCACAGAAAGAAATTGAAACTGATTAGTAAAACTTAAAAGATTTATGGAGCTGAAGAGAGAATTGATAAATATTTCAGAATCTCCACAAACTTTTTCATTCTTTTATTGTCATCTATTCCGGAAATAAAAACAAACAAATTTCTTCTGTAATTAAATGTAACCTTGAACATTGAAGTATTCTGAATAGCGCGTGGGCGAAAAGAATTATAGACTGATAATGACTTTTTTCTCTCTAAATAAACATCTCCAAACTGTAATTTAAAGAATATATTAAACATGTTTTATAGAAATACCTTTCACGAAATGCAATGCTGCAATGCTCTGGAAACTTTTCGAGTGTCCTTGTATACAGACAAATAGATATATGTATCCTATTTCTAATAGGAAATATCTCACAATGAGTCTGAATAAAATATATCAGTTTCATGAAATTCCGTGAATATTTAATAGATTTGGAGCGCGGAGAGACAGAGGAGTGCACCGACAGACAAACAAACCGAAGTCATAAACCTTTTTGTTAATTTGTTCGAAAGTCTCGATTTTTATCTGTCTACAGACACATTTTAAAATGCAATGAGTTTAGAGTTTTTTTTTTTTTTTTTTTTTTTTTTTTTTTTTTTTTTATATATACCTAGAATTTTTTTTCATAACTAATATGCATTTATATATGTAAATAAATAATAATAAAAAAAAGATTTTGAGTCAGCATTGAGCTAAGTTAAGCAAAATTTCATGAAAGGTCCTCCAAAATTGGGCTTTACAAAGTTAATTTCAATTTTCGGTTCAAGCTTTAATAAACGTGTGAAATTCAAAAATAACCATTAGTAAATTTTATAATAATGCCAACAATACTAATTAGAACTCGGCCATAATCTTTCTTAAACGTGTATTCAAAACTATATATATATAACCAATTTTCCTGTATGCAATACGCTCGATTAGTTTGTAAAACGAAGCTTCAGAATGTATGTTGAAGTGTTCAAGAAGTTCAGATCATAACCTCTTTGGGCGCGTGTGTCTTGAAGTTGCAGCTGAAATTATTCAATTCTGCTTATTCTGGCGTTCCTTATTTATTATTTCATTATTATTTATTAATTATGTACCATCAAAAAACTATATTTAACAATGCTAGCATGTACTTCCGTCAAAAATGGTGGCAATTCGCTATTATGTTGTACAATGTAAGGACAGTATTTTGACATAACATTTTATTTAAACAGACTATGTGGGCTTAAGGAGACAAACTACTTTTTAAAATGAAAAAAAAAAAATCGATCAACTTTCAGATTTTTTTTTTTTTTTTTAGAATAAATGTATGCACAATCATTTTTTTTTTTTTTTTGTGATAACAAGTATGACATTACTGTATTTATTAAAAGCATTATTTTGGTTTATTTTAACCCTCCGAGCATCTAATACGTATTTTTCCGTATACTGAGCAGTAGTTTTTTCCTTAATACACTAATAATTAAAAAATAATATTATTAATAGCAGTTGCATATTCTTAACTTGTTTTTAATGTATGAAAGTCACATACTATATTAGTCACAAAGTTTATTTTGACATCCATAGTCACATTTTTAATTTCAAGCTGAAATACCCATTGTTTTGGAACATTCTAAAAACCACGCAGAGAAAACAACACTAAAATTTTACGCTTTTGGTGGGTTAAAATAGAAAATAACCCGCTCTGTGTGTTAAAATAGAAAATTATTTTTATCGCAGACATTTTTTTTTTTTTTTTAAATCAAGGGTACTTTCTCGATGCGCGCAGGATATTTCAATTCCTATATTCTTTATCCTTATAATTTGTACGTTAAATGAAACAAAACATTCAAATTAAGAATCTGGATTAAAAGATTTTAATTATTTTAATAATATTGAGTTTAATTAATAATTAAATTTGGAATATGAAATCACCATTCAAATTTTTATATTTCTGCAATCATATTTTGTTTTTCTATTAAACATAACTTCTTATTTTTAGTTCATATATCATTCATTATGTCAAAATGTATGGTTGAGAGAAAAAAATGTAAGTTCATATCTCAAATACTTTTTAAAATATCATGCACGCAGTGAGAAAGTACACTTGATTTTTAAAAAAATAATCTGCAATAAAAATAATTTTCAATTTTGAAGCAAACCAAAATAATTTTTTTAATGAATAGAATAATGTAACTAGTTAACAAAAAAAAAAAAAAAAAAAAAAAAAAAAAATTTCATGCACTCACTCTTTTTTAAAAAAATCTGAAAGTTTACCGAAACTTTCTTTATTTTTTTTCATTTTTAAAAATAGTCTGTCCCCTAAAATATTGTGTATTTGACTTTTATATCAAATATGTAGATTGTTATAATATTGTTCTGATTCTGTATTGTGTTATGCATTCTTAATACACCTAATCAGTGAAAGGCAAAATTGCGATCCTGATCGTGGGAACTCACAGCGGTTGCCGAGGTCAGTAAGCAAGGAATGGGGTCCCGAAGAAACATTAGATTTTAATTTAAAAAAATTCAAGCTTAACCTCTATTTTGAGTCTGAACATGTTATTTAATTATAGTTATGATTTTTTTTTTTTTTTTTAACTAGGAAAAGACTGGCTGTCATCGCACACGCACCTCAGCCTGCACATTCATGATTACCATTTAAGGTAGTTTTGCCTTCTCATGAAAGCTACGAAAATGTTTACTTTTTGACAAATTAATTGTCAAAAATAGTGAAAAATACTCTCAAATGTCTACACACGCATTGCCATTTATAACTAGAACCAACCGCGAAAAATAAATCAATAGTTTTTTGTATAATTTGATGTTGAACGATAGCAACAATGCCAAATAATAGTCATTTAAAGTGCTTAGCTATCCCATGAGAGCGAATGAAAACAAATAATGAGTAACTATGTCAAATAAAGCGTTAATATTTAATCTGTCCTCTATTGACGTTAGAACGTGCGTAACTTTCGTATGGATGGACAGAAGAAATTTTAGGTGAATTAAATATTTGAACGACTTCACGTCAACGATTTCATGTCACAAAAACATGCTAGTATCTCGGAGGCAAAAGCAAGCTTCTGGGTTGTAGCACGTGTTTTTTGCACATAAAGAAGAAATGTCACGTATTTTCGAAACCTATAGTGCTTGTATTTATTTTATGTTGTGTGAAGAAATTTAAAAGTTTTGATATTTTTACAATAACTTTTTTTTTTTTTTTTTTTAACTTGTTTTATACTTAACCTTAGCTTATATTAGTTCACACATTTAAAAAAGATAGAAACACAATAGAAAAATATTTACTTACACGTTATTAAATTATGTTTAGTAAATATTAAAAAACTATTCTTTAAACCCTCGGCCAAAATTTAATTTAAAAATTTCCAAGACAAATTTTGACAAACACTTTTTCCCATTTATTTTTGTTCTATAAGAAATATAATCTTGAAATTCAAGGCAAACTTTAAAATCTTCTTCTTCCTTTTATTTTGTCTGCCCTATGCTTTCAGAATATGTTTTAAATTGTGAAGAAACATACATGTTCCTTTTTTTGAGTTATGTGCCACGATATTTAAAACTTGTGTGAGATAGAATTCAGGAGTGATCTTACAAACGCTGAAATGAATTTATTGAAAAATATATATTGAAATATTAATATTGTTTTAATGAAAAGAGAAATTTTTATTTCTTTATTTCTTATTATTAATAATAATAATAATAATAATAATAATAATACTCAGTGAATCTGAACAGAAAAATCCAGTTTTTAATAAATTAAAAAATTAAATACATTTAAATCAACATGTTTATGCAATTAAAAAAAAATATTTTACCATAAATATTTAAAACAGTACAATTACAGTTAAATGAAAAGAAAAAAAAAAGTTAATCTCATTAGATTAATGTCGTCATTTTTTCTTATTATATCATTGAACTGAGTCCACGAGCTCAAATAATGTCCATTTAAAATCTTATTTTGTTTTTTATTTTATTTTGCACACGCGCTTTTTATTCCCTAATTCAAAATTATTAAAAAACTTTTTCGATTCAGTCCGTTTCGAAATTGATTACTATAAATTTTCTTTTTTTTTTTCTTAAAAGAAAAAAAAAAAATAATTTTGTAGAAATTCTGGCAAGCAGAATTTAGTTTAGTACAGAGGACTATTAGTTTTTTTTTTTTTTTTTTTTTTTTTCAAACTATAACATTGCTTTCAAATTATTCAATTATATTTTCGATAAATTTTCGATTTCGATAAATGTCCAACTATCGTAAAACTGGTATCGTAAAAATCCGTAGGTTGAGACTAATAGTCCTCAGTCCTAAAAAAAGATTAATTATTTTCAATTTTATTTTCATTTTTAAACTATTTTATTATAGAGCTGTTTAGAAATTAATCCGTCCATAATATGTTTTGATGTTTCTTTACTTCCATTAACTGTCTATCGTAGGTAATGAGAGTATTGTATCGTAAAAAAAATCGATATCGGGTTTACATCTGCTTTACATGTTTTAAAGTTTCCTGAGTCCCAAAAAGTGGTTTTTGGCAATTCGACAGTGTGCGTGTGGGGGAGGGGTGGATTTTCTCGCTATCACCCTTTCAAAGCTAATATTGATAAAATAATAAACATCAGATTTAAAACAGGTCTAATGTTCATTGAAAACCGGAAGTGGGACCGTAGGACCGTATTTCAAAAACGACGATTTTCTTCAAAGTTTCTGTACAAGCACTCTCTTAGATGTTCTTTCGTATGTATTAGTTGGTTAGTTCCGGAAAACTGATAGACGTTTTGTATAAATAAGTCAATATTGGGACTCGAAAGTGTGTTTCTTATTAAAAAATGGAAACCCGCCATATTAATTCCATTGTGCATTTAATTTCGTATGTAATTGTCAGTTTAAGGTGAGTAGATGCGTTTGTCAAGTTTTGGTGAAAATCGGCAGTGGGACCGAAAATCACTTGGTCACTACAGGAAAATAGACAAACGTTCTCATTAGATAGGTCAATTTTAGATATTGGAAATGAAAGTTTCAAAAAAGTCTCTACTGTTTTTTTTTTTTTTTTTTTTTTTTTTTTTGGGGGGGGGGATATTTTTAAGACGTATACATTAGTTTCATCTTACATGAAAATTGTTAGGTGTCTGATTTGTTCATTCAATTTTACCATGTTTTTATTAACTTCTATTCTTGTCTGATTGTTCGTTTGTATGTTTGTTTCTCTGGTACAAATCTTCCAATCGAATTTTAACTAACTTCCCTACTAGCTAGACATTTGAAACTTTCACAGTAGCTCACACCCCGGTGACTTCGAAGTCCGATTTTCGAATTTTTGATTAATTTTCTTACAATTAATTAAAATATGAAAATAATAACATCCTAATAGCGTTAAAATAGCCATTAAAATATTAGCTATAATTTAATTGTTGCCAAAAAGAATTTACGAGTTCGTTTCCTTTCGACATAAAAATAAATACATTTAATTAAACGTGAAGATTAAAAAAATATATAAAAAGTTAAATTATGCATCTAACAAAAATTGACGTCATTATCACTTTAAAAATTTTATGCATATTGATAAGAGCTTTATGATTCATCAGAAAATTTAAAACATGGTACATAAAAAGTTTTTTTTTATCTTATAATTATTATGTCTTGTGACCACATTGTATCAAAAAAGAATGTATAATGTATAGAGGTGGGTAATAGAAGTCATGTGGTTGTTACACACCAGATTTTTAATGTTTTAATCCAAATGAAAATGCAGAAAAGTACATAAAATAAGCATATCGCCTAAGTTGTTTGCAAAAGCTGTTTCAGTATTTAAATTACTTCTGTATTAAATAGAAGCAAGTACAAGACTCGTATAAAGATCCGGCTTCTGTTTTTCGATGTAATAGAAAGTTTTGAGATGTCCTAAATTCAGTTTGATCATTTTCAGAAATTATCTGTCTGGTTGTCGTCTGTTTGTTTGTTTTCTTGTTTGGATGTGTGTGACAAAATTTTTTTGTGGCAGCTTTAGATAAATTACTATTGAACCGAACTTTATGAAAAGTCATATTTAGTTGCACCTTCAATTATGTTTTGCCCATTAATTTTTAGAACTCTTCATTCAAGAGATGGCATTGTTTTCCAGTTTTCTATGTTATTGATCACTTGATAAAGAAATTAAAATTGTTCAAGAATGCTTGTAAATTAATAGTAATTAACTATAAACATGTGGTTCGTTAGTCTATTTGTAATAGTCTCGCCTTTTATGTGGATAGCGCATGTCCGATTACTGGTTGGTCAGACGTATAAATTTCATTTACTAAGTATGTTTTTTCAGTAAATTTACTGCATTTTATGCTGTAAAATTACATGTTTTTTTTTTTTTTTTTTTTGACAATACTATTTAAAAATTCAAACATGCGTTTAATATAAACGAATTTGAAATTTACTACACAAAGAATTAGGTATTATCTTTACCGCAATTTGAGGTGCATTATAGCATTTTTTTTCTTTTTTACCAAAGTATTGTAGTAAGGATATTTCTATGATGTCCTAATGATAAACGTAATAATGTCCTGAAATGAAGTATGCAGCACCATATAAATACGCAATTCTCTCTCTCTCTACACATATATATATTATAGTAAACTGAAAAACTTTTCAAACTATTATTATTTTCTTCTTTTTAGCATTATGTATGCATGGTAGGGAGAAACCTATTTATATTTTATTATATAAATTATTGCACTGCACAATCTTCCCGATTTTGCTCATAATTAACAAACGGTCAAATATTTAAGCTTGATGACATAGTATTAAATATAATTATATGTATTCTTAAAAACATAATAAATTTAAACAAGAAAGAAAAATCATGCGGTACACATTGATTAGTGACATTTTCCAACTGTACGTACTCATCGAACCCGATAACCTTCGGTGCTCTTAGTCTACATTATTACAGAACGGATAGACAGAAGGACAGAAAGCAGATGTAGAATAATTGAATTCATTATCACTCTTAAGCATTGTTGAAAAGTGCTAAAAATGCTTAATAGAAAAGGAAATGTAGCCCTTAATGTATCTGAATAATTCAGTGTAGCGATGTAAATTTGAAAGCCAAGCATATAATATTCAATACGTTATTCTAGCTCAATCTGAATCTCTTTATGGTATTTGCATTAGAACGTTATTTAAATGTGATTTATAAAAATAACTCTTCTAAAACGCAATGTATTGACTTTTTTTTTTTTTTTTTTTTTTTTTTTTTGGCGTGTGTGTGCGTGTCCCTGTACAAAAACCAGTACAGGACTTATTAATGCCATTTTAAATTGGAAACATTCTATAGAAAATTTGAATTAGAATTTTTAAAAAATTCTCAAAATATTCACGGACGCTGGAGAGGTAGGCAGACGGACAGTCGGACAGACATATATACTAATTCAAATCATATTCATAGATATACTAATTCAAATCATACTAAAACAAAATTGTAAGAAAGTGTTAAAAATGCTTAATATAAACGAAAATGTAATTTAGGAAATTTCCAATAATAGCCTTTAATTTAACTGAGTACTTTGTGCGACCTTGTAAATTTTAATGCTAATCGGACTATATTTTATAGAAAGTATTGTTTTGTGCATATGAATATCGTGTTTCCATTTTGTTAATATTTGTGCAAAGTAAAGTTATTTAAATATGGTTTATAGAAATACCTCTCTTAGAATGCAATGCTTTGGAATACTTTCGGGTATTCCTGTATACAAATCAGTGGTGGTATTTAATCCATTTTCTTTAGAAAACATTCGATAGGGACTGTGAACAACATTATAAGTTTCAAGAAATTCCATGAATATTTACGGGAGTTAGAGCGCGGAGTGACAGACAGACAAAGTCATGAACATTTTTCAACCTTGTTCGAGATTGTTAAATATAAAAAAGCATGGGTGTTATTACTCAGATTATTTGATTTTTAAAAAAATCCGTAGTACTATTATGTTTAGCCATTGTCTAAGAATTATGAAAAGTTACATTATCTTCAGATCACCTGAATGGGCAGTGTGTGAGTGTTCTCACACATATGTCCTTTAGAAGCGTATTTATTTATCCAAATTTAATATATAACAAAAAGGTGGGATTAATATAGATTATATAAAATAAATCTTTTTAAATTTATCTAATTCAAGTAATTAATTATAGAGAATTTCCCGTTTTATTTTTAAATCAAAATTTTCATTTCTTTGTTATTTTATTGTTACAAACACATTGCTCTAGGAATAAAATAAAGCAATTTTTATATCAGGGTTTTTGAAAAATAGTATGTTTATACATTTTCCCAGAATGGATTAAATCAATTTAGCCATAATTATTTATTTTCAGAGGGTAATTTAAAATTCGTTTTCAGCATATTTCTAGCATATACAGCTATTAATAAAATAAAATAATCATTTGATTTCATGTTTAATACCCTTGTATGTTTACGTTAAAAACCTATTATTATTTCAAGAGGGTCATTATCATTCTAAAAATAGATTTATAATGTTGTTTTATAGTCTAAGCGTCGCCTTCTTTCGTGTACGGTGGAGTTGAAGGTCATTTGGCATGGCTTCTCAATGTCAAATCGATTTAATATTTGTAACGACTTTTATATTCAAAAATTTAGTATGAATATGTTAGAAGAACAAAGAAACAGTTTGGCATGCTTTTGGCTGCATTTCAACGATGCCAATCTTTGGGGTTGCAATTTAACTTCTAGGAAACTGCGAGATTTAGCGAAGCTTTACGATTTTGACGTCGATAGAGTAAGCCGTTTTTCTGTTGTGTCCTCCTCTCCCCCCGTCTCAATTTCCGTGGGAGATTGATATATTCATCTGTGCTTCAAAAAAGATGTACTTCATTCTTGAAGAGGATTCTTTTTGTGATTTTTTTCAATAAATGCAAGTTAATCTTATTCTGCCTGATTACTTCTTCTGAAAAGGAAAATTGCTCTCTACAGTTTTTTTGTGTACTTCTACACGGCCCGTACAGCTATGGATTTGAGTTATTGCGGTGACGAAAATCAACGGCATAGGCAGCCTAGCTATTATGGGAAAGAAACTATGTTTGTATTTTTCTTGATTAAATCGTTATATGTATTCCTATATTTTGTATATTTTACCAACATTTCTGTGATAACTAGTATTTATTGTTTAATTTAGTTGAATGATACTGAAAAATATCTTTTTGTTTAAAAACAAAATGGAATAAAAGAAATAAGGAATTACACAAAGCTTAGCAAAGGCACATTTTAGTTTTAATTATCCTGTCACTTTATCTGTTTTCAATATTTCAATGAAAGAAACGATTACAAATTACGAACTTTTACCCAATATTTTTCCTGTTTTCAATAAAATAAAGGTATTTAAAAAAAATCGATGCAATGTATATTTGCTTTCTTCTGTTCAAAAGAAATATGATGAATTATTAAAAAAGGTTTTTTTTAATCAAGCATGAAAAAATGGACTATTTGAAAGATATTTAATCAAAATAATGATGCATAAGGATAAATATTAATCTAGATTTCCTTAAATATTTATATAAATATTTATATTAAAATATTTTTTTAGTGAAATATATAACCCTTTTATGTGTTTGTCTTTTTAAAACGTTTGTTGTATCACATGTTACTTTCATTACACAGTCGTAAAAATGTATTCTTTTTACTGATTTTGTATGCACTTTTATATGTATTTTCGATTCCGAATACAAAAACATCTATGTTCATGGAAAGAAATGTTGGATTGAAATTCAGCATTGGTATTTAACTAAAAAAAAAAACCTGATTCGATCTCACAGGTTTTTGTATCTTTGAAAACATTGTAAAAGAATATCTTTTAAAGGTGTTTTCTTAAAATAAACATTTATAACTGTTTACAATTGACTATTTTGTTTCTATTTTTAAAATTTCGATTACACAAGCAACAAACTTCTAACACTAAACTTTAAATAGTATTTTGAATGAACACGTAAAATTTGTCGACTTACAATTGTAAAATTTTACAAATAGTAGATTTTCAAACAGACCTTTAACATTCTTTTATTTTTAACATAACACTTCTAATAATTTTCTAATACTTTTGTAAAAAATTTCTATCACATATTAGTACATATAAAGTAACGAAAGTATTATCACATTCTGAAAAAGCAAAGGGCTTTGATATTTATTTGAATTTATTTTGATATCGCAAATAAAAAGTAAATAAACAATCTTGAATTGTTAAAAATGGTTTCTCAAAAATGAGCAAAATTGTCTAAAAATAGCTCCGAAACAATATATACTTAAATTTGAAAATCCCATGTATTCATTTTTGAGTATATTGACACGCTTAAAAATGGGGTTGACCGCTAAGAATCCCAATATCCCCATTTTTGATGATGTCAATATACTCAAAAATGAATACAAAGGTTTTCAAATTTAAGTATATATTGTTTCGGAGCTATTTTGAGAAACCATTTTTAACAGTGTACAGTCGGTAACAAAAGTGTCCGAACAATAGAAAAAATTCCTATGTAAAAAAAGTACACTTAATAACATTTTGTTAAATAAATCATTGTCGAATCCTGTTCTTAGTCAGTCTAAAAACAGGATTCGACAAGGATTTATTTAACAAAACTGTATTAAGTGTTCTTTTTTTATATAGAAATTTTTACTAGTATTCGGAGACTTTTGTTACCGACTGTTACTTGCTCAGAAAACGAAATAGGTTTTAATTGTTGTTTGCATCGTTAAAAACATTCTTTACTCCGATTTTTTTTTTTTTAAGTGAGTACATGAGGTGTTAAAAAATTAAATTCGTTCATTTAATTTTCGCCTTCTGTTTAATTATATAGAAACAAACAATTGTTCAGGGTTTTGGTTGGTAATAGAAAGTTCTTCAATATTTAACGCACTAGATTTCATTTCTCATAATTGAAATCGCATCGAAAAATTTTGTTATGGAAGTTCACTAAACGTTAATACAACATGCAACATGTTGTAAAGTCACTTAATAAGAACTCTACCCACTCTTTTGTAGCGGTATGTCTTCTTTACTCTAGGGATCTAATCACATTCGGGTATATTTTGTATTTTTTTTTTTTTTTAGTCTAATGTTTACCCTATTTAAATATCAAATTTGACAAACTTAGGATTGATGTTACAACCATATGTTGTCGAATTTCGAGGGCAGTCTTTATTTTTAAAAAGTTTTTCTAAATTTTGAAAAATTGTAACAAGAAACTTATTTTTATAATTATCACCACATTGGTCCTCATTTACTTGGAATAAAAAATGCCTCCCGAATCGAATAATTTCAATATTTTTAAGTTTTTTTTTTTTTTTTTTAATAAATGTACTCTAATGGAATAATAGAGTACAATTATAATAAAATAGTGCTAAAAAGTATTACAATTACCCAATTACGGAAGTATTTTTTATTGTAAGTAAATAAAGACCAAAATGGTGATAATTATAGTAAATAATTTAATTATAAAAAAATTTCAAAATTTAGGAAAAGGATTTCAAAATAGGAACTCTCCTCTAGTTTTGAGAAAATATGTTCACTCTGCCTCAGAACAATGTATTAGAGATTAAAAATGGAATACATCTAATGGCATATTGAGTACAGGATTAGTATGTAGACATCGAAATAAGTGGACATATTTAAAAAAAAAAGGCTGCTGCCTTTTACAGGGAGAGAATTTTTTAAAGAATTACTGTGTTGTTTTCCTGTTTGAATTTCTCCTTCATTATTCTTTCGCTTGTTCATTTCTGCTTTTTACGAAAATCTAAATTTTGTAACTTTATATTAATTTAAGTTACTGTCGTCAAATTTTCCCCAAGAAGAGAATTTTTGAGCCTTTTACCCGTCATGGCATATACAGAGCTGACAACTTTTTAAAAATACCTTAGCATTTTTAAAAAGCGCTTTTAACATCAATTTTTTTAATATAATAATTTCTTATTATTTAACTGTAATTACATACTGGAGAAATTTACTGTACAAAGAATGCAGTATGAATAAAAAACGAATACATATAAGTTAAAGGAGCAATAAATTAAAAGTTGGTAGTTCTGTATATATAGATATACTATGTGTATATAGAGATACTGTTTGTGTATAATTATATATACAATACTTAAACACACATAAAGTGTGTTTACGAAATCATTAAGTTTAAAACAAATTACAAGTGAATTTTATGTTCATCCTTGTGCAGCATAATATTAAGAGATAAAAGTTTAAAAAAAGAAAATAATTTTTTTTTTAATATAAAATATTTTTTTTTTAATTGTAATATCTTTTAGATATCCTATATCTGGGTAATTCTTTTTGTCCATATTGCCAAATACACATTATTGACTTTCTAAAAAAATATAATATGATTAAATATAATATAATATGATTTATCTTTCAATGTATCTGTGTTTGAGATGATGACATCCATTGACAAAAGTAAAAATACTTTTCTAATGAAGTATAATTTATTTCAAATAATTTTTAAACTCCACCCTACCTCAAATTTGTGTAAAAAAGGCCGTTTAGAGCTGTGTCTAAAACGTACTAGTATTTTACTCAGCCATTCCGAGTTCATTGACTACACTTTTTTTTCTTTCCACTCTCAAAATATTACTATTTTTTTCTTGTTTCTGTAATAGATGCTTTGAATTAGAGCCTTTTTTTCCCTTTATATTATTTGAAACCAATTATTTCTGATCACAACTTTGTACTCGGTTTCTTTTAGGTCTATGTAAATTTTTAAATCTTTTTATTCCACTATTTGCTGGTTGCATGTGGCCATCAAGTACTAAGTTTTTCTTAAGGGCCCTCTTGACTCACCGCCGCCGGAAGCCCGAGCCAATGTTTTTCTATGGGGAAATTTTCTTTACAAATAACTTATTAACTAATACATATTTTTAAATTCTGTTTTCACATTCTGAAAGTTTCCAGCTGTTAAATTGACGCACCTTTTTTAAAAATGTATTTTTTTAATTTTTAATATTTTATTTCGAAATTGCAAAATGAAAAAATTTCACATATTGAAAATTCGTATTTTGCAGCTTCAAAATAAAATGTAAAAAAAATAAAACAATAATTTTTTAGAAAAGGTGCGTCAATTTAACAGCTGTGAACTTTCAGAATGTGAAAACAGAATTAAAAAATATGTATTAGTTAATAAGTTATTTGTAAAGAAAATTTCCCCATAGAAAAACATTGGCTCGGGCTTCCGGCGACGTTGAGTGAAGAGGGCCGTTAAGGCATAACCTTTAAAAAGATTCTAAAAATGCACATCTTTGACTGATTTAAATTTACATCATTTTTCAGTATTTATTTCCAAGAAAGACAAAGAAAAGGTAAGAAAAATGTGTTGATAGAAAAATTGATTTATCGTATTTCTTTTTTCTTCTGTTTGTTTTTAAAAAATGAAGCTGCTATTTAATACTAATTCATAAACTTAATGACGAAAAATATGCATCCTAAAAAAAAAGTATTATCGCTATCATAAATAGTAAAATGGCACTAAATATCCATTGGCATGTAGATGACCACGGGAAGCTTGGTCATCAGGTTTAAAAAAATTTAAATGTGTCCTGTTGGTCTATGATTTTTCCAGTGAAAATGCTTAATGCCAGTAGCCGCATTTTAGTTTTTTAACACATTGTAACATTTACGCAGATTATTGCAACATTTCACGTATTGATTGCATCAGACGCATTCTACTGTTTTAATTTAGCGTCTGTATTTAGTTTATTGCTCGTTGCTTTGTGCATTTAGACATTGACAGTCTTGCCGTACAATTATTAAAACTGGTAAAAATCGTCACTTATAGTAGCAAAAAAAACAAAAAAAAGCAGAGATAGCAGCAGACTGATTGGCCTGGAAACAGCCCAGATTTGAATCCAATCAGGAATATGTAGAAAACTGTGAAAAATAAATTCAAGGGGAAAAATCATCCAGTGCTATACCACTTTTTAAAGCAATAAAAAATATCTAGTGTACCGAGATTTCAGAAGTTTACTGCCAGTCTGATTCACAGCATGTCTAACTGGATAGCAGCTGTCATTAACAACAAAGAAGGGACTACAAATTACAAACCTTACTTCATCATTCTTGTAACAGCATTTTGTTCTTTTCTAAAGTAATATTATTGTGAAATTCCAGTAACTATCTTGTTTTTAATGCGTGGTCTGAAAAGTTTTGCCCACGACGGCAATGTAGAATAATGTATAGATTTTTTATGTAAAGATTAAATGTTTTTACATTCCGTTCTTATGAAGAAATGCATAATTTTTTCTCTTATACCTAGAACATTCTGGATGGATGATTTAAAATATATTTTAAAATATCAAGTATAATTCAGTAAGTAAATATTTATTCTCTTTTTTCTACACATTAAATAAAATAACATAAAATTCTAATACAAGCTAGCTTTTTTTTTATTTTTTTTTTTCAACTATTCATACCTAAGACATGCATTTTAAAAGAAGTTTCTATGTATCATTTATTTGTTTAATTATAGAATGAAGTTTACTGAGAGTTCTTGATTTTAAGAAAATACGAAATTTTACTTTATAAAAATAAAATATTTTTCGTATTTTGTCATATTAAATTATATTTTGAAAGCTAAAAAAATTTTTCGTCAATGCAAAAATTTGACACGAGCAGAAACATAAAACAGAAAAAAATTCTATCAATGTTTGAAAGTTTGTAAACATTTCTTTCATCCAAACTCTGCCATGAATTTTTAATAAAAAATAAAAATTGTTTCTAAGGTGTATTTTGTTTCTATTTATCTTCCTTGAGAGGGGGATGTTTGTAAATAAAAGTAACTACTAACATTAAATTTTAGTTAAATTTTTAGGATTAAATAGAATTTCGGTATCTTGATACAAATCGTTACGAAATCAATGCAATAATTTTATGGTTGAGGTTTATTTCTCAACTTATTATTATTTTTTATTATTATTATTATTGGCGTCAGTAAGAATATTTTATTAGGATTATTTTGCATTAGTTACTAAAAAGTTATTTTAGCTCAAGTTTATTCTTCCATGTAGCCTAATTTTTCTAACAATCATCTTTGGGAAAAAAATTATCTGCATTTCATATTTCTTGATGGTTTTATTGCATGTTTTTTCTTATTGGAGAAACTGAAAACGTCATACCTATTTTAAAAATGCCTGACAAAATTGACGAAATTTGTTAATGCTTGAGAAAAATTTTATACAAAAGAAAATAACGATGTCAATACCAAAGTGTATCATAACTGCATACACGCAAGAGGCCACAACCAGTATGGAATATAAAAAAAGGAAAATTCTTTATAATAATTTTCTCAGCGAATTACTGACACGGGAGAACCATCTCCTCCACAGAGCATAAAAATTTTGATACTTGTCTCCGGACTACACTCAGTGGGGAATTCTAGACCTTTATTAATTAAATACTGTGGCATTAAACCCCCTCTCTTATTTAACACAATCTAAACAAATATTTTTAATTATTTGGCAAAAGAATTTATCCAAGTATAACGTTTCATAAATTTGTTTTGGGAATAGAGTTTTCTTGCGATGAGAATTGTAAGACTTCATGATATACGCAACAGTATAGTACTGTTGGAAATTCTAGAAAGGGTTGAAAAGAACCACATATCATCGTAAGTTTTTTTTTTTTTCATCAAACCGTATGTTTTTTTGTTTGTTTGTTTGTTTGTTAGCTCATAACTCCTGAACAGATGCTCAGATTGTGATAATTTTTGTTTTGTTGTAAATGTCTTGGTCTGAAATAGGCCCCATTTTAATATCTTTACGATAAAAAGAAAATACATGGTGCCCCCAAAAGTCAGCCCCGATTCTTTTAACGGCTGCAGCTATAGTCATAAAAGTGGTATGTAGGCATTGTAAAGTGGCCATGCGCTACGCGATTCAACCACCTACCGATCCACCTGGTGAAAAGCCTTTATATTTTTTAATTTTAATATCACCAGTTCTGCCTGTTTCACCAATATACGTACAATTACAATTTTTACATGGGATACTGTAAATGATACCTATTCATTTAAGGGGGAGAATTACTTATGCGCAGTTGAGGTTTGAAGCTAGTAGAGATATTAACAGTTTTAAGTAATTTAGCAATATTTTCAGATATATCTTTATATTAAGGAATTATATTTGGAAAGAATTTTTAACTTTAAGAGAGATTGTTTTATATAAAAATAAAGCTCTTTTTATAAATTCTTTTAACTCAAATGCGGGAGGAAACCATTATTTTTTAAACTAAAAAAATATTTGAAAATTCAATATGTAACAATTTAGCATTACTACAGTAATATTTAGCTCGATGCAAAAGGGTGCGAATAACTGCAAGTTTATGAGAGAGGCGATTAACTGAATGGAAGTTAAGGTACTGACCAGAAAATGTAGGTTTGTTATAAACAGAAGTTGAAAAAAAAAAAATATATATATATATTGATTGTTTTATGCGTTATAAGGATGTCGAGAAAGAGCAGTTCATTATTATTTTCAATTTCGAGGGAAAATTGGATGGCAGGACATAAGGAATTAGCAAAATCTGTAATATCATTTACATAATGTTGTTTGTAATTACAAAAATATCATCAACATACCTTCGCCAGAAAAAAAAAATTATCACTTAGATGGGGATTAAATCGCATTTAAGTAATACAATTTTTTTTAGCTTCAGACCTCAACTGCGCATAAATTATTTCCTTTCCAGCTTTAAAACCGTTTCCCCCCTTAAACGAATAGGTGTCATTTACAGTATCTCTTGTAAAAATTGTAATTTTGTGTATATTGCTGAAACAGGCAGAACTGCTGATACTGGAATTAAAGAAAATAAACGCTTATATAAAACCGGTGATATAAAATCTAAACTAGTAATCCATTCCCTTGATACCGATCCTGCTCCTGTCTTCAACAATATTAAAATCTTGACATCTAACGTAAAGAAATACGAATCACGAATTTTTCTAGAGGGTGTTTTTACCAAACTGCAGCATTCTCCTTTGAACAAGGTTAAAACAGTTCCTCCCAAATACTTAATCTTGTAATGTTTTGTAACTGGATCTTAACTGTTAGGTTATGTACGTAGTTAGACACTGAAGAAGGCTAATGCTTAGCCTAAACGTTTGTCATGTGTTCGTGTGTTTTTAATTAAATGTGTTTTATAAAAAATAAAATAATAAAAAAACTCATTTTAAATGTTGCACTAAATTTAATTTAATAATATACAGTTCCCGCCGCTTATTAAAATCACATTCGTCCTGAGTCCAAGTGATTTTATTAAGCGGCTGATTTTTATATCCGCTGCACGTCCCAGCGCTCAAGAAAAAGGTATTACTTCCCTGAATTTAGAAAGAAATTTCAAAAGGTAACGAATAATGGAATTAATAAACTATATTAATTAATTTTTGATAGATAATTAATTATTCTTCCGATATAAGTAAATTACACGTATTCCAAATTTCTATGCGCTTTCCTTCGAAGAAAATCATCATTATTTTACCAAAGGTTCACGCTTTTCTTATAAATTAAAAATTTTTCCGTTTGAATCTCTTAATTTATAGCTATTTCAAAATAAGAACTAGATATTGTCTTTTAATAATAAAAAATTAAATATATATATACATTTTATTTTCAAATCAAATTTGTAACATATTACTGCGCTTTGAAGAATATGTTCCTTGAAATTGTTACGGAGATAAGTTATGGAGCATGTTTAATTTGTAACTATGCTGCAAGTGTAAGATTTTCGACAATGAGCAATAACGGGTACTTTAACTTCTTTCTTTCTTAAAAAAAAAAAAAAAAAAAAAAAGAAAGAAAGAAAGAAATCACAATTAAAAAAAAAAAAAAAATTGTGCATAAATGATAATTTTGTCTGCTAAGGAGATTTTCTTTCAGTTTATTAACCGGCGATGCTGATTTTATTAAACGGCGACTTCAACAATAGTTTGCATTGATTTGATTCCGATCCTGGCAATTTGATCAGATTAAGCGGCTGATTTTATTAACCAGTGATTTTATTAAGCGGCGGTTACTATACTTATTTTTTTTTTTTTTTAGTTTGTTTATTAACAGTACCTAATATTTATAATCGATTTATTAAATAAATATCCAATGAATGATTTCTCACTGAAACTTCCAATCCATACATAAAATCTAGAAATGACACTGAAAGAAGCATAACTTGTGTTATGCGTAACTACGTGTATTAGTTAGTTCACATTCCATCTAAAATTAAGTATCATAAACCCTTTTGCTATTGAAAGTTTATAAACTGTCATTAATTCGCAGTTCCTATTTATCTTTCCTCATTTAATCACTAGGAAAGAACATAATCCATTGCTTTGAACGCCATGCTTAAAATATTTAAATTAAACTTGAATAGTTTAATAAGATGTTTTGACAGCTACACCGTTAATCTGATTTACAACGATTTATTTATGAGTGAGTTCAATTCATTAAACACATAGTTATTTAGATGGTGTGAAACGCACATAAATATTAAACTATATAATAAGCAGAACAATGAATCATATAAATGGAGGCACCAAACATTGTTACCAGTAATAACTGCGCGAGCTAATCATTCATTACATATAATTACAGAATGAGAATCATTGACAACCCATGGGAACAGTTCAGGCGAACAATAAACCACTCATTGTATAGACCTGTTAATTAATATTATCATACAAACATAATTATGAGATGTTTATTACACTTCTACACGTAAAATTTTGAAAAGAATATTTTAATTTAAAATCTAACGCTTGTGTAACAATTGTGGAATAATGGATTAATATGAAAATATATTAAATTCGCAAAACTAAAATTTTTCCTGACTCATTCAACTTAAAATGTTTACTCCAGATCTTCACACAAATAAGTAATGCAATTGACATTACATTTATATTTTAATTACATAATTATTAATAATATTTATTTATAAAAATAGCACAAATTCAACAGCGTTCTTGCTGAATGTTTTGTTTGCAATTTATTTTATTTTATTTTATTTTATTTATTTATTTATTTTTTATCTCTTTTAACACAAATTCATTAAAGTTCTGTTGTAGCAGATTTAATTTTTTTTCTAATTTAGCTAAACGTTCTGACAAAAATTTGGCATTTTCCAGGGAGAGAACCGAGAAAGAAAATCGCCAATCGTTAAGTGGCAGTCTTTATATAAATTAATAAGACATTGTTACATTTTTTTTTTTTTTTTTTTTTTTTTTTTTAACTATCGTTCGGATTACTTTGTTTCAAGTACGAATAACGTTACAATTGTGACGGTATTTTTGACGTCAGAATCTACCGGCTAAAATCACACTTAACTGAATCTGTAAACTATTTATTGTAAACTTTATTAAATCTATTTTGATTAAAGTCTTCTGCTAATTATTCGGTTAGTGACACAATTACATACTTGCCAACATAGTAATTAATATTCCGTAGTATTGTTAGTCCCGCCTCTTTTTTCGCACCAGTATATTTTTACAGTATTCTTCTTCTTATTTAATGGTAATTGCATTTGGAGAATATTACTCTAAACATTCACTGGTGTGAAAAAAAGGGAGGGACTAAAAAGACTACGGAATATATTGATTAGTATGTTGGCAAGTATGCAATTATATTCTCTCCAAATGTTGTTACGATTAAATAAGAATAAAATTATTCCCAAAACGGACTGGTGTAAAAAAAAAAAAAAAAAAAAAAAGGCGGGTACTAAAAATTTTACGCTTAATAATGAGATGGTTGGCAGGTATATAACAGCATACTAGTTTATATCAGTATATATAAAGCATAATAAACAAAGGGAAAATCAACAACGTCTTGAACGCCAAAGAAATTAATTGAATAGCAGATAGCTATTTTAGTTGCATTTAACGAGCTCTCATGACGGTATGCTAAATGCCTCCGATACACCTTGTATTCAATTATTCCCATTGGTGTTCAAGACGTTGAAGACTTCTTTTTCTGTTTATTTATTTAGAACGAAGTCTCCTATTAATAATCACGCATATTGTCTATGTAAAGTAAAGATGTCCCTGAAACATAATCATCCATCGCTGCCAGCAAAGTTTTTTTTCTTTAAAAAAAAATACTCCAGTACTAAGTAAAGAAATTTGAAAAAAAAAAAGATTTCATATTGCTTTTTTTTTTTTTAAGCATTTATAAAATAATAATTAGTATGTTTGCTTAAAGATAAAATTATTCACAGCTTTTTATAGCAAATTAATTCTCAAAAATAACTGTTTTCCTACGGTGAAAGAACTAATTATAGTCCAGTGATACCAGCTGGTTTCTGGTGCTAAAAATTTCAACATATTCATTGAATATTCAGAATTGAATATGGCCCATCAGCGGCCAAGAAGTTCTGTTCTCAAAGCTGGTAGACATGAGGTGCTGGGTTCAATCCCTTCTCGCTCTCTTTGGCCTAGGCGTTCGGAGGTTTCCATGGTTTTCTCCGAAACTTGCGTAAATACGGACTAGGATCCTTTAGAAAGATATGCCAACAAGGACACTTCGTCTCAGGCCTAGAACTCTAATGCAGCCAACTGACCTTGATCCTAACACCACGCCATCAGAAGTGAACATTATTAATAAAAGATAACTTACATACATAAAAAAAAGAAAGAAAGAAAGAAAGAAAATTCAATAAATTATGACAGTCTCTAAGTGTGTATCATGCATAATTTTTACAGAAAAATGTATACACTTAATAACGTATCAGTTGATGGTTCTAATATGTATATCCGTGAATAAACGTTAATAACTGTATAAATGATTTAAATAATTCAAAGCTTTAAAAAGTATTCCATGAATTTATATCTACATGTTTAACAGCTTTACTCATTTATAGGTATTAAATAATTGCTTCCGAGTTTAAATAAAAATTTTACTACGTTTCTGAAAAAAGTATAATTTATTAATGATTTTTTTTTTTTTTTATATGTTTGTTAATCAGCTGCATTACATTTTATTTATTGCTATATCAGATTTACCAGCATTTTAATTTGTTCCGTAGCATTTTTAGCCCCGCCTTTATTTCATACCACGTTTTCTTAGGATAAGTTTTCTTGTTTTGCCGTAGTTATATATTGGAGGAAATTATTCTATGAATAAAAAGGTGTGAAATAAATGAGGGGCTAAAAATGCTCCGGAATAAATTAAAATGTTGGCAACTTTGCTATATACGCAGTTGCCAACAATTTAATTTATTCCCGAGTATTTTTAGCCCCGCCTATGCTTCATACCAGTTTATTTTTGAAAAGTAACTTTTTTTTCTTATTTTATCGAAGTTATATATTAGAGAAAATTTTTCTATGAATAAAGTGGTGCGAAATAAAACCAGGGCTAAAAACATTAAGAAATAAATTAAAATATTGGCAGCTATGCTATACATACCTGAAAACAACCTCATTATTAAGCGTAAAATTGTTAACGCCCCTTGAAAAAAAGCCCCTTTATCCACACCATTTTATTTTTAGAGTAATTCTCTCCAAATGTTGTTACGATTAAATAAGAATAAAATTATTTTAAAAAGTGACTGGTGTGGAAAAAAAAAAAAAAAAAAAAAAAAAAAGGCTGATACTAAAAATTTTACGCTTCGTAATGAAATGGTTGGCAGGTATGGTATATTTGAATGAAAATAATGTAGAATTCTTTTTAACAAAAAGAAATTCTATACTCACGCCAGAATAAACTTCTGATTTATATACATTTATTTTAATACATTATCTGTGCGTGTGTTAATATAATAAACAAGAAGTTTATTTCGGTGTGAAAGTAAGATTTCGTTTTCGTAAAAAACAAAATAAAATAAAAAATTGTATATATTAACTAGGGTTATATTATGTTATCCTATTTTGTCGTTTAAAAATCTGACATCCTATGAAAGTATAGATACAAAACGTTTCTATTTTCACGTATTTATAGAACTTATTGATTATATCTAATTAGTCTTTCATAACATACTAAGTATAATTGAATTTCATTACTTTAAATTTTTGTTATAGATTAATATTAAATAATTATTTTATATGTATGTATATATATTATATATTTTTTCTTACCAATCTAGTATTTTAAGCTAAATAAATATTTCAAATTATAAAAATAAATATAAAATTATTTTTGTTATATATTCTCCCGTATTCCTTTGTTGTTACTTACAGGATGATTTACTATTTTCTCTTGTGCAAGAAAGAAGATTCCAAATATATTTTTTAGGAAAAGATAATTAATTTTAGTTAGTTTAGACATATATAGCGATGAAAGAATAAAATTTTATGTACATCAATTTCTCTTTTTCCCAGTGTGATCGTTAGCAATATTTGTGTTGATAACTATCCGAAAATGTGTTCTTGGAAATAAAAATTGGTTTAGAACTAAATTACACAAAACATTTTTCTGCTCACTGAATAACACAGTAAATATTACGTACAAAAAAGGTTGGAGTTTTTATTAATTTAATTTTTTTATTTTATTTTACAGCTATTAAAGCATGTGTAAAACTTTGTAATACTCTGACAATGCTTTTTGTCACTTTTAACTTGTTTTGTCATACAATTTATGTTGCATCTAATTAAAATAGTTGATAATTAAGCATACTTGCCAAGCATCTCATTAATAACCGTACAACTGTTGACGCCCCCTGAAAAAATGCCCTTTTTCTCACACCACTATATTTTTAGAGTTATTCTCTCCAAATGGTGTAACGATTAAATAAGAGTAAAATTACTCAAAAAAATTATTGGTGTAAAAAAAAGGGCGCTTACTAAAAATTGTACGGTTCATAATGAGATGGTCGGCAAGTATGATTAAGTAATAATAAAAGATTTATAATGGTTAAGATACTTTTGTTTTAAACAGGGATGAAAAATTCCACTGGGAAAAATACATCTCTCTCTCTCTCTCTCTCTCTCTCTCTCTCTCTCTGTATATATATATATATATATATATATATATATATATATATATTAGGTGTACCGGAAAGTTCTGTCGTTTTGAATTAAAATACTGACATCGTAAATTTATCCTGTATAAAATTTAAGATATTCTTAGGTAACTTATAAGATGGTTATTTGTAAAGTACCATGTAAACACTGTTAAACAAAAATTTCCGGTTTCATTTTATTTATTCAGAACGACATAACTTTCCGGTACACCTAATATATATATATATATATACATATATATATACATATATATATATATACATATATATATATATATATATATATATATATACATATATATATATATATATATGTAGTGACGAGCCCTTGTTTCCGGCAACTGCTGAATCCAAGGCTACATAGTTTAGATTTCCTTTGCCGAACCCAGAATCCTAACCAGCTGATCATTGACGGAGAATGCAGAATATTAGAGGAAGTTCGTGCCTATGACGAGAGAGACGCCACTTCCTGAACGCGCCGCTGCTAACAGCGTTTGAGGATAGAAGTTCAGTTTTGACGAGGCATACATAGACGGGTGTACTGCTTGTTCTTAATAACTTCGTGTTTCATGTTTCGACGTAATTAAAAAGTGAAATAATAAATAAATAATTTATGTCACGAACAGTACTACTTCGACGGACATTACCAAAGTAACATCCTGATTTACCAACGTTTTTATGTAAATATTTGTATATATTAATTTTCTATAAAATTTTAAATAATTAGTAAATAATTCAATTAGTACGTTATTATTTTAAAAGCCCACAATCGACTGGTTAATACATCAGAAGCGGGATAAAGGATAGAACGTTTACTTTTATAAAACGTGAACTTTTTTTTTAAATGATGATGCGTCTGGCCTGATAAAATATAAATTGATAAACTACATCGACTGAACTTTTAAATTATAGACTGAACTATTTATTTATTTTATAAACTGTGTTGAAATTTCTTCATATGCTCAATGCATATGGGATAATTAATTCTTAAAGTGTGTAGTAATACTTCATGATCAACAGAAATGTTCACACCTGTGAAATCTGCTTAAACTAAAGCAACGATGTATCTGCGAATTCTGCGGAACAGCCACGAATCATTTAGATGGAAGTTTCAATAAGAAATTTAGGATAATCAAGCATCGGATGATCTTTTGGTTCTACAAAGGTACTTGTAATTTTGTTTTATTGTATAATTGTCTCTCTTGGGGATATTCTCAAAATTGGCGCTGCACTGAGGACTGAGAAATACAGTAAAATTATAATTCTGCATCGCTTTTTATTCTATGACGACGGTGATCGTAGGAACAGATGCAGAATAAAAAAATTTACAGGATTCACTTTCGCCATTGGTGACGAAAAATACCTTGAAAGACAAAAAATAATTGATGACAACTTTTCTTTGAATGAACTTATTATTATTTGTAATATATTAAATGTCCCTTTTGATGGGAGTAAAAACGAATTGCGAGATAGACTGTTATTAAATTTGTGTGACACAGAATTATTAAAACAAGAAAATTCCGAGAATAATTCAGATGAGGAAGATTCTGAGAACAGTGATAATGACGTCGAGAAAACTGACTGCTCTGTGCAATGCCATATAAATAATGATAATGAATGTCATATAAATAATAGTGATAAATGCTATAAAAATAATGACAATGAAAGTGATTATGAGTATGGCAAAATTTAAAAAAGGGCAAATTTTAGTAATAATGGATCACTTGGTGCAATTGTTTCTTTCAATGATTTTGAAAATACCATTTCTAAATTTAACGGCGAGCCGCATGAAAATATTATTGAATTTTTTTCCAAATTTGAAGAATTGTCAATAATGTTTAATTTGGGCGAATTACAAAAAATTGTTTTCAGTAAGAGATCGTTGAGCGGAAACGCTCTTCTCTTTATTAAATCCGAAAAAGGATTATTGACATACAAAAAATTTAGCTAGTTGGCATAGGTGGACTCTGCTCAGTTCCCCATCATATTTATGTTCTCATAAATTTCTAGTGCGAGGCATATTGTAATCATGTTTTGACCGATGATTCAGTGGTAGAAATATGTCAGGTGCAAAATAACATTCCTCTTTCTTAACTAAGATTTAATAACTTATTTACAAGTAATTTACAACTATATACATATACTACAATTTAACATATTTAGAGTCTCCTATTTAGACCCTTCCATTCCATACCATTGCCTGCCACACACTAACTAAAAACAGTACATATATAGCCGTGTCTTGACACACAGCGACCCCTGGTGGAAAGATTTTCGTAACACTCCCCACCGAACTCACATGAGTTCACCATAAATTTCCAAAAAAAATTACAATCATAACATAATCAATTATTAAATCCACATATTGAAAAATAATTTGAACATCTAAATTACTATCAGTTAAAAATAAGAAAAATATAATGTTAAGCATTAACAGAAATTTACAAATAATATTCAAACAATCTAAAGAAAAGTTTTCAGTAATCAAAGAGCAATATATACATAAATAATAATCAACATTATACATAAGATAACAATTTTTACTTATTCAGTTTATTATTAAGGATTAATTTCTAAATTATATACAAGTTGAACTGAGCGCTTAATGTTACCTTTAGGGGTTTTGATAAGAAGAGAACGAATTTTACCATCTCGTCCTGGATATACATTTAAAATTCTACCCATCATCCATATGTTTCTAGGATAGCGCTCATCATTAATTAAAACCACATCATTTACCTTGAATGATGAAATCTTACCTGGTTGTGCAGATATATAAGCAGATCTAAGATTAAGCAAATACTCTTTTCTCCACCTGTTACAAAAATGAGTTAAAAGAGTTTGCTGATATTTATATCTTTTTACCAAAGAATTTCTGCTTACAATTAATTCGTCTTTTTTAACGTTAGTTACAGGTAAAGAAATTAATCGTTTTCCAACTAGAAAGTGAGAAGGAGTGAGTGGGGAAGGTTCTGATGGTTCACTATACAGATACGTAATAGGTCTAGAATTAATCATTGCTTCAATTTCTAGAAAAACTGTTTCTAATTCTTTAAGAGAAGATTTACCAATAATTTTCTTTAAACAAGTTTTAATTGTATATATCTGCCTTTCCCAGAAGCCTCCCCACCAAGGACTCCTTTCAACGATAAATTTCCATTCCATACCTTTAGAGGCAAACAAGTTTTTTACCTCAGGGTTATCAATTTGACTCCATAATTTTTTCAGTTCACCTTTTGCCCTTTTAAAGGCTTTAGCATTATCAGAATATATAACTGAACATAAACCTCTACGAGAAATAACACGCCTTAAGCCTAATAAAAATGAATCTGTACTCAAATCAACAACTAATTCCAAATGTACAGCTCTTGTAACTGCACAGGTAAAAATAAGTAAATAACATTTTTTACAGTCAGTACTAAAAAAGGGTCCAGCAAAGTCTATACCAGAAACATCAAAAGGGGGTGTGGCGTTTTGGAATTTCGGGCGAGGGTTCTGGTAGCGAAGAAGAAAATCCCGTCACAGCAGAAGTTGATAAGAAAATTAATTTAATTAAAATTTAAACAAGATTCTATGTACAACCTTTAGTTACAATATTGATGTTGGAGGATTATATACAAGGGCCAGGAGCTACAGTATGGATCGATAGTTGATTTGATGCTTTTAACAAACAGTTTCAGTGGATCTCCGTGATCCTAAATTCGGTTTACTGAAACAATCCTTGCACCGTTCCAGGTACAGAAAAGATATAGCTCAGTCCTAGGATAATTTTAAGTACAAAGTCTCTTATGAGCTGACCTGCACCTTCGCCGGTGACAGAAAATACGCGGACCTGTGTTCTCTGCTCCTAGAGGAACACAAAAAATCATTAAATGTCTCGTTACCTCTCCTGGTAAACGGGACAAGAAAAAACCCTCCGACCTTCACTGGCCGAAGACAAGATACGAATCCCCGACTCTCTGCTTCCAGCTCTGTTCCTGGGAAAAACTCGTTCTCTCGATGGCAACCCGCGCTCCTCTCTCATTCGCTGAGCGGGCGGGCGCCTTTCCGTCGGGCCGAAGAAATTCCTCGGAAACTCCAATGTTCTCACGACCATCAGGGCGTACCATCAGGGCAGCTTCTTTGTACTTTAGTGTCACAGTTCGAGACAGTCTGGAGCCAAACTATTGTAAGTATCAGCACACCTGCTCTGTGTAGAGATTAAGGTCTGGCCAACTTTAATTAATTGGAAGGGGGGCTGTATGCCACAACTTCCCCCCCCCCTTAAGATGGTTTTCTGGGGTTGAAACTCCAGAAAATCTCTGCAATCAAATTAGGTTAGGGTGCATCAAAGCAATTCTAGAGAGGCTAATCTTCCTGACTAAACAATACTTAAATTTACACTAAAGTTACAAGTTTCAAATTACAAATTAATTAACATAATAAAACAATACTAATAATAATAAACTATATACAAAATTTCTTACAGATAACTTTTAATCCACCCGACTCAAACAGTCCACATGAGTAATGTCTTTTCCTGGTCTGTGTCGGATTTCATAGTTAAAGGGCTGCAAGGTTAACGCCCACCGCATTAATCTGGGATTGTTTCCCGCATTTCTCTTTAACCATATTAATGGGTTGTGATCAGTTTCTATGGTAAATTTTTGACCATCCAGGTAATGTTTTAACTTTTTCACTGCGAAAATGATCCCAGCACATTAGTTTTCGGTGGTGCTATAGTTTTTCTCTGCCTTAGTAAATTTTCGACTTAAGTACAGAATTGGATGTTCTTCATCTCCTTGCCTTTGAGCCATGATAATACCTATCCCCTTATCTGAGGCGTCACTTTGTATAATAAACTCCTTAGTATAATCAGGAGCGTACAGTACTGGGTCACGGGTGAGTTTATCTTTTAACTCCCTAAAAGCCTTCTCCATTTCGGAACTCCAGTCTACTTTTTCCTTTTTCGTTTTCCCTTTTAAAGCTCGGGTCAGCGGTTCTACTATAATTGCATAGTTTTTTATGTATCGGGAGTAATACCCGCACATCCCTAAAAACCTTCTAATTTCCGTTTTTGATTTTGGAGCTGGGAAATCAGTAATGGCCTTAATTTTAATCTCGGACGGTTTCCTACGTCCTTTCCCTACAACATGCCCTAAATATTTGACCGTCTCCTGGGCAAATTTACACTTGGCTAATTTAATGGTTAATTTTGCCTTGGTTACCCGCTTTAGAACTATGTCTAAATGTTCTAAATGCTCTTCCCATGAATTAGAAAAGATAGCCATATCGTCAAGGTAAGGCAAACAGAAACTTTCTAGTCCCTTTAATAGAATACTCATGAATTTTGAAAACCTATACGGGGCGGAGACAAGTCCAAATGGCATTACCAAAGGTTGATATGAACCGAAACTAGTTACAAATGTCGCTAAACGTTGTGCGTTAGGGGTTAAAGGTATTTGCCAATAGCCTTTAGTTAAGTCAATCACGGTAATAAATTTTGATGCTGCCACTTGCTCTACCCTCTCTTCTATGTTAGGCAAAGGGAAAAATTCGGCACGAGTTATCTCATTTAACTGGCGATAATCAACGCACGGGCGGGGTTCTCTGCCAAGGGCCTCTACTAATATCATAGGCGAGGTATAATCTGACTCCCCTTCCTTAATTATGCCCAATTCTAACATACGCTGGATTTCGGATTTCAGGATGTCGGTTTGTCGAGGTGACGTCCTATATGGCTTCATTCTAACGGGTTTATCACTAGTCAATTCAATATCATGCTCAATTAAATTCGTTCGGCCTGGAATATTGGAAAACACTTTCTTGTGTTTAATTAGTAATGCTCCTAATTGCTCCTGTTGGGCTTTTGTGCAACGACTTCCTAAATTACTGTCCCTAATTACCATATTGAGGTCAAATTCTTCCGGGTCAGTTATAGGATAAGGTATTTCTAAGTCTGCCTCCGTCGTTTTATTATCCCGATTTTCCTCTATTAATACATTTACGATTTCTGCTCTCTGCACGTAAGGTTTTAGTAAATTGACATGATAAATTTGCGACTTTTCGCGCCTGTCCGGTACATTTACAATATAATTAGTCTCTGACATTTGACTCTCAATAGTGCCTGGCCCTATCCATGATACGGATAATTTATTGGGTTTACTTGTGGCTAAAACCAGCACTTTGTCCCCGGGATTAAATTTCCGATTTACCGCATTTCTGTCATACCAGATTTTGCGTTTGTCCCTTTTTTCCTCCATCTGCTCCCCTGCGAGCTCTTGACACCTTTGGAGTCTGTTTATCAATTCGAAAACATACTCCGTCACTGGGTTTTGCTCCTCTTCCTGCTCTGTCCATTTCTCAAATAGCAGGGTTTCCGGGGTTCGCAGATTTCTCCCATGAACCAACTCGGCTGGGCTGAATCCCGTTGATTCATGTGTTACCGTCCGCAAAGCTAACAAAGCATAGGGTAAACTCCTCTCCCAACTTTCTCCACTTTCTAAACAGATTACCTTCAATAACCGTTTAACTGAACGATGCCAACGCTCAATGCAATTGGTCTGTGGGTGGTGCACACTACTGTGAGTTATTTTAATTCCAAATTTTTCTAAGAAAGTTGAGGTTAAGTTACTCATAAAACAAGCCCCTAAGTCTGTTTGGATTACTTTCGGAAATCCCATTCTACTAAATACTATCATTAACGCGTCGATCACTGTTTCCGACCTTGAATCGGGTATCGGGATAGCCTCTGGATACCTCGATGCTAAACACATAGCCGTGAGCATATATTTATTTTGATTTTCTGAAGGTGGGAGTGGTCCCACAATATCACAGTTTATATGCGTAAAAATTGCAGTAATAATGGGAACAAGTTTAAGAGGGGCTTTTTTTTGCTCTCCTGCCTTCCCAATTTTCTGACAAGGATCACACGATTTTACATAGGCTTCAGCCTCTTTAATGATATTTGGCCAGAAAAAATATCGCAGCAATTTATCCTTAGTTTTAGTCATGGCCACATGACCGGATATTAAACTGTGACAAAGATTCAAAATTTCATTCCTATATTTCCGCGGAATAATTAGCTGACGTCTTTTTTCTCCTCTGTGATCTGTAGCAATTCTGTACAGCAAACCTTGATCTATTGTTAAATTCGATTTCTCCTCTTTCGCGCGCGCCCACAACTCTGTCAAGCTTTCATCTTTTTCCTGCTCTTGGCGAAACTCGTTTTTCCCAACGTGCGCCAGAGCGGTGATCCTATCCTCCTCTAACTCGGGGAGGAAAATTGATTCTTCCGTACCCTGAGTTTCCGTAGGCTCGCTCTCTGGCGACATTTCTGCCTCTCCCTGATCATTCCCAGCGCTTTCACTCGCCAGACTGGTTTTTGGCGCAGTTTCGTTTTTACGCCTTTTCGCCCGCGTTTCGACTGCATGGATTAATTCGGGTTTTTGTTTTTTTCTCTCGATTAATTTCTGCGTCTCATTTCCCAGTAAATAATAATCCATGAGAACTTCCTTATCCGCTACCGCGGCTTTCGTATTAATTAACCCTATTCCCTCAATTTCTAATTCAATATTGGCTATGGGTAGACATCTCACTTCGTTGGCTAAAGCTGCTTTAACCCACACGGTTTCCCCGTTTAATTGCTCATTAGAAATTATTTTATGAGGGGCAATATCGAGGCACGTCCCAGAATCACGTAAAATGGTAACCTTTTCCCCATTTATCTTGGCTTCACTTAAATAAGGTTCAAAAGCCGGGTTTAAATTCTCAGCGTCTCCTACGTGATTTACTTTTTCAGCCTTCTCTTGTCTGCTTTTCCAGACTGGGCAATTTGGCTTAACGTGATCGGGGGAAGAGCACACATAGCAAACAATAGGTTTTCGGGCCTCAAATAATTTAGATCTTTCCGTCAGATCCGACTTATCCCTCCAATTTTTTTGTTCTGGGGCATTTTTCTCAACCCTATTTTTATCAAAGTTGCGAGGTTTATCTAATTTCTTTTCTAGTGGTGGTTTCGGGGTCCAACTTTTCTTATTATTTCTGCGAACTGACTCGTACGCGTCAAACTTCTTAGCTAACTCTCGCGGTTCATTGAGAGAGCTCCACGAATCTATGAAATGATCTTTCATTTCGAAATTAGCCCGTTTCTTTAACTGGTCGGCCACCATTAATTTCTTTAGATCCTCAAAATTTGTCACTTCTACTCCCTCTAACCACCCATTTAAATATGTATCTAAATCATAAGCTAGATCATGCCAAAGAGTTCCCGGTTGTTTTTGGTGTTGCATAAATTTAATTCTAAAATTTTCCGGACTTAATTTAAATCGATCTAATAGCATTTGTTTGACTTTCTCAAAATCGTCACTAATTTCTTGGGGTTCTTTTAAAATTAATTCCGCGATTTCTACGGGCAATAAAGCTAATAAATTAGTCACTAGATCCTCGTCATCTATTTCTAACTTCCTAGCTTGTCTTTGGAATAACGCAAGAAATAATGCCATGTCCGATTTCTCCGGTTCAAATTTTTGCATAACCGATTTTAGTGATTGTCGGCTGGGGCGTTCGCTACGAGTCGAAGCTAGACTTACTGTTTCTGATTGTTGGGCTATTTTAAGTTTTTCTAACTCTAATTCATGTTTCCTTTCCGCTTCTCTTTCAGCGATTTTTTTCTCTTCAGCCTCCCTTTCCGCAATCTTTTCCGCCTTCCTTTTCTCTTCCGCCTTTCTTTCTAAGAGATCCTCCCGTATTAACTTAATTTGAGCTAGGGCTAGGTCTTTATCATAATCTGGAGACTTTTGAATTTTCCCTATGATATCACTTATCCTATCCGAAGTTTCAACAATCACTCCGAATTCGACTGCGAGCTCTTGCAGTTCCGCTTTCCTATACTGCCCTAATTCTGACATGTTTACCTAATTCTAAATTCACAATTTAATCTTACACAATTCCCAAAAAAATTCTACACAATACCTAACACTTTTACACAATTCCTAACAATTTTACACAATTCTTACAATTTTACCCAATTCCAAAAAATACATATACAAAATTACACTAATAAAACCTATAATTCAATTTTGCAAATTTTTGGGGTGTATAAAATTCCAATACAACACGATTCCAATAATTAAAACTTAATATTCAATTCTACACATTAAATTTGAAATATTTGAAATCACAACCCTTTCCAGGAAAGAAACCTCTTTCCGTAACTTATTTGATTCACTTTTAATTTTCATAAATTACACAAAACAATATGAAATTACTGTGTTATCTTTCTCAAGATATTTTAACACCCTTTTTGTTTTCTCAAATAATATCTGTTTTCAAATATAATCTTTCTCATTTAAAACAAGATAATCAAATATGTGCAAATCAATTAATATTTTTCCAAACTAAACAAATATGAGTTATATTTAAATTAAATTTACCTATAATTTAAATTCCTCCCTGTTTTTACTTAGAGTTTCTAATATTTGTGATATGCCACATTTTTTAATTTTTCCAAAAACAATGTTAATTTAAGGTTTACTCTCCCTTAATAAATTCCTAAATAACTTTTAACTTTATACATTTATCATCTAATACCTTAAATAACAAAAATTTTACAGCCTCACTAGAAAAGTTTGACTCACCCCTGTTTTGTTGTCGTTTGCTCGAGTTCCGTCCTTCCTTCTGGCACTTATGATGGCTCTCGGATCGGCACTCCGTATGGAATTCGGGATGGGTTCCGGCTGAGGGCTCTCCTCTCTGTCTTAGAGATTCTAGTCGATGCGACGTAGATGTATCCTCCGTTGATTTGATGATTCGACGTACTCCGCTGCGTTTATCCTTCCATTGATTCTATCACGTTTCTATCGTCCGTAGTCCGTACTTCTTCAGGCAGTGTAGTATTCTCCAACAATCATCCCTCTAGCGCTGCCACCAAGTTAGTATAGCTGTGGCGTTTTGGAATTTCGGGCGAGGGTTCTGGTAGCGAAGAAGAAAATCCCGTCACAGCAGAAGTTGATAAGAAAATTAATTTAATTAAAATTTAAACATGATTCTATGTACAACCTTTAGTTACAATATTGATGTTGGAGGATTATATACAAGGGCCAGGAGCTACAGTATGGATCGATAGTTGATTTGATGCTTTTAACAAACAGTTTCAGTGGATCTCCGTGATCCTAAATTCGGTTTACTGAAACAATCCTTGCACCGTTCCAGGTACAGAAAAGATATAGCTCAGTCCTAGGATAATTTTAAGTACAAAGTCTCTTATGAGCTGACCTGCACCTTCGCCGGTGACAGAAAATACGCGGACCTGTGTTCTCTGCTCCTAGAGGAACACAAAAAATCATTAAATGTCTCGTTACCTCTCCTGGTAAACGGGACAAGAAAAAACCCTCCGACCTTCACTGGCCGAAGACAAGATACGAATCCCCGACTCTCTGCTTCCAGCTCTGTTCCTGGGAAAAACTCGTTCTCTCGATGGCAACCCGCGATCCTCTCTCATTCGCTGAGCGGGCGGGCGCCTTTCCGTCGGGCCGAAGAAATTCCTCGGAAACTCCAATGTTCTCACGACCATCAGGGCGTACCATCAGGGCAGCTTCTTTGTACTTTAGTGTCACAGTTCGAGACAGTCTGGAGCCAAACTATTGTAAGTATCAGCACACCTGCTCTGTGTAGAGATTAAGGTCTGGCCAACTTTAATTAATTGGAAGGGGGGCTGTATGCCACAGGGGATGTTCCTGAATTCTGTCAGGAGGTAGAGGAGCTACCACCTGATTACCTGCTTTCACTGAAAAAGTCTACAAATCAAACAGTTTTTTAGGACTCTTTTTACGAACTGTCTACATTTAAGAATCCAGAATCGTTCTCTTAATTGAGTTAAAGTAGCATCTACACCCAAATGGCCCATTTTTATATGAGCATCAAAGACGAGTAATTTGACGAATTTATCATTGTTAGGAAGCAGCAGGGGGTGTTTGGCCTGCTCATCATTACTTGAAAATTGCAAGCGTCCTTTTAAACACAAAAAGTTATTTTGGTTAAGTTCGCAATTCAAAGTGTAAATTCGTGAGTTTTTATTTACAGTACCCTGGGAGAGAAGTTGCTGAATTTCACTCCCAAAATGTTCATGTTGAATTGTCTTGATCCAAGAGTCAAAGGCTTCCTTAAGTTCCGAAGCACATATAGGTCCCCGGCATTTGGTGCCGTGACCAGGATTGGCATTGTGGGCAAACCTTTTTACCCAAGCTGTCACTCGCAAAAGTTGAGAAACGTTACTGTATTTATTTACTTCAATGATCTTTAAGAGAGAATAATGATTAGTAGAACAGACAGTATTTACTGCTACACCTCGTAGCTCTTTAGAAATTAATTGTTCAACATTACTGTCATCTGGTTGGCGGATGTAAATTCGATCAGGCCATAAGTGAACGGGTTGAGACAACCAAGGAGGGCCCGTCCACCACAAGGAACTCGAAATAATATTTTTCGCTGATTCTCCCCTAGTAGTGAGATCTGCAGGGTTCTCTGATCCACTACAAAAATTCCAGCATTCAGGAAGGGAAAGTGATTGCACTTGAGCCACTCTGTTGGCTACAAATGGTTTCCAAACCTTGGATGAATTTTTTAACCAATGAAGAACAATTTTTGAGTCACTCAGAAATGTATTTTTTGAGTAATGGCTGGAAAAATGCTCTGAATGTAATTTCCTAAACGAGCACCTACAAGTGCTGCCATTAATTCTAATATGGCTAAAGTTAAACTTTTTAGACGAGCAACTTTACTTTTTGAAATCACAAAGCTTATGTTAATTTTTCCTTCACTTGTTAAATATCGAAAACACCTACAGCTCCATACGCTTTAGGACTGGCATCAACAAAAACATGAAGCGAAATTTCATTAACATTTTCCATTGAAAAAAGTTTACGTTAGATGCTAAAATTTTCTAATTCAGAAAGTTCAGAACACCATGATCTCCACTTTTTTTCTAAGTCATGTGGTAAGTTTTCATCCCATAGTAGACCTCTTTCCCACAATTCTTGAATAAGAATTTTAACTTTTATTATGAATAGATTAATTAGTCCACAAGGATCGAATATCTTAGAAATTATTCTCAATACATGTCGTTTGGTGATTTCAAATTCCAAGGAATCCTCAACATCCTTTAAATCTAATTTAATTTTATCCTCACTTGGATCCCACTTTAATCCCAAAAATCCTTCTCCTTGCCCGAAATCCATATTTTTCTCATATCCGTTTTCACACCAAAGTTGTTTCAACTCATCACAATTAGTTTTTAATTTCCTGAGTTTAAATTCAGCAGCGCGTAATATTTCTATTGCCAAAGAGGTTAACTCATAAGTATCCTGCGCAGTTTTAGCTCCACTGTACAAGTCGTCAACATATAAAGAATTTAACATTTCATAACAATTTGGATAATCGTCTTTATATTTCCCTATGTAAAATTTCAAAACGCAAGCTAGCGCAAATGGAGACGTCGTTAACCCGAAGGGTAAACGATTAAGTTGAAGTGTCTGTACCGGATTATTGGGCTCGTCCGGAAACCACAAAAATTTTAGATATTCTCTATCCTCTTCCGCAATTTCAATCATAAGGAAAGTTTTCTCTAGATCTCCGCAAAATGCAACTTGATTTTCCCGAAATTTAAGTATAACATCCAATAAATTTGGATATAGATTAACTCCCGATTCAAGAGAATCATTTAAAGAATTTTTACTTTCATTTGCTTTAGAGCTGCAATCATAAACCATCCGAACGCGAGTAGTTTCTTTATCATCTCTTATTACTGCTCTGTGGGGCATATAATAACCTGAATTCATATCCTCGTCAGTACATTTTCCTACAATATTACATTTCAATTGATCCGATACAATTTCCTTATACTGATAAAAAATCTCAGGATTTTTATTCAATTTAAATCTTAATGAATTGAAACGTTTGCTCGCGACCTCATAATTAGAGTCCAATTTTAACGGGGGTCCTGTATTATCTTTCCACATTAATCTACACACATACCGTTCCCCATTAAATTTTAAAGAAACCTCAAAATCCTTAATTAACTGATTATCCTTTTCCGATAGATTTTTGGTTTCATTCGGAAATTCTTCAATTTCCCAAAATAATCTTAAATCATTTAAAATAGCATTATTTACAATAATCATGTTTTCAGAACAACTACTTTCAATATCGTCTGATCCAATAATCAGCCATCCAAACGCACTATTCAAAGCTGACAAATGTTTATTTATAGGTATCCTTTCCCCATAAATTAATTCCCAACAAACATCGGCCCCTAAGAGGATGTTAATATTGTTATCCGAGCTATCTGAATCAGCCAACTTCAAATTCCGTCTCTGCATTAAATCTTTTATTTTTGAATCAGGATATTTCACAGTAGCGCCCGTTATAGTTCGAGAAACAAACAATTCCTGAGTTTTTTGAAAAGAAGAATTTGTACTTTCCAGTGTTACTTCAACAACTCTATAAATTTTATCCGTTGGGCATTTCATTCCAAAAGAATAAACTGATCATTCATTACGAATGGTTTTTAATTTTAAAACATTCGCTAATTTTTCACTAATAAATGATCTCGAACTTCCACAATCAAACATTAATCTAGATAAGCAAGACTTATTTTCTGATTTAGCAATAACAGTGCAAGTTTGCAAATAAACATTTTTAGAACAGTTTGTATTTAGATTACATTGAGAAATAGAAGAAATAACTTCAGAAACATTAGAGTTATCCCGTTCATTTTCGTTTTCATTATAATTTAAACTACGTGAGTTTTTACAATTTTCTCTATTGCGCTCTACCGATAAATACGAGGATTTATAATTTTTTCTACAAACTGACTCCTGATGAAATCTAGAAAAACATATTTTACAAACAATACCTGACCTACATACTTTGCTTATGTGTTTCGGTTTAAAACATAACCAACAGCGAGCTTCATTTCTAAGTTTGTTTATTTTCTGTTCTATATCTAATTTTCTACAATTTACAGAATCATGAGAAGTTAAGTCGCAAAAAATACATGAATTTTTTATTTGTGTGAGTAATGTTGCTGCGGTTGGTATATTTTTATGTTTAGAGAAGTATTTTTTATATGTTTGTCCTGTTTGATAACCCTGAAAAGCGGAACGCTTATTTTCATTATCCTTAAAAGAATTTGTTACGGTTTCACAAATTTCCCGCGATTCCACTTCATTTCTTAAAAACGTCATTATTTCCGAAACTTCACAATTAATTTCCTTATTTCTTTTTCTATGAAAATCTAAAACCAAATCTTGGGGTAGTAATTTAAGAAGTAAGGGGTTTAATAAATGACCGTATGATCCTTCAGTAACATTCAACGAGCGTAAGTTCCTTATATTTATCTCTATCTCATCATATAATTTACGCAAGCCTTTAATGTTTGATGAATTCCTCACTGGTTCTAAATTAAGTAATTTAGACATGTATGAATTAATAATAAAGTCAGTACGCCCATAACGTTGTTTTAAAAGTTCTAAACAAGAATCATAATTCTTTTCATTTAACTCGAATCCCGCAACAACATTATAAGCTGGGGGAGTAAGCAAACTTTTTAAATATTGAAACTTCTCAATTTTACTCAGGGATTCGTTCGACCCTATTGCGTTATCAAAACAATTTAGGAATTCCATGAAATTTGAAATACCAGAACCAGAAAATTGTGGAACCTGTAACTGCGGCAATTTCAATGCCGAAAAATTATGTTCTGTACAGCTTGATGTACTTACATTAGAACTTTGATTTTGCTGTTTATTGTTTATTTCTTTAATTTTAGATTTGAGTTTAATTTTAATAGTAATAATTTTGTCTTCATATTCCTCTGATTGAGCTATTTCATTTTTAAATTTAACTGGATCATTAATAAGATCCTCTATTTCATCATCATACTCTTTCAATAATTTAGATTTGATATCTAAAGTTTCTAATAACTCATTTAAAGAATCAAAACTTTCGTTTTCAAAATCTAATGCTTGGACTCTTTTAATTAATTTTGTAATACTAGCTCGTACAGAGCTTCTCTTTTCAATACATTTGGTTAACTTATCCATTATTAATTTTAAAAGAGCTTACCTCCCAATATGTTATCCAAATGAACATAAATAACAAAAAAAATGGGAATTACTTCCGTTTTCATAAACCACATCTATTTTCCTTTTTCAACTCAGATTCCGTTAAACATCATTTTTGAAGATGTCGGTTTTTTTTTTTTTTTTTTTTGTGATCTTTCATACGAGCTGAGTGGTTGAGTCATTATTTATTTCAGTAGGTAATTTCTTTTATTATCATTAGCGTTATGACGGAATAAAAGTTTTTGTTTCCAATAAATCATTTTCTCGAGCCGTATGCACCAAATTTGACCGATGATTCAGTGGTAGAAATAAGTCAGATGCAAAATAACATTCCTCTTTCTTAACTAAGATTTAATAACTTATTTACAAGTAATTTACAACTATATACATATACTACAACTTAACATATTTAGAGTCTCCTATTTAGACCCTTCCATTCCATACTATTGCCTGCCACACACTAACTAAAAACAGTACATGTATACCCGTGTCTTGACACAAAGCGACCCCTGGTGGAGAGATTTCCGTAACACATGTTAAAAGAAATGAATTTGACCAAAGCTTGATACAGTGACAGAATGAAATCCCCGCCTAATAGGATATCCACCGTTCACTTCGATATATTTATCTTATTCTAATCTATTAATTTATTTTATCAGGGTCAATTCTGTTGTTTAGTTTTCATGCTACTATTTCCAATGCAATAATCCTCAAAATTCATATTTATATGAAAATTTTGCAATTTCGCTATGTTGATAAAATCGTAAATTACGAATAATTTACGAAATTTTCCTATTAGAATATTTGTATTCAATCATGTTCAAACAAATATCATAAATGTAATTTTGAAGTTGTCTAATGTACTTATGATCCTCAAAATGGAAGTTTATGCTAAATTTGGCCTTATTCTGCAATTTTAAGTAAATCGTAAATTCCAAATAACTTACGATTTTTTTTAAATTGAAAAAATCATAGTCTTTGATATTCATGCCAGTATCCAAAATAATATTTAAAAAGTGGTTTGACATCTTTACGATGAAAATATCCCTCAAGATTGACGTTTATGTGAAATTTTGCTCTATTGAGCCATGTTAAGAAATTCGTAATTTTCCAATAACTTACGAAATTTTAATAATGGAAAATTCATAGTCATTAATATTCATGCCAGTGTTCTAAATAATATTTCAAAGGTAGTCTGACATCTTTACTTGAAAATATCTGTCAAAATTGACGTTTATGTGAAATTTTTCCCTATACTGCCATGTTAAGAAATTCGTAAATTTCCAATAACTTGCGAAATTTTCAAAGTAGCATATTTATAGTTGCTGATGTTTATTCCAGCATCAAAACTGATATTTTAAAACTGGTCCGACATTTTTACAGTAAAAAGTTTCCATTTAATGCACGTTTAAGTGAAATTTTGTCCTATTTTTCCCATGTTAAAAAAATCGTAAATTTCTCATAACTTACGAAGTTTTTTAATTCGAATGTTGCAAAGGAATAGGGTTCTTGCCAGTACCGAAAGTAATATTTTAAAACTGATCTGACCTCTCTGCGATTATTTGTTCGTGAGATATCGTGTTAACACACTAACAAACTAACGGACTAACACACTAACGGACTGACACACTAACGGACTGACACACTAACAGACACCCTACAGACAGACACCATACAAATTTTGTCATTTTCGGATTCCTCACACCTGAAAACGTATAAAAATGTCAAAAAACCGAGGTCGAAATTTTTCACGATTACCTAAGTTCCCCATACCTATAGTATGATGGGGAACTTAAAATGCACTCATCAACGACTTTAAAATCGAGATAAATTCCGCCTCTTTGTACGAAATACTGAGTAAAAAGAAAATGAAAGGCAATGAATCAGTTACGGAATATTATTTTAAAGTGCGTGAACTGTCTAAGAACGGGCACATGGATGATGCCGCAATAATGCACTACGTGATCCAAGGAATTAATGATAAATATGAAAATAAAATTATCCTTTATGGTGCCAAAAATCTTCGCGAATTCAAAGAGAAAATCAAAATGTATGAAGCATTTAAAAGTGACATTGAAAAAAGTAAATGTAGAATTGATAAAGTAGATTGTAATAAAAAACCGAAGCACATAGCCTATAACGTACATGAAAAATTTAGTCCTAAAATTGAAGTAAATAAACTGTGCTATAATTGTGGTGATAAAAACCATTTATCTAGAGATTGCCCCCATAGAATGAAGGGTTTTAAGTGTTTCACAAACAAACAGTTTGGGCATAAAAGTTCGGAGTGCCCCAGGTTCGAAACCAGAAGTTGAGGCATTGTGTATTGGTGTAAATCAAAATATGGGTAAAATTATACAAGTAAATGATATAAATTTCATAGGCATAATCGATACGGGAAGTGAAGCAACATTGTTGCGTAAAAATGCTTTTGAAAAATTGAATGTGAAAAAATTAAATGCTATGGGTACTACTTTGAAAGGGATCGGGAAAAGTTCCATAAAGCCGTCAGGCTCATTCGACGCCGATCTTAAAGTTGATGATTTTAAAAGTAAAACTGATATTTATGTTGTAAAAAATGATGTGATACCCTATGATGTGATAATCGGCATGAACGTGTTAATGTTAAGTGAAACAACAATTAATGAGAAAGGTATTTTTGTGAAAAATAAATCTAATTCTCTTGAGGTAAATTTAGTAACAGTACTTCCAGTAAATGCACATAAAAAAGAAAGTAAAACGAATGTTGTTATTGATGCCACTATTAACTGTAAGAACAAAATTCTTGAGGAATCCCCAGAAAAAAATGAAACATTGAATAGTGTTAAAAAATGTAAAAATGTAACCCCTCAACCTATTATGTTGTCAAAAAATCATTAGAATCTTCCGAAAAAGCCGTAAGTGAAAATGACGACGAAGACGAAAATGACGAAAGTGATGACGATAAGATGCTTTTGATGGACGATAATAGTGTAGATGATGACAGTGTGGAAGAGGAGGAGCCTCGACGAAAGAAACAAAGTCAGACGAGTATTTTCCAGACAGATGATGATAGTGAGGAAGAGGAGGAGCCGCGCCGAAAGGGACGAAGTCAGACGAATGTTTCCCGAATGAAGTCGCCAAATCCAGAAAACACTTATTTGACGAAAGATGAAAAACAAGTCCTACTTGAAAAAATTTCACAGTTAGCCGAAGAGTTGAAAGAGTTAAAAGAAAAAGTTGACGATAATTCCAAACTCCTTAAAAGAAAGAAATCAAGAAAAAAGCCATCGACAATAGATTCCATTGAGTGTAAAAGACAGAATTTCCCAAAAGAAGAGACTGCCAGTATAAATTTGAGAAAGTTGTTCATTCATCACTTCCATTGAAAACCACAATTAGCGAAATAGCTGTATTATTTCCTAAAGCTGTGCAAATACAATTAGAAGTTTTCCCTGCATATAAGACTGCTATTATAGACTTTTCGACTGAACTTGATGCTACAGAAGCATTAAAAGACATTAAAACTGAAAATGTTCAATTAGAGGTTCTCGAGTTCGAGTGCCAAAATAACCTCGAGTCCCAAAGTAAAGATCTGCGTAATCATGACAATAAACAATTTTCCAAAGTTAAAAAGAAAAATAAAGCAAAATGTGAGTTGAGTAGACAACCACCAAAAACTGTTACCGTAGGCGACTAAGTTGCCATTAAACAAAAAGTGATGTACTTTTATGATTATAAAACAGTGAAAATTAAAAATGAAAATATTGATGAAAAAATTAGAAATGGATGCCACGAAGGCTCCTATTGCACACTTACTCATGCTAAGATCCTCAGACATGGGATCACTTAGCTTAAAAGCAAAAATATGAAAATTCTCATACACTGTAAATAAGTATGCTATTATTTTGTGTTGCTTTTGTGTTTTTTTTTTTTTTTTTTTTTGTATTTTTCAGTGTGACCGCCTGGAGGACCAGATGATGCAGGACGGCCGAGCTTGTAGTGACGAGCCCTTGTTTCCCGCAACTGCTGAATCCAAGGCTACATAGTTTAGTTTTCCTTTGCCGCACCCAGAATCCTAACGAGCTGATCATTGACGGAGAATGCAGAATATTAGAGGAAGTTCGTTCCTATGACGAGAGTGACGCCACTTCCTGAACGCGCCGCTGCTAACAGCGTTTGAGGATAAATGTTCAGTTTTGACGAGGCATACACACTAGACGGGTGTACTGCTTGTTTTTAATAACTTCGTGTTTCATGTTTCGACGTAATTAAAAAGTGAAATAATAAATAAATAATTTATGTCACGAACAGTACTACTTCGACGGACATTACCAAAGTAACATCCTGATTTACCAACGTTTTTATGTAAATATTTGTATATATTAATTTTCCATTAAATTTTAAATAATTAGTAAATAATTCAATTAGTACGTTATTATTTTAAAAGCCCACAATCGACTGGATATTACACATATATATATATATATATATACATATATATATATATATATATATTTATATATATATATGTATATACATATATTTGTGTTTCTGTCTATTAATTATTCTTATGCATTTGAATATTATATATATATTTAAAATAATAGGCTTGATAAATTGAAATGAGCGGGAGTGATAAACAATAAAATTAAACTTAAAACAATTAAACACTAAATTAAGGATTCATTTTGATCAAAATAAATAAAGCAAAAACGCTCATAAAATGGTTTATAAAAACACTGTATGTGTATACTTAATGTCTGTTTCCCCTTCAGAAAGTCGGAACATCGAAAAAAATCCTTTGAAAAAAAATTTTTTTAGTATAAAAAAGCCTATCAGATTTCAGGCACAGGGCGAAACTAGCATACTCCCAAGCATTAAAATTACAAGAAGAAATTCTAACTAGAATATAACTGATAAACTTTAGTAAAAAGAAAAAAAAAACTTTTAATATAATTCAAGCGTAAGCATAATATTTCTTAACGAAACCTCAAACATAAAATACGTCGCTAGTATGTATACCTAATTAAAATAACGTATTGTAAGGGCATGCAAGTTCACTATACTCCTACCCAGAGATGATAGGCAAAAATAAAATATTTTCATAAAAGGTTAGACTCACTCCACAATGCAACGTTGCTGTACGTTGCATGCAAATTCTGATACATATTAAAGTTTTTCAGAGGAGTTAAGATAAATACACAATCAGCGGCCCATAAAACAGGCTCTGTCGTTTTAGAAATCCGTAATCATAAACCATCCAGTCCAATCCGCTTGATGCCTCATAGCAGCATATCCAATAGAAGGAATTCTACTGGCTATACTTTAAACACAAATCTTCATTAGCATCATAAAATACCAAGTAACATGAAATTAAAGAACCACTGCACTTACATCATCCCCCGACATTCATTAACCACCTTCCGACTTGGAAAAGGTTTGAATTGTTATGTTGTTTTCACTGAAATAATACACTAAAATGAAGGTTATATTACCTTCTCATTAAAAATATAAATATGTATATGGTAGTAAACATTATGACTATTATATATAATGTTCACACTTTAATACAAACAAAACATTTTTTATTAAGTAATTTTAATTATAAATGTTTTGCGGAAAAACAAAATCTCCGTGAAGACATGCATACGGTCGCTGCAATCAAAAAGTTAAAAATAGTGCTGCAACATTTTATAAAATTTAAATGATAATTAATATTGTATGAAAGTTTGGAAGAGATATAGAAACCTAAATTTAAATAAGTATTATAAAATCTAAAATATATAGTTAATTGTCCGATTAAAATATTAATAATTTTTTTATGTTAATTACTAAACGATTGGGGTAATGCAATAGGGAAAAAAAATTCTTTCTTAACATATAAATCAAGTTTTAAAATATTTTTTGAACAGATAAAGAAATACTTAAAAACAGGCATAATTATATTTATTATTAACTTTATTTAAAACTAGCAGGCTTTGCCCGCTTCATTTGTCGCTATATTTAAATTAATTCCCAAATTACGTGTAGATATTAATATAAAAATATCATAAAATAAAAAAATAAAAACAGAAGAAGAAGATTAATTGAAATTCGTGAAAAAATCAGTCTTTTTGCCCCCTTCCAAAGGGGAAGAAATTTTTAACATTCCCTTATAGTGTATGTTGGGTGCATATAACCAAACCACATATCAAAAAATCCCCCTTCTGAGATAATTTAGATCAGAGTTACTATTCGAAACGTGTTTTTGCCAACCCCCTTCCTAAGAGGGGAAGATGGATATTAAGCAAAAAACAATTTATAGTGCGTGTTGGGTAGACATAGTATACCCACATTGCTTTCTTGCAGTATTGCCAGAGCGTAACTTTTTTATCCAGTAGCCACCAAAAATTTTTAGAAGTGGTATTTGATATACGTTTTAGGCGAATCGAATCCAAGAACCGTCGATTATGTATATCAGATATCACATCTTAAAATTATTGGTGACTATTGAATAAAAAAATCGCAGGCAACATTGCTTTCTTGAGATAATTTTAAATTGAGTTACGATTGTTTTCTGTCCCCCTCTACCCGAAACTGTTTTTAGGTGTTTGTGTTTGCTATATTTAAGAGCAAAAATCATACGGATATCTATTTCTTTCTTTGAAATATGAAGGATTATGTGAAATCAATTTTGGCCCATGTGAGAACACGGTTTGTCCCCTCCCCTCCCCTTGGGTTGTCGAATACCTAAAATTCCATTTTTGTTATTATTTTTTTATTTATTTTGTTTCATTTTATTTTTATTTGGTTATTTATTTTTGTATTTGTGTTTCTTATATTTTATCTTAAATTTTATAGTAAAAATTGTACGGATATCTGCTGTTTTGCTTGAGATACAAAGGGTTATTTAAAGTCACGTGTTGCTCATGTGAAGTCATGTATTACCTTCCTTCCCCCGTTGCGGATCGAATTTCTAAAATTTCAGAACTTGATTTTTAGGTACTTGTGTTAGCTATATTTTAAAGGAAAAATCTCAAAACTCACCTATATCTTTTTTTTGTTTTTTATTATATGAATGATTTTGCGAAAACACAATTTCTGCATGTGAAATCACATTTTGCTCCCTTCTTCCCCTTGAAGTTTGAATTTCTAAAATTCCAGAAATTCGTTTTTAGGTATTTGTGTTTAGCTATATTTAAAGGTAATAATTTTACGGATATCTGTTTTCTTTCTTTGAGGTATAAAGATTTTTGTGAAATCACACTTTGAATTTTCTAAAATCGCTTCTTTGAGTGTGGTCACAGAATTAATGTTTTCATCGAGTTTTGTATTTCTAGGTGGAGAGGTGGAGGCTGGGTGATGATGAATCAGGCACTAACTCGCTCACTCACTCAGTCACTACACATTGATTAAACAAGTAGGATATATTTTTTAAAAATAATTTGTTAAAATAAATTTAAAACTAAAATATTTAGATTAGAGACTTTAAAACGTGTAAAAATTTGCAAAAAACTCAATTTCGAAAATTGCATCCAAAAACGTATAGTCTTCCACTATTCATGGGTAGGAGAAAATAAAAATATAGAAAAGAGTTCAAGAGGACTTATTGCAGAATAGTACAAACAAGAAATATAGTTTTTGACTTATTAATATATTGAATTTATTTATGGAATGCTGATTGATAAGTTATGTCTCTCTTCGATTATAAATAAAGAATCGAAGTAAGTAAAACGGCTTAATTAATATAAAATAAGTTTAAAAATATTTAAAATGACAACATAATAAATAAAATAATACAATAGCACTTAAAAGCAATGTAAGCTTAATGTTACATTGCATTTAATTAAGAATTTAAATATTCTCTCTCTGTCTATATATAATAAATAAAGAAAGCATGCTTGTTGGATTGAAAAGGAACTTCAGTAAGACAAAAATTATTTCAAATGCCTTTCTCTATCCACTGAAGATCACTGTTGATATGGATGAATTAGCAACGGTATGCAAGTTATACTTATTTTGGACAAGTCCGTATGATGAACGGGAGCACCATGAAAGAAATGAACAACCAAGTTAAACTTGTATAGAAAGCATTCGGAAGAAATAGCATTGTATTCAAAAGTGACCTCCCGATTTGTTTGAAGGGAAAAGTTTTTTATCAGTGTATTTTGCTGTATTAGATTATGCTTCAGAGTCGTGGATATCAATGTATGAAACTATATAAAATGTTCAAACAACCCAAAGAAGCACGGAGAGATGCATGTTAGGATTCACCCGAAGCGACAGAAAATGCAACACATGGATTAGGAAGCAAACCAAAGTTACTGTTACTGATGTCCTTTGTAGAATGAAGAAATTAAAATGGAGCTCGGCTGGACATCTTGCCAGAAGATGGACCAACAATCTCTTATTTTGGATTCCGAAAGATAAAAAGAAAAAAAAAAATAAGAAGACGAAGAAGATAAAGAAGAAGAAGTGACCACACTGTCGTAAGAGATGAAATTGTGAAAATTGGAAGAGCAGAATGGAGAAGATTTGCAGAAAACAGTACAGATTGTAATCACCTAGGAGAGCCTTTCATTTATTTATTGATTTATTTAAAACATTGAGACTTATAGAAACAATGTCTTTTGTGCCGAGTGGTCCATATTACATATTCACAAAGACAATTCCTTCTTTTTTACACTTATTAGAACACCACAAACGTCCATCTCTGAACGGGGATTCGAACACGAGACCGAGCTTTTTATCCTGCACTGCATTGAAAAAGGCTGAAACTGATGATGATGATGATGTTATATAATAAGGTGTTAAAAGAGACTTGTTGTTTGAATAGGGCAGAACGGTCAGAAAACTGTTGAGTTTTTGAAGACTATAAATTTATATATGGAATTTTAAACGATAAATCATGTCTCTATACAAATGGTGAACCGGTCAACTTAAATAAGCAATAAAACCAAAAAGTAAACATAAAATAAATTGTAAAAGTAAGATGAAATAAAAACAAATATTTTTGTGCAATAAAATGGCAAAAGAATGTTTAAATCGAATGCAACTTTAATATTATAGTATAGTATTTTTGAGGAATCTATAAAAGAAAAACAGTAACAACCTTTTAATAAATTCACTGATTAATAAAGTCATCCACTGAATATGATCAAATTGCCAGGTCCGGAATCCGATTAATACAAACTGTTTTAAAACCGCCGTTTTATAAAATAAGCATCGCCGGTTAATAAACTCAAAACTATCTCTTCAGCAGCAAAAATGTCATTTATGCACGCTAAACAATTATATATATATATATATATATATAGAAAATAAAACACAGCAAACCCCGTTATCTCTCTTCATCAAAAATTTTACACTTGCAGCATAATTACAAATTAAACACACCCATCACTTGTTTCAATAAAAATTTCAAAGAACGTATTCTTCAAAGCTCGGTAATGATTTACAAATTTGAATTGATTCGCATGTGATATACATTTTTTAATTATTAAAAGACAATTTCTATTAATTATTTTGAAATAGAAGCAAGAAGTTAAAACGTAAGAATTTTAAATTTAAAGAATAGCATGAACTTTCGGCAAAGTAATGATGATTTTTCCTCAAAGGAAAGTGCAACGGAACTTGGGATGTGTTTAATTTATTATATTGTAGGAACAAATAATCAATTACCTTTCAAAAATTAATTAATAATGTTTATTTATTCTATTATTCGTTAGATTTTGAAATTTCTTTCCAAATTCAGGAAAGTAATGTATTTTCCTTGTGTGCGGAAACGGTCATCGGATATAAAAATCATCCGCTTAATAACACCACTTTGGTTCAAGACAAATGTGATTTTAATAAGCGGCGGGTACTGTATTTTTATTAGACATTGACCACGAATCTATAGTAGTTGATTTCTTAGATGTAAACTACGTCAAAAACAATATGTCAAATTTATGAAATTTTAAAATATTTCAAACAAATTTTTACTTAAATTTTGGGAAGTAATTTCCCTCCCCTTTTATCATTTGTTTTTTAGATTTCATTTTACAGTGGGAAAATCAATTTTTTCTATTTCTGTTCAAATTTATACATTCATATTGAAAGCATGTTATAATAGTATTTAATTTAATTTTAATTATTTTAGTTAATTAGCCACTGCATTTTAAATTGACAACTTCAATTAATGATTAAATATTTTAAAACATTCATTACACCTGAGCATTGAAACTATTTGTTTAAGGAATGCGAACTATTTCTTTAAATTTCTGAAGTTACCGGTATTTTACTTTTTCTTAGACAGAAACTGAACATTTTCAGATAAATAGAATAAAATGGATGTTTATGCATCATTACATTAAGCTAGAAAAAAATATTTGAAAATATTTTAGTATCATTTAATAAATGTAAATATGCTTTAGTGTTTTTGTAAATTACATTTTATTTAATATACTTTTTAGATTTTCATCGTTAGATGAAAAACATTTTATTTTAATGTACACAACATTTTTAAAGAAATATTTCGGCAAAAATTGTTTTTAAAGATTATGATGAAGTCTGTAAATCTGGAAAATATTCAATGTCATTTCTATAACTGCCAACATTATAAACTTATTTTGTAACGTTGTTAGTACCCGCCCATTTCCCTCCCAACTATTTTTTTTTTTTTTATAATTATCTTCAATATATAATTAGGAAGAAATACGAAGAAAATTACTCTACATGAAAAATATTGTGAAAAAAGGGCGGTTTTTAAGAACGTTACAAAATAAGTTAAACAATTTAGCAGTTATGCAACTGATTATGATATTTTCAAGATATATAATAATGTTATTCATACATCTGGTAAATGTAGTAATCAAATGCATAACTGCAAACTTGTTGAATTTATTCCGTGAAGTTATTAGGACCCGCCCTTTTTTCCACTATTATACTCGAAGAGTAATTTTGAAAGGTAGGGGAAAATTTAAAGAATTATTTTTGTTTAATATTGTCTAATTTTTTAAACAGATGCACGTCAACACAGATTGTTTTTTAAGCATATTTACATAAATTTGGATATTTTTTTTCTTTTAATTAAAATGTCGCGTTTAAAATACATTAACATTTATTTAAATTTAGTTTGAAATCTAAAAGTTCTTTTTCTTTCTTTCTTTCTTTTTTTTTTTTTTTTTAACCCGTTAGTAGTCGCTATCGACAGCGCCACCTATTACAGATTGCGAACATTTTATTTAAATATCACCAATAATTTTAAGAAGTGATGTGATCAACGTTAAATCGATTTTATTCGCGTTTTATGTATATCAAATGCCACTTCTAAAATTTTTTGGTGGCCATTGAATAAAGAAATCTGGAAAAACTGAAGGATGGGCGGCAAATCGACCAAATAGCGACTACTAACGGGTTAATTTAAAATAATATTTTCCCTTTTAAAACATTTAAAACTAGAGTGCTTTACTCTTATGTTTCTTTTAACAAACGCTATTTTTTTAACATGCTAGAAATTATACTTAAAGGGCAAAATTGATTCTTGTAAATAAAGTTTTCAAAAGTTAAAAGTAATTATTCTCAACTTATTTGATGCATTAATTATTTAACATTAATCAATAATGTTCAATTTTGATCATTTTACGTTTAATATATTATTCTCTACTTCTTCAATACTTGAAAATATTATAAAACTGAGAAAGCATCAATTTTAACATGATTTATACATTTATAAATATTTTAATAAAACATTTTAAAGACTTTCTCAGACCTTTTCTTTCAAGAAAATTTATATAATTATAAAATCCCATTTCACTTTTCTCTAGCTATGTCTTTTACCCGATACATTAATTCTGAGTTCTCATTAAATTCTATTTTTAGACAGAAAACAATTTCCAATTATAGATATGAATATAATGGAAATAAAATGTTTTCTTTGATAAAGTAATGTAATTGTATAGAACATATTTTTTGCAATAAACTACATACAAAATCAATACATTTAATATATTAAATTGAATGAGTAAAAATTCAGGGTTTAATTAGAAAGTTGATTATTAATTTAATTAATTATCATTTAAATTTAATTTGGTTAATAAATAGATGTTTCAAATAAAAAAAATTCAAAAAAATAAAAATTCTGCCTTTTATTTTTTATATTTAGTTATCTATAGACATTTTTGAAATTACTTTAACCATTTTCAAAAGAACTTACGTAGTGAAACTTAAGGGGTTAAATTAATTTTTAAACAATGCGTGTCTAGTTATTGTTATTCATATACTGTCCGTTTTCGTAAACCATGTCTACCTCTCGCGGAACGATCCTACTCGGAAAAGGGGTGATGCGTTGAATGAGATGGGCACTTAGCCAAATGCGCTTTTCGTTCTACACGTGTTCGTTTTCTTTTTATGAGTCTTCAATATTTATTTTACCTTTTTACGCGAATTTAAAGTTTAATTTTTAATTTTAATTAACAATATTTTATTTAATGTAATTTATATGACAATATGCGCGAAAAATAAAAGGTGTAAAATAATCATGATAAAAAAATCTAATGATTTGATTTAAATACGATTTTCTGTAAATTTCTGTAAAATAGAGATCCAAAAATATGGTATTTTTATTTTAGCAGTATAATTTAAAAGAAAAAAATATATTACTTTTACTACAGGTAAAGTCTACTGTAAACGTTGTTCTTTTTCTCTTCTTTTATTAATGAATTATGTAAATTTTACCTAATTTAAGTCATTTTTAATTCATTTACTACTATAATCAGTGCATGAAACAAGTGTTCAGGTATGACAGATATAGTACGAATTTAGAGATCAAGTAAGCAAATAAAAATAATTTTAACTGAAAAAAAAAAAAAAAAGAAGAAGAAGAAAGAAAACAGGCATTTACTTTTAAGTTTACGGATTTTATTTTGCATCGAAGAATAAAACTGATCTTCTACACTTATTTAAAAATTACAAGGGGGAAAAATCAGCATTTTGCCTTTATACGAATATAACGAAGAAGTATCGCCTCAAAATTCAATAATGTCCTGAAAAGAAAGAAAAAGAAAAAAGAAACCGCAACTTATCTCTCACTCGTAAAATGTAAACATTCTCTCATCTTCTACGCTTCTACCCTATTTTAACAAAATCAATGCAGACCTCACGCATGCGCATAGGTGAGCAGGGTCACAGCTAACGAAAACAAACAATAATGAACGGGTTTGTTTGCAAACAAAATTTCGTAAATCAATCTTTAATAATTTAAAAAAATATGTAGAAACTTCTTTTGAATTGGGACATAACAGGAACAAAGTATGCTTTCTTAAAAACCTTAGATATTGTGAGACTTCATAGAATCTTCGTAAGAAATTCGCAAATCTGGAATTGCGAAATAGTCGAGTTGGATTAGAAGTCCTAACTCCGTTTAATAAAGGTATTTTATGAAACATAACCATTAGTTACGAGTTACGAATTTAAGGAAAATATTTTGGACTTTGCGGAATTTAGCTGCTAGTAAGTTTTGAATAAGTTTTTTGGAAACTACGTTGTATGTAAATTAGGCTGACCAGATCAAAGTACCTGTGCAATAGAGAAGCGTTAAAAATTACTACAATTATCCAATTTTGGATGTATTTTTTCATTCCTAATAAATAAGCACTAAAAATAAATTATTATTGATTAATAATTTACTTTCTACAATTTTTTAAAACTTAGAAAAATGCCTTAAAAAAAAAAGGAAGTCTCCATTTCTTCCCATAAATGGGGACATTTGATCAGCATAATGTAAATACAATGATTATTCAATGTACAGTCGGGGAAAAAAAAAAAACGCAACACTCAACGTAACTTCGTTGCTAATCGATGTAGAAAAATGTAATAGGTATCATTCGACGGGGAATTGTGAGTAGTTTCAGAAAATGAACTGAAATTTTGAATTAGGGGTCGTCTACATATTAGAACGCGCACCAACTTTGATTTTTTCAATGGTAATGCCCCATTTTTATTTTATATTTGAATTTCTGGGATCGTGACAATGCGAAAAAGTATATTGGTTGTATATTTTACTCATTTTTTCACAGAGTTATAAGTGTTCAAACTTTGAAGGTGCTAATGTTAAATTCATATTTCAAACTTTTATTAATATCTTCACAAAAAGTAACTTGATCGATATAATTTTTTTTTACGAGATACAGTGAAGAAACCCAAACATAATCCATCATTACTTTTGATTCTGAAAAATATTTTTATTTCTGAAAAATATTAATAAATTCATATTCATAAAAATTATGAATTATGACCTATATTAATTTTTACATAAAATGAATCCTAATGCTGAAAAATATGGGTGTGCAAATTTGCAGCTCATTCCAGTTATTAGTTTTCGAGATATAAATAAATATTTCTTTTGGAGTGGATTAGGGGGCCGTCTCTTATAAAGTTTTGCTTGAGATAACGATTCAAATCTTTAAAAATAACAAAGAAAATTAAACAAAATATTTTTATTTTTTATTTACGCGTCAAATTATATAACAACAACGTCAAACGCAAAGAAATTAAACAAAAATGAAGATTTTTAGACATTAGTGTTAGCATCAAGAATTCCTGTTTTCTAAAGAAGACCAGCCCCGCTTTCATCGTTCTTCAAAACAAAACATTACAGAAAAAAAAAGTAAATGCAACATTGAGTATTCGTGTTAAACACCTCTTTTTATGTTGACAAAAATACGCACAAGTGTATTTATTCATCGATTAATTGGTGATAAATTTTGAGTCTTTTAAACGAACACTAGAAGAAAAAAAAAATTAACTAAATAGGCGGGGTTTACTGTTTTAAATAGAAAAATAGGTTTAATGTAAAATTGTCAAATATGAATAACGAATGGAATGCAAGACAGACTTGTAAACTCGTTTCTCAACTACCGTCATAGTTAAAAAAAGCTTAACCATTTGCTTCATATATTGCTTTATTTTATTTTATTTATTTATTTATTTTATAGGGGGAAGGAATATTATTTTAAGGACACTTTAGTCTTTAAAATTTTATTAATATATTTTAACTTTATACATTTTTAAAAACATACTTTAACTATTATAAATATATTTTAACATATTTTGCGACCGCAGGATTTTGTCTTTTTTAACAGTATTTCCCGCCTACGGGCATTATACTCTCAAAATATAATATTTTAGAACAAATTTTCTCTATTCACGATTATATTATAAATGGATATACATTATAATTATATTCTTTCTAATCAATATATTTCTATCCGTAGTATATTTTATTGCAAAAATATGAACACTGGGTACACACTTAAGAAATATGTAACACACAAATTACGAAAGAAACGCCCACTGATAGAGTTACAGATTTTCAAATGGTGTGAATCTACGTTAGCAGTCGCGAAAAGGTTAATTAAGAAAATATATTTTCATAGAAATTATAAAACGAATCGTACAGTTTCAAAGAGATCAACTGACCAAAAACTGGCAAGTGCGATTAAAATTGTTTAATATTTACTTCATGAACCCTTACAATAATTTATCCGAGAAGGTTTAGTTTATGGGTTGTTGTATATATACATTATTTCATTTTTCTATTATGTTACCTACGAAAGAAAATTTAAGCTTTATTGGTCATCAGTACAGCTATAATAGACACTTTTACTTGAAAAATATTGCACTTTTTTCAAAGAGTACTGTATGGACTAATCGCAAGTATAATGTATTTAAATAGACCTAAAATTATCGTAAAAAGTACTGAAATATATACAAATCTAAAAAATTGAATTCAGGATAACTAAGGAACTGGCAAGGACGCAATGTTTTATTAATTTTTATAATTATTTTTTTCCTGAAAGATTTCCGGTGTGAAACTTTAAAATTTTGTCCATTTTTTATAGGATCTTAATTTTATTTTTCTACATTTACAGATAACCCCCTAACACATTTTTGATTATAACTCTATAAATACTAAAGATAAAGTATACAAACAGTATACTTTTCCGCACTGCCAGACTCTTAGAAATTCGAAAATGAATTCAAAATTGGGTGTCGCTATTGAAAAAATCAAAGATGGCACTCATTTCAATATGTAGATGACCCCTAATTCAAAATTTGACGACATATTCAGAAAGTGCTTTCAATTTCCTGTTGAATTATGTCTATTAGATGTTCCTGCGTCAATTAATAACGAAATTACAGCGAGTGTTGCGTTTTTTTTTTTCCCCGACTGTACAGTCGGCAGCAAAATTATTCAAGCATACATCCACATTTTTTTCTTTTTAGTTTGATCAATAATTTTTATCATCGACTTACTTTTTTATAAACAGTATAAAGACTAATATCATGACTCGAGAAATACTTACTTAACAAAACAGTATTAGGTGTTCATCTTTTAAATGCGAATTATGTCGGCCTGGTGGTTCGGTCAGTAGGGCGCTGCTTTCTGGACATTCAGGTCCCAGGTTCGAATCCTGGATGTTTGTGATGTCTTATGTCTACAAAATATTGGGGACTTGTTTCTATACATTTCTGTAATATAGATCAATCGAGACGAAAGTCATTGTAACTATAGGTTTCAAAGCTGTCAAATAAATGTCAAAATGTAGATACGAATTATTGCTAGTGCTTAAATAATTTTGCTTCTGACAGTATAAGAGGCATGATAAAATCCTACAGTTCAGTTCAGTTCAGGGGTTTCAGTTTGAGGGGTTTCAGTTCAGTGGAGTTCAGCTTATTTGAAGTCAAAGCGAGTACATATTAAGCGGCTCAACGTAACGTTAAATTTTCGGCCAACGATAACGGCGCGATACTGCAAAGTGATGGTGCGGCAGGCTAGAGTGGAGCAAATTCCAAATACGGCAAAAAATGTAGAAAATGCTTTAGGACAAAGTGGTCCTTATAAACTTTTTTGTGAATTATTTGGTCTTGAAATTAAAAGAAAATTGCAAAAGTGTGCATTAAAATATTAGGTAAATTAAAATATTTTTAAAACAGTTCAAAATACACTGTTCAAACGCTTCTCAAGAAATATATTTCAAAATTATCTGTAACTGATATTTTATTAAATTCGATGCACTACTCTCACCATTTTTCAGTTTCATTTAACTGCTAAGTGCCCCTAAAATAGTTAAATGTTACATCAGAATATTAGAAAAATTATTAGCTGTAGCTAAATTTGTTTTGTTCGCACCATTCATTTTGGGTGAAACGATTAAGTATTATTTTTCGCAGTTTAAACAAGCATAGTTTAAAATTAACTTTTTGTTGTTGTTGTTGTTTAGGTGGAGCAGAAACTATGGGAATTGAAAGGGTGGAGTCTTGTAAGGTGACCTATAACACCAGCTATGACATCACCTTGTTGAACTTCCAAGACTCCACCCTTTCAATACAACATTTAATTTTATCTTTCCTTTCCACTTTCCATGCGCTTAAATGTAATTTTTAATACAGACAAAAAAAAAAAAAAAAAGGAAAGAATAAAAAATAATAGAAAATAATAGAAAAGAAAGAAAACAGAAAGAAAAACTCGCTTTAATTAACAAAAAAATTACACGAAAAATGTTTTAAAGAATCGATAAGCAAGTAAAACCCATTATTGTATGAGAGAGCTACGGAACAAACCACTTAATGAATGGTTTAACAAATGTCATCATTCATTCACCACAAACACCTTCAACCTTCCTACCCTGTATGGGTCGATTCGACCCATTTTTAAAATTGATCTTTCGATATCTTCTACAAATTTTAATTTTGATTGTTCAAACATTATGTATGCCTCAAAAATATGCATTCGTTTAATATATGATGTTTTCAGAGCCATTGGTTTCTTTTAACCCCCCCCCCCCCCAAACCAAAAAAAAAAAAATATATATATATGTGACATATTACCTGTCTGGGTCGATTTGACCCACATTATTAACATGCATAGAAATGCTTAAAACACCATTTTTTTCTTTTGAGTAGATTTCATTTTCAGGAATAGTCAATAAATTACGATAGTTATCGGAAACGTAGATGTAAAATGAGCTCAATAGAAGTTATTTCTTAAGACCTAAATTCAATGTATACAAAGTGGGTCGATTCGACCCATACAGGTAAAACGTGCACAGAAACGTGTATTAAAATGCATAGAAACGCTTAAAACACCAAGTTTTTCTTTTGAGTCGACTTCATTTTCAGGAATAGTCAATAAATGGAGATAGTTGTCGGAAACGTAGATGTAAAATGAGCTCCATAGAAATTATTTCTTAAGACCTAAATTCAATCTATACAAAGTGGGTCGATTCGACCCATACAGGTAAAACGTAAAATTTTTTCAACAGGGTAGGAAGGTTAATTAATGTTTTAAAACTAATTAAGTAAAAAATATATATAAATTCTACATTTAATATTAAAGTCACGAAGATTTACGTCACGTTTAACATTTTTACGTCATGAAATTTCTAGTCACCCGTTTTAAGACTCCTATATGATAAGAGCTGGCGCAGTGTCCGCCATTTTCTATATCGTCTGCAAAAGTGTTGGCGGTAGAAAAACCTGATTAGCGTTGTTATCGCTTTTAAACTTCTATACAGATCAAGTGAGCTAGAACTTCTTATCACGAAACAAACAAGTTGGCAATTTTAAGAACATCGCCAACATTCTCAAAACTGCAACCCTTCACGTTAAAAGAAATGTAATATTAAAGTTAATTTTAAAAGAATTTAAAACAATAACTTAAAAAAACAGTACATTCATATTAAATTTGTCAAACAACTTTGAAAATAAAATGAAATAATTTGAAAATAAGGGAAATCTTTCGCTACAAGGTTGTGCTCTTGCTCCGGGTATTCGCGAGTTACATCTGCAATTTATAATCCACTTTTTCCTTCTTTCTGGATTAGAAGAAAATATAAACAGGCGGTGCCCTTTTCTGGAGTTATTCGTGCAATTTATTGCTCAAAAACCACCAATAATAAATAGTCAGCCGGTCGTGTGGGATAGAAAATGGCGGATGCGTCAGCCTGTCTATGTAGGAGTTCTAACCCGTTTCGATTTTCGGATACCTGTATTTCTGCATAAAATTTTTCATTTAACTGGAGTCATCATGGTTTAACTGGAGTCATCAGTACTAACTCTTTAACGAGTAGTTTATTTCTGGTAAGGGTATATTAAAATACTTTTTGGTTTGAGATTGATTTAATAAAAGAAAACCATTTAGCTTATTCGATAAAATGAATCTGATTTTAGTACTTTTATAAGGCTATAAGAAGTATACTTACAACACAATTCATTAATTTTGAATTTCAATTACATGCTGAGCTACTTTTGTATAGCTAGTATTTTTAGTCTAAGCACTTAATTTTTTTCTAAAATTACTTACCAAGGCCTTAGAAAAAAAAAAAAATCATATAAAAGGAATCTAAGCAGAGTGCGACACTTTGTTGTTTTATTTACTTATTTATTTATTTTCATGTATTTTATTAAAGTGAAAACAGCAGGCGTAATAAAATAGTTTACCACACTTTTTACATATAAAAAATGATGATTTGGATGGTAAGTATACTTCTTACCACGGTCCGTTAAAATGGCTAAATAAGGGGAATTTCTATTTTTTTTTTTTTTTTTTTTAACCATTATTCAAACATTGAAATGATGATAGCTATGTTCCTGCGTGGAATATTTAAAAAAATTATAAAGTTATTTTCTTTAAAAATGCTTATTAATGTTTATTATAAATTAAAAACAACACCATGTTCCATAAATATTATCATTCTATTCCAATATTACTGATAAAATTAAATATTATTACCTAATTTATATTGTGTGTCTCTTATTTTTTTTCTTTCTTTTTTACGGTTTTTCCTATAAAAACAGTTCAAATGCAACAACTGTTTTAAGGAAGCTAATTTTAGATATAACTGTTATTAAAAAAAGAAAAAAAAGAAAAGAAAAGAAGAAATAAAAAAGAAAAGAAAACTTACTTTTCATAACTAACTGTTAGTTTTCTAAGCATTAAAAAACAACATTTAAGTAACATATCGAATTTTATAATTAAATTTAAAAGAAAAATTTAACAATATAAAGAATTATTTTTTATTCAATGATGCATAAAGTAATTTTGTAGTCTGAGACATATACAAGAATATGTAGTTTTGACATTTTAGTTCGTTTGAATATAAATCTGCACTAAAATTTCAAATTACCTCAAAAGAAATATATATTTTAAAATAAACGTATTCTTTTCAGCAGGAATGAAATATATATATATATGCAATCTTGAAGTTGTTTTTTTATGAATAAATGTATCATTCTAAAAGTAAAAATGTTTATGTTTACTGCAAAACACAAGGGTAAAATTTCCTTTCAGCAACAGAATGAAAAATGTGCTGCGATTTCATGTGTACATATTTCTTCCAAAATATTCAAACAGATGCATGCTACAGATATTTGTCAAAGAATAAACATTCTGTCTTTTATAGTTTCATGTAATAAAAGGGAAAAATATTCATGACTAAAGCACAAATGCCAAGAAAAAAGGAATATTTGAATGTTCAAAACAAATTTACAAAATACATTTGTTTCAAAATAGACACGAGTACATCTAATAAAATAAATATGAACATTGCGGAAAATATGCCGGTAACGGCTTTTAAAAGACGTTCAAACGTAATTCGGATGTGAATATTTTCAATTAAATTGCGTTTATAATTCCATTCCTAACTGTATTCTTAAATGTATACAATCCTGAATGCATATATTTTCAATCATTAAATATAATGTAAAATAAATTATAAGATAAAAAAAAACTTTTTGTATACAATGTTTTGAAATTTCTGAGCTCTTCTCAATGTGCAAAAAATTTTTAAGTTATAATTACGTCAATTTTTGTGAGATGCATGATTTAACTTTTTATATTTTTTATATGTTCACGTTTAATTAAATGTATTTATTTTTATGTCGAAAGAAAATGAACTCGTTTTTTTTTTTTTTTTTTTTTTTTTTTTAAATATTTTAATGGCTATTTTAACGCTATTAGAATGTTATTATTTTCATATTTTAATTAATTATAAGAAAACTAATCGAAAATTCGAAAATTGGACATTGAAGTATTGTGTTGTCATTGGTTTCCGAGCTATTGTAAAAGTTTCAAATGTCTAGCTAGTAGGGAAATAAGTTAAAATTCGATTGCAAGATTTGTACCGGAGAAACAAACAAACAAGAATAGAAGTTAATAAAAACATGGTAAAAATATCTCAATCTCTCCCCTCCCCCTTCCTTCACCCCACAAAATATACAGGGGGATTATAGTTGAAATTTCTATTTCTAACTTCATTTCTATTCTCTGACTTTAAAACTACCTGTTAGAATAACTTGATATTCTACCAGAATAATCGTGAGGCAACGGTATTTTGTTTGGCAAAGGAAAAAAAATTAGTTCCAAAATGTGCCGTTATTCATTCGTAATATGTTTGTTCCATCAAGCTCACCTTTTTTCTCTTGTCACTAAAACTATTTTCGCTTTAAACACGTGCTCGTGTCGTTTTACTAATAGATTTTTCGTAAGCACTTGGAGTCTACTGCTTCCTTAAAGTTAACAGCGCCCTATACCGGCACATTTTGGAACTGCTTTCTTTCTTTTACTAAAAACAAAAGAAAGAAAGAAAAGAAATAAAATTATATTGCCTCACAATTGTTTTGATGAAATAACAAGTCATTTTGACCCGTAGTTTTAAAATTATTTAAAATTAGAGCGTTTTAAAAACTCATCTTTAATTATAATCACCCTGTACGAATATATATATATATGTATACCGGGTTATCCAAAAGTCACAGAAAAAAATATATTATCCAAAAAGTACTAAATGTAGGTCTATGCAGTTTTCACAAAAAAGATACAAAAAAACATGTTTTTTTTTTTTTTTTTTTTTTTTTGATCTATGTAAGAAAAAATATTAGTTACATTTTTACTTTGTCTTACCCATAGGGTCAAGAAAGTATTGTTTTAGGGTCAAATTTTAGAACGTGAGTTTTTGTTATATTTACATGTTCTGAGATCCCCTGAATGCGAAAATCATGTTTTTAGCTAACGGTCTGTGTGTGCCTGTGTATCGGCATATCTCAAGAACAAATCGTAGCAGAAATTCCAAACTCGGTATTCTAAATGTGTATCATATAGGGATGCTACACTAAGCTTTTCGTTGAGATGAAGCAAATGGTTCGTGTACAGGGACGCCCAAAAGAATTCAAATACGTCTATGGGGTAAATTGCAGGTAAGTAGAGTTTAACATCTATAGACTGCTCTAAACCAAATGAAACGAATATATATTTTTTGTAATAGAGATAGTCAACTGAAAAAATAGTTTTGTGTATGTAGGGGCCTCGTCTCCCCCTCTGCTGAGGAAGTGCCCCCTCGAGGGGAGTAAATTTTCATGATGGTTATCTTTCAAAAGAGCTCGTGATAATTTAAAATAAAGTTATCGATTTTTTTCCTAATATATATATATATATATATATATATATATATATATAAATTTAATATTGAGCGAAAACTCAACTTTTTGGGGGTATTTAGAGTTATACTACTCTTAGAATAACTTAAAAAGGAATAATTTTAGGAGATCCAAATGTTGTATTTTGAAATTAATGTAAGTTTGTTGCTGGAAAAGTTTGATCAAGATTGGTAAGTTTCAATGAACGTTACGTGTGAAAATTGTCTGCATAATTTTAAGTAAACTTTTAATTTTAATAACAGAATTAAATTCTATATAAATGTAGGTGCATTAATGAAACGGGGGGTTGAGGGGGACGGTACCCCCTCCCCCCTCACACAGAACTAATTTTCATATAAAACTCTTCCGAAGCCTAATTTCAATTGTTTAACATAGGTTTACATAACACTACTCGTTTTCTTACCTCTTAATTTCCCACCGGTATTTATAGTATTAAATTTTATGGTAAGATAAAATCGTGTGAGTAACATACCAGATTATTTCTCTTGTCACTGTCACTATTTTCGCTGTAAACACGTATTCTTGTCGTTTCACTAATAGATTTGTCATAAGCACTTGGAGTCTACTGTTTCCTTAAAGTTAAGAGCGCCCTATTTCGGCACATTTTGGAACTACTGTCTTTCTTTCACCAGAAAGAAAAAAAGAGTGAAAGAAAAGAAAAGAAAAAAGAAAAAATTTCCATTGCCTCACAATTGTTCTGATAAAATAACAAGCCATTTTGACCGATAGTTTTAAAATTATTTGAAATTAGAGCGTTTTAAAAACACATCTTTAAATATTATCACCCTGTACAAACATACACACACATATATATATATATAAGAAATTTTTTAAACGAATATGTGTATGATATATAATTAAAGATAATTATAATAAAACGTAAATCAGAGAAAGCTAGCTCTAAAAGCTGCTTAGCTAAACAATGTTTTTATTAAACAAAAATATTTATTTTAAAAATTTCTAATATATATATATACAGTCAGTAACAAAAGTCTCTGAACATTAGCAAAAATTCCTATGTAAAAAAAGTACACTTAATACAGTTTCGTTAAATAAATCCTTGTCGAATCCTGTTCTTCGTCAATCTAAAAACAGAACTGGACAAGGATTTATTTAACAAAGCTGTATTAACTGTACTTTTTTTATATAGGAATTTTTGCTAGTGTTCGGAGACTTTTTTTACCGACTGTATATATATATATATATATATATATATATAAGAAAAAATGTTAGTTACATTTATCACTAATATATCGCGCTTTATTCTTATTATCCTCTCACATTTTAAACAGTTACTCCTGACTAAATGACGCTATATGGTGAACTCTGAATCTTTTTTAGCAGAATTTCCGATTGCGTAGCGTCAGACGGTTATTATAGTGAATGACGGCCGTCACATTGAACATTTATAGTCCTAACCCTAACTACATTGTTGAAGGAACTGTCTGGTAAAGGATATTTAGACTGATTTTTTAATAAATCATTTGTTACTTAAAGAAATCCCATGTTTTTTCTGTGCATTTCAGTAAAAACAGCATAGTGCTGAGGCCAGTATTTTTTGAATAATATATATATATTTTTTTTTTCTGTGACTTTTTGATCACCCTGTATATATATGATGAGGAATTATGAGATATCAGTCCATACCCAATTTTGATTCCAAATTATATAAAAACGTTTGGTTTAAATGTCCAAGCACGTTATATATTCTCACGGTATGATTGTTGTCAATTCTTTTCTGGGCATCTATATATCATTATGCAAAAATGAAAACTGTCATATGTTTTTCATATGTTAATTATAAGAGTAGTAGATTATAATTCGTATTGTTAGAAAAGTATGGTTAATGCGGGTTTCAGAAAAAGAAAAAAAAAATCACGGGAAGTCAAGAAAGGAAGCCGACAAAATTACTTTTATTTTTATATAAAAAGTAACAAACCACATTAAAAAACACGTAGATACAATATTTTTTTTTAAAACGACACAAAGCTTTTCACCATTATAACAATAGCATCATCAGGTGTAAGTGCGTTACATAGAACTAGCAATATATAAACAAGAGAAGTTCAAACGGTTTAAAGTTACGGTTACAATAAAAAAATTTTAAAAGTTACGGTTACAATATTTTATTTTTCATTTCAATATCATTTTCAGTATTTTTTTCCTGTATGAGCACAAAGTGTGCCATATTTTATGAAGTGATGCAGCCTCCTTGGAGTTAATAACTTTATTGTACTTGATAATATCCACTGCTTCTGCATACACGTACCATATATACACGTGAAATGTTTTCTAATTTTAAACTTTTAATAGTTTTTAATCTTAATTTTTATTTTTATACACACACATAATCTTTCGTATTGCTAATTGTTCATTAAAATTGTCTTCCATGATGAATGCCGGTGTATTTTCTCTCAAAATGTATCATTATATTAATGCAGAAACATGAAATATGTCGTACGTTTGTAGTCAATTTTTAATAACAGAAGAAGCTTAATATTAGTATCGTTGGAAATGTGTGGTTAATGTTGGTAGCAGAAAAAAATATATAGGGTCAAGAAAGCAGACAAAAACGTTTAAAGAAGCTACTAATTTTTCGAAGTTTATAAAATAAACTTCATGATACAACAAATTCTTTAGTTGATTTCCAAGTAGCACTGAAACATTCTTTGATTATTTAAAGGCGATTAAACGCGCTCAAACACCGACTTCTGTGTCATAAGAATACACTATTAAATATAAAAAAAGCGTTTTTGATCGTTCTAAAAATTTGTGTTTTATAACCACCCATAAAACTTAAAATTGGAGTCATAATAATGTCCCACCAATAACCGAGAGTTTCTATTTTCGAAGATGGTAGGCGGGATGTGCGAAGTTTGATACTGGTTTTGCTTACTGGCCTCGCCTTCGGTATTTTTCGTAGTTTCCTCTGAAACCTGGGTAATACGGAGCTAAGTACCCTTAGAAAGGCACTCAAGGAGGGTTCTCTACCTATTTCTGGGACGATCATATAATCTTTATATAGTCATATATAGTTCATAGCCATCTATAGCTTTAACGTCTACGCCTACACTACACTAATTGTTCAAAAAAAAATGTATAAACGACGTAACCTATCAAGTGTACCGCCACAGTACTGTCTGATTGTGATTAAAAGGAATATTACACAAGTGCCAAATTTTCAATGCTATACAAAAGTTCTTAGAATATTCCTTTTGAGTTTGAAGTGCAAGATACTTGTGTATAAACAATTTTTGGACAGTGGTATTAAATGTCTTATTGGATAGTATATCATATAAAAAATATTTTAAAGTATAAAATATCGTTAAGTTTTAGTTAGCTGGAGTCTATTAGACTACACATAATTAAACAAAATAATGTAAAACAGAAAGGAAGGATTTGAATAAATTAAAGAAATTATAGACGTAGAATTAGAAGATATTCATTGGTACATAATATAATAAATTGAATTATTAAATAACCAAAATGCCTAATTCAAATATTCCAAAAATTAGAATAGTAAAATAATTAATCGACTGAAACTGAAAGAAAAATAGTTTTATTTGTTTTTAATATTCCAAAAGCGTATATATACTAAAATTTTAACATGTTCTTGATGTATGACAATGAAATAACAATAATAAAAATAATAATATGGTGTGTCACTCATACGACTTTCTCTTACCCTGAAATTTGATACTATAAATAAAGATTGGAGATTAAGGGTAAAGATAACGAGTACGGTTATGTAAACATATGTTAGAACAATTCAACTTAAGCTTCGGAACAGCTTTATTTGGCAAATAATTCATGTGAAGGGGGCTACCGCTCCCCTCAACCCCCCGTTTCATTATTGTACCTACAGTTATATAGATTTCGAATTCGTTATTAAATTCAAAAGTTCATTTAAAATTATTGAGACAACTTTCACACCAACATTTCTTAAAACTTATCAATCTTGATCAAACTTTTCTAGTAACAAACACGCTGACTTAGAAATACAACATTTAGATCGTCTGAAATTATTTCTTTTTAATTTACTCTAACAGAAACAGGCAAAGATCAAACTATAAAACTTGACTTCGGTATTCAGGAAGCCTCAAAACGTGTAAATATGCAAGAAACCAATCGATGAGTATATAGCTTAAAAAAATTCATTATTTACCATATGGCTTTCAGGAATTAATTTCAATTTCTCAGCAGCTTTCCTGGACATGGCAAAATATTATATGATATAGAGTATTATTTATAGTAAAGCACTTCCATTAATAAATAAAAAAGAATGCTATGGCTTAAATATTGACAGCCCTGTATATCTTCTGAAAGTTATGTACACATCACATGGTGCACATAAATATAATCCTATATTAATAACACACGGCACAACCTGAAGTACACTTCCATCAATTTTCAGGTATTGTTTTACTATAATCTAGTTAGCCCTGTAAACGATCAGTGAATGATTTCTATACCATATTCTGCATGAAACATGTTTTTACGTATATAAAAAATATATATTCGTTTCATCTGGTTTAGTGCAATCTATTGACGTTGAACTCTACTTACCTGCAATTTCCACCATAGACGCAATGTATTTGAATTATCTCGGGTGTCCCCGTACACGAACCACTTGCTTGATCTCAGCGAAAAGCTTAGTGTAGTATCCCTATTAGATACATATTTAGAATACCAAGTTTGAATTTTCTGCTGTAATTTGTTTTTGAGATATGCTGATAACAGACAGACACACATACATACAGACACACAGACAGGTACACACACACAGACCAACCGCTAAAAACATGATTTTTAGATACAGATAACCTCAAAACGTGTAAATATAACAAAGACTTAATTTCGAAACTTTGACCCAAAAACAATACTTTCTCTACCTTATGGGTAAGAGAAAGTAATAATAAAAAATACATTTAAAATAGAATTCAGAGATTTAAAATAGAATGAGTAAAAAATAATTTAAATGGAATTTGTCGTTAGGAAAATATAAGGAAAATTAATGATATTGTAAAACATTCATCTGATAAAAATGAAAATATCTATGCATTATCATACGTGATTAAACAAACATTTACATTTTTCAGTTTAATATCTCATTCTATTAAATTATTAATTTTAATAAAATAGTGCACTAACATAGGATACGATGTTATAAAAATAAGTTTCTTCGCTAAATTTCAAAATTCACTTATTTTAAATTCTGCTTGAAGCTAAAATAAAATATTTTAAAGATTAAAGTCCTTTTTTTTTTTTTTTTTTTTTTAACTTTTATGCATGTTGTTTTATTTCAATTTATCCAGAGGAAAAAAATAATCCCTTATATCTATTCAAAGAAAATAATTAAAAATATATTCAGCTTTAAAAATGAAAAAATAAGTAATTTCAAAAGAATGATTAAAAAAAAAAAAAAAAAAAAGAAAAGAAAAGAAAACTCAGAAAGCTTTTTTGAAATTAAAATACAAGTAAAAAGATTATTTTACATTTTTATTGTAAAATTCTTTGTATTAACGACACATAAATTGAAACTGCGACATTCTTTAAATTAAAAATATAATAAAAATAATAAAAAATGTTGTTATAATATAAAATAAAAGCAATTAGTTTTACTTTTTTTAACTTTGGAAATACTGCCCCTTTTTAATTAAAAACTTTCTTTAAATATTTCTTTTTTTTTTTTTTAATATTTTTTTAATTACTCAAGATGTTTGATACATAATTCCTAATATATCCTTAAAAATGAAAGACTTTTGTATACTTAGGAATAATAATAATAATAATAATAATTAAAAAAAGAAAGAAAAGAAAATGCTGCTATATTCCGTCATAAATAACAGTAAAATAACGCTAGTTCTAGTAAGTAACTGTTAAAAATATTTTTTTTTTCAATTTATGTTTTGAAAATTTTATATTGTTTGACTACGAGAAGTTGGCGGGTGAGTCACGTGGTTTCAAACGATTCCATTAACAAAATAAGATATAGGTAATATTTCCATGGTAACATAACCAATGTCACTCGAGTGGCTTCTTGAACTGGCACTGTTAGTTCTTTTTATGGTGAGAAATTATAATTTGAAATTGATGAAAAACATGATATATGGATGTTTGAGTACTGAAATGTAGTAGATAACCTTTTTAAGTTTCGGCTGTCTAACAATATTTAAAATCAAATTTGGTTAAAAAAAAAAAAAAAAAAAAAAAGATATTTCAACTGTTTCCGAAAAATAAAAGAAACAAATATTTATTATTTTTTTTAATTACAATCATCATTAACAGTGGGGAAAAAATGAAAGCAATAATAAAATTTAAACTTAAGGAAAAAAAATCCAATGGTCTATTTCTACGCTCAATGAAATTGAAGAAACCGTGATTAACGCCATCATAGTTTTGAAAATGGGAACATGTAATTGCCATTAATTAATATAACATAATCATTAATATTAAGTATAGCAGTTATAGTAAAAGTAGTAAGGAAAAATTTTAATTTATCATGATAATTTAAACATTAAAAAAAAAAAAAAGAAAAAAAAATCAGTTACAACAAATTTATGGGTATAAATAAATTAGGGGGGAAAATCAGTTATTAAAAAAATATATATATATATTTGGGCTTAAATATTAGAAGAAAAACAAATCAATTACAAAACTCGGAATGCTTTACCTTTCATAAACATTAAATGTAATTATTACAATCAATTTAACTTTTTTCTTTCCTTGGAATGTATTGTTCTGCATAGACTTATTTTTTAAATCTCGTTTCACGTATAGGCATACGTGAAACGAGAATGTATTGTTCTGCATAGACTTATTTTTTAAATCTCGTTTCACTAAAGGCATAAGTTAAACGAGAAAATTTTAAGGATTCACTGAATTTAAATATTCCAAATACAAATTTCTCCAAACACAAATTTATAAGCGATATCTAAAGCTATTATGCTTCTGAATTATCAACAATAGACGTCTCCTAATAGCGGCAAAGAGGCGAGCAAGTGAAAAGAATCGTTTTGAGAATTGTACGTCGCAGAGCATTATCTGCGTTTAGCATTCGGAATCCCCTACTTAAAAATTAAACTGTTCCATGATCATACTCCAACTTTTCGCAGTCGGGCATTACAGGTATCACTACAATGATACAAATACGTTTTTTCCTTATTTATTTATTTATTTATTTAAGAACTTTGAAAAATTATGTATAGGTTGAAGTGGTGATAAGTCTAATAACATTTAGGCATACTTTGACTTCAAACTCATTTTACTCCATAGTTTTTTTTTTTTTTTTTTTTTTTTTTTTCTGAAAATTTTTAGACGTTAACTACCTCTAATCGCCTTTCAGAAAAAGTTAAGTTTTTATTTTTTCTAATTTAATAACGTGCCCCGTATATAAAAAGATATTAAAATTTTGTATTTGGTGGTTCTACTTGTCCCATGGTTTTTGCATGTGTAACCATGGCCTACTATACCTGTATACACTGCTTTAAGATAATAGATAGGAAAAAATTTCATGAATCTTGGACTTTTTTCATTTTTAAAATATTTCAACTCGTTACATAATTTACAAAATTTCGAGGATAAGTATAACCAACCAGCAGTTTGGCCTGATCGGGCGGATATTTTTTTTTCCAATAATAACCAATAATTTTTAATTGTAATATTCGCCTAATCACTTCGAAAACCGGCAGTCTATTATGTATATCAAATATCACATCTCAACATTATTGATGATTATTAAATAAAAAGTCCGTCAGATCTGGCAACACTGGTAACCACAGTTTACAAACAAAGTGAGCTTTTCCGTACAAATTCTAACTAGCACTTCACATATTAAACTTTTTAAGCAGACTAAAACCTAAAGGAAGATTATGTTAATAGATTTAATTGAAAATTTAAAGACAGAATAGGGAATCAAAGTAAATTTTAAAAAAAGTGTATGTGATCTAGGTGAGGTTCTTGGGAGAGGTTTAAAAACCCTGATTACACTTCACCGAGGTACAAAATTTCTAGCATAAGTGTAACCACAGGTGACAAAAAAAAAAGAAGTTTAATAAATAGAAAAAATCTCAAATTACTTATAAAATCTGCATACAAATCATAAATAAAAACCTGTTATCAGCATGACTCAAGAGCAAATATTTCGACATTTTAAATATATATCACCTTTGTTATATTACTAGAAATTTTGTGCTGAGATTGGGTAAATGACTCGTGTAATATATTCACATACATTATGTCTATGAGCAAAACTTCTTGTTGGCGCATTTTAGCATGTTTAAATTAGAATAAACATAATGAAATTAACATGTATTTCTTATATATAAGCAAGCTTGTTTCTTTAAGAATCTCGTATGAAAGGTATTCATTATTCGTTTACAGAACCAAAGAAAACAAATCGAATATATTACGGGCTGTCGTAAGTTATTGCGCAAAATACAAATTGTGTTACATATTTTTGTTTTTCGTGCTCAGTTTAGGTATACTACACACATAGCCTCATTAACTAGATGCCTGTCGCGTGGCTCTTAAACTTGGCAACAGGTCGAACGGTAGGCAGCGCCACCTTTTACAGATTGCACGATTTTTTTATTCAACTGTCACCAATAATTTTAAGAAGTGATATATGATATATCAAATCGACGTTTCTTCGATTCTATTCGTCTTTTTTGTATTTCAAATCCCGCTATTAAAAATTTTTGGGGACAGTTGAATAAAAAAGTCACGCAATCTGTACCAGGTGGCGCTGTCTACCGCTTGAACTGCTGCCAAGCTTAAGAGCCACGCGACAGGCATCTACTTAAGGAGGCTATGCTACACATTGCTTTTTACAACTGATAAACAATATGTTGTATATTATTTATCAATTGTAAAATTGTGTATCAATTGTATTGTTTATCAATTGCTAACGAAATGCAACGGATGGAAATACCTTACCAAATTCTACCACGTCCAGGAAGTAATGCTTAGGAAGTTAAATTACTTTCTTTTACACATATAGTAGACAAAGTATTGCTTGGAAATCCCATTTTCGAAATTGAAATTTTGCTGGCATTACAGGTTTTGATTTTCAATAAATATGAAAAATCAAAATTTTAGCAGTTGATGTAAATTTATATGCATTTCTATTATTAAAATAAATTAAAACAATTATAGCAGCAATTTTAATTTTCGTTATTTTAAATGCATAGCATATACATACCCATAGATACCAACATTTTAATTTATTATGGAGTATTTTTATCCCTGCCTTTATTCCAGTTCACTTATTTTTTAAAGTAATTTCTCCTTATTTTATCGAAGTTATACATTGAAGAAAACTTTCTATGAATAAAGTGGTGCGAATTAAAAAAGGGACTAAAACTACTCCGGAATAACTTAAAATATTGGCATCTATGACATACCTACCTACAAAACCATACCTACAAATACATGTGATGCGGAAAAGGGGCGTGTACTAAAAACCTTCCAATTAATAATTAGGATTTAATCAAATTAAACATAATTTATACGTCTCATTAATATATTAAAACCAATGTAACATTTAAAATGAGATAATGAATACAAAAATTTTAAAAACTTTAAAAATACATTTTAATTAAAAACATTAAAATACATGACAGACGTTTCGGCTAGAACACTAGCCCTCCTCAGTGTCAAACATACAAGCACAACATTTACAAAAAAATTCATAACACATCATAACAAGATTATATATTCAGGAGGAATAGCTTTAGCCTCGTTCAAGGCAGAATGTTGCACTTTAGTAAAAGCGCCCTCTACAAAAATACGGGATTCATATAAATTTACATTAGAGGCTGTTATTTTAAAGTTGTCAAAATCAGGAATATGATCACTATTTAGGGAATGGATTACGAGTTTTGATTTTAAATCTCCTGTTTTACACGAGCGTTTATGTTCCTTTAATCTAATTTCACCTGTTCTGCCAGTTTCACCGATATATGTAGAATCACAATTTTTACAGGGGATACGATAGATTACACCAAGACGTTTAAGGGGGGGGGGCAGCGCGTTTAAAGTTTGAGAGAAAGTTACTAATACGGAGTTGAAGTTTAAAGCTGTTTTAAGCAATTTAGCAATTAAGTTTAACTGTTTTAAGCAATTTAGCTATATTTTCGGAAATAGCCTCTAATGTAAATTTGTAGCCTCTAAAATTCTAGCCTCTAATGTAAATTTATATGAATCCCGCATTTTTCTAGAGGGCGCTTTTACTAAATTGCAACATTCTGTCATGAACGAGGCTAAAGCTATTCCTCCTGAATATATAATCTTGTTATGATGTGTTATGGATTTTTTTGTAAATGTTATGCTTGTATGTTTGACACTGAGGAGGGCTAGTTTTCTAGCCGAAACGTATGTCGAGTATTTTAATGTTTTTAATTAAAATGTATTTTTAAAATTTTTAAAATATTCATTATCTCATTTTAAATGTTACATTGGTTTTAATAATTTGGATGTTGGCAAGTATGCATATACATGGATGCACTGTTGTCAGACTTTGCGATTTTTTTATTCAATAGCCACCAATAATTTTGAGAAGTGATATTTGATATACATAATAGACGAATCTAAAAATCTTCGATTAGTAGACCTGCTAACTATGCTAGTTTATCCGTAATGGTTTAAAGCCCCGACTTTTTTTTCACACCTGAATATTTATAGAGCAATAGTCTTCTTATTTAATCATAAAAACATATTACTGAATATTACTCTACAACTATTCTGGTGTGAATAAAAGGCGGGGCCTAATACCATTACGGATAAACTAGCATAGTTAGCAGGTCTAGATTAGGTATATCAAATATCACTCCTCAAAATTATTCGTGGCAATTCAATAAAAAAGTCGCAAAGTCTGGCAACACTGCATGGATGCTACTTTTTACTAAAATCTATTAATTTGAAGCAGGGTTCGACAAACGTTTTCGGAAAATTTTCGATTTCTAAAAATGAAATTTCGATTACTACAGTAGAAGGTCCTAGTTCAGCAAGTTGATTGAATATTAACGTATGAGAAACAATTGGAAATGTTAACTTAATAAGTAAATTTCAAAGAGAGTGGAAATGCCGAAAATTATCATATTAATTTAAAATACATTTTTTTACTTTTTATAACAGCCTCAAAATTTTTATCAATGGAGCTCCAATATTTAAACGGAAATTTAAAGTACTAGCAAACACCTCTCATATATAAATGTATGAAAAAAGAAAACTGTTTTTAAAATTATATTAAACTGTTTTTGAAGTACTTCAAGAATATTTAAAGATTCAGGATTGGGAATTTAGAGCAGAACTCATACCACTATTTATTAAACGAAATTATTTTCTTCTTAAACGAACAATTTACTAAGTACATAATATTAAAAAAAAAAAAAAAAAATGTGTTGTAAGTTTCGCACCAAATTCGAACCCCTGAATATTTCTCTTACACCTCAATCTATGATAACCTTTACATTCGGGAGAGAAAAAAATATTCTTTGGGTTACACTAGTTTTTTATTTATTTTTTTTTCTAAATATCATATTATTTTTGCTTATAAAACAATTTCATATATTTTTTTAAGTACTAGGGGGTTCTGCCCCCTGCTCGCTCCGCTCACCAACCCTCGAGGGAGTTTTCGCCTCCCCTCGACTCACTTTCCTTATTAACCCATGCACGGCTCAGTCAGCCTATTCGTTGCTTTGTTTTTCACTGAATAGGAATATTAATAGCTCATAACATAAGACAAAAGCAGAAAAATATTTTAAAATCTCCATATTCAATGTCAAATTGAAATATATTTTTTACCACATTATTTATTTTTATTTACTTTTCTGAAAATTATGCTGAAAATCAGTATTTTTTTATTATTATTTTTTTTTTTTTTTTAATAGAAAGAAATTTTTAATATCTAGCTAGACCATTTTGCATTGCAGCTTTAGTATAGGACACTTTTTATTTCTTTTTTACAGCCATGGACCCAGGCCGTGGTATCCCAGTCGGTAAAGCGCCAAACTCGTAATTGGAAAATTGCAGGTTCGATACTTCAGCCGGCCAAAGACCGTCGTGTACGCTAATGGTGACTAGAGTACATAAAATTTGTCATGGTCGCAAAGCCCTTCATGTTCCCATCAAAACTATACCTCTGGCGATCACCAAAACGGGGAAGTCATCCCCTCCGTGGAAGATCAAAATTGTGATGGAATTTCTCCGTAACATCCCTAGGGGTGCGACCCAGACCGTCGCCAATTACCCATAGCGCAGTACTGGTGCGACGTGAAACCCAACCTACCTACCTACAACCATAGATCATACTTTATTTTTTCCGTGTGAAATGATTTCATAACAGAAGAACAACGTCACTGGGAGAAACTTTCTTCAAGCTGGCAAATAAAGTACCTTCATATACCAGTCGTTTTTGGATAATAACTTCTTTAATTAAGATGATAGAAATTTCTAATCAGCTGAAATGTCTTACTTGGAGTATTCGGAACACAGTGATACCTCTCATTACGCGAAGGATCCTGCCCTCCAACAGAAGATGCGGTCGCAGACAAAAAAAAAAAAATCGACGCCAGCGACAGTAACTTTTTTTTTAATATATAGAGAAAGGTTGTCATTAACCCAGTTGCGACCTCTTAGTTTTATAGAAATAACAGCCAATAGAAAGTAATAGATACTAAAATTTCCAGTCTTTAAAAGCAGTTTATGAATATATTTTATTAACAAAAAAAAAAAAAAAAAAAAGATAGAAAGATAGAAAAAGAAATATTTTTCATTGTCTTAGTAAATTTTTTACAGTCGGTAACAAAAGTGTCCGAACACTAGCAAAAATTCCTATGTAAAAAAAGCACACTTCAAAAGGTTTTGTTAAATAAATCCTTGTCGAATCCTCTCCTTAGTCAGTGTAAGGACATGATTCGATAACGATTTATTGAACAAAACCGTATGAAGTGTACTTTTTTTTACATAGGAATTTTCACTAGTGTTCAGACAGTTTTGTTACCGACTGTACTTTAACAAATATCACGAATTATGCAATAATAAGCAATATTTTCCGTTCTTGTTTTATTTTAAACACATATATGATGAGAATTAGGAAAAAATATGGTAAATGCTAAAAATAGAGAATAAAAAATTATACGAAATTAACTTCAAAACAATGCAAAATTATTTTGAAACAATGTAAAATTATTTTGAAAAATAATTGACTACAACTAATAAATTTTTCAAAATGAAATTTTGCTTTCTTTAACTTAAAAAATAGAAAAAGAAAGAGTAAAATATGTTCATAAAAGGCATATGTATCTGCGGTTCCACTGCGGCGCGTATGATATTTTCTGGCAGTAATATTTTTTATAGTGTAGTGAAGAAATTAGATTACCACGCTGAGTGCCATGTCAGTCATCGTTGGCTGACACTGAACTTTCCGTTTAGGCCGCGTCAACCACTGATGGTTGACAGCGTAAAATATGACATAAAGCCGTGTCAAACACCAGTGACTGGCAGTGTAAAATACGATATAAAACTAAAAAAATTACATTATTTTAAGTAATTGCTAAAAAATTATTTAAAATTTACTTAATTTTTATTTATTACAGGACCTCATTAAGGCCTTTTAATGAATTTTATTGAAACACGGTAAACATAATGCGCTTCTAAGTAGCGTGCGTGGACTGACGGGGATTTTCTTAAGATTTCGCGTGGCGCTCAACATGTTAAACTACAGTCGGTAACAAAAGTGTCCGAACACTAGCAAAAATTCCTATGTAAAAAAAGTACACTTCATACGGTTTTGTTAAATAAATCCTTATCGAATCATGTTCTTACACTGACTATGAACAGAATCCGACAAGGATTTATTTAACAAAACCGTATGAAGAGTACTTTTTTTACATAGGAATTTTTGCTAGTGTTCGGACACTTTTGTTACCGACTGTACGTCAATGTTTTGTGGCAGTGATTGATTGAAAAGTCGAATTACAGTGGATATCTAAATTCTACAATAATACTGGCATTGACATAAGGAACATAAAAAATGTCTGCAGCAGAAAAAGTAGTTCCTTATATTTGATATAAATTTTTATTCCAAAAAAACATTATTAGGAAAATAGGAACAATAAATTAGAATAAGTAAACAACTTATTGTAAGTTAGAAAAAGGAGAATTTATTCCTACTGGCAAATTCATTCTGCAATGCTTCATAGAATGTGATTAGAAGTCTCATATAAATTCAATGTGTTGCGAGAAGTTAATGATGTAAGCATTATAAAAAATAAAAAAATAATAAAAATAAATAAAAAATAATAATTTTCTTAAGTCTGTTCTTTTTAAAAAATTTAAAGATTTTTTTGCCTGTGAACTCTTACTAACTGTTTATAGCCAGTAAACAATTTTTATTTAAACCGCATAAAAAATCCCGAATAAATATCAGAAAGAAAATACAGTTTCATATTGCATACACGATCCCAAATTTAACTGAACAATTCCTTTTTTCAAAAATCTATTATTTTCAACTGAATTAATAAAAACTGTAAACTCATAATGCTTATTTGTATCGAAATTCCAACTTCTGTTATTACCGGTTAATTTCGGACGATAAAAGTGTCTTTTGACTCCAAAGTAGAAAACACATGACTCTCCTATAAATAGATTAATCCTGCATTTCCGTATGATACTGTCTGATGAAGGAGGTGTATGAAAATAATAACAAAAAGGAGAATTTTTATTTAGGCCTATAGCAGAACAAAAGTCGTATATAAACGTGTCGTCCTCTTCGTCGGCATTAGAACACGCTTCGTGAGCTCATTCTTGGCATCCAGAACATGGGATCCAACCTTCACCAGCCTTAGAGTCGACGTACAGTGCACTACAAAATATGCAGGTTTATCCTCCCTCTGTTTCATTTTCAGACGATGACGACATGCATTCTTGGCTGCTTGCTGAAGGTTTATTAATCTTTTCTATGTTTTGACTTTTAACATCAGGATTAGGCTTTCCTTTGGATTCTAGGCCTACTTTTAGGTTTGGCTGGGCCTGGTAGCTCTTTTTTCATCCTCTTTTCCATTTCCTTTTTTTACAAACTTCTTTTTTGGAATTTTTAAGAGGGATTTCTTAGCAGCCTTTTCTTCAGTTTTCTTGGTTCTTTTTTGTAGTTTAATCGTCCTTTCTTTTTCTTCCATTTCTAACTTACCCCTATATGGAGATGATGTTATTACTACAGTTTTCTTCTTTCTCCTATCAGCCCTTTTTTCTGGTTGAGGCCCTTTTACTTGAGGTACAGGCAGAACAAACTTTGGAGAGATGGAAAATGGTAGCTTAGGCCGATAACAAGAGAGTTCTAATCCTTTCTCTCCTGAGGATGTTGCAGGTTGGTCTGGACATAGACTGTCTCCTGACAAGTTTGTTGGTTGGTCCACTCCTACGATGTCCCTTGAAGAAGTTGAAGGTTGCTCTTGGTCTTTGCTCATATCAGTCTGGTACCCAACGCCTGGAGGTTATTGTTGCAGGTCTGACGTAGGGTGGTCTGTGGTGACAGAGGGTGTAAATAAGTAATGGGAAGACGTCAGGATTGTAAGGACTTATGCCAGTTTTTATAAACCCTTTAACGGCAGTTTCTGCAACAGCTGCCCGTGAATAGGCTACGTTGAACAGTTTTGCAGCTTCGTAAATTGTGACGTACCTACCTGGATAGTTGAACAGCCACTTTTGAACTTCTTGTTCATAATACGTGCTCAGTGGAGCCATGAAACGGACATCCAAGGGCTGAAGGCGATGAGTTGTAGATGGGGAGAAGGTTAGGATGGTCGCATTATTTTCTCTTGCCAAATTTACAACTTCCAAACATTTGGTGTGACTGTTGTGTTCATCAAGTAGCAACAGCACTGGCTTCTCATGAGTAGGGTTGAAAAATTCTACGAATTTTTTAAACCAAACAATGAAAGTCTCCTTCGTGATCCAGCCAGTCTTGTGATACACTGCAAATGATACTGGGAAAACATCATCCATGAGTCGTGAGTTTTCCTTCACTCGAGGCAATACAAACATAGGAGGGACGAATATACGGCATCAAAAAACTGTATCCCATTTTATCCAACTCATAAATGTCCCGTTTTGTCCAACTCCGACACTTTTCAAAACAAACATGGCTGATGCCTAAATTTGAAAAGAAAATTAGATAGACTACACATTAGAATGTTCGTTAATAAATGCTTAATCAAATGTAATACTCACCGGAATTGTATTCCCATATATGCAGCCAGTATAATCTAGAAAACAACGCATGTAAATGTAGAAGGTGCCAAGAAATCAGAGTAAAAAAGTTCTAAGAGCTACAACTTTCCTTCAACTAGTGGTCTCGAGGCGGGATGAACTGAGAATGGTGTAATGATGGCCGAGAACAAGTTTCTGTGGTCGTCCGCTCGATAGCAGTACTAGACAAGTCCCTAGGCGACGTATCCCGTTTTGTCAGACTATCCCGTTTTATCCAACTTTCCCCTACTACGTTATAGCTATCTAGAAAATCCGAGAAAGTGTGAAAAAATAGTGTCAATAAACAATCGGTATACACCCAAATTAAATCAGCGTAGTTTTATCTTATGGCTGTCGCACCTATCGAATTCGGTACACTTGTATGCTACGGAAGCTGTGATATAGCCTGCCACAAAGCATAAAATATTGCAGCGTAGCAGTGACCAAAAAAATATCAATATTTCTGGAATTTCATTTATTATCTCTTGAGATACAGCGCCAATAATATTTTGATAATACCAGACATACAGACAGACATTTTCTAAAACTGGTGAAATCGGGTACAACACATCTCAAAACGGGCAAGTCCAATTCAATTAAAATCGGAAGTCGAAAAATTTACAAATCTAATACTTTCTTTATGTGTAAAAAAAAAAAAAAAAAAAAAAAAAAAAACCTCGAAATTTTTCTATTCTCTAATTTTACGTAAAAACAGCGATGAAGTCTCAATTTTTCTGCATTGCCTATGATGATATATGTTTAATTTTAAAATACCCATCAAGCCTAGTTCACTTGATTAGTCAATTCTCAGGAGGCAAAAGGAAGACATACCGACTGTTTAGTATTCTACTCAAAGCGAATTTAGAAATTATACAGTCAAAAACTGTACTGACAATTAATGGCATAATGTTTTCATAAGTGTCATCACTTGATATATGATGATTTATTTACTTCTGCTTTTCCTCTAGTTACTAAAATTTCATATTAAATATATCATGGAGTGTGTGTATTTATTATTCAAACTTATCTGTAAATTTAGGGTTAAAAATTGAAATATTCGATGTGTTTTAATATATTCTGTTGTGCAACCTTTTCATCATTAATGGTTTAAAAAAAAAGCGAAATATAATTTTCAAATACATTATCTAAAATTTTTATTAAACAAGAATATATTAGTTCCTTATCATACTGTAGGTATGAGTATTTATGTAATCGTAAAAATTTTCGACTTTGGTTTTTTGTGTTTTTAAACGTTTTGAGGCGTGAGGAATTAAAAGAATGACAAAATCCGTTTTGAGTCCGTCTGTAGAGTGTCCGTGTGCAAATCTGGTAGACTGTGTATACGAAATCTGAAGAAAAAAATCGTAAAGAGACTGGAGCAATCTTATAACACCACTTATGACACTAGCCAGAAACTTATTCATTTGCAACATTCTAATTTAAAAATGTCGTAATTTATTCGAAATTTACTTAAATTTCTTATGGGAGAATAGAACAAAATTTTCTCAAACATGCATTGAAAGGTATATTTTTATTATAAAAATGTAAGATTATCTTTAAAATATTAATTATAATGCCGACATGAACATAAATAACTATAAAAATTCAACTTTGAAACAAAAAACAAACTTCGTAATTTATTTGGAATTTACGAATTTCTTAACAAGGCAGAATAAAGCACAATTTCTCATAAATGCTCTTTTGAGGGATATTTTCACAATAAAGAAGTGAAATCATATTTAAAATATTATTTCAGGATACTGGCTTAAACATCATTGAACACGATTTTTTTTTTTTTTTTTTTTTTTGTTAAAATTTCTTAAGTGATTCGAAATTCACAATTTTTTTAACATGACAGAATTGAGCAAAAATTTCTCATAAATGTCCATTTTGAGGGATGTTTTAATTGTAAAGATTTCAGATAACATTTAAAATATGATACTGGCTTGAACACAATTGACTACATATATTCTAATTTGAAAGTTTTGTAAGTTATTCGTCATTTAAGATTTCCTTAACATAGAAGAATAGAGCAATATATTTCATATAAACATGCATTATGGATTTCGTAGCTTTAGAAATAGTGTGGTATTGCATAATAAAAACTAAAATGTGAAACTAACTCCAATAAAATTAATCAACAAATTAGGATAAGGTAAATGTTCCGAACTAAAAGAGGAGTGAGCTATTAGGTGGTGCATTTCAGCGATCAGAAAATTCATTTCCCTTAACACGAATATAGTATTCCCTGTAGCAGAAATTTATGAGAACAAATATGTCATGGGTAATTCAAAAGAGTCCACCGCTGCCAACTAGTTTAGGTTGTGAAATCTTTATATATATATTTCTTTTGTGCGTGTGTATGTCACTGAACTCCTCCTAAACGGCTGGACTGAGTTTAATGAAATTTTTTGTGTGTCTTCAGGTGGATTCGAGAATGGTTTAGATTTACAAATGAAAGTTGTAACTTAATTAGTTCTTTCTTAATTAATTTTTAACCAACTCTTTCAACAACTTTTCCACCTAGATGGCGTGAGTTGTCGTAAACACGATGTCAGAATTTATTTAATATTGAAATGAAAAATGAATTTTTAACCGTATCTTACGAAGTGTTTAAAATATTTTTTCAAAATTAATATTTTTAGAATCGTAACCGTATCTTACGAAGTGTTTAAAATATTTTTTCAAAGTTAATATTTTAGAATCGTAAACACGATGTCAGAATTTATTTAATGTTGAAATGAAAAATGAATTTTTAACCGTAAGTGTTTAAAGTATTTTTTCAACGTTAATATTGTTAAAATGTTAAAATTAGTTAAAATGGTGTATTCTTTTAAAAAATTCGTCAATATCCGACGGAGTTATTTTATGTTAAAATGAAAAATGAATTTTTTGGCCATTATTATTTGTGCAGATGGAAAATGTACTAAAAGTTTTCCGAAAAATTTCACGATCACAAATGTTTACGGATATCCAATATATCGTCGAAGAAATCCCGATAATGGCGGACAATCTTATCATCTATGGCGGTCATCTATGTCAACAACATAGATATTGACATTGATAAAAGTTGGGTGGTCCCATATTCGCCTCTGCTGAGCAAAACATTCAATGCTCATATTAATGTTCAGTTCTGCAGTTCAGTGAAGAGCATCAAATACATTTGCAAGTATGTGAATAAAGGCAGTGATATGGCTGTATTTCGAGTTGAAAATACCAATGTGAATGCTCCTCCGGTGAATAACAACGATGAAATAACACTTTACCAAATTGGCCGGTACGTCAGCTCCAATGAAGCTGTTTGGCGTATCTTTGGTTTCCCAATTCATGAGCGGGATCCAGCAGTTCTTCATTTAGCCGTCCATCTTGAAAATGGCCAGCGCGTATATTTCACGAGCGAGACAGCGATTGATCGTGCTATAAATCCACCAAAAACTACACTCACCGAATTTTTTGAATTGTGTAATCGTGCGGATGCTTTTGGTGCTTTTGCACGGACATTACTCTATTTAGAAGTACCACGCTATTTCACATGGGCTCCAACAAAAAAATGGATGCCCCGCAAGCAAGGCACGCCGATTGATGCATGTCCCGGTTTATTCAAATCAAACACCTTGGGACGAGTATTTACAGTCAATCCAAGGCAGACTGAGTGCTTTTATCTTCGACTGTTATTGGTTAATGTCATCGGCCCTTTGTCATTTCAAGATTTACGTAAAGTGAATACGTAAAGTAACAGTATCCAACGTATAAAGATGCATGCCTTGCACTCGGCTTGCTGGAAGACGACAACCAGTGGGAGTGTATGCTTGCTAAAGAGGGACTGAACTGTACAGCAAAACAAATTCGTCTACTATTCGCTATAGTGTTGACTACATGTTTCCCGGCCCGAGCAGAGACATTACGGGATAATCACAAAGATTCAATGACTGATGATATATTGCATCAACATCGTTCACGGTGCAACGATCTAACGATAGTATTCAGTGACGCTATGTACAATGAAGCATTGATTGCTATTGAAGATCTTTGCATTATCATTGCCAACTTACCACTCAGTCATTTCGGTACGCATTCAACAAATCGAAATGCATCTGATTTAATAAGCACTGAATTGAATCGTGAACTACAATACAATACTGTAGAAATGGCAGCGATTGTTGCTAGCAATGTCCCACTAATGAATGAAGAACAAAGAACCATTTACGACCGCATCATGCTCGCAGTTTTGGCAGGAAAAGGTGGATTCTTTTTTTTTTTTGGGGGTGCACCAGGTGGAACTGGCAAAACATTCCTTATTTCGCTAATTCTCGCCGAAATACGATCAAATAATGGCATCGCATTGGCTGTTGCATCATCTGGCATTGCGGCAACTTTATTGGATGGAGGCAGAACAGCTCATTCATTATTTAAACTGCCACTAAATATTCAAAATAACCCAGACGCAGTGTGCAACATAAAAAAAAAACAATCGTCCATGGCCACAGTGCTGAAATAGTGTAAAATTCTTATCTGGGATGAATGCACTATGGCACACAAACATTCGATTGAGGCGTCGAACAGGACATTGAAAGATATATAAAAAAAAACGACAAACTATTTGGCGGCACTCTGTTACTCTTTTCAGGTGATTTCAGACAAGCACTTCCCGTTATTCCGCGTTCAACATACGCTGATGAGATCAACGCGTGCTTAAAATCATCGTCAATGTGGCGTAACGTTGAAAAAGTACAACTGAAAGTAAATTTGTGCATTCAAAAGCTTCAAGATCCATCCGCTGAAACATTCTCAAACCAATTGTTAGATATCGGCGATGGAAAAGTTACTACAGATGAAACTGGATGCATAAAATTACCGACCGATTTCTGCACAATCAATTGATTCTCAAGATGCTCTTATTGACCAGATATTTCCCGATGTACGCAGACGATACACAAATCATGAGTGGCTGGCAGAAAGAGCAATTTTAGCAGCAAAAAATGTGGACGCCAACGAATTGAATCTCAGGATACAACATTTGTTACCAGGAGACTTGGTGTCACGCAAATCTAATGATACAGTTTGAGATGCCACCGAAGCTGTAAATTATCCAACAAAGTTTTTAAACTCATTGGATTTACCAGGCATGTCACCGCATATTTTACAACTGAAGGTTGGATCTCCGGTTATTTTGCTTCGTAATTTGAACCCACCACGGTTGTGCAACGGCACGCGATTAGTCATAAAAAATTAATGAAAAACATCATTTTAAATGACAAATTCCGAGGTGAAAATATATTACTACTGCGAATCCCTATTATACCCACAGATGTGCCAATTCAATTTAAACGCCCTCAATTTCCAATTAGATTGGCATTTGCAATGACTATCAATAAGTCTCAGGGCCAAACGATGTCTGTCTGTGGCTTAGATTTGAGCACATCATGTTTTTCACACGGACAATTATACGTGGCTCTCGAGTGGGCAAACCATCCAGTTTGTTTGTATTGGCGAAAGATGGGATAACAAAAAATATTGTGCACTCTGTTGCATTAAGGGATTGATATTGTTTTTTAGTAATATTGTTATAAGTAGCGATATGTATATAATTTTAAAGAATCAATTTTAATAAATTAAAACTAGTATGTTGTGGCCACCACAAGACTTTCTTCTATATTTACCTATACATATTCAATCAGTAACAATATTAAAAAAAAAAAAAAAAAAAAAAAAAAAAATACGATTTTTTTTTCTAAGTTTTTTTTTTTTTTTTTTTTTTGTTAAAAGTGAAAAAAATCGATAACTTTGTTTTAATTTATCACAGATTTATAGTTCAACCATTCGTTTTAAAGGTATTGACGAGACCTTTCGAAAGATACCCATCTTGAAAATTTATCCCCCCCGGGGGGGTACTTCCCCCCCAGGGGGGGAAGCGATGCCCCCCCATGCAGAAATTTTTTTTCCTAGTTACATACTACTATTATCAATAATTCATATTAATTTTACAATCACAAGTTTAAAACAACTCTAATTATGCACATTTATACGAATTTTTGTCCTATGCTGCCATGTTAAAAATTTAGATAAAATGCTATCACAGCGCCACCTGTTGAGCTATTGATCCCCAAACATAATCAGCACCAGTTTATGTCGGGGACCAACTAAATACCAAGTTTGGTTAAATTTCGTTAAAAAAAAAAAAAAAAAAAAAATTGCGATATTTTTCTAAGTTTTTTTTTGTTAAAAGTAAAAAAAATCGATAACTTTGGTTTAAATTATCACAGATTTATCGTTCAACCATTCGTTTTAAAGGTATTGACGAGATCTTTCGAAAGATACCCATCTTGAAATTTTGCCCCCCCGGGTGGGAACTTGCCCCCCCGGTGGGGGGGCAACCGATGCCCCCACATGCACAAAAATTTTTTCCAAGTTAACTATTACTATTATCAACGAGACCTTTCGAAAGATACCCATCTTGAAAATTTACTTCCCCGGGGGGGGATTTTCCCCCCCAGGGGGGGAACCGATGCCCCCCCATGCACAAAATTTTTTTCCTAGCTAACTACTACTATTATCAATAATTCCTATTAATTTTACAATCACAAGTGTAAAATAACTCTCTTTATGCCCATTTATACGGAATTTTGTCCTATGCTGCCATGTTAAAAATTTGCATAAAATGCGATTACAACGCCACCTATTGAGCGAGTGATCCCAAAATCTAATCAGCACCAGTTTATGTCAGGGTGCAACTAAATACCAAGTTTGGTTAAGTTTCATTCATTGGTTCGTGAGATACAGCGTCCACAAAAAAATGATACAGACAGACAGACAGACAGACAGACAGACAGACATTTTTTAAAAACTATTAATTCGTGTTCTCCATATCCCAAAACATGTAAATCCATCAAAAAGTGGACTTCGAAAATTTTCGCGAATCCAATACTTTCTCTATATTACATATAGAAGAAAGTAAAAATAAATGATTGGTGTTTTGCTATTTTTATATTCTTTCACCGTTCACAGCGCTCCATACATCTTCCACTTATATACCATATCCTTACACACTTACAATAAGTTAGTTATTTTTTTCTAGCAAAATATTCTCTAGAAATAATTTATATGACAAAACAACGTTTGTCGGGTCAGCTAGTATACATATATATTAAATATATTACTCAATAATTTGAGTTAATCGTCAGTTACGACAGAAATATTTCTGGATTGTTGGAAGGGATATAAGTTTCATTCATATAATATATAATTCTTCTAAATTTACAAAATAGTAAATAATAATAATAATAATAATAATAATAATAATAATAATAAAGAATTTCTAAAAATTTTTAAAGTTTTAAACTACACTAAATATTTTAAATGTTCAACATTCAAAGTTTAAAACGTACTTTTATTCTGTTCGTTGTATATAATCATAATTTAACCAGATTGACTTATTTAAACAGAAAAAGCAGGTTTTACATGCCTATCAACATGTATATTGTAAATTTAACTAAAAATAAATAAAATGTTTTTACTCTTACATGTAAATTTATACGAAAAATTCTTTTAAATTAATCTTAACTGAAATCGTATCTAATAATGAATGTCTAATTTTTTATATTGCTATTATGCTAAGGAAATGAAAAATAACCAAATTCCAAAAGCAAGTTTATAATAAGATCGAAAAATCATACGTTTCGTATAGATTATGAAAACTTTTTAATTGTAGGTATTCGTTGCATCAATTAATTTTCAATGTATTTTGCCTATACAATCAAACGATGGATAGACAGAATAACAAAAAGTCAGACAGATAGACTAATGGAATTCGTAAACACTGTTCATATTGTTAAAAAGAGTTTAAAATGCTTAATTTAAACAGAAATGCGGTTCCAGCAGTTACCAATTGTAGCCTATAATACATATGAATAATTTTGCGTAGCCCTGTAAATCTTAATGATAAACATAGTAAATTCTATAGAAAACATTTTCTTAGCAAAGGAATAATAAATTGCAATTTCATCATAATTTGTGCAGCACAAAGTTATTTAAATATTATTTCTAAAAATGCCTCTCACAAAATGCAAATTATTGAAATTCTTTTGAGCGTCCCTGTACTCAAACCAGTTGTGCTATTTTTACCGTTTTGAATAGTAAACATGTCATAGTAAATTTGAGTAACATATATAATTTTCAAGAAACTCTGAAAATGTTTACGAACGTTAGTGGCAGAGTGGTGTACACATAGACAGAAAGGCAGACCGATAGACTAATTAAAATGATAATCACTCTTGGAAATTGTTAGAAAATATTAAATATGCTCAATAAAAGCAAATATGCAATTGCAGCAGTTTCTAATTGTCGCTCTTAATGTAGCTTAATATTTTGTGTGGTGCTGTAAATATTAATAATAATTACGCTATATTCTACATAAAAAACTTTTTGTGGATATGAATAATAATTTAATTATAATTTATGCAAAATAAAGGTAATGAAATATGGTTTTTAGAAATACCTCACATCGAACGCAATGCTTTGGGTTTCTTTCAGATAACCAAAAATGGTATTTATATCTTTTTCAAACTGAATTACCCCATGGTGATCTTGAATGACATATATATTTTTCAAGGAATTTCGTGAGATATTAAGGGAGTTGCAGCGCATACAGAGAGACAAATAATCCAAAGTCAAGAACACTTTTCAGCTTTATTAAAAGGTGCAAACAATTGACAGTATAATCTATATAGATTTAAAAGAATAGTGAATCATTTCTGAGAGTAGAGAATGCATAAATTTATAATATATATATATAGAGAGAGAGAGATATAAATTAAGTTCATGATATTTTAATTTTAATGATATTTCAATTATTATGAAAAAGTAACAGCTATTATAACACAGCAAATAAAGGCCTCTTAAAGTAAGACAATAAAATCACCTGAAAAAGCATTTAAGACATACAAACGTCTTAATATAGATCTTACATAATTGATATCTTAAATTGTGACACATTTGTGCCTTAATAGACTGGTGTTGTAAATGAACTAATATAAAATATCCTAATATAGTGGTATGTATTAAAAAAAGACATTCAAGACCAGCGACTTATATTTTTAAATGTTTAAAAATAAGACTTTTTTTTTTCCTCCAAAAACAGACATTCACTCTTTTACTATCATGTTTATTTTACTCCTAATTTAATACTTATTGAATTCCATTAACTAAAATAATCAAATTTCTCAAATTTAAATAAATAACCAATGGAAATGTTTTAATTACTATAATTTAATTAAATGTGCAATCTACATTTGTGTAGAAATAATGCTTATAATGATGAAATAAATTGCATAAATTGCATTATTTTGAAATATTTATTTATGAAATTTAAAAGAATCTCAGTATACAAAATTGAGATTTAACATAACAGATGAGCTGAAATGGTTAAATATGTATGGCTTCTTTGCATAGAATTATGCTTGAAATAATTGATAAAACAACATATTTAAACTCGAAACTTATTTGGTTAAAACAAAAATGTTACTTTGTATTTAAAACTCTTTCACGTAATTAAATAAAAAAATATTCAGATGAATGTAAGCAAGAAACTTGTGGCTAAGAAAGCGATTTTGTAACTAAACAACATTAAATGGTTTGTGCATAACTGCTTTTTTTTTTTTTTTTAACTCTTTTCTTCCACACTTACACTTAAATGTAAAACAACAAATTTTCTTGATTCCTTGTTCATAGTCTGTTTTCTTTTAAATATTATTTTGTACAAAAAATCTTTTTCAAAACCCCATAGGCAGCGTTGCTTTGAAAAATACGAAACCTCCACACTCAAGGTTCAAAATAATAACACATATTAAGCTTTAGATATAGTCTCAGTAGTTTTAAGGCAAAAAACCGCTTATAATTTGAAACTACGTTTGTTTCTACTGCAGTATATATTGTCATACAAATCAAACCTGCTGTGTACCGTGGTGGCATGATTGGAATGGCGCTCGTTCTCGATTCAAAGGCAGGCAAATGAAAATTTTCTTCCAAAAATTATTAGAATTTTATTTATGTATTAAAAGATTCTAAAATTTCTTTTTGAAGGACACATAATCACGTGCCACTTTTATTCATTTATTTATCTTTTTACTTATGAAAAATCCTTTAAAATGGCAATGTATCTATGCCTTAAGATAGGTGGTATTTTAAGACATTTTCAATGTCTTAATTTCTGATTCAAAAAGGAGTCTTAATTAGTAAGACTTTTTTCTCTTAAAATGTAACCCTCTACTTAAGACACCTTTTTTGACTGAATTTAAGATATTTGCTTTTCTAGAGAATCATAAAAAATGTTTTAACTTAAATATTTATTTCAAATATCAACTTCGAAAGTATATTTATATAAATTATAGGCTTATTTGAAGGTATATACATCAAGCGCATGGGCTGAGAAGCAATTTATCATTAAAGATTTTAATGGGGGGGGGGGGAAGACATCGGCAGCAAAATTATTAAAGCACACACCCGTATTCTTTTTTGTTGTTGTTGAGTATGATAGCTAATTTTTATTATCAACTTATTTTTTTATAAACAGCATAAAGTTTAAGTTCATGATTCGACAAATATTTACTTAACAAAACAGTATTAGGTGGGCATCTTTTAAATACGAATTATTGCTAGCGCTTCAATAATTTTACTGCCGACTGTAGCATCTTTTAATTTAATGCAATATAATGCTTGCGTTGATAATCAGAAGTATATATGTTTCTTCCTTGTGCTTAAAAATATTCAAATATTTTTTGAAAATAATATTTTTGCCAAAACTGTAACAGTTTGTTTCGAACAGATATTCAAAATACCAAACATATACAATTGTTTAAACTTTTAAAAAGTCTTGAAAATCTTCTAAACTTAAAGGAAAAATGTTTTACGTAAAATAATTTAAATTTACTTTTATTTACTTATTTTAAAACTAAAAACAATTTTCAGTTTTCAATCGAGTTAAATAAATATTACGAAAATACGTAAAGAAATTCACGGAGATTCTACAATTTCATTTCTTATGTCATATAAAATATTTAATTTACATCATAAATCTTTTCTGTTATATATATACACACACACATATATATATATTGAATTGAAATTTTGATTCCGAAAAAAAAAAAAAAAAAAAAAAAAAAACTTACATACATCTCCATTTTTTAACGATACCAGGGAAAAAAAAAAAAAAACTTCGAAGACCGATGTAAAAATCTGTGTTTACACTGTAAAAATTTATCATGATTTTGAAATTACTACCTTTAAAAAATCCTAGTTTTAAATTATTTAAGAATATGAAGCAAAAATATTCTTGTTTGGAAGAATTTATATTTACCTTTCTGTACTAGTTTCTATAGATTTCTGTATTCTAGCTATAACTATTGGTGCAGAACTAATTTCTTGTTTTCAGGTAAATTTAATAACTGGCAGATGGATCTCGTAGATATTATATAACACACATAATATCTTATTTGTAAAACAAACACGTAATGAGACACGATAAAACAAAATAGCTTTGAGTTACGTTTGTATGCATTTCTCATCTATTTATTTATTTATTTACTTATTACTTTCCAAACATATACATGTAAGGAAAGTATTGTAATTATGTGAAAAATCGGAATTTGAAATTTGATGTATTCTTATATTTTGAGGTCCTATGAGTTCATTTTTACTATTTTTACGATGATCTCTGTATGTATATGTGTGTGTATGCGTGTGTGTGTATGTATGTGAGTGAATACTATAGTGCCTAAATACTTTGGTCAAATGAGCTGAAATTTGGTGCGAATATTACAGGTCACCATAACACGATCTAGAACTTGTAGTTTTTTTTTTTTTTTTTTTTTTTTTTTTTTTTACAGGGACGCAAAGAAAAATTCTTTATCATTATAGCCAATGGGCCCAAAGACTTTAAAATGCGGTAGCTCTAAATTCTTTATTCGTCTCAGCTGAAAATTTATACATATAACTTAGGTCATACTCTCACAAAATATATAGATTTTGGTGAATCTAACAGGGACACAAAAAAGTTACTATTTTTTACAGGGACACAAAGGACTATTTTTTACAGGGACACAAAAAAGTATTCTTTATAAGTATGGCCTATGGACCCAAATTTTTTATGGTGAGATAGCGTAAAATTAAACAATGGAAAAAAAAATACTCAAACACCCTATTATAATTTTCCCTTTTATTTATTTAACGATTTGACTTACTTTAATTACTTAATGTTTAGAAAATCGAGTGGAGTCACTCTAGATTTTTTTATTACGAATTCAATTTTTAAGTTTTATTAATCAAACAATTATAATTATAATTTTAATGAACTTATCAATAAACCTTAAACGTTAAATAATTCAACACAGATGCCGTAAGTCAATCAAAACTTTCCCAATTGGTAATTGAGTTTTTCACAAACACGCATCAGATTTTGTTGAGTTACTGTTATTATGAATAAAATATTTACTTTCGGTGATTTTATGTTTTTTTTAAATAAAGAGATATGTGATCTTTGATATATTTCCAAAAAAATGATAGTAATCATATGCATGAAAATTTTGAGGCCCTGCTGTTTCATATATTTATACACAATTTGTAGTCACACTTCTTTTAGATTTAATTAGGCATTAATATTTTGTGCATAATATCATTTATAAATTTAAATATTAATATTTTTGCACTCATTAGAACTCATGAGTTGCTCACTGCTGAATTTTTAAATGGTATTTTTTCTTTTTAAGTTACATTTTTAAAAAATCTAGATTTAGCCGTCTAATTCTTATTAAGGTAAAGCTAGGAGGGTTTGCGCACAATACAACAAAATAATATAAAACATCCAAATATTCATTTTTTGCTAAACTATTGGTGCAAAATTTTGAATTGGTTCTTCTTCTATGCATTTCCATTACTATTTTGTAGTTTTGCGATAATTTAATACAACAGCTGTAATAAAACCAAGAGGGCAATTTTGCGCAATGTCTCCTTAAAGGGTAGGAGAATCTACATACATGGGTAGGAGAGATTGCGCTTAACTATAACTACAATTTACTATAAAGTTAATAATACTAATTAGACTTAAATGATATTGTTTTAAGGTATTTTAAATAAATATTTTGTAATGGGAGTTGATATTTCAATTCAATAGTTAAAAATTCAGAAAAATATAAGAAATTTTAAGAGAATTACAAAACTTTATTTAAAGAAAGGAATTAAAAGAGACTATAAATAAACAAAATAACAAGACTAGATAAAGATTTCAAAGTAACATTAAGTTACTAGATAACACGTTTAACGTAAAATCATAGCTGCAAAAATTTTAATTTATTACGGATTATTTTAGCCCAAACTTTATTTCGAACTACTTTATTTATAGAAAATTTTACCCCAAAATATAACTTCGATAGAATGAGGAAAGATTCTTGGAGGAAGTCTATATTATCGAGCAGTCGATTTTATGGATTTCTTATCCACTAAGCTTTAAGCAGCGAATTAAAATCCATTTCTTTTGGATCGGTGATCTTTTCCGGGGTTGACATAAGTAAAAAGGCCTAAACATGCACAAAAGCACTAATAGAATATATTATGTTGATACAAACGACCATATTGGACAATCTGTAGGTCAAACACACACTTAAAAAATAAATAAATAAGTGTGCCCACGACCGGTTACATGAAGGTGCCCACAACCAAGAATGACAGCCATTTTCGGTCCACATTTTAGCTGAATTATATACTGCATCACAAAATATAATGAATATAGTGCATGAATATACATTAACAAAAATAGTTCAAATTTTGAAAACCAGGAGAATTGTGGTGTTTAAAAAAGGACAAAAAAATCTGTCAGAATCATCAAAATTTATTTAATTACAGAATGTGCTCCAGGTGTGTGCCATTGACATCTGTTACGCGTTGAAAGCGCATTATAGCGTCTTGAGTGGTAGAGCGAAGAAATTCTCGAGGGATTTCAGCAACATGGCATGTAATGCTGACTTTCAACTCAGGTAAAGTCTTAGCATAGCCTCCTAAACTCGATGCCTGTCGCTTGGCTCTCACACTTGGCAACAGTTGAAGCGGTAGACAACGCCCCCTGGTACAGATTGCGCGACTTTTTTATTCAACAGCCACCAAAATTTTTTTTAAAGTGAGATATTACATACATAAAAGGCGAATAGAATCGAAGAAACGTCGATTATATATATCATATATCACTTCTTAAAATTATTGGTGACAGCTGAATAAAAAAGTCGCGCAATCTGTACCAGGTGGCGCTGTCTACCGCTTTAACTGTTGTCAAGTTTCCGAGCCACGCGACAGACATATAGTTTATGAGGCTATGGTCTTAATTCCTCTTCTGTAAACACGGTCTTTTAGGAACCCCTACAACCAGACATCACAAGGTTTTAAGTCAGGTGAACGAGGAGGACAGGCACCTAGAAAACCTCTGGATATCACACGATTCTTGCCAAATGTTGCATGAAGCAGAGTTCTATGACTTGACGTCCAATGTGGGGAGTTTCTCTATCTTGCATGAAGAGAGTGGTCTGCAAACATTGCCGTTCCTGTAAAGCAGGAATGACTTGATTCCGAAGGAGTTCACTGTACCTTTCACTCATGAAAGAGCACCTTTTAAGACATTGAGGTGTGAAAGTTTCAAAGAAAAACGGTCCGAGAATAAAATCTGCCATTAATCCACACCCTGCAGTCACGTAATTAGAATGCTGTGGTTGTTCATACAGGATATTAGGATGTGAAGCACTCCATATGCGGCAATTTTGATTATTCACAGCTCCACCTGTGAGGTTGAGACGTTAGAACGTCACCACAGTTGTTTCAATTAAGCTGGATCCAGTAAAGTAGGAAGTGGGGACGGTTAAAATCACTCCGTCGCCAGTGGCTCGGTGACGGTTGGGGTCGAGATAGTTTTGTGTCGGCAGGGTGCTGCATTAAAAGACTTAGATTTTGAATATTAGTTAAATTAGAAGTGATTTTTAAAAGTACGGATTGAAATGTAGTGAAAGGAGGGTGTAGGAAGAAGTATAAAAATAGAGATGGTTTTAGTAGATAGTGTGGATGTTGGAGTATCGTATAGTGGTTGTTGGAGGATATTATAGCGAGTGTGCTGATTCTTATTTTGGTGAATATCGAAAGTGGAGTAGAGGAGATTTAGCTGTGTGAAGTTAAGTAGTGTTGAGTGTTGGTGAGTGTCTACTAGTTTTCGGAAGTTCAAGCTGGGATAAAAGGGAATCCTCTGTCCCATAGTGAAGCCGTAGTTGGAGTACGAGTGTGACCGTCTCTACACCTTTCGACTATCTGCTGGGGTGAGATATTTAAGATTATCCACTTAAATTGTTGATTCATATATTTTGATTAAGTAAAACGCTGGCTGAGCTATATAAATTCACCAGGCCGCCCTCCCATTAATCTGCTCAAATAAACTTTAGTTATTGTTATTTAAAGTCTTGTGTTCTCTTAGTAATCTAAGTATTTAAGTTAAGATGGAGTTTGCAGGAGCGCAAACTTCACAGTGGCGCCCAACACAGTTCGACATCCCCCCCACTCGGGTTTATTTTACATGCTCAGACAATGTACTTAAATTTTTTGAAGATCTTGAAGAGTATTTTGATATATGTAAAATTGACGAGGATGATAAATTTAATTTATTAAAATACTCCTTAAAAGGAGATGCTAAAATCTGGTATGACACCATTGCCTCTAGAGCTCTAGGCCAAAATCCTACGTATGAGGATTTGAAGCTCAAAATTAAAAATTCATTCTCTTCTATTGTGGATAAAACCAAACTCCGTCAAGAACTTTATACGACAAAAATGTCGTTTTATGACAAACCTACAACATTTTTATTACGTAAATTCGACATTATAAAGCAGCTGGATTTAGTTTTATCTTTTGCTGCTGCAATGGACATTATAACCCCGCTATTGACTATTCCAATTCAAGATTATCTTGATCTGAAACCTGTCACTTCTTACGACAGCCTGTTTCAAACCTTTGCTAAATATCAAGAACGACATCCTCCAAGGGCAGAAAACACCTTTAATCGCCAACGGGGTAATGGAAATATGCAAAATTCTAGGCGTGAAAATTTCACCCCCCCCTCAAAATTTCAATCGCTATCAGCAAGAACGTCAATCGCCGCAGCCAAGGCGTAAAAACTTTCAAAATTCTCCGAACGATCGTCCTAATCAAAATCAGTCTCAAAACTTTTCTCGAGCTGATAGAAATAACAGAAATTTTCGTAACTCTCGTAATAACCAGAGTCGTCAGTTAAACGAGTAAGTGGCTCTTGTGAGGAGGGTCAACAGCCACTGAATAACTCAACCACCTCCATATGTTTAGACACTATTTGTATCAGTCCGGTGGACCTTCCTAATTTAAATGCAATAATTCATGATATTTTCATACCTACTTATTGGGACACTGGTGCTGAACGCTCCTTTCTAGCATATGAAACTTATAACAAGTATTTTGACTTTAAACCTTTAAAGCGGACAAATTTAAATATTATAACGGCTCAAGGCAAGTCCTGTGTTAATAGAGGCGAAGTCAGCCTGAATGTTAAAATTCATAATTTAAGTGTTAATTGGCCTTTTTATGTCATCGACAATCTTCAGCATCCCTGCATTATAGGGTTAGATTTTATGAAAGCAAATAATGTTGAAATTAATTTTGCCAATAAATCTTTACATATTGATGATTCTAAGTCAAATTCTAAACCTGTCGAGCCGACAGAGTTAATTGTTAATTTAGAGGAAAGTGCCCTCACTCATATTGAAAAAATTGATTTTGTTAATTTTCTTAATCAGTTTAAACAGTTATTTTCTGAGACACCTGGCTTAACCCATGTTGTTTGCCATGAAATTGACACTGGAACTAATAAACCAGTCTTTAGTAAGCCTTATCGTTATGATCAAGCCAAACAAGATATTATAAATTGGCATATTGATAAAATGTTGCAAAATGATATTATTATGCCTGTAACTTCTCCTTATGCATCTCCTGTTGTTTTATGTCGTAAGAAAAATGGTAAACCTATTAGTGACCCTGAGGCATGGAGATTTGCAATCGATTATCGTAGGCTAAATTCTATTACACAATATCCTCAGTATCCCTTGCCTATAATTGATGATTTGTTAGCACATATAACAACGACAAATTTTATGTCTACTCTCGATCTGACATCGGGTTATTTTCAAATTGCAATGAAACCCGCTGATATATCAAAAACAGCGTTTATAACTAAAAACGGCACATTCGGTTTTAAACGAATGCCTTTCGGATGTTCAGGGGCTGTAGCAACATTCCAAAAAGCCATGGAAACTATTCTCAAACCTGTTTTGAATAAATTTGTACATGTTTATCTCGATGATATAATAATCACGTCCTCATCTTACAATGAGCATTTAGATCATTTAAAAACTGTTTTTACTCTACTGCAAAATGCAGGATTAACTTTAAATTCCTCTAAGTGCCATTTTGCACGACAGGAAATTAAGTACCTAGGCGTCAAAATAACGCCTCCTGGTATTTCTGTAGATAATGAAAAAGTTCAACCAGTTTTAAACATGCCCCCTCCTACAACTTCCAAACAAGTTTCGAGATTTCTAGGCATGTGTGCTTGGTATGGAAAATGTATACATAATTTTGCTCACATATGCGAGCCCCTCTTTAAACTCAAAAGGAAAAGAGTTAAATTTCACTGGTCAAATGAAGCACAGGAAGCATTTGATAAGTTAAAAACTATACTTAGCGCTCCTCCTGTACTAGCTCATCCTAATTATAATATTAAATTTCAAGTAGCTACTGATGCTTCTTCGTACAGCATTGGTGCCGTTTTAAGCCAAGAAGGCCGCCCAATAGCATATGCGTCTCGTACGCTTAACACTGCAGAAAGAAATTATCCAGTAACTGAACGTGAATGTTTAGCAGTACTTTGGGGACTGCAAAAATTTCGTTTATATTTTACGCAACTTCCAGTAACAGTTGTTACGGATCATGCGGCATTAACTCGGTTAACAACTGGAAAGAACCTCTCCCCTCGCATGATTCGATGGACTCTTAAGTTATCTAACTTTAATATAAACATCGAACACCGACCTGGTTCTGACAATATCGTAGCTGACGTTCTTTCACGTACTACGCAAACTCAAGAAAATAAGATTGAATCTAATTTTACAAATCAATCCCTTGCTTTAAATGAAAAGAATGATCAGTTAAATTCTACTATTAAAGCCTCATATATTCATCGTTCGCATTTAAAGGCTGAACCGGTTCAATCCGAAATATTAGCAGACGGGACTGAAACTCGTGTAAAGGCAATTGAAAGTGAACAAATAAACCAAGGTGCGTCTACAAATCCAGTCAGTACCTTAACCGATCATTTCGTATCTGATCAGGAAAAAGTAGCTTTAGCGCTTATGCCAGCATCTGTGTTAAATTCGAGAGATCAATTAATCCAAGAACAAAAAAATGATCCCGAATTTGGATTAATCTATAAGTATTTAGACGATCCTGAGTCAGTTTCATTAATTGAATCAGCCATTGCCTTAAACTGGTCCCAATCTTTTTCTTTAATCGATGGCTTGCTTTTTTATTCAAAATTATTATCATCTTATGGCGAATTACGAGTTGTAATTCCCCAATCTCTTCGTCAAGTCATCCTATTTGAGTTTCATGACTCTCCAATTTCGGGGCACTTTGGCATTAGGAAAACTTATAAAAAGCTCAAAGATGCCTGTTACTTTCCTAAAATGAGGAAGTTTGTTAATGAATATGTTTCGAGTTGTCGCTTGTGCCAGCAATATAATTATAAAAATGTAAAGCCGGCCGGTAAATTAATTCCTATTAAAGTTGATTTTCCAAATCAAATTCTTGGACTCGACTTAATCGGTCCTTACCCCCTCTCTAAACCAAATAGATTTCGTTATGTGTTAGTTATGGTGGATTATTTTAGTAAATGGGTTGAATTTGTGCCTTTACGTAAAGCTTCGGCACAAGCAGTGGCCACTGCCTTCTTTAATAATTATATTTCTCGTTACGGCGCCCCCCTTCAAATTGTAACGAACCATGGTCCTCAATTTATAAGTAATGTTTTTAAGGCACTTTGCGATACACTCGAAATTAAACATGTCTTCACGGTTCCATATAGGCCACAAGCCAATCAGGCCGAACGTGTTAATAGAACTCTAATAAACATGATTGCGACATTCATTGGTCAAAATCATGAAAATTGGGATCAGTTTCTCTATCATTTTGGCTATGCAATTCGTACAGCGGTAAGTGATGCAACAGGAAAAACTCCCGCTGAATTGTTTTTGGGCAGAAAGATTCTGACCCCCTTTCAAAAACTAGTATTAGTACAGCAAAACGCATCTCAATTTATTACGCGAAATATTGAAGAATTGCTACCAGAAGTTCAGAGAAATTTGAGAAAAGCTCAAGAGCAGCAAGCTCAATATTATAACTTAAAACGTAGAATTTTAGAAGTAAAAGTGGGAGATAAAATACTCCTCGAATCACATTTTCTTAGCTCTAAAAAAGATTCTAAAGTAGCAAAATTTGGGCCAAAATTCATTGGACCTTTCTCTGTTTTAAAGGTAGAAAATAATAATCTGACAATCGATTTTAACGGCACCCCAACGACCATTAATGTTGATCAGGTCCGAATATTTAAAGAGCGCACTTAATCATATACTGAAACTCTTGATAGTGATAGCGTGCCGGGTTCAAACCCACCTGACGAACAGTCCGTCCTTACGCCTAACCTCACTCCCCAGCCTAGTGCTCCTGATTCTTGTACAGCTGATGAACTACCTACTCCTACAGCACCCGAACAATCTGTTCAGGGCACTTCCGCTGACCAATCTAGTGTTAGCAGACCCGTCGCACAAAAGCGAGCTCGTAGTGGGTCATCAAACCATTCTAATGTGAAATTTCCTAGGCAAACTGGTCGCAAACGCGACTATTCTTTTACTAATGGCTCTTTTATACCGCAGAGTAAAAAGAAACATGGTTGGAACAAGGGTTTCAAACGCCCTCAAGCCCCCTTCTCAAAGTCCTCTGGAACACATCGCCCACAGAAGGTACTAGCAGTTCCAGATTCAGTGCACACCGACTCGTTCCGACCTAAGAGAAAAGCAAGGGTTCGAAAAAGACCTCCACCCTCTTCATCAGCTAGCGGACGGCACATGGAAAAATTCCTAGCAGCTCCTGACTCGATCGGCAAAGACGAGTTCTCTTCACACCACCGATTTAATACTCGGCGTCAAGCCAGACTCCGACAACAGGCTCAGCCATATGAATCACCTGCCGAGCAAGCCTTTGTACAAGCCTTTTGGGATAGCCCTAGACCCCGGTCTGAAAGCCTCCAACCCTGTGGCCTAGCTGACGAGTACATCGAGAACATTCACCAAGACCTCTGACCTTGCTGAAGTTACAGCTGCAAATTCACATCAGGTGATACCGTTCTCTATTTTTTTTTTCTCTATTACAAGTGCATTTCTGTCAGAGCTGTACAAAATGTTCAACGTACCTTGAAGCCTTTTTGGGACTTTATATTTTAAGAACTTTTACGAAAGTTATGGACTTTCCCAAACTAAAAATACAAAATTTAACTTAGCCATGAACTTTCAAATCAAAATTAATGTTCTGCTTCAATGTCAACATTTTTGTTCTCTCTTAAATATCTATTTTATGTATGTATTAAGTCTTTTACCTTGTAGCATCTCCTGCAGAAAGCTGGTAATATAAACTGTTTTTTTTGCCCCTTTGTAAATTTCCCCCCCTTTTCTCTTGTATTTTTATAAATGATGTATTTATAAACTGCATATTTGTATTTGTAAAATTTTTTGAATATTTGTCTAAAAGTTTATCTGTATGTACTTTTAGAGGGGGTAAAATGTTTTTTTAGCTATAAGCATAAAAGTCGTGTTTAACTATATAACATTAAAAAGACTAACTACTCAGTTTTTTCCGCTTATGCTTTAGCTAAGGAGGGAGAAATATTTCTGTATGTAACCTATCTATTATGTTAATAGAGACGAACATGTCTCAGTTTCTTCCAGAAATGAATTCTAACTATTTTTTTTTACTATGCATACTGTAAAAGTTTTTCCCATTTCAGACACTCTGATGGACTATTCTCTTAATCTGATGTTAACTCTTTTTATCTAAAGTGAAAGATCTTAATTTGATGTCAAAAAGTTCTTTTTTCCTGCTTATGGACAGCCTGTGGATTCTGACGTCTGCTCTAGTGCGAAGAAAGTTCAGCCTATTCTTGGTTTACTCACCTACCTTGCAGACGTAGAGCTCCAGATACCAGTCCAGCCAGTCAACTCATATTAATAAAGACTTTATCATTTTTTTCTCTTTTTATTTTAAAGACACTTACTCTTGTGTTATAACAAACTTTAAATGTCGCATTTTGTTACAAGCGACTTACATTGTAAAGCCAAGATCAAGTTGAATTTAATATATTGCCTTCCTGGCCTAACAGGGAGACGTTTGTTAATCCTACTGTAAGCCTGGTTTTAGCTCAGTCAGTCCCGGAGTTTCTCGGGGTAAACGAACGCCTTTTATTTAAAATTTTAAATTAATTTTTTGCGTCCCCGAGTTTTCCGCTCAGGGACTTAACAAATTTTTAAGTTTTTCTCACCCAGTTAAAATTTAAGTGACGGCTGCACTCACACTTCAGAGATTTGAAATAGTTAGAGAGGGAATGAAGCTATTTAAATTTAATCGATCAAATCCGTTGGGGATTTTCCCGACTAAATTTTTTTTCTAGGAGGGGGACTGTGAGGTTGAGACGTTAGAACGTCACCACAGTTGTTTCAATTAAGCTGGATCCAGCAAAGTAGGAAGTGGGGACGGTTAAAATCACTCCGTCGCCAGTGGCTCGGTGACGGTTGAGGTCGAGATAGTTTTGTGTCGGCAGGGTGCTGCATTAAAAGACTTAGATTTTGAATATTAGTTAAATTAGAAGTGATTTTTAAAAGTACGGATTGAAATGTAGTGAAAGGAGGGTGTAGGAAGAAGTATAAAAATAGAGATGGTTTTAGTAGATAGTGTGGATGTTGGAGGATCGTATAGTGGTTGTTGGAGGATATTATAGCGAGTGTGCTGATTCTTATTTTGGTGAATATCGAAAGTGGAGTAGAGGAGATTTAGCTGTGTGAAGTTAAGTAGTGTTGAGTGTTGGTGAGTGTCTACTAGTTTTCGGAAGTTCAAGCTGGGATAGAAGGGAATCCTCTGTCCCATAGTGAAGCCGTAGTTGGAGTACGAGTGTGACCGTCTCTACACCTTTCGACTGTCTGCTGGGGTGAGACATTTAAGATTATCCACTTAAATTGTTGATTCATCTATTTTGATTAAGTAAAACGCTGGCTGAGCTATATAAATTCACCAGGCCGCCCTCCCATTAATCTGCTCAATTAAACTTTAGTTATTGTTATTTAAAGTCTTGTGTTCTCTTAGTAATCTAAGTATTTAAGTTAAGATGGAGTTTGCAGGAGCGCAAACTTTACACACCTAAACAAAAGTGCGCCTCATCTGACCATAGAATTTCCCAAGGCCATGCGTCATCAACATTCATTCTCGCCAAAAATCGGCAAGGGAATGAGGAGCGTATTTGGTGGTCTTGAGGTTGCAGAATTTTCAACATGTGGATCTTATACAGATACCACTTTAAAATGGATCGCAGAATTTTTCGTACTGTCGACCAAGGAATCGCCAACTCACGTGCTGCCGATCGAGCATTTGCTAAAGAATACCGGGAACTGGAGGCTCTATCAACCACAGCTGTAGTGACTTCTTCCACAGTTTCATTCGCGATCGGTTTCCGCCCTCTTCCTGGCAGCACGCCCAAGTCACCAGTCTCTTCAAATTTCCTAATCATCTTCTTCAAACTATTCTTCGATCTGGGCCCTTTTCGCAATCCCTTTAAACGACGATATCCACGCAGTGTAGCTAAGCTATTGCTGCAGAACTGATAAAACAGTTTTACCAGTAACGTGCGATCCTTCTGTAAAGGCAGGATAATCGATAGTATAGAAACGCTGAATGATGCTCTGGCTCTGACTGGAACTTTCTTTATAGGTTTGACTAATTTGCATAAGGAATAAGTGAATATCACCATCTGGTGGTAAAAATTTGAACTATTTTTTATTGCATAAATCGTTTCCACATGGTCCATATAACGTATACACCAAATTTCATCAAAATCCGATTAGCAGAATGGGTTCTACAGGGGTCTGGTCACTTTAATTATAACCACCGTGTACTTTAAATGAATTATTATATTCCATCGAGATGATTTTCACCAGATGTAATAATTTTTTAAAATAAATTACTTGTTATAAAATATCACATTTAACATAATAAAAAAATATAATAAATTAAAAAAAAAAGGAGAAATTTTGCGGAAACAAATGCCGGTTAGTTTTTTTAAGTGAGAATAAGTACAGTGCACAACAGAAAATGCCACATTTTAGTTTATGGATTTTATACAAATAAATAAAAAATAAATTAAATTAAAAAATAAATATAATTACGAATTTATTTATTCATGTTATTTTTTTTATTTAGTCATTAAAGACTATTAAGTTTATAAAAAAAAAGATAGACATTTCAAAATATTGAATGATTTTAAACATCGATAGTCGTTGAAAAATTCAGATATTTAATTAAGATTTAAAGGTTTAAATCATATTCTATTCATAAAAAAAAATTTCGAGTATTTAAATTTTTCTTTTAAAATGCAAGATCGTCTAAAAGTAAAGAATATTATAGGATGATTATATAGTGTCATTTACTTGGACTGCTATAGAAAAGAAGGATTAATATATCTATGCATATTTTTTATTTCTAATAACCTACATTCCTTTTGTCAAATTATATACAGTGCATTAAATTTTTCATTTAAGCTGTTTTGAATCTACTTACTTTAATAATCACATATTCGACATTTATAACTTTAATCTGATTTGTTTTCAAATTTCCATCAAATGTATGTTAACTGTAGAAATGTACTTAGTTTGATATACAATAATGAATTAATTTAATTAAATGTACAATGCTGTAACGAATAATTAATACGTAGAGAAATCGTTAATTAAACATAATTACATGCAGCGAAACATTGGCAGCTCATGAGAGTAATTCAGTCGAGAGATATAACCAAGCTTTGTTGAAATCTTTTTAATATCATTATGTTATCATAGGAATTTGAGACCTTTAACTCTTTTCGGAAAAAATGTACAAGAGTCGCATTTTCTGCGGAAAATTTTCAGATCTTTTTTGCTACCAGTATTTTTATGGAGAAATTTTTATGGTATTTCCATAGTAATGTGCCGTGTTTAAATTGGGTAGATATTTTTCTATAAAAATAGCGGTAGTAAAACAGGCGAAAATTTCTCATCCTCGAAAGAGCCCTAAAAAAACGGCGGACCCTGCGACTCCTGAATTTAAGAAAAGTCATAAACTTATAATTTTATAATATGATGCAACACTACTATTTAATATTTTCATCTATATAATATATTTTATAATAAATTTTCAGCTTATAATATATGTTTATTTTATATTAGATGAAATATTTGAATTGTTTATTTATTTATTTCTTTATTTTACTTCCTTCTTCTTCCTTTTTTTTTTTTTTTTTTGATCATCCTTTGGATGATCCATGCGTTTCGAGGTGAACTTATTTAATTTTAGCTTTTTTTGCGATGTTTTTGAGTAGGTATTTATACATATGCACCTATGTGTGGAAATGTATGCAATATCGTCTAAAGGTTAATATCGATTCTGCTCAAATTTGATAGGAAATTTTAGGCCAGCATCCCATAATATGTACACATTACAAATAAACAAAGAAATATTCATGTAATAAGATTTCTGGAGACAAATTTTTTGAAGTACGAATCAGCATTGCTAACCTTCTGACCGTCTTTATAAAGCGCAAAAATATATTGATGTTTCCAGTTAGTATTTTAAAATACTCTAAAATGATGGTTATTTCACCTTGAGATTAAAAACATAACAATGTTTTAAAGATAACCCTTATTGTTATTATGTATCACCTTCATACTCAAGAACACACAATAAATCCATAAATCTGTAACTTTGAGTCATAAGTGGATACTTAAAAACTAGTATGATATGGTCATCAAAAATCTTTCTTTTTTATTTTCCAATACAAATTCACCCAGTACAAATTATTTACCATAATCGATTTTTATCTCAGAGAATCATAACAATAAAAATCGAAAGAAAATCAATATTGGGCTTTAAACACGTCTAAATAAATAATTTTTTTTCTATCACTTTTTGTGTGTGTGTGTGTTAAAAAAATAAAAAATAAACTACAAAACTTTTTTCTAAAACATCACAGATCTATAGTGTAATAAGTTGTTTTAAAGATATTAAAGTTTTATTTTTATTTACTTATTTATTTTTTTTAATAATCATACTAAAAATTTCCGTCCCCGGGGAGGATTTTTCCACCAGGAAGAAAGACCTATTCTTACCCATTGACGAAAATTTTTCCTAGTTGATTATTACTATTGTAATTAATTGTTTTAATTTCACAATTTTTAGTTTAAAATAACCCTTATTGTGTACAACTATACGAAAATTTATTGTATGCTGCCACATTAAAAATTTCGAAAAATGTACGGCAGCGCTGCCTGTTGAGTGATATGCACCAAAACTAATCAGCACTAACTTAGAGAAGTCCAACTTAATCAGAACTTACACAAATTCCATCCATTCGTTAGTGAGATATAAAGTCCACAAAGTTTTCGATACACACATATAGACAGATAGAGAGAAAAACGTTTTCAAAAAATAATGAAATCCAGCCCATAACAACTCAAAACATGCAAATATTTTGAATACTGGAGATAGAAAACTTTCACGAATTCAATACTTATAGTTCTTAATCATAATACACGTATAGGGAACTTAAATAATCGGGGAAATTTTCAATCTTGGTTATTAATATTTTACGCCTTTAAGGTGAGGGTAATCCCAAAATCCCAAAATCCGTATGATGTCCGTCTATAGTTAGTGTGTTGGTTATTTTTGTGGGTTAGTTTGTTAGTCTGCATACACGATATCTTAAGAACAAATAGTCATAGAGAGGTTCAATCAGATTTAAATGGCAAGAACCCGACTAGTTTTCAAAATTCTAGTATGAAAACTTCGTAAGTCAGGACGCGAAATTTCCCCTCGCCAGCTCGCCAATGTCGAGTGGAAATTTTACTGTGGCGAGTAAAATTTCAGTCTAAATGTAGATAGAATTCTTACAGTATGCGATGCTACCCCCCCCCCCCCAAAAAAAAAAAAAAATAAAAATAAAAAAATAAATAAATTAAAAATTATCAATTTAAAAACGCAAAATCAGGCTAATCTTAGGTAAGGTGACCAGACATCCTCTTTTTAAGAGGACAGTCTTCTTTTTCAACGCTCTGCCCTTTTAAACGAAAAACAAAAATACAGGACATCAAAGTCCTTTTTTATGTTTTTCGTCCTCTGACCTCTTTTTTCAAATGAAAAGGATTTAGTCCTTAATTTAAAAAAATTCGCATAACTGGGAAGCTCAATCTGCTGTATCGAATAATGAACACTAACATTTTTCTGCTTTAGGTTCGCAAAAGAACAACTTTCTAACAAACTTGCCAAAGCATATTATGGTTTATGTCTATTCAGATTCTTCGAATCACAAAGAAATAAAATATTCCCTATATATTTACGGTTCATTGATCCAAAACACGGAATCACCATTGAAATTGTCACTAAATCATTAAGAAGGTGATGCTCCGGTTGATACACGGTGGGTTGATGTGTGTTCTCACTTTTGCATGAATAACATTCCTCTTAAAAATGGGTCCACTAGTAGTGACCGATAGGTTCTTTCCTCGAAGCTGGTATAAGTGAGGCGCTGGGTTCGATACTCGTTCGCGCTCGTTGGCTTTGTCGTTACGAGTTTTGTGTGGTTTCCTTCGAAAATAGCGTAAATTTGGACTAGGACCTCTTAGAAAGACCCCATGAAGGACTCTCCTACTCAGGCCTGGAGCCCTAGTGCAGACAATTAGCCTTAATGATAACACTATCAACACCTCATAAAAATATGCAAAAGTTAGTTGAATTCATTTTATGTCCTCCTGGCAAAAACTTTCTCACAAAGCGACTGTATTCTTCAATGAACAAAATGTAGACATGTGAAAAAAATACCCTTTATATACCTACTTTAAAAACTTATTAACTTCTAAGACTAATTTAGGTGATACTTGTGAGAACTTTTATAAAATGTTGATAAAGAATGCTTCGTTAAAACAAATCGTTTCATCTCCCGAATATTAATTTTATTTTTTGTTTTATGATTATCATTTTAATAAAAAAGATGTCGACCAATTTTTTTTATGTAATTGCATGAAAGTACCACAGAAAAAAAATGTTTTTGTTTATAGAAAAAAAAAATTCATATATTCTAGTGACACCTATAAAAATTAGGGATTTTCCCTCTCGTATCCGTATATTATTAATTTAAATTAAGGTATACTGATCCAAATTCCTCATTTGAGATAAAAATGTTTCACCACTTGTGTAAAATAGCTTTGAATCGGTTTTTTAATCATTTCCATTCAATTTTGTGTCCTCTAAAATGACATTTTCTTCAAAATTGAATGTCTTCTATTTTCTTATAAAATAAGACATTGAATTATTTCTCCTCTTTTTCTAATAAAAAATTCTGGTCAACTTATACATAAAAAATAGTGTAAGTTAATAATATTTTGTGGCGAGTGACTTTTTTTTTCAGCGAGTGTAATCTAAGTTGAAACTTCGGGCCCTGTCGTAAGTTATTGGAAATTTAAGATTTTCATAACATTGAAGTCGGAGGAAATTTTGCATACGCGTGTATTATGATGAATATTATATTTCTATTGTGAAGATATTGGATCAGCTTTAAAATATCATTTAGGGTGCTAACATGAAAATCATTGAATATTACAATTCTACTTTGAAAACTTCGTAAGTTATTGGAAATTTAGGATTTGCTTAATAATGAAGAATAGTCGGAAGTTGCGCATAAGCCAGCATTATTAGGATTATTTTTAATGATACTGAATCAGCTTTAAAATATCATTTATTATTCTTGTATCATAGTATATGGGCATTCCTTTTTTAAAAACTTTGTAAGTTATTCAAAAATTATGAATTTTTTAACGTGAGCGAATAGGGCAAAATTTCACAGAATCGTATTATTATGAAAATTATTTTCCTGGTAAAGTGATTGGACCAGCTTTAAAATAGCATTTGTCATGTTCGCATGTGTATCATTGGCTATGAACATTCGACTTTCAAAATTACTACTATGAACCTTCCTTTTTTTATTCTACCTAGTTAGTTATTCAAAATATACAATTTTTATTAACATGGGAAATAGGAAATTTTGCAAAACGTGTATTATGAAGTTTAGCTTCATCGTTTAAAAATCTTTAAAATAGCATTTATAATACTGGGGAGAATATTATTAACTAAGGGTATGCTATTTTCTAAAAGTCGCAAGTAATTAAAAATTTGTGATTTTGTTAGCACAGCAAAATAGTGCAACATTTCAAGTAGAACTGCATTATTCCATTGAAAACACTGCGGAGTTGCATGAAAAATGAGATAAGGTAATTATATCGATGCGGAAGTTAACGTAGCCTAGTGGGTGGGGCATATCATTCTGTGACCATGCTGAGGAATCGATAAACTTTATTTTTCTTAAAATTAAAGCTGTATACCCAATATTAGAAATTTACGACAACAAGTTTAATATGGGGAAATGAGCAGAGTCACCTAACTAGTTTTCTTTAGGCATATGGAAGAAAATAAAAAGCAACAACAAAGTGAATATACATATTCGGTAACAGTGGTCTAAATGTTTAAAATGTTTGACACAGAACAAACTAAAAGATGTTACTTATTTTTATGGTAAGGTATGATTATCTTCGAAAATGTCGTGCTTCAATTACCAAAGGTTTACGGGCATTAAAGAATTTACACATATTATACCCTAAAGTGTAAATAATGGTCTCGTACGACCTCTTTATTATTATCCTTCCTATAGTGTATTAAAGTAAGTGCAGAGAATAATTTAAACTTAACAAAAACACTTTAATTAAAGATCTTAAGTAAGAGAAGAAGTAGAGAGTAGTAATATATATATATATATATATATATATATATTAATTACGAATAGACATGCTGGTGATATAACTGCCGTCACACTCGTCTATACTCCTCAATAGTGCACTAGAAGACAGACTTTTTGATCGTTGTCTATTTATAAAGATAGAGGAATTATGAATATGTAAATAGAAAGCACCCCACGAATATAATTTTATTAAAGTAAGTTATATTTATTCTATATTTTTTATCAATATTTTATTCTTATTCGAAACTTAGCTCAAGAATTATGTTACAACGAGTTGTGGGACATCTTAACACTATCTAATAAAAACTTTACATTTATAAAAAAAATTTTCGTGCTTTTTAGTTCACATTTCCATAAAAACGTGTTTTTTAATATTTCTAAAGTACAATTTTATTCACCACAGCAGATTTTGCATTCTATATTTACCTGTGAATTACCGTTTAGAAGACAAACATTTCTCCCTTGCTATACAAACATAAACTTGAGAATGTTGCAGTTTTCCCTGCAGTGGTCACGTGGAAAGGTTTATGATGCCACACCGATAATACCAATCACATTACTAAATACCCAGATTTGCCATAATATTTTAACATTGATAAAATTCTTTTTAATTTTTTTTCTTTACAGTCGGTAACAAAAGTATCCGAACACTAGCAAAAATTCTTATATAAAAAAAGTTGAGTTAATCCTTGTCGAGTCATGTTCTTAGACTGACTAAGAACATGACTCGGCAAGGATTTATTTATCAAAACAGTATTAACTCTACTTTTTTTTACATAGAAATTTTTGCTAGTGTTCGGATACTTTTGTTACCAACTGTACATAAATAAGAAAAAACATTTCCTTTTAAAGACTCCTAAAACACACAAAGAATGTAATAGAATAAAAATCTACAGTAAATCAAACTGATTAATTTCTAATTATAAACCATAAATTTGGATAATTTTGGTTTATTTAAGACAATGTAATTAGATAATTTAATAATAGTTCCAAGTCGTGTATGTTGAATTCATTTTAACACGAAGAAACAACTCATTTCATAAACTGCTTGCTTTATATGTTTATTAGGATTATTGCGGAATTCTGCATATGAAATGTTGATTAAATTCCCTTGCGTATTAATCGAACAAGAGCGTGGGCTTGTAAACATTACATTCTGCTTCAATAATACATATTGACGTGCGAACAAAAATGATTGTGCATTAAATATTTGTTTGGAGTATAGAGTAAATTAATATTAGTTAAATAACTCACTTGTTGAAAATAAGTATTTAAGTATTGAGTATAGAGTAAATTAATATTAGTTAAATAAATCACTTGTTGAAAATAAGTATTTAAGTATTTTGTTGTGATTTTCATAAATATAAAATGATAATACAGTGAATAACAATTGTGCATTAAATTTTAAGGAATAAATTTTATTTATGTCTACTTGGCTGAAAAAAATCTAAGACTTTACCCCAAAATAGATTTAAATTTAAATATCCCATGTGAATGCTAAAGAGTTAAGATAAATAAATATATATTATGATTTTGTTCGAGAAGACCCTATATTAAATTAAAATGAGAAGAAAATCACTAATCACGCATTGATTATAACCCGTTTTCCATTTTTTTTTGCTATATAATTATAGTAAAAATAAAATTATAGTAAAAAGATTTACAACGTTTTAATAAATATCTGAATAAATCTTCTTTTTACTCTTACACATATATAGTATAGATTTTTTTTTTAATCGTTAAATGTTTGAAATTGATTTTTTTATATAATTACACGTTTCGAGGTCCATGAGTTCTAAAACAAAATTTTATTGGTTGGTAAGTGGGACGGTATATCTATGCGTCCGTTTTCAGAATGACACAAAAACATACATTAGAAAAAAGTACATATTCACCAGTCGAAATCACTACCATTAATAATAATAATGACCTTCATCTGTCATGAACGATTCCGGTTAGACCGCTTCAAGACAGAAACCTTTGGCAGCCATTTTTTTCCCCGTTTGTTCAACTCACTGAGCTGGTTCAACTTACGGAAACATACATATAATATGTTTTGTATCGCACGTATTCTTATTTAATTCCTCTAAAACATTGAAAAACTATTCAATTGTAATGATTATAGGTCTAAATTAAATATAACGGATCACTGGCTATTATAAACATGAACCTATAAATAGAATTATGTAACTTCATGATTTTAAGCAACGCAATACCAAATAAAAACAAACAAAAACTGTTTCCATTCAGAAAATACAAATTCCAAATGGGCAACTCTTTAATTCCAAATGAATGACTGTTTCTTAAAAAAAAAAAAAAAAAAAAAAAAAAAAACGCTTAAAGTATTTCTAAAACATATTAAAGCCTTAAAACTCTTAAAAATATTTGTAAAAACATATTAAAGTCTTTAAATATTCTTATCAAGTTTCATTGTTTGTTTACATTTTACGTTATGATTGGCGTCGAGTTCAGAACTTAAATGTCGCCAGTTGATTTTAGTTTTGAAATTAGTGTAAAGCTATAGTTGGGATAGACTGTTTGGTTGGGCAATTAAAGGTCACCAGTTGAAATGAGTATTGAAAGTAGAGTAGTCTAAGGTGATAATGTCGAGTCAAGATAAAATGTTCGGTTGAGAATGAGAAAGTCCCTAGCTGGATCCTGGATATTTTGGCGATGTTGTGGGTTAGATAGCTGGTTGGAAGTATCGAGTAGAGGTGAATTTGGATTAGCATGGAGTATCTGTAATCATTGGATAGTTAGTTAGAAAATACGCAAGCAAAGTGATGACGTCACTGGCCGTCAGTGGATGCAAGAAAAAGATTTCCTATGTTAATCGCCCATTGGATTTTTTGCAAAAAATTATTAAAAATTGAGGAAAATTATTTCCCGATTTTAATCCCCAAATTTCGGTATAGATATGTATTAGTTATCGTGTGCATGCGTTAGATTAAGTTGTTTTTGCTGTAAAATTGATAAAATTTAAATTTCAAATTTCGAAACTCTAGAAAAGAAAAAAGGGGGGCAAACTTCCATATTCGGTTGAAAACATAAACATTTCATTTCAAAGGATGATATTTACACAATAAATATCCAACTAATGTACTAATTAAAAGGAAAATGATAAATATTCTATCATAATTTGAAGTCAAATTTGTTTTCAAATGTCTAAATAAAGTGTCTGATATAAGATACTCATATGTTGCAGCGGAATAGATTTAATATATCTGTCATCCTTGGCGGAAAGAAAAATATCGCCAAATTATCTGGCTAACATATTTAATTCCTTTCAAAAATCATAGTTATTTTAACAACTCATATTAAGAGAGCGAGGAAATATATGAAACAACATTTCGTACAATACATATTACGAAAATAAACATCGGGCATGTATATTTTCGTATTATGTTTCTAATCGCCAAACACAAAAAACGCCAAAGATGACACAATTTTAAAATTTAAAATTTTGTCAATTTGACAGCAAAATAACTCAATCTAACACATGGATACGATAGCATATCTATACCCAAATACGGATATTTAAATCGGGAAGTAATTTTCCTCGATTTTTAATAATTTTTCACAAAAATTCCAATGGACTATTAACATAGGGAATCCTTTTCTTACATCCACGGTCGGTCAGTGACGTCACACTTCGCTTGCGTATTTGAAAACAGGATCTTCGATAGTCTTAAAAAAAAGTATTTTGGTAAAATGAAGTGAATCGTTTTTTACTTTCTCTTACCCATAGGGTCGAGAAAGTATTGTTTCAGGGTCAAATTTTCGAACGGGAGTTTTTGTTATACTTACATGTTCTGAGGTCCCCTGAATACGAAAATCATGTTTTTAGCGAATGGTCTCTGTGTGTGTGTGTCTGTCTGTATGGATGTCTGTGTGTCTGGATGTCGATGTCTGTGTGTCTATTATCAGCATATCTCAAGAACAAATAGTAGCAGAAATTCCAAACTCGGTATTCTAAATGTGTATCATATAGGGATGCTACAGTAAGTTTTTCGTTAAGATGAAGCAAATGGTTCGTGTACAGGGACATTCAAAAGTATTCAAATACATTACGTCTATGGGGGACATTGCGAGTAAGTAAAATTTAACATCTATAGACTGCACTAAACCAAATGAAACGAATATATATTTTTTTGTAATAGAGATGGTCAACTGGGAAATTTTTTTTTGTGTATGTAGGAGCCTCGCAGCCCCCCCCCCCTCGAAGGAAGTAAATTTTTATGATGTGTATCTTTCAAAAGAGCACGCCAATACTTTTAAAACGAATGTTTGAATCATCGAACTGCGATAATTTAAAATAAAGTTATCGATTTAAAAAAAAAAAAAAAAAAAAAAAAATTCAACTTTAATATTGAGAATAAATTCAACTTTTTTTGGATATTTAGTGTTATACTACTTCTCTAATATGGAAATCGTCTGTATTATCATACAAGATAACTTTTTAAATACTAATTTTAATAAATTATTTTTTAAAAACAGAATTATTTTTTAATAACCGAATTAAATTCTGTATAAATGTAGGTGCATTAATGAAACGAGGGGTTGATGGGGGGGCCAGAACTAATTATCATATAAAACTCTTCCGAAGCGTAATTTGAATTGTTTAACATAGATTTACATAACCGTACTCGCTATCTTACCTCTTAATCTCCAAATTATACTTATGGTATTAAATTTCAGAGTAAGAGAAAGTCGTGTGAGTGACACACTAGATTATTCTTATTATCAGGACTTTAAATAGAGCACTTAACGGAACACTGGGATGTGTTGTTGCTGTTGTGTTGTCGGGCCTAAATTTTTTGTCAACCAGCAGCTTTTTTATTGTCATTCATGTTTATTGATCGGGTAGAATTTTTTTAATTTCAGAACGAAAATTATAAAATATCAAAACGCATTTGATTTATAAACAAAAATTGAAAGTACGTTTAAATGATCACGTAGTAATCTTCATGATCTAAACATTGTTTTCAAGATTTATCGTTCACATTCCGTCATTTTTGACGGGGTTATATACTAGTATGGGGATATTATTTGACACTAAAATAGACAAATATTCACTTAAAAATAATAATTAAGGTACTTAACGACTATAGACGAAATTATTCATTGATACATATTAACAGCTTTAGACTACACTAAAGAAAATTAAATTGACATATATTTTATACATAATAGTATGTGTCTGCTTCTGTGTGACAAATGTTAGCAAAAGTCCATCTTCGTCATTCTAAATTTCTATCATATGGGAATGTTATTTCAAACTAGATCGAATAAATGTCCAGGAACATACAAGGGAATTTAAACACACAATGACTATACAAAATTCCACAAGGATCCAAATTAACAGCTTTAGACTACACTGAAGCAAATTAAATTAACACATATTTTTAATGCACATAAATTAATGCTTCTGTTTCTATGAGTCTGTTTTCAGTTTAACTCAAACACCATTGTTGTCAAAAAGTGTATATTGATATTCTAATGATCTCTACCATATGGGGATGTTATCTGAAATTTGATCGGATAATGTTTCACGTGCAAGATCAAAGGAATAAAAAGGAATTTAAATACATAACATCTATATACAAAATTTCGCAAGGATCTAGATTAACAGTTTTAGATCACACTAAAGAAAATGAAATTATCACATATTTTTGATCTGCATAAATTAATGTTTCGATTTCTGTGAGTCTGTTTTCAATAAAACTAAAAAACAATTATTAGTAATAGTCTATTTTCGACATTCTAAATCTGCACTATACGGGGATGTTATTCGACGCCAGATAGTACAAATGTTCACGTATAGAAACGTATAAAGATATTCAAGTACATAACAACTACAGACGAAATTCCTCATGGAAGCAGACTAACAGTTTGGACTACATTAAATTAAATTAAATTAACATATATTTTTAATATTCATAACAGGATACATCTGTTTCTATGAGTTAAGTGTTACTTAAAACAACAATTAGCAAACCCTTATTATGAAATTGCTGCTAGTTTATTTGACGGAGGAATAATACATAAATATCCCAAGTTTATTACTCTTTTTTTTTTTTTTTTTACTCGCTGAACTGAATTCGATCCCGATAACAGAAAAGTGTCATGATTCTTTTAAATTTATTATTATTTATATTGTTTTAAGTCGTATTAATATCATTAATTTTTTATCAACCATTTTGTTTTGTTTTTCTTGTTTATTCAAACGTTTTCGCAATAATTTGACTCTTTATAGTGTGGCCGAGAATGAAAACAGCCAAATATTCAATTGGCGGTTTTTACATAAATTACGTCTATTCTTTTAATCTATATTTTATTCTTCTTTATTTGTTTCAAATCAAGGGTAAAATTTCTTTTTTCTCAATACATTTTGTAATTGTCACGGTACGAGAAAAAATTGCACAGTTTACATATATGCTACAAAAGCAATTAACGAATAAACATCAATATTACAGCATTAATAAACATTAGAATCATATACAAAAAGTGCTCAAAAGAGCAACCGCCAACGGTGACCCAAGGAGAACAGTTGAGAAGGAGAGATTGGCAAACATTAATTGACGCTTTCATTTTTCGAATCTTTTAAGCAGCAACCGGAAGCCTTGCGAGCAGATCCTCTTCAGATTCATAGGCAGTCTCATACATTAGATTCTTCACCTGTCTTCACAATTTAAAATCAAGACAAGGCTTATCGGGTGATCGTGATGCCTGACCTACAGGACCTTCACGTCGATCAATAAGTATGGAAAAGTGACGTCTAGATAGAGCCGTACCCTTTCTCTCAATGGGTTGGAGCTGCATCGTAGAGGAACCGTATAAACCACTAGAACTTTGTTGTAATATCCTCTTGAAAATCTTCCAGAAAATGCAAGTATGTGCCCTCGACAAGACGTTTAAGCAAAAAATGCAGTACTATTCGTTAGTTACGATGATTCCTGCCCAAACATTGATGGAGAAGCATCGCTGATGCGCATGTAGATATGCAGTATGTGGATTTACAAACGACCGAACATGTTTATTATGAGTTTTAAACACATCATTTCGTGCTGGAATGCATTCATCGGAGAAACAAACCCTTACCACATAATCTGCGTGCACTTCGCATTGTTGAAGGATCCAGTGGTATATTTGCAATGGTATATTTTAAAATGGTATATTTGCAAAGTCTCATCCTCTAGCATTTCTCTTTGAAGCTTTATGGGAGAAATGTATAACTGCCTCTTCAGTATTATTAAAATGCGCCTTTATCCCATATGTTTCAATAGTTACAACGATTACACTCTGGAATAGCCTTTTTTCCATCTTTTGTTAATTTCCTGTTTATAAAGCAAAATAGATTCTTTAATAATATTAAATGAGTAACCTGAACGGTAATTTTAATTCCTTATCTTTAAGAAAAATATATATACACACATTACAATAAATGCAACTTTAGGCTTCACTTACATTTCTATTACAGCATTATTCTTCTATTATAGCATTATTATAGAGATATTTTTAAAATATCATAAATGTATTTTTATTCACTTTGTGTGTAAATCTTAACTTTATTTTTCAGATAAAAAAAGTTGTCGAAAATCAATCATTTTAAAAAATAAAATTAATACGATTTATCAAAACAATTGTGATTGTGATTGTTTGCGACATAATCCTTTTTTTTTTATTTATTTTTACTTATTTTATTATCATTGAAGATAAATTATTTTTTGTTTTTTCGCGTTCATATGATATACTGGAAAAGAACATGTTGGTGGATGGCCAGAAAAATGCTGCGCTGAAAGCTTAAGAATGTCCTCAATGGGACCTATCTAAATGTGTCCGTAATGTATTTTATATAGAATATTCAAATAAATGTTTAACAAAAGCAAAAATTTACCAGGACGATAGTCCAACATGACATAATCGATTATGTTCGATCATAACCGATTATGTCGACATGTTAGCAATTAGAATCATATTGGTCCATGACATAATTCACTAATGCTCTAAAGTTTACTCTATCGAATCAGATTAACAATATGTGCCCACTTGAAATTTGGAAATATTATTTGTTTTTCAAATAACAATGCAGTATTACAAATAAAATTAATAATGTATTTGGTAAACATTAATACCGTAATATGATAAAGAAAAACTATCAAGTTGTAGCTTTGTCAAATCATAGTTTTAGAAAATTATATATGACAGAGCCCCCTACCAATAAATATGCAGAAATATTTCATCAAGATAACTTCACACAATAAGGATTTTAGATATCCAATTTTGCGCAATTTTAGTCGTTAGAGGTTGAGATATAACCATACGAAAATCGCTGAAAGAAATAGTGGCGTAACTTGTCAGACGCTATGTACATAAATGAAAAGAAAATTTACTTCTGTAATAACCAAATGGCATATGATGTTTGGTGCATTTATACGCAATAGAATCCAAGATAAATGTTTCCGTATACGGGGAAATTATCAGCCATAACTGTTGGATTATATTTATAACAAATTGATAGATCAGTGTCAAGGTGCAGTTATAAAACTTTTGTACATTTGTTCGTAATTTAGAGCTATCAAAAATTTTTGTCGCAAACTCACATAGACGCACAGGTACAGTCGGCAGCAAAATTACTCGAGCTCTAGCAATAATTCCTATATAAAAAAAAAGTACACTTAATACAGCTTTGTTGAATAAATCCTTGTCGAGTCCTGTTCATAGTGTCTAAGAACATGATTCGACAAGGATTTATTTAACAAAACAGTATTAAATGTACTTTTTTTATATATAGAAATTATTGTTAGCGCTCGAATAATTTTGCTGCCGACTGTATATTCTAAAAATTGTAACATGATTTTCAGGACACTTCAAAACGCCTAAATCTATTGAAGAAATTTATTGACTACTTTAAGTAGAATTTTTTGAGAATGCAATATTTTCCTTTATAAATCTAAAAAAAAGTAAAAAAAAAAATACTTTAAATTGATAGAATGTAGTGAAGTATTATTTTTTAAATAATAAATCTCAATTTTTAATTCGATTTGTCAAGGTTCAGTCTTTAAAATTTCTTGCTCGACTATTTTTGTTTCTTTTGATACTTATGTCCATTATAGGTGCATATATGACACGTTTAAAACAACTTTTATTTTTTTCTCTACTATTGACTTTATGTTACCTACAAAAATTGATCTCATGGTTAAAAATGAGATTATTAGAGCTTTATATTTTGGCACAAATACCTTTGAATTAAATTTATGAGTGCTAAAGAGTATAAGATAAACGGGTCACATTCTTAGTTATACTGCTGTAACTTAATAACTAAATAATTACAATAGGTCAAAGTTCAAGGTCAAACGTAAAATTTTTACTAATTTCAAAAGTGAATAATTCTTCTTGTGGATAAAACCACAAAATAAAATATCACACAAGTTAATCTCTGGAATCACACAAATGAGAAAATTTAATTGCAATTGTGTGTTTTTTAACAAATTACAGTTTACAGCCCCCTGGATTGTCAGAAGAATGACAAAAATGGCATTTTGTCACCTCCATAAACGAAAAGGGGATAAAAGAAAAAACTTTCTTTGACAGTTTATCAATCTATTAAAATATTATGTATACTCAGTGTATTGTTCTGTAGTTTTAGTTTTTAAAAAAATTTTAGTTTTTTTTTTTTATTATTTATTTATTGCGTAGTTCGCCGAATTAACGCATGCTAAAGTATAAAATCAAATATTGAATTGAATAATTGCAGATTAATTTGTTTTTATTTGGATGCGCTTTTTAATATTGCAAAAATACTTTAATAGAATTATGGAAAATACTAACAGTAAACATAGTACTTCAATAGATCAATAAATTGGCAAAGATTTTTTTTCTTTCCCTTTTGGTTTATGGGAGTATGAAATTGTCATTTTCGTCATTTTTCTGACATTTCAAGGGGGGTAACTCTGAAGGGCTAAAAATCGCACAATTACAATTAATTTTTATTTCATTTGTGTGATTCCAGAGATTAATTTGTGTGATATTTTATTTTGTGGATTTTCCCCCTAGAACAGTTATTCACCATAGAAATTAATACAAATTTTGTGTTTGATTTTGAACTTTGACCTACTGTAATTATTTTAATTATTACTAAGTATGTGGCGCTTTTAACTTATATTCTTTAATACAAATATTCAAAATTAGCACTCATAATTTTAATTCAAAGAGATTTGTGCCAAAATATAAAGGACTAATAATCCCAGTTTTAATTATGAAAACAACTTTTAATGACCTGTATAATATCCAAGACCAATAGTAGAGAAAAAATGAAAGTTTTTTTAAACACCTCTCATATGTATTTATAAGTGACAGAAGTACCAAGAGAAACGAAAATAGTCCAGAATAACACTTCCATAAAATTATATAGACTGTATTTTCTAAAACATTTGTGAACATTAAAATATGAGTTTCTGGCTCAGTCGGAAGAATGGGTTGTTTTTTATTCTTCTAAACAAGTGGCCGCAATATGGAAAAAAGAAAAAAAAAAAAAATGAAGTCACCCTCTGACTAATTTCACCGTAAATTATCGTAGAAGCATGCTACTTTATCGGCACCAGTCGTTTTGTAATAACCTTTAATTATTAATGCAATAAATAATTTTTCTTATGGAGTCGTCTGTACATTAAAATTTACCTCAACTTCATTTTTTTCGAATGGTAACACTCAATTTTGACTGCTTATTCGAATTTCTGAGATTAAGGCGGTTTGAAAAAAAGTGTGGTTTAGATACTTTAAATTAATTCTTGATAGAGTTACAAGCGAAAATGTGTTAGGGGTAAATCCCTATGTTTAAGAAAATTAATTTAAGATATCACACAGAAAAGTATCACTTCCATTAAGATAATAACCGGAAAAGAAGTATGACAGTTTTAAATGTAAAAAAAAAAAAAAAAAACTGAAGTAATGATAATTAATAAATGATGTGTCCATCTAAACTTACTTGAATAACTATTTTAAATCATGCGTATGCAAGGTTATAGATGACATAAATGATATCAGGTCACAGCCACCTAAGAGTAATAAAAATTGAAATATCACTATAACTCGAAAAATAATGATAGGAAAGAGCTGTAAATTTGTAAACCCATATTTTTTATAATGCCCATTTTATTCGTGCAAAAATTAATATACGTCATAATTCATAATTATTATATTTATGAATTTATTAGTTATTTTCACAATTCAAAATATGTTTATTAATCAAAAATATACATTGAATATGTTTAGGTTTCTCCATAAAAAAAAGAAAAAGGAAATTTGTATATAATAATTTTTCTGGAAGACATAGATTAACGTTTGTCACAATTAGCATCAATTTGACAAATTATAACTCTTTAAAAAACTGAGAGAAATATATAAACTATACCCTTTTCTGTGCTCATTTGATCCAAACAATCAAAAATTGTTTTCAATAATTGGGATTGCAATTGAAAAAAATGATGTTGATGCAAGTTTTAATATGTAGACGACACTTGAGCAAACTATAACTGAACCGTTATAAACTAGACGTTTTTAATAATAGACTATCATACGTCGTATATTTATAGGACGATTTGCGACAATATTAGTTAAGGTTGTATTTTTTTTTTTTTTTTTTTTCAGTCTGTACAGAGTTTTAAGCAAACAGATTAATAAATATCTTTTAATGTGAATTTCAAATTACCAAGTTGCCGACTCTTTACTCTAAACTATTTTGTCCAACATTACACAATAATGTTGAAGTAGCTGACTTGCCACAATTAAACAAAGAAATGATACCAGCTAATTGTGCAGCATGCTATGGTTATACAGTTACAGTTGGTAACATTTCTCTACATGGTTGTGGCAAATAAACTGCATCAATATTGTTGCGTAATTTTACACATTTTTTTTTTTTCAGTGTTAAAAACAAGACGGCGCGGCGGATCAAGTTAGTCAACAAACATATCAAATGTATTTTTAAGATGAGTCAACTACAAATTAGGTTCGAATTAGTTGAGTATTTCAAAATTATCGTAATGACAAATTTTTAAGTTGCTGCCACTTGTAAACAAAATAGCGGAGAGAGTTTACCTGTGATTCAAGATGTTTTCAAGATAAGTCCACTGACCACATTCGGTTCAAATTGATTCACAATTTCAAAAGTTATCGTGATGGAAAATTTTTAAGTGGTAGCCTGATTTCAAGAGGATTTCATTTGGAAAGAAAAGGACGAAGCATATTGTCCAGTGAACTTATGCAAGATATTCGACAGATATGTCCACTGTATAGTTTTGGTTAATTCCGTATTTTAAAAGTTCATGACAATTCTTCATATAGCCGCCTCTTTGAAACAAAATTGCGGAACTGAAAGCCCAGTGTAGACACCCAAGAAAAATGTAACATAAGCCACTACTCAAATCTGGTTCTAATTAGTTCTGTATTTCAAAGGTTATAACGATTAAAAATTTAAGTGGTACTTTGATTTTAAGTGGCTAAAAATTGAAAACAAAATGGAGAAGAAAGTTATCGGGCGCAATTATTTAAGATAGTCGTAATAAGTTCAGTGCCCAAATCTCATTTGAATTATAATAGTTCAGAATTTCAACTGTTACCGCGATGGCAATTTTTCAAGTGTATTAAGTGGTTGCAATTTGGAAATAAAATGGCGGAGCAAGAGGTCCAGCAAATTCATTCATATTATTTTTTATATAAATTCACCGTCTAAATTCGGTTTGAATTAACTCAGTATTTCAAAAGTTATTATTATGGCAAACTTTAGAGTGGCAGTCTGAGTTCTAGTGGTCACCACTTGGAAACGAAGTGACGGACAAGATGTCCAGCGAACTCGTCCTAGATATTTGATAGGTAAGTCCAGATTAGATAGATATATAGATCTGCCAACATTTCTTTTTTTTTTTTTTTCATCAGACCGATCACTAGTATTATTAAAAAGGAATTTGTCACATATGTTTTTGACGAATAAATAAAATTAAACGAACTAAAAACATTTTTAAAAACTTTCCTATATGAAGTCTCCGTTGAAAATAACAGAGACTTGGTGCCTATGGATATATATATACATATATATATATATATATATATCGGTAGCAATGTGATTAAAATAGGTTGATTTCTAAACAAATCAACCTAATAAATTGAAAATTATTTTGTTTAATAAAATAACTAAAAGAGGTGTTACATAAAAGAGAAATGTAAAAGGAAAGATTTCTTTACAAATATACAAAAACATAAAAAAATATACCTATGCCATTTAAGTACATTTTTAAGTGAGCTTTATGTTTAAAACGTCATCTAATCCCAACAATTTCGAATGTTTTTAATTTAATTTATTTTAATTTTAATTTTAATTTTTTATGTTTCCCTATCTCGTATTGCAGGAAAAAAAGTTTTGACGTTAAATTTTATTAGTTTTTTTTTTTTTTTTTTTTTTTTTTTTTTCATTCAGTTTGCTTTTATAAACGCAATAAAATGTTTAATCAAGTAACACAATCTTTAATTACACTTTGAATACATTAGAGAATAAAATAGCTTTCACGTTTATGCAGAGCGAAGCTTCCATTAAATTAAACTGATCAACATTTCTTTTTTGTTTCCCCCCCCCCCTCTTTTTTTTAATTGGTTTGCAAAACGAAAAAAAATTAAAAATATATGTATTTTGTTTACTTTATTCAAAAAATTTAAATAAAACCTATGTATTTTATGAAAAAATATTTTTAAATATCTTGAAAATAAATAAATGGCATGTGTTTCTCAGAGAGGGTTTTAAAATTCTTTTTGAATATGAATGATATTGTATATTTGAAGCTTTTTGATAGCGGACCAAAAAAAAAAAAAAAAAAAAAAAAAAAAAAACCGACGGGTAAAGTACTTACGTTGTAAATTAACTAAAATAAAATAAAAGATTTTTAAAATAAATGTAAAGTACGCTGTTAAAATTTTCAACAGAAAACTCTGTGTAATCTATTATCGTAAGTCTTACGTAAAATTACAGATAAATATAAACAGAGATGTTGAAAAACTTATTTTATACATTCATTTTAACAACTAATATTAATTTAATTAATTATTGTTGAGAACATATTTCGGAATTGGAATACTTTTTCTAAAGTAGAAACAGTCATTTTTTATTTTAATTAAAAAATTAAATAATAAAATTAGGTAAAAATACAGAATAAAGTTTGAGAATCTCGATTATTCACTTTTAACTAAGAATTACTGTAAATTTACAGATACTCTGGATAAATATATACATTAAATTTACAGACTTTTTTAACACTATATGTATCATGTATTAAAAATTCATGTGTGAGTGACACATGAGTGTGAGTACGTAATATTATATTTACTTAATCTATCATAAACAATTATATAGAATCTTAACGTTCAGAAAATCCTCATGTGATACTCATAGTTAAATCTATTAATCTGTACGTCGTAAGCATTGCTCCGAACTGTTTTAAATCTTATTTGGGAATATATATGTACTTTTCTTATATAGTTAGTTTAGTATAGTCAATTAAACATTAACTAATGTCGTTAATTTAATTTTTGTTTGTTAAATAACCTTAGATTATTTTTATATAAAAAAAGATTCGTATTCACATGCCCAATGAGGGTTCTCACAATGAATTAAATACCAGAATATTTATATAATCTCTATGTATATTAAAAAATAATAATAATAACTGCCGCTGGCGTCAATTTTTTTTTTGTCTGCGACAGCAATTTCTCGCGGAGGGCAGGGTTCTCCGCATCATGACATATATCACTGTATTCCGACTGCTTCAAGGAAGGCATTTCAGCTGCTTAGAAATTTCTATCATTTTAATTAACGAAGTTATTAGCTAAAAACGTTGGGTTTATAAAGGTACTCTATTTGCCACCGGAGAAAAAAATTCTCTTATGACGTTTTTATCTGTGTCTCTGGCGTCACTTTCCTCAGGAAAATTAAAATGTGATCAATGATGTAAATAAGAAAAATTGAGTATTTGGCCTCTTTGAGATGCTCGAGAGAAGTAAAAAATTATTTAGAATAGTAAAAATTTATAAATAACCGATATTTTTAAAATATTAAGTAAACATTTAATAAAGATGAAACGAAAATTAGTTTTTATTTTTATTTTAGTTTATATTATTATTTTATATTATTAGTTAAGTTTATACAATTAGTTTAGTTTTTATTATTAGTTTTTATTTTAACGTTAGGCGAAAAAGATTTAGTAATGAATACCATGATTATGTTAAACAACTATTGGTATAGAGTTAGAGGTTAAGCACAAAAATTTTTTTAATGAAATTTACGAGATAAAAATTTATATTAGTTTATAGAAATATTTTGTTTTTTAACTCAAAACTTATTTAATAGGATAGATCTTTTTCTTTACTATGACCAATTTAACGATTTTTTAAATTTAGAAATGAAGAAGCTAGTATGTTTTTCGCCAAGGAGTTCATTTACGCAACCACAATAGGCATTTGAACTCTAGCCATGCCTTAAATATAGAGATAAATTATATAATGGTGCAGTAATAATGATAATAATGATAAAATCCGCAGCCTATTTTTGTTTTTTAAGCATTGACATAAAACTTTGCAGAAAACAAAATTTAATAGAACAGGACTTTTTTTTTTTTTTTTTTTTTTTTTTTTTGTCTATATTTCCATATAAAGGAATGTAGTAACTACATTGCTAAAATATTTTAGTTACAGCTAATATAGGACCTCACTGGCTGATTTAAAATTTTTCATTTATTTCGACGATGACCTAAATTATCTATCGCAATAATGCATGTCAAGATTTTCGCGAGAAACGTATAAGTTACTTCGGTGCCAAATTTAAAATTTCGCCAAGAGGTTAAACTGTACCATTGCTTTAGCACGATTTTTTTTTCAATTTTATTTGAAATATTTTTTTAACTTAATTCAAGAGGGAAAATAAAGAAGAAGATTTTTCATTTTTTCTAAATGTACAAAATATCTCCAGGTAAAATATTATCCCTTTTTCGTTTTGTTCATTATTAGAAAGAAAATGGCTGAAGTAGTTTTTCCTGTACCATTGATGTCTCTATAAATTAAATTTAATTAATTTATCCAGTAATCATTATATTTCATTCTCCACGCTCATTTTTTATTTTCTAAATTTAACATTACATAATATATATGTAAAAAAATCAAGGTGTGATCAAAAGATGTAGCCAACAAATATTCAGAATCATCATCAACACAAGTTCAGGAGATATCGCCAACAACTATTAAGATGCCATGATCAATATATATCCAGTAGATATCGCCAACAATAATAATTATTCAGAAGATATCGCCCACAAGTATTCAGGAGCTATCATCAGTACTTCTTCAGAAAACATTGTCAGCAAATATTCAAAAGCCATCCAATTTTGAATGGTCATGGTCTATCTCAAATGCTTCAAACCGGCAATTCGTTTTTACAATACAATCAAGAATGGATTTTTCACTTATCAGTAGGTTTCGAAAAATGTGATTTTTTTTTTTTTTTTCGATTTAACTTAGTATTTACTATAGTTTAAGAAATTAAATAGTAAAATCAAATATTGACAGGCGATAATGCAAAATCGCTATCTGAAAGAAATTGTCCTGTCGTACTACTACTACTAATGAAATATTTAAAATAATTGCAATAATCACATACGGTATTTATTTTCAACCTGACTAAATCATATTCTAGAAAAAATGCACTTTAAAAAGTTGCATCTTTACTGTTGGAAGCACCATTTTAAACCTTGCTGTATATCGGAAATAAATGCAGAGTATTACATATTGTCCTAAATTAACTAAAAAAATTCAATAGAAAAAAATATAGGCATTAGAAAAAATAAGTTCATAATTTCTTTAATCAAATAATAACACCCAAAATATTCATCGTCAAACAGTGACAAAAATTTAACCATTCGATCATACACTAAAGCTGTAACGCTAAATGGTTTGGATGTTAAGAATTTCTCTCTGATCTAAATAATTAGTGATATGGTTGTTTATTTTGTGCGTCTAGCTGTCTAGAATATGTTTTCTCTCAAAATAATGGCAAATTGTTATTAAATTGTCGAACGTTATAACAGATTTTTTACGTATCATAAACGATATATTATTAAATATTGTGTATTTCAATGCGATACCAAATATGGTGGATTTCTATAATATTGTTCAACTTTCTCTTGTGTCATGTATTATTAGTATTCCAATTCAATGAAAGGCAAGGTTGCGAATAGTCGTGTAGAATCCCGCAGGGATTAATGAGCGAAGCGAGTCGGGGGAAGGCGAAGCTTTCCTCGGGGGTTGGTGAGCGGAGTGAGCAGGGGGCAGAGACCCACCTCTAGTATATATATATATATTTTAATTAGATATCAACAGATGTAATCGATTTGTCATGTCTGAAATTACAATAAAAAATAGTGGTATTAAAATTATCCTGCGACCAACTTACTGTTGCGAAGCTGTAAACTCTCCGGTATAATTCTTTTTAACATATCAACGTATATAAAAGGTTAATTAAGTCTAAAATTCCTACATAAAAATACTGGTATTAAAAATTTCCCTTTGTGAGAACTGTGTGTATATATTACATAATTACATATGGCGATTATTTCATGCAAATATTGCTAAGAAGACAGTTATATTTGAAGAATCCAGTTATTTTGCACTTGCAATTCTAAAAATATTTTCTATTGTTTTATAAAAATGTTTATACTTATATGATGAATTTTTTCTTTTATCATATTTATCTTAAAAAGTTTTTTTTTTTTTTTTTGTAAATGCAGGAGTCTGCACAGTCCTTTTTCATCACCACATTTTTTAGAAAGCAATTTTCGCATTATTCAAAGATAATTTTTGCAAATGGTTAATGATAAACGGTTATAATAACAATAATAATAATAATAAATGGTATTCAAAAAAGTAACCACGCCGACCTCTTTAAATATTCTTAATAATTTTATGTTAGCAATTTAAAATTTATTCCTAAATAACGTGCTTAAAAGGTAATTATTTTTATATTAACCAAAGAAAAATAAAAATTGTTCTCTAAAATTGACATGTGTTTCATTAAGAAAAAAAAAAAAAAACTTGACGTCTAACTATTTAAATAAATTGTATTTGTTTGAATTGTTTGGAATGATAAATTTTAAATAGAAACTATTGACAGAAATTTCCCAATTCTTAGAAATATTTCTTTAGAATGTAAATTGTGTTCTCCATGTAATTTCGAAATAACTCTCAATATCTTTCATTTATTAGTTTTGTGAACGTTATTACATTCCATTTAACATTTCTTTAAAAGAAGAAAATGTTTTATAGATCATTAGTTATGTAAGCAGTTCAATTATCTTTTTCCTAATGCACTTACTAAACTTCCTGAACTTCCAAGAAGAAATACGTAATTCGTTTCCACAAAATCGTAGCATCGCCTCCCTTTGTAAGGTTTATTTTGAGATCTGTATTAGCTGTGTTTCTCGTTCTCTTTCTTTTTATTCATACAATGAAATGTTTGTTCAATTTGTTAATTTTTTTTTTTTTTTTAGCTTACCGAATAGGAAAAATTTATTGAGCAATATGATAGCAATAATGCTCCGTTAGTAGAATGATAAATCTCATAAGAAAATTGTATTAAACGGCTGCTATCGTCGTATAGAGACCTTATTCAAATAATCGCGATTTTTAAATTTTTTAATAACTCAAAAAAAATCGCTTTTTTGGCTAAGTCGTTTTTTCAAAGGTCAAAAGTGGTATCAACGAATTGTCAAAGTGACGTAACTCAACTCTTATTAGTTGACATGTAATGAGGGATTTATGGATTTTATCTGAAATTTGACAGGTTTAAAGTTATGGTTTCTATCTGAAAACAGGTGTGTAACTCGAAATTATATAATTTTGAGTTACATCTGTTTGTCATTACAGCAACAGTATGTTCTGTGTCATTTAGGTAAATATTTAAATAATAAGTGTAGGGCTTTCCGATGAAAGATATGAATGTATATAAACATCGTTTAAAATACATACGTAAAATGTGTAAAATTATAGATTCTAAAAATTATATGACAATAAGGAAGAATTCAATATATAAATGTATAATTTTATTTCCAAAATATATAAATATTCAGTAATCGGAGAGAATTAACATAATCATTAAAATAACAAAATTCTAATAATTTAATTTCTATTTTTAAAATTTTTTGATACTCTGGATTAGTTTTTCCATTTTACATTGATTCTTGTGAAAAGAAGCATATTCATATCATCTGTTACAGTGATCTTAACTTTTCTCTTAGAAGTGCAACATGAAAGTCATAAAAACAGAAATGGCATCAATCAACGGATCTTGGGAAGAATAAAGTAATACATTTTAAGACCATAAGTAACAATACAAAATTAAATGGAGAATATAGTAGTTAATATCTGTACAGAATATATCTTAGTAATCTTTATTCTTTTAAGTTAGATGGAATGCAAAATTTCTGCTCAGATTTTTTTAAAACTTATTTGCGTACTTATTGAAATTTAATTTTTCCGACTGAGTGAAAATAATGCCTGGACCGGGACTCGAACCCCGGATCTTTGACTTACAAGGTCAAGGCTCTACCAATTGAGCTATCCAGGCCGACATCCCGGTCAGCAATACTCACTCAGACAACCTTTTAGGCAGAAACAATCTGGTCTATCATTTAGATAGCTCAACAGAAATAAGCCGCAGGAAATGGAAAACACCATTAAACAATGGGAGAAAGAAATACAATTTTTAATAAAATCACAGGTTGACTGAGGGGGTTATTAAAATAAGGTTGTCTGAGTGAGTAATGCTGACCGGGATGTCGGCCTGGATAGCTCAATTGGTAGAGCCTTGACCTTGTAAGTAAAAGATCCGGGGTTCGAGTCCCGGTCCAGGCATTATTTTCACTCAGTCGGAAAAATTAAAAAAGCTTGTCTGAGTGAGTAATGCTGACCGGGATGTCGGCCTGGATAGCTCAATTGGTAGAGCCTTGACCTTGTAAGTCAAAGATCCGGGGTTCGAGTCCCGGTCCAGGCATTATTTTCACTCAGTCGGAAAAAATAAACTTCAATAAATATGATTTTCCTTCCACAGTTGATTGTGTGATTTTATTAAAAATTTTATTTGCGTAATTCCCAAAATTTCTTATTATTTCCATTTCATTATTAGCTGCCGTTTTCTTTTCATACTACTTTTTGGAAGAGTAATTTTCATCTTAATAAGTAAAAACATTGCGGTGACACCATCGATTACAAAAAAAAAAAAAAATCATAGTAGTTTTTTCGGATCGAAATAAAGCCACAACCGTTCGTCTGGCGAATAAAATTCTTAAAACTGTTTCTACTGAGAACCAATCTGGTGTTTATTTCATCTCTTATTCATCATGCAATTTAGGTTATATTAACTGATTAATTGGGTGTTTGAAATATAGAATAAATGAGTTGAGGTAGAATGTTCGTAAAATAATATATTAAAAACTATAAGAATTGTTTTCTGATTACATATTTTATTGAACAAACCTAAAATAATTCAATTTATAAATATTAAATGGAAATATAAGCTTTTATATGAAACCTTCCGTGGTGGCAAGTCAAAAATGCCAAATCCCTTTAAACAACAATACAAATAATAAATAGAAAAAAGCTAAAAAAAAAAAATTCCTAGTATTCCATAATCACACGACATCCATTGGATACAAAGTTTACATTAACAAATCAGACATCTAACAATTTTTCTATAAGAGAAAAAGGATTCTTGTCTGAAGACATATAAAACAAAGTTTAGATAGCGAATTAAAAAAAAAAAAATCGGTACAGATCTATAAATGACCTACCTACCTAATCAGAATGACTGTCATTTTTCATAAATTAACGAAGTAATACATACGAAACGATGTCTAAAAAAGGATTTATGTAGCAATTTTCAAGAAAATCGTTATAGCCGTTTTTGAGATACCGGCTTTCGGTCCCACTCCCGAATTTCACCAAAACTTGGCAAACTCATCTGTTGATCTGAAAACACCAATTACACAAAAAGAGCCTATGTAAAAGAGCGTTAATATTGCGTGTTTGAAAAAAATCCGTAAAGCCGCTTTTAAAGAAGCTCGCTTGCGAGACCTCAAATTGACCGACTTACAAAATTGACCTACTTTCCTGAACAAACCAACTATTACATAAATGACATCTAATAGGTTGTTTACATATATAGCAACTTTGAAGAAAATCATTAGAGTCGTTTATGAGATAATGACTTCTGGTCACTAATGTTCCACTTCCTGTTTTCCAATTTTCACCAGTTTGAAAAATCATCTGTACACTAGACCTGTCTTACTTTTGAAGTTTCCTCATTCTGTCTTTATTAATTTTGGATATATGCTAATACGAAATTCCCCACACATATGCATAAACACTGACCAATTGCCGAAAACAACATTTTCGGACTCAAGGGACCATATAAATCAAGTTAATCAAGAGACAACGTAAATCAAGTTAAAACTCGATGTTGAGTTTTTGATCAAAAACAATACTACCATCATTACCCCATTACCTACGATAGTCTGGTAATGGAAGTAAAAATTGAGCTCTTAATATTTTCATCTTATTTAATCGTAATTACATATTGGTGAAAATTAATCTACAAAAACTGATGGGTAAAGAAAGAAGATAGTTTAAGAAAGATTTTCTTTTTAAAAAATGTAAAATTTTTACTTACTTTTTTTTTTTTTCCTAAGTAATTTTAATAGACATCAAAATATATTATTCTATTTATTTTATATCTTAATTCGTGTGAAAAAAAAATTTTTTATTGATAATTTTGAGAAAAATACATAGCTGTCATCTTTTTAACATTTACCAACACAGTTGAAAAGTGTTTATGACATCTGCCTGCCTGAATATCCGCGCTTTAATTACTGTAGATATTCATAGAATTTCTTTGAACTAATGTATGTAATTCAAGTTCAGTATGGCACATTTCCTATTGAAAATGGTATAAATAGCGCAACTGGTTTGTATATAGGGATACCCAAAAGTATTCAAAGCATTGCGTTCTATGAAGGGTATTTTTATAAATCATATTTTAACCCTTATCGCTCGTATGTCCCTTCTAAAGGGGACATGAAAAAATCGAGCCACGCCTTAAGGTGTTCCTCTGCAAATAAAATGTAATTTTTCTAAAACGTGTAACTATACGCCACCTATCGGCTACCGGAAAATTTTAACAGAAAGATTTATTTTATTTAATGATGAAGTAAAATAAAACAAAGTATTACAATTTTTCGGTAGCCAAAAGGTAGTAAGTTGGAAACTATACGTGTGACGTCTTAAAGGAACGCCAAAAGGCGTGTCTTACTGTTTAAAATAGGAAAATATGCCGAGCGTTAAGGGTTAATACCCTTACTTTGCGCAAATTATAATGAAATTTAAATATATATTATTTATGGGCACAAGCCCACCAGCGGCCGAGCAATTCTGTGCTCAAAGCTGGTAGACGTGAGGTGCCGGGTTCGAATCCAGGTCGGACTTGTCAGCCTAGCCGTTCGGAGTTTTCCGTGTTTTTCTCTGAAACTCGCGTAAATACGGGCTAGGGTCCCTTAGAAAGACCCCCCCCACACACACACGGAGGGCACTCCTCTTCAGGACTAGGACCCTAGATCAGTCAATCGGCGTTAATCCCCACAACATCATATGCACAAAAGATTACTTTCGATAGAATATAGTATGATTAGTATTAAAATTTACAGGTGTAAACCAAATCTTCAGTTACATTAAAGACTATTATTGGAAATTTGCTAGAATTGCATTTTCGATTTTATCAAGAGATTTTAACACATTTTAGCAATTTTTAAAAGCGAATATTACTTGAATTATTTTATGAGTCTGCCTGACTGTCCGTCAACTCGCCTCCAGCGTCTGAAAATATAGTTTCAGATATATTTTCTAAATTTCTTAAAAATGATATGTGCTATTCAAGTTCATTATGGAATGTTCCCCCATTTAAAATGGCAATGGGCTCTTCCCAGCGTCGTCTGCTCAATCACGTGATAGAGGAAAACGAATAAGCGAATTCTGAGAATCGAATTCAATTAAATATTCTTCTTAAGAACAAAAATTTTAATATTTAATATAAAATAAAATAAAAGTAATATTGTGCATTTATAAACAGTAGAATAATTGTATTTGTAAATTTAATAATTTTTAAAAAACATTTTATGTGTTTATTTATTTTTACCTATAAGAATCGATTTTTGTATATTGTAGTGTAACTGTAACATTAACTGATCTAGCAATAAATAATAGCTTCTTGTAGAATGTTTAAGGATTATAATTTGAAATTTTAAAATGTTTTCATTTAATTTAATTGCATAAAGGTGTTACAACAAGTTAATTAACTTAGTTACTGGTCTAAATGGATTTACGTAGTACGATATTGCACTGTCACTGATTTAAGTACGAAAAATCAGAGTATTTAAACATGGTCTTCATGAACATCAATAACAGGTATAAACTAAATGATGATTGTAAATGTATACAGCAAACAAAAGATGATGAATAATGATATAAAATGGATTAAAAATGATAATGTATAAAAAATAACACAGATTAAATACGATTGATCAAAAATAAGAATAGAAAATATGTTATTTCAGCAATCGCTCTAGATAAACAAGGCTTCGTCTGCTATTTGTTTTTCCTCTATCATGTGACCTCTTACGTCAGGTGGGAAGAGTCCATTATAGGTTCTGTACAATTTGCGTCACATTAATGGCCATTTATTATTAATATGCTAAAATAATATTTCGTATAGCATAGAATATGTTCAGCTTTTAGATTTACTGGGCTACACTAAATTATTCAGATAGGACTACAATTGGAAACTGGTGTAATTACATTTCCGTTTGTTTTAAGCATTTTGAACACTTTCATTCTTGCCAACATCCTAATTAATATCCCGTAGTGTTGTTAGTCCCGCCCCTTTTTTCACACCAGTAAATTTTTAGAGCAATATTATGGAAGTGCATTTACCAATAAATAAGAAGAAATATACTCCAAAAATATACTGGTGTAAAAAAGAAGGTGGGGCTAACAATACTACAGAATATTAATTAGTATGTTGGCAAGTGTGAACGTTACAACAATGTTTAAAAGTGATTGTGAGTTCAACGAGTCTAACTGTTTGCCTTTAAGTCCTGTCAGTCCATTGTGTGATAACGTAGACAAAGAATATAGAAGTTTAAACGATGCAACGGGAAAGTATAGTTGAAAAGTGTTAATAATCAATGCGTAACGCATGATTTTTTGTTCTTGTTTATATATTTCCTAGCATTGTTATTTCCCGCCTTTTTTTGGTATACCTCTTTTTTAGAAAAATGGTTGTTTTCTTATTTAATCGTAATTGTATATTGGAGAAACGTACTATACAAAGAAATCGAATAATAAAAAAAAGCGTATAGTAACAATGCTACGGAATTAATTAAAAGGCTGGCAATTCTGATAACACTGGTCAACAAGATTTCTGCTCTTCATTAAGTAAAGAGTGATTTTTATATTTAGGGGTCTTAAAAAATATAATATTTAAATTATCCCATCATCCACAGGCTTTTTAAAATTTAAAAATTTGTATACACAAACAGTAGCTAAAATTCTAATAATAATCAACGAGCATCTTAGAGTTTCACCTGCCTTGATATCGAGCTTCCACTACAAAAAAAAAAATACCTTGATGGAAGCGCACTTTTTGCTATTGGGGGATGGAATCTTTGCCCTTTTCCCGAATTATAGTGCCGATTTACGGAAAGCATTATACCGCTTATATCATTATAACAGCATCAATGATTTTTTGTAACAAATAACCTTCAATTATTTCTGATATCGATTTCGGTAAATGTGTATGCTTGTGTTTTTTTTTTTTTTTTTTTTTTTTTTTTAACTAGACATCAACACTACAAATTTGATCTAAATAATTTTGTTTTATTCATTTACTAGCAGGCTACGCCCGCTTCGCTGATCAGTATATTTAAATGAATTTTCAAAAGAATTGGATCAGTATTTATTTTTTACATCACATTACAAATAAAAACTTAAAATAAATATATAAATAAAATAAACACTGAAATCGCTTTAGATCTCGCTTCTTCGGGTACCCGTTGCCTAAGGCAGCTCTTTTTTCTACCTGTACTGAATCGGGTACAGTTCCCCATTGTCTATATAGAAAGGTCTTTCCCGGGCACTTCAATCTGGGTATTTATCGACGACTTGTGGATTTTCTGTTATTTAAGAAATACGATTTTAAAGATGACTGTATCTCAGCATCTATTATATATTTTAGTTTTTGAACCATGTGTTTTATAGCCCCCGTTATTTACACTATATTACGATTTGATTCCGACCAGTGCAATAAAATAAAATAAAAAAGTAGATTTTCTTTTAAAAGGAATTAAATACATGAAAAACGAATTTTAATAAGTTTATCCTTTCTACTATAAACTATCATTTTTTTCACCCAAGAAATATTATAAATAATAATAATTAAAAAAAAAAAAGATTTTTCTTTTAAAGGAATTAATTAGAAAAAAATGAAAAACAAAAAGTTGCTATGTTATGAAATTTATACATAAGCGTAACAATTTATTTCTATTGCATTACCATTTGATTTTCAATAAATATAATAATAATTTAAAAAAAAAAGAAAAAAAAATGTCCTTCAAAGAATGTATTAAATAAAAAATGAATTGCATAATAGCCGTTGCTAAGATACGCAGACGATAACAATCGAAGAATAAATTCCTGAAAAATGAAACATTAAAGCCATTATTTAAAATCGAAAAAACATTAATTTAAAAAATTCAAATTCGAAATTCGAAAAAATCTCGATGAGGGGCACACCTGCAGGGCCCCAGGTACCTATATGCAAAATTTGGAAGCTCTGTGATCAGTAGTGTGAGCGCCAGAGCACAGATACACACACAGACACACACACAGACACACAGACACTTCTCTTTATTTATATAGATAAATAAAGTTGATTCTCTCTAGAGATCATTCAGTTCTTCTGAAGTAATTAGGTTTGGTACTACATTGGGGACGTAGTTTATATCAGATAAATTAGATGAAGTTTCAGATTCTTGAATTTTCATTTCTACTGTTGCATCCTCATATGTAAAAAGTTCTAGCGATTTTGTACTCTGGCAATTTATTGCTATGAGATACAGATTATGGTTCTTATGACGTTCGAGTACTTAATTCAGGGCCGTGCTTAGGGGGGGGGGGCTAAATCTAGGAGCGGCTAAAATATGCAAAATTTCCGCTGAAAATTAGGTCTACTAAAATTGTTAGATTAAAAAAAAAAAAGGAAAGAAAGAAAGAAAAAGAGAAAAAACAAACTTGATAACTTTTCATCTGTGGCAAACCAGCAGTTTTTGGCTTTAAAGGATAGTTTTCAGAAGCAGAAAGAGGGAAATACTTTTAGTCCTACATTTTTTAAATTTTTTTCCCTTGTGGCTTTATTTGCGTTTAATAGTCATGTATTTTTCGCATTGTTCTTAACAGTGGAGCATCATCTATCGCAGTAGTACCCATCTCGCGCTCACTGGCCCACCCAACAAAGTTTTGTGGTTCACGATGGAATTCAAAATTTCATGCTATGCTATTCTTCTGTTAACAGTGCAAAAGCTAACAAAATTCGTTCTCGCTCTTCTATATGAAAATGATATTAGCTGATATGATATTCAAGGAATATATTTCTTTCTTGTAGTATATAAGATCAGCTATATATATTAGAATTTCCACGATCCCACTTTTTTAAAGAAATATTTCACCACTCTTTTTTAAAATATACTTCTTACAAACATATGGTTATTTTATGGCAAAATGTCTATTTAAAATTAGTTTGTACAAGATTAAGGGCATCGGTAACCTAGTATGTGTATGTATATATATATTATACATACAGTACAATGTATATATATATACACATTATACATACAGAATGCGGCCTATCTAAATGAAATGCACTTGTAATGTGGCCCTCGAGGTCTTTTGGGTTCGATAGGTCTGATTCTATCGCATACTTTTAAAATTTATGAATTTTAAAACAGGATGCTTGAATTAGTCATTTTCAACAAATTTTTTATCATTAATTTAATTTTTGAACGTTTATGATATTGTTTTATAATTTTTAAACATTATAACTCATTTTATATAACATTTTTATAATTCAAACTTTGTGTCGTAAATTTTTTCATGTCCTTTTGCAGCCGTACTTGTCTACCTCGCATTCAGGTTTTATATATATATATATATATATATATAATATTATTATTCTGATACAAATTTTAATTTATTTTTTACTCTGCTGATCTTCAAAAAAGATCTAATAAAAACAAAAAATGGGTGAACAGTGACAAGGTATCTTGCAGATACTCAAAGGTCAGCGTCTAGAATCAGTCTTGATTACCCAATAGGTACAAGAAGCATGTGTTTGCTTTGGAAATTTTTGAAAAGGCCCTAAATTACGCAAAATAAGGTCTGTAAGGTTGTTGTCTGAAAACATTGTTTGGTTTATAAAAAATCACAGTAGATCTGACTGCACAGCTATCATCTTTAGAACAAATAGAAAATATGTTAATTAAGCTTTTACACATGCATTTATAATGAAAAACTTCATATATTGCGATGAATATAGGTTAGTTTATTTTGGTTCTTAAATTTAGAAAATTTACTTGTGTACATTTTCTCCAATTGCAGCAACTACAAAGTTTAATGAAAATATTGTATATTTTTCGAGGGGTTTGTAATAGTCTTTATACCAAGCAGTCAGTGGGGGCCCCTAAATGGATTTGTGCTTCCCCTCAATTGAAAGGTTAATTGGGCTTCGGATAGAATACATGAAGAAACTTAAGAACAAGTATAAACAAAGCGTCAGAAACATGCTTAGAAGCAGTTAATAGAAGACAAGAAAAAACTAACTAACAGCGAAAGACACGGACAGTGATTAGACAATAAGATGAATCTTAACAAGAATAAACGAGGCGTCAAAAACAGGCTGAAAGTAAAGCTGTTCGAAGACTAGAAAAAACTTACGAACAGCGATAAGAACTGTTTCGTGTAGATGCTCAACACGCAGTGGCATGAAGACAAGAATAAATCAAATATCAGGTACAAGCCAGATGTCAGTGATATGCTGAAAAAAAAAGGCTTATCAAAGGCGAGATGAAATTGAGCAACGAGATGCCAGGCTATGCGTACTATTTAACGGACAGCGACTGGAAGATAAGAAACTGAAGAGTAACTTCATATTCGAATTGAAGCTGACGCCAGATATCAAACGTAAAAAAGACTTTTATCAATGCTCCTAAACCAACTCAAAGACTAAAACGAATGAATTGAAATACTTAATTATGGACTCAGCTAATGAAATCATAGTTTAAAACTCTCATTGCAAAGCCTTAACAAAGCTTTATTCCTCCTTGTGCCTTCTGTCGCGTGGGGTTTAATCCCGGCACACCTGATATAAATAAATTATCGCCCTCTGTCGGTTGTGGCTCAATGCCTGGCGAATTTTGTAAACGCTTGTTGAATTCTCAATAAACGTTCGGAGCAGTTCCCTCTGTCTCGGACACTTGTTGCCCGAGACACTGAAGCGCTCAACATCTCTCTAAGAGCGATGAGCGGGGACTGTACCCCTGTCCAGATGTTTATCGAGCATTGAATGCTCCAATTGAATCTTATATGAATTTTTCGATTATGCTCTTCAAAGTATTGTCAGCATAGCAGGCAAACTGGCAAATGTTTGTTTGTGTAAATTGTAATGTGCAAAAGCGGCGCAGAAAATCCCTTGAGATATGTTGTCCCATTGAAAAAGTTCCATTGTCTAAAATTTCTGAATTACCAGAAATGTTAATAATTATTTTTAAATTATGTAAACACTGCTTTAGCCCTGACAACGCGGAATAAGTATGCTAATGCCAAAATAAATAATAGATAAACAAAATGATATTAAAAATTTATTTCTCCTGCACATGATTTGTTATACACATGACATATAATTAAAACAGGAATAAACTACTACGTCAGAGATGCCAAAGAAAAATTATCGAGTCCCGTCTTAATTTTATTTTCAACAATAATTTTTCTTTGGCGTCTCTGACGTAGTAGTTTATTCCTGTTTTAATATTCAAACGCCAAGTCTCCTGCTATTATGACATATAATTATATATGTCTATGTTTCAAGATTTAAAATACCTTCACTGCATTTTCTTTATACAAGGATTGAAATCTTTTCTCACAATGCAGTTAGAAAGCAAGATTTTCAATCAAAGCTATAGATCAGTGGTCCATAGGCTACTAGTAGTCAACGACAAAATTTCGGTGGTCCGCAGAAAAATCTTGACATTATTTGCATTTTTTAATGTTTTATTAGAAGTTATTCTAATCTTAATTCTTAACACTAGAATTTCCTGAATGCCTCTATTACACAACATTAAACTTCAGAATTTCTATGTAAGAGATCTTATAAAAATGGAATAATCTTTCATACAGGTAGTTATTGCTTTGAATTTCTGATCTGCGTAATGTACGCGAAAAATATAATTTTTCATAGGATTTCTAATAGTCTAAAAATACAGTATATAGATTACTATATTTAGTTAATATAGTTACGTATAGTAATAGCAATTTATCTGTGTAATTAAACCTCGTCTCTTATAATATGAAAGCAATAAAAATATGTCCACGTTCTTTCACTATAATAAATTTATTACAATGAAACAACATTTAATCATCGTTCTTATGAGTATTTATTTTCCTTGCAATAAAATAAGCATTTGTACTGTTTTATATTAATAGATATATTTCACATAGAAAAAAAATGGGCATTATCTGTTTATTATTCTAGAAATATATTGACGTTTCTTAATAATTTTAGAGGTCCGTGGGACTTTATATTTTAAATTTAGTGATCCGAGGGATTTTCAGTTGTAAATTTGGCAGTCCGTGAAATCAAAAAGATTGCGACCGCTGCTATAGACCGAGTTTTTTAACTCTCCGTGATTGTGCAGTGCTTTTTCAAATTGTAGGTTGTACGCTAGATGTTTGTTGGCTAAAATCTTGCCCAGTATGGCGACTAAAATCTTTTGCCTAGGAAGGCGGCTAAAATCTTTCGTCCAGGGCGGCTAACAGTGTACGCACGGTCCTGTCTTAATTTTATGTTTGTTTTTTGTAGAAAATCCCTTAATTTTTGTGATGAAAAAGTGGTAATCTTTTACATAATACATTTGCTCGCGACATATAATGATTTCTTTTTTTCTTGTACATTTCACCAACACACAGAAGTTTTAACTTATCTTTACAACAAGAATTAGGTGCCCATTATTTCTTATCTTGTTCATCTACTTGGCTAAAGTACAATTGCTAAGCAGTCTTTATTCGCGGCGTAAAAGTGCATCAATGTCTTTTTCAAAGTTGATTCACCACACACATAATAAAAAGAATAGAGTTCGCTAACATAACCATTGGACATTTTTCAGATATTTTTGAGATAAATATGGCAGATTCAAACGAAATGCATGCTAAAATACAAAGAAATAACTATTTTCATGCACCGAAAAAGAAGTTTCAATTGTCATCGCGTTGAGTGAAAGCAAAGTCTTTCGGGATCATTAACGCCGTCTGTTTATTTAAAATTTATGAAAGTAAATTCTTTTGCTGCACTCTTGTTATATGTTTTTTTTTTTTTTTTTTTTTTTAGTAAGTAACAAAAATGCGTCTGTGTATCAATCACATATAAAGGAATAAAGAATACAATTATTATTGTTATAAGACAGTCTATATAATCCTAAAATTGCGAATCGAATTCTAAAAAACTGTAGGGGGGCAGAATATATTTGCAAACATATTCCTGTTCATCACCTTAAATGAATACGAAACACATAATGCATAAGTGCTAACTAATTTAATTTATTCCGTGATATTTTTAGGACCCGCCCTTTTATCACACCACTTATCTTAGAGAGTTCTTTATATTTATTCCTTATTAAATAATGGAGATATAATTACTCCTCAAAAACAGTGATGTGAAAAGAGGGCTGTTACTAACAACATTACGTAATAAGTTTTAAAAGTTGGTAAATATGCTAATCGGGGTTCTCATCATGGGAAATTCGGATACCAGAAATTTTATATAGTATTTTTAAAAATAGATATGAACGAAAGTAAAGAATTAATCATATTTAAAACAGCTCTATCAAAATAGTGATAGTCAAGTTTCCTATTATAAAATCTCTAATGGAAACGTATGTAAGAGAAACAGCAAATCCGTATTTTTTTTTTTTTTTTTAATCTGATATATTATTTTCTCAGATTTGAAATTAAGAAAATTCTTTCCACATATTGGTTTAACTAATGCATTAGATTTATTATTTCGTCGTACAATATAAATCAAAGAGTTTCGTATATTTAAAGCAGTAGTTACTTTTTTTTCATCCCCAGAAGTGAAACTAAACGGCGCAAATAATATCCGGACAAAATTAAATAAAAATATATAACTATACTCATATCCCCATTAGTATGCCAAATTAAATTAAATTTCCGTTAGTTGAAAACATTCATGTATTTTAAATTATACTAATATAGCGAAATAAAGAAGTCTATAAATATTTTCTAATTCCAGAATGATTTGTGCCAGATTTAGAAAAGAAAATTTCTAACGACTGAATACATTAATGGTGTAGGATGTTTAATATTACAAAATAGAAAATGTATCATATATAGTTCCTTACAGGAATTCAATTTAAACAGTTTTATATCTGTTTGTAGTTTTTTTTTTTATTATCTATTTTTACTGTCGTTCCTCCAGCAGTTAATTACGTTATTGATATCTGCTCAACTTTCCTAACTGTCTATGTTTAAAAGCTATTATCAATGAAAAATATTACTCTTTGGGATATTTAACCTTTAGTAAAAAATGTTACAGTTATTTTTATAGAAAAGAAAGTATTTATAATCAAGAAAAAATTGTTATAAGTTATTTAAAGTGTTTTCTGCCGTGTCCAATTCTTAAAACACATTACAGAGGAAATTAAATATACATGGAATATCATTTCTATTTGAACTAACCACAATAAACTGATGTATATCGGAATTTTGTGGGTTCGACTATTGCAGACTTTCAAGTATTACTAATTAGTTTTGATGGTTTTATGTTACAAAAAATAGAGTTTGCAAAATTTCTAGTTAAGAAATAAAAATATCGGGTAGTTATGGACCAAGGGGTAATGTGGAATAGCTACATGAGGGAAATATGAAATACATATTTCCTTAAAGGATAATATGGACTAGAATATAATAGTATTATATTTATAGGATAGTATAATTATATTAATAGGATAGTATGTATTTACAGAAAATCATGTAAATAATTTCAGTATAAACATTTTGTTTTAAAATTACTACTGGAAACAAACAGTATTGAAAAAAATTAACAACATTCAAATTTTACAGAACTCGCAAATAATATGAAATATTTGATATTCCATATTACAAGAATCGCCATCTTGAAGAATAAATCAACGTCAACCACCTGTTGGTAGAGATAAGTTCACGGAAAACAAACTACTAATTAAATCGGCTTCCTTTCCGGAAATGATGCTAGGTTTTCACTCTACTTCATAAATCACAGAATTCGTAATACTTGCCGCCAAAAAAGTCTGAATCTTGGTAAACCAAAGAAGTTTTATGATTTAAAAAAAAAAAAAAAAAATGTTATTTCATTGATACAAGGAGAACTACTATTCATATTTGAGGCCCAATGAAAACGTTTGAGGTGGTTACGATAGGCTGTGGCACCGTGCCACTGAGATGTAACGGTATTACATTTTATCCAACTATTCCATATTCCCACCGTCCCTCTCATAATGTATATATATATATATATTATTTACATGTTAATTAAAGTATATTTGTATAAAAAAAGAGGGGGGGGGGGGGCAAAGGCAGAACTAAAAATTATAGCAAAATTATATAATTTTGAATAGAAAGTTATAAAATGTATAAGAGTTTAAGATAAGTGGGCGTGGTTAACAAAAAGAACAAATGTTAATTAAATACAACAACGACGAATTGAATTATCGGAAAAACATTTGTTAAAATAACACTTCATGTGAAAAACACCCTTCCGCTTCCTCTTTAATGGGTGGGGGCAGCAGAACAGACAATTATTACAATATATATATACAAAAGTTAATTAATCAAAGTTAATAGCACCAAGTGTTTGTGTCCCCGGAAATTGCTACCATATTTTTTAACAGTGATATTATTGATAGTTTTATGGTAAGATTTAGCAATTAAATGTAACCAAATATACAATTCGTAATTACTGGTGGAAAGTAAAATAAAAAACCCGGAACGCAAACACCCCTGTAACACCAAAGAAAAAATAAAATTCGCATGCTACAGTTTTGGTAACGTTAAACAATTCTTCGTCAATGCAGAATAGAAATAAAAATTACTGCCAAATACTATAATATAACATGGAAGCAGATTTCGAAGCCAGATTAATCAACCAATAGAATCGTATAGATTTTGGTGAGGTTAACAGATGCACTTTTTTAATTTGTCTATTTGAACCTTAATGTCAATTTACTCTTCTGTATGCAACTGATGCTTAATTTAGAAATAGTTAAACCAATATAAATAATTCAAACTAGAAAAGTGTGTCTAATGCGGAAAATGTTTAAATTTTAGATATTGTTTTATTCGGTTCGTTTTTTATAACATTAAATTATCAAAAGGCGTAACGATCGTAAATAAATATTACTGGTGTTATAATAGTTCATAAACTAAATCAAAGAATTAAAACCCAAATAAACTACTTCGTCAGAAACGCCAAAAGAAAAATATTTGCGTTTTTGACGTAGTAGTTTATTGGGTTTTAATATTCCAACGCCAAGTGCCCTGTTATTATTTAAATCATAGAATGTTAAATTACGTCTTTTTGTATTACATAAATCGTGTAAATGAGATTTTTAAAAACTTTTTTCTTAAAATTTAAATACCAAAAATGCACAAATCTAAAACTTGTTATCCTAAAAAGTGTTACAAGCTATTTATATGAAACTCCAAAACTAAATAATCCCATCATTTTATTTATTTATTTATTTATTTTTTTTTTTCTGAAATGAAATTAATTATTTTTAAAGTTTACTATATTTAAATCAAAAAATGAATCATGAATTTTATGTAATGTGTGATTTACTCGTTTCACTTAAATGGATCAGTATTGTTACAAATATTTTACAATAAAATATTATTATACTGCAAACAAAAAAGCTGTAATAAAAAAAATAAAATAAAATAATTCTGTTTCAAATAACTTATAAATGCTTCTCCATAATCTGAATTTAGCTTTATTTGTACTGGCAAAGCTATTTTAGGAGCACTAGACTAAATATTAGGGGGACCGGAAAATAATGTCGTTTTGAATTAAAATACTGACATCGGAAATTTATCCTGGATAAAATTTAAGATATTCTTAGGTAACTTATAAAATGGTTATTTGTAAAGTACCATGTAAACACTGTTAAACAAAAATTTCCGGTTTCATTTTATTAATTCAAAACGACATTATTTTCCGGTCCCCCTAATACACATAAAACATATTCTTTTACAATATAAAATAATAACTTTCCTTTAAAATAAAATGATGTACACACCTGACAATCTCTCTACTATGGCTTTTGTTCTCAAGCAAACTTTTCAGTGAAATCTTCTCTTAACAGATTAAATATACAAAATTAAAATATAAGAGGCTTAAAAATCAAATTTTCATTTTCAAAAAAATTCATAGGTACATAATACTTTAAGTAAATGCAAACAATTGTAAAGAGAGACAAATAGTGTTAGAATTCCATTTTTTTTTTTTTTTTAATAGATAAATCTCATATCTCATCTTTTCATTTAAAACAAAAATTTAATCGTAAGTCGTGAAATCTGAAAATAAATTAAAATTCTTATATAATTTTAGAATTTAATTATCTCTTTCTTCTCTACAGAAATTTAATATTACATTTCTTTAAAATTTATTTTAAGTTATGAGATATTTTCAGTAATTTTTTTCTGTAGAAATGTTTCTTTAATAGAATATTATGGTACTTTTGAAATATGTTAACTGGAATTTTATTTTTATTTTTATTTTTTTTTTTAATTTGTCGATCACAGGATTGACACAGGTGACATATTATTGTACTTTTAAAATATGTTAACTGAAAATTTATTTATTTTTTATTTATTTATTTTTATACATTTATTTAATTATTTATTTTGTCAATCACAGGATTGACACAGGTGACATTTTTTATATTCTTTTTGTGCCAATATTTTCAAAAAATAAATTGTGTAGTATATATAAGCAGGTAAATTAAATAAGCACTTTGAATGCAAAAATTTATTATAAATATTATGTTATAGTAATAGTGGTACGAAATCAATATTTAAAAAAAAAGTGACCTGTGGCAGTCTTGATTCCAGAGATACAAACATTTTAATTTATTCCGGAGCATTTTTAGCCCCGCCTTTTCATACCACGTTTTTTTTTTTTTTTTTTTTTTTTTTTTTTTAAGGAGCAATTTTTCTTATTTTATCATAGTTATATATTGGAGCAAAATATTCTATAAATAAAGTGGTGCTATTTAAAGCTGGGGCTAGAAATGTTCCGGAATAAATTAAAATGTTGACAGTTATGCTTGATTCACCTAAACCAGAGAACAAAGTCTCCACCCTTTTTTCAGGACATTTTCAAAGATCAGAAATTTTCGACTTTTTTCAAACAGTATTTTTATACAATATTTTTTATCCTATTTAACCCCGACATATCACTATAAAAATACATTAAATATTTCCATATGAAAATAGTGGTACCAGTAACTACGAAAATTTCTCATCATTGAAAGTGTCCTGAAAAACGGGGGGAGACATCGAGCTCAGCTTAAACAAAATTAATATTATTGCATTTTTCAAATTTTCTTTTAAATTTTTAAAATACAGATTCTGAATGGGTATTTAAAAATCAAAATTTATACCTTTTTAAATATAGTATGGAGATTTAATCAGGAGTTCAGTTTTTAATCATATAGAGAATAGAACATTTAATTTTCTGCTTAATTTGATAAAACTGAAAAGGTCGTTACTTAAAGTTATTACTTGAGGATTCATTAAATAAAATAATGTTTGAAGCGGAAAGAAAAGATAAGCGTAAAATCAGATATAATAATATTTAAACTTCAAGAAAAATATCTGTTTAGGCTTTGATGTATTACAGTAAAATTATTTTGATTTTAAATTGAGGTTAGATAATTACAGTTGAGAATTTTTGTATTTAAAAAGTATTTGCGTTTGTAAAATTTCCATGTCAGTGGATAATTCATAGTTAAACAAAAATCTCATATTATCATATAATTGAATTAATATTTTGTAATACAAAGCTACTCTTATTAATTCTGATTCATCCATTTATTTTATTTTATTTTTAAATGTGGCGGATGTTAGTTTGAAAATTTAATAATAATGCCATACATATACAGAGCTGCCAATCTAATCCGGCAAATTGTTAGTACCGCCCCATTTTCTACACCACTTAAATTTTAGATTTGTTTTCTTCATTCATCGAAATTTAATACTATAAGTACGGATTGGACATTAAGGGTTAAGATAACGAGTTCTGTTATGTAAACCTATGTTAAAACAATTCAACTTTGATTTCGGAACAGCTTTAATTGACAAATAATTCTATGTGAAAGGGGCTGCCGCCCCCTCAACCCCCATTTCATTATTGTACCTGCATTTATAGAGAATTCAAATCTGTTATTTAGTTCAAAAGTTCATTTAAAATAATTTAGAAAACCTTCACACTCATCATTCTTTGAAACTTATCACTCTTGAACAAACTTTTCTAGTTATAAACGTATTCACTTCAAATTACACAATTTGTTATCGCCTGAAATTATTTGTTTTTAATTTATTCTAACAGACACAGGCAAAGATCAAACTATTATAAAATTTGACTTAGGCATTCAGGAAGCCACAAAACGTGTAAATATACAAGAAACAAATCGATGAATATTTAGCTTAAAAAAAAATAATAAAAAAACTTTACCATATAGGCTTTGAGGAATTAATTTGAATTCCTGAGAATCTTTCCTGGACGTGGTAAAATATTATATGATATAGTACGTTATAGCAAAGCACTTCTCCTAAGAAATAAAAAAGAATATTATGGCTTAAATATTGGCAGCCCTATACATCATCTGAAAGTTATGTACACATCATATGGTGCACATAAATATAATCCTATATTATTAACACGCGGCACAATCTGAAATACACTTCCATCAATTTTCAAGTATTGCCGCATTATAATCTAGTTCTTTTGTGCAGCCCTGTAAACGAACAGTGAGTGATTTCTATACATTATTCTACATAAAACATGTTTTTACGCATATAAAAATATTCTGGTGTGTCACTCACACGACTTTTTCTTACGCTGAAATTTAATACTATAAATACAGGTTGGAGATTAAGTGGTAAGATAACCAGTACTGTTATGTAAACCTATGTTAAACAATTCTAATTAGGTTTCGGCAGAGTTTTATATGATAATTAGTTCTGTGTTAGGGGACTACGCCCCCCCCCCTCAACACCCCGTTTCATTAATGTACTTGCATTTATATAGAATTTAATTCGGTTATTAAAAAATAAATCTGTTTTTAAAAAATAATTTATTCAAATTATTATTTAAAAAAATTATCGACGATTTCCATATTAGAGAAGTAGTATGACACAAAATATCCAAAAAAAAAAAAAAAAAAAAGTTGAATTTATTCTCAATATTACATTATAAAAAAAAATATAAAATGTTAAAAAGGAAAAAAAAATTGATAACTTTATTTTAAATTATCGCAGATCGATGGTTCAACCATCCGTTTTAAAGGTATTGGCGAGCTCTTTTGAAAGATACCCATCATGAAAATTTACTCCCCTCGAGGGGGGGACTTCTCCCCCAAGGGGGGAGGCGAGGTACCTACATACACAATTTTTTTCCCAGTTGACTATCTCTATTACAAAAAATATATATTCGTTTCATTTGGTTTAGTGCACTCTAGTGTTAAACTCTACTTACATGCAATTTCCCCCATAGACGTAATGTATTTGAATACTTTTGAATGTCCCTGTGCACGAACCATTTGCTTGATCTTAATGAAAATTTTAGTGTTGCATCCTCATATGATATAAATTTAGAATACCAAGTTTGGACTTTTCTGCCATAATTTGTTTTTGAGATATGCTGATAACACAGACAGACACACACACACAGACAGACGCGCACACAGACACAAACACAAACACACAGACATACACATAGACTCTAAAAACTTTATTTCCGTATTCAGGAGACATCAAAACGTGTAAATATAACAAAATCTCACTTTCGAAAATTTGACCCAAAAATAATACTTTCTCTTACCTTATGGGTAAAAGAAAGTAAAAATATATTCGTTTCATTTGGTTTAGTGTAGTCAATAGATGTTAAACGCTACTTACCTGCAATTTCCCCCATAGACGCAATGTATTTGAATTCTCTTGGGTGTCCCTGTACACGAACCATTTGCTTGATTTCAACGAAAAGCTTAGTATAGCATCCCTATATGATACACATTTAGAATACCAAGTTTGAACTTTCTGCTATAATTTGTTTTTGAGATATACTGATAACAGACTGACACACACACACAGACCAACCGCTAAAAACACTACTTCTAGATTCAGGGCACCTCAAAGCATGTAAATATAACAAAAACACAATTTCAAAAATTTGACTCAAAAACAATGCTTTCTGTACCGCCTTATGGGTAAGAGAAAGTAAAAAAGAAATAAGGATGATTGGTTGCATGTTCGTGGTTTACAATTTTAGTGATACGCAGTAAAGATAAAAACATCTAATTTCTTATTAAACGTAATTACGGGAAAATAGGTGTTATTATATTTAGCCTCTTTGAAGATTCGGTGGAAACAGTTTTTTATAGAAGCGCTTGGTATTTTGAGCACCTGCGGAAAAGTGAAACATTAGAATGTTTCGAAGAACTTCAAGGTGCGGAGACTAAATTGCGTGAATAAAGCAAAAGCGATAGTGGCAACCAGTGCGTTTAGTATATATATTCCATGGCGTTGTATTAATTGTGAAAAAGGATACAACATAGCAATAAAAAAGAAAGAAAAATGTTGGTCAGAGGGAAAATTTTCCGGATAGAAAGGATGACAATAGATACTAGGAGCACAAATCTTTGATAGAGGAAGTTTGAGAAAAAATTATTTTGTGAAAATGAAGGTCTTTTTTCGCAATGGGTTTTAAAGCGGTCTCACATAAAACAAAAGAGATGGCATGTTGAAAAGAACTAATGCTACTGTCCTCCGCTAAATTGCTACAAAAGTTTCAAGATTTTTTTTTTTTTTCGGGGGGTGGGGGTGGGGGGGAGACGATATTGTCAATATTGCGAAATTATGTTTGAGAACTTTTTCGAATTGCCATAGGAGACAAGAGTAGGAGTACCAACCCCAGACTTGAAAGATTTCACATGCATCACATACATTTAGTATTTTTCATATTTACGCATCAAATTTTTATTCTTTCTTTAAAAAAAAAATAATAATAACGATAATATTATGAAACCTTGTTTTTTATTTATTTCTAGAAAAACTTCACGATGCTAACGATATCCAACTTTTCTGCTTTTATATTCTTACAAATTTTGAACTCTTAAAATATACATCCTATGGTATAATTCAATATAGCAATAGAATTTTTTATTAAAAAAGAATATAAATTTTTTTCATTGATTCAAGTTATTAAGCATTTAGAAAAAAATCCATTGCAGAACGAAAATAAAAATAGGCGAAAAAGAAGAAAAATGTACACCGGTTTCACAAATTCATAAAATGAATTTTTAATAAAATATTAAAGAAGTGTTTTATAGTTTCTAATAAAGATGAAAGATGATTTATACATTGACTCCTTTCAAAAATAATTTTTTAAACAAAAATGCTTGATCTTCGAAATCAATTAATACATAAATACATCCTCAGTAGTATTAATTCTATAGCGACAGGATTGTTTTCGTATAGTTAGCTAAAATTATAATTAAAGCGATTTATATGAAATACTACAATTTTAATGGGAGAGGAAAATCAAAAACTTCGTGAAATTAGATTGTGCAATTTTCTGCCACTTAAGCTTAGTTGCCAACTTTTAAAACTTATTACATAACTTTGTTATTATTCGCTGTTTTCTACGCCATTATCTTTGTGGAGTTCTAAATATCTCCAACATATAATTAGGAATAAATGTGAAGAAAATTAATCTTCAAGAAAAGTGGTGTGAATAAAGGGTTGGACCTAAGAATGTTGTCTTGTGGAATAAATTCAATAATTTGGCTGCTAAGGTTAAGAAAAACAATCAAGATTGTTATACAATAAGTTAAATATTTTACTTATTCGAAGTGTTTAATTAAGGATTAAATATTGCTGTTGTAATTTGATATTTATTTAAAATAATCTTTAAGCACTAATTAAAATTACGTATTTTGTAAAAAGTCTTGCCTTATATTTTTAAACAAAAATTACTAATATTACTAATTATTAATTAATCAGTCCATTTTTAATAAATACTTTGCGATTAAAATAAACAATTAATTTTATTTTATTCAACCACAAAAATCTAAATAACGTTCTAAAGAATCTCTAATCAAATTCTTCTTACGCCTTGAATAGGTTATTTTACAAAACATTCAATGAATTCTGGTTTATTTAATGTTAAGGAAAACTTTTCAATTATCTTTATAATTGTTTAGTTCTTTACCATAGTTTCTTTTTTTATAAAAGAGACTTTTTATCATATATTTTCCATAAAAAGAGTAAATAATCGAAACACAGCAAAATAAAACTAATTCCGAATTCTCTGGCATCAATCCATAAAAATATTTTATTTCTCAAGATTACTTTCCCCAATCAATCAAGAAGTCATTAAACAAAATCCTGTTACGTAAATGAAGTGGAAACATATAAAAGTGGAAGACATAAACAAAAATTTAAATCTCTATAAACATTTTCCAAAGCGGTTTTAAGAAACTTTTATGGGATGAGCTGTTTAAAATGTAACAAAGAAACTCAAATGCATAGTAAATAACTTCTTTATAGCAATTTTTATGTATTTATTTGATTGCAGAAATGTTAACGGTATCTGAATAAAATCTTTTAAATGGAGGATATTTCAAATAAATTTACATCTTTTAATGTTTCTGGAGCATTTTATTGGAATTTAAAAACATAAGAATAATAGGTGGTGTTTTTAAAACAATTTTCATTTAACTTCCCCTGCTAAAATTTTTTGGAGTTTTTAATTGACTTTATAATTTTTGTTTTTAAACAACATTCACAGTTTATAAGTGTATAAATTTCCAATTACTACAAAATTTGTTTAAAATAACATTTTTCAGACTGGAAAAAATATAAGATATACTGAGAAACAGTTTTTTTATGAAATTTAAAAAGTAAAATAAAATAAAATAAAAGTCAACAGAATAGACTGGTACTTATACAATTATAATGTTGCTACTCAGAGAGTGCGAAAAAAATGCAGAAATTTTGCATGTTTCTGGATGGAGGAAAAAGAAACACAAATTTTACATGTTAAACGTCTTTAAAGAACTGTACATTCTAACTAGCAGCACTTCAAGCCAATAATTCTGAAACATATGAAGAAGTTATGAAAATATATAAGCAGGATTCAAACTCTGTAATTATATATAGAAGGAAAAACCAAATATCTATAAAAAATTAGGGACTGTTTGTATTTACCTCTATAACAAAGTTCTAAAACCTGAAGCTTTATATTTAAATAAAAAGTAAACAAATAAATAAATGATGAAATACTAATGCTTGTAAAAGGTTTTAGTAGATTAATAAAACAGGCATCGGTTTTAGAAGAATTTCTCGCCTACATAATAGTTCACTGTATGTTTTCTGATATTTGTTTCAACAAATATAGAATTCTTTTGTAACTAACCCTTTAACAGTCATATTTAATTTTATTTCTCCAGTCAGAGTTTCCAAATTTAGGGACTTTTTCATTTAGTATCCCCCACTAAATTTTAACTGTAACGGTTGCCTAATTATTTCAAAGGTTATTCGTCCATTATGTATATCTAATATCACTGGTCAAAATTATTGGTGATCGTTGAATAAAAGAATCCCTAAATTTGGTAACACTGTTTAGAGAGCTTTAGAGCATTAGGGCCTGTAAGTGTTAAATAACTTTTGAATATATTTATTTGTATCAAGAATGTCTCAAAGGGTGTTTTAAGAAAAGTGTCGTTAAAGCTCGTGCCATTTTTTGGGAAATGATTTCAAATGTTAATACTCATTATTTTATTGGCAACCGCAACTCTTTCTATAGCTATCCAAATTTTAACTAAACAGATGCCAGCAGAGAATGAAAAAGTAAATAACTCAAACCATCCAAAAGCACTGCATAAATTGAATTTTATTAACTAAATTTAATCCCTGTTCTAAATATATAATTTTTCCCTTTTAAATTAATTTAAACTTGTATTTCAGAAAAGGTTAATATTATTTCACTTTTTATGTTAAAAGGGATTTTAATCAAACTCTATATCAGCAACAACATGTGTCATGAAAAAGTTTGATGTTTATACTCTTGATACAGACATGACGTAATAAATATGTGGATCCTGGTGACTGAGTGGGAGGATAAGGGCAAGTCTTTCTCTTCACACTCTTTGTTGACTCCTGGGTCCTGGTTCTATTACTGGCACTCCTCTGGTTGCTACTTCCAGTTCTTCATGTTGTTATTCTGATCTCATCTTAAGGAAGAAAAGCGTGTTTTGAATCAAGCATATGCGTCGGATAAGTGTCTTTTTTCCCCAAAACTTATTTAACAAGTAAAAGCCATATTTTTAGTGGGTGTGTCATTATTTGCTTATCAGGGATCGTACTCTCCGCCCTTTTTCCAGCTCATTTTTAGGGATGAGACCTCTTCATCTTTTATTCCACCACTAAATTTATACAGAAACCTTTACGGTATTTTTTATAATAATGTGTCCTGTTTAAATAGGATATAGATTGTTGTATGAAAATAGTGGTAGCAAAAAAGACGGAAATTTATCATTCCTGGCAGTAACCTGGGTAAACAGCGAGTAGTACCAACTCTAACCATTTATTCTTAGTCATACCAACTTGCAACGTTAACTCCAATGTCGCTTCACCTACTTTAAACAAACACGTATATCATAATTGCGGCATTAGTAATTAAACTTATTTAAAATAAATTAATAAATGTCGTTAAATAATTCTCATAAACTACTATATGGACTAAGCCAGAAATGCCTACATTTATTCCGGAGCATTATTAACCCCCGCCTCGTTTTAATACCACTTTTCTTGGATGGTATTTTTCTTCATATTTAAACATAATTAATCATTGAAGAAAGTTTCACTAAAAGTAAAGTAGTGTAAAAAAAAAAAAAAAAAGAACGAGTACTATTAGTGCTTTTGAATAAATTAAAATGTTTTCTTATTTGCTAAGATGTTCCCATCCAAATTATACTTCTGGAGGTTACCGAAACGGAGAAGCCATTTCCTTCGTGGATGATCAAAATTGTAATGGCATGTCTTCGGACCATCCTTAGGGGTGCGTCCCAGACGTAACTGCACCTTTTAACTACCGATAAATTTTAATTATATATTTTATTTTACTTAATCAGTGAAAACCGTTACTGAGTTTGTTGATTAGTTAAAATAAATATTTCTATTAAAAATTTCCGGTAGCCAAAAAGTGCTAAGTAGGCAACTATGGTCCCAACCGTCGCCAATTACCCATGACACAGTATTCTTCGACCACTTTTCATAAAAACATGGAAGCCTTTGGGCATGTGCTGATTGAACGAGTCCAGTGTTAAAATAGGGGTGACAGTCATCTGATTCAATGAAAATAAGTGATAACACAGAGCGCATAATTACTGGATGTTTTCAAAATCTCAACCTGTCGGTCAAATTGGCACCCCTCCAACTTTTTGGACTCATCCTCACTTTTGGGAAACGTGGCTACACTATACTAGTGCGACGTCCCAATCAACAATCAATATTTGCTAATCTAATGTTAGTTTACTGATTCAATGCTTTTCAAATCGTATCTGAAACTAAATTGTCCATAACATTGATTTATCCGTAGCAGAGCTACTTTTTTATTTGTATTTATTTTTTATTTTGTATAAACAATACCGACGTTATTTAATTTTGTTAAACCAAAAATACTTACACTAGTTTTAAATTCATAATTCATAATATCACAAAAAAAAAAAAAAAAAAAAAAAAAAAAGTTGCACTTCGGGAGTGCCGACAGAAGTGAAAACGTGAACAATTACGTGTGTATTTCTTTAATCGTCAGGAAATATTTTATTTTGTAGGAAATACTTTTAAATGAAGTGTTTTTTTATTCATTAATATAAACTACTAATACAAAAATTATATTAAAATTTTATTTAATGCGCTAACTGCAATAGAGACAGTGTCCGAAGATGAGAGAAGTCGTGTAGAGCCGCACCAGATTGTAAAAACGTGAGAAAAATGACGGCTTTGGCCTTTCTCACGGTTTTGTGAGGTCTAAATGGAATAGAGACAGTGTCCGGAAATGAGAGAAGTCGTGTAGAGCCGCACCAGATTGTAAAAACGTGAGAGAAATGGCGGCTTTGGCCTTTATCACGGTTCTGGGAAGTCTAACTGCAACGTTTCAGGCTGCAATCTTTAAGAGACTGCGGCCGGAGATGAGAGAAGTCGTGTAAAGCCGCACCAGATTGTAAAAACGTGAGAAAAATGGTGGCTTTGGCCTTTCTCACGGTTTTGTAAGGTCTAACTGGAATAGAGACAGTGTCCAAAAATGAGAGAAGTCGTGTAGAGCCGCACCAGATTGTAAAAACGTGAGAGAAATGGCGGCTTTGGCCTTTATCACGGTTTTGTGAGGTCTAACTGCAACGTTTCCGGCTGCAATCTATAAGAGACAGTGTCCGGAAATGAGAGAAGTCGTGTAGAGCCGCACCAGATTTTAAAAACGTGAGAAAAATGGCGGCTTTGGTCTTTCTCATGGTTCTGTGAAGTCTAACTGCAACGTTTCCGGCTGCAATCTTTAAGAGACTGTGTCCGGAGATGAGTGAAGTCGTGTAGAGCCGCACCCGATTGTTAAAACGTGAGAAAAATGGCGGCTTTGGCCTTTGTCACTGTTTTGTGAGGTCTAACTGCAAAAGAGACAGTGTCCGGAGATGAGAGAAGTCGTATAGAGCCGCACCAGATTGTAAAAACGTGAGAAAAATTGCGGCTTTGGCCTTTCTCACGGTTTTGTGAGGTCTAACTGCAACGTTTCCGGCTGCAATCTTTAAGAGACAGTGTCCGAAGATGACAGAAGTCGTGTAGAGCCACACCAGATTGTAAAAACTTGAGAAAAATGGCAGCTTTGGGCTTTCTCACGGTTTTGTGAGGTCTAACTGCAATAGAGACAGTGCTCGGAGATGAGAGAAGTCGTGTAGAGCCGCACCAGATTTTAAAACAATATACAGTATATATAATTACTAATACTTCACATTAGCAAGTTAATTGTATGATACATTATTTGTATCATACAAGGATGGAAAGCGTTTCGATGACGCGAATTCAATGATTTTTGTTCACCCAAAAGTTTTCACTTCAAATGGAAAGGGTCAGCTGACGATGACGGGAGTTCAAAGATTTTTCTTCACCCAAAAGTGCTCAACGCGCCTAAAGAAGTTTTAACTTCAAAAAAATCGTTTAATACTTATTCGAAGAAGTTGGGATTTTTGAAGTGAAAACTTCTTTAGGCGCGTTGAGCACTTTTGGGTGAAGAAAAATCTTTGAACTCGCGTCATCGTCAGCTGACGCTTTCCATTTGAAGTGAAAACTTTTGAATGAACAAAAATCATTGAACTCACGTCATCGTCAGCTGACTTTTTCCATCCTTGTATGATACAAATAATGTATCATACAATTAACTTGCTAATGTGAAGTGTTAATAATTATATACTGTATATTGTTTTAAAATCTGGTGCGGCTCTACACGACTTCTCTCATCTCCGGACACTGTCGCTATTGCAGTTAGACCTCACAAAACCGTGAGAAAGGCCAAAGCCGCCATTTTCCCCACGTTTTTACAATCTGGTGCGGCTCTACACGACTTCGCTCATCTCCGGACACTGTCTCTATTCCAGTTAGACCTCACAAAACCGTGAGAAAGGCCAAAGCCGCCATTTTCCTCACGTTTTCACAATCTGGTGCGGCTCTACACGACTTCTCTCATCTCCGGACACTGTCTCTATTCCAGTTAGACCTCACAAAACCGTGAGAAAGGCCAAAGCCGCCATTTTTCTCACGTTTTTACAATCTGGTGCTGCTCTACACGACTTCTCTCATCTCCGGACACTGTCTCTTAAAGATTGCGGCCGGAAACGTTGCAGTTAGACCTCACAAAACAGAAGGCCAAAGCCGCCATTTTTCTCACGTTTGTACAATTTGGTGCGATTCTACACCACTTCTCTCATCTCCGGACACTGTCTCTATTGCCGTTAGCGCATTAAATGAAATTGTAATATAATTTTTGTAGTAGTAGTTTATATTAATGAATAAAAAAAACTCTTCATTTAAAAGTATTTCCTGCACAATAAAATATTTCCTGACGATTCAAGAAATACACACGTAACTGTTCACGTTTTCACTTCTGTCGGCACTCCCGGAGTGCAAATGTTTTTTTTTTTTTTTTTTTTTTTTTTTTGAGATATTAATTCATAAACAGTGACAAATGCAAAAATCGAGAACTTAATGATATATTTAGTCTATTTATTTTCATTTTATTGACAATAATTTGTTCGATTATCTAAGTGTGTACTTTAATATTTTTTGAACTCTGTATCACTGAATTATTTTGCTGTAATTTAATACATATCTATTATCTATATATTAATAGGCAAGCATAAAATTTGTAGTCCCTTTTTAACATATTAATTATGGAAGTAGAGGGTTGAAAATGGTATCATTCGAAAGGTATGGTTAGCCGGAAGGTGCGAATACAAATATTATTTTCTTACGATGTCAAGAAGGTATTTAAAAATACTTTTAATTTTATGCATTTTCCCCCATCATACACGTATTCCTTTACATTAAAAATACCTAAAAGTGGAAAGTTGTTCAATCTGGCAATTTCATAAAACTCAAATAAAACCATAGACACAGTAATTTGTATAGCATCCTTATACGCAAGCGAAGTGATGACGTCACTGGCCGTCCGTGGAACCACAAAAAAGATTTCCTAAGGATTTGATTTATGAGAAATCATTTTTTTATTTCCTAATTTATTTATGATCTAATTTCTTTCTTTTTTGTTTTATGATTTATGTCAGTAATTTAAAGAGATATTAGCCGTACGATAAATTTCATATTTGTGTATTAATATGTAAATAATATATAATATTTAATTTTTGAAACTTCAAATGTTCTTTGTTATTTGTCTTTTGGCAACAAAAAGGGACTTTATTTATTTATTAGTGCTAGAGGCCTATTTCAGTCGGTACAGTTGTCGAATTTTTATAATACACTCTTAATTAGTGCTAGAGGCCTATTTCAGTCGGTTTATTGAATGGGGATTTATTGAATGAAGTCCCCCCCCCCAAGGCACAACTTTGACATGAGTCCCCCCCAAGGTACCCCTATTTCAGTCGGTACAGCGTTGTCGAATTTTTATAAGTCACTCTTAATTAGTGCTAAGGGCCTATTTCAGTCGGTTTATTGAATGGGGATTTATTGAATGAAGTCCCCCCAAGGCACAACTTTTACATGAGTCCCCCCCCAGGCCCAACTTTGACATGAGTCCCCCCCCCCAAGGTACCCCTATTTCAGTCGGTACAGCGTTGTCGAATTTTTATAATACACTCTTAATAGTGCTAAGGGCCTATTTCAGTCGGTTTATTGAATGGGGATTTTTTGAATGAAGTCCCCCCAAGGCACAACTTTGACATGAGTCCCCCCCCCCAGGCCCAACTTTGACATGAGTCCCCCCCAAGGTACAACTTTGACATGAGTCCCCCCAAGGCCCAACTTTACATGAGTCCCCCCCCAGGCCCAACTTTGACATGAGTCCCCCCAAGGTACAACTTTGACATGAGTCTCCCCCAAGGTACAACTTTGACATGAGTCCCCCCCCAAGGCACACCTTTGACATGAGCCCCCCCAAGGCACACCTCCCCCTCATTGGGAAAAAGAGAAAAAACGTTATTTTGCGGCTATAAGACATTTTGGAATTCCAACGTTATTTGTTACGATATCTGCAGCTGAAACACATTGGTTTGATTTAATGAACACTTTATCATGGAATTTAGATCGTCACGAATTAACTAAAGAAGAATTTGTCGATATTAACAAGTTTAGCAGTAGGCCTCTGGCACTAAATTAAAATCTGTCAATGTCAGATTTTCATGTTTTAAATAATGAAATAATGTCGTGTCTGTATATTTTTTATTTATTTAAATATTTGGTTCTTTTATCGTTTGAAATTAACTATTTTTTTTAAGTGCATTTATTGCTAGCTTTTGCGGGTATAAGAAGCAAGTAGAAGATACGGAGAAACTTTTGATTTCCGGTTTTCGATGAAATTACACGTTTTGAGATTTCCTTGCATTTCAATTAACTGAAATTGACTACTGATTTTTATTTTTTAAAAAGTGGATTTATTATTCTTTCCTTTGCATATATAAGTAGAAAATATAAGATTCAGAAAAATTTTAGATTTTCGGTTTTCGATAAAAATACACGTTTTGAAATTTCCCGAACTCAATTCGACCATTTTTGCAAAATATCTTTCTTTTTGAGTTCAAACTCTGTACTTTATGAACGTATCGAATTAATTTAACAGAATTTGATATTTGGTTTGACCTTGGTTTGACATGGTACCGATTAGCTTTTGGGCTGTATTACCCAACAAGGGGCGTTTTCACGTTGCGATTTTCTCTCATTTCAGGAAAGACTAACATCTACAGAGAGAAATAGTTATATTAAGTAAAACTCTGTTGATTCAGTTAGATTGCATATCGGCAAACAATTGCCGCAGCCGTGTTGCAATTTAACTGCGTTTAGGACAAGGCAATAACTTTGCTTTGCCTTGCTTTGCAAAAAAATGGTCGAGTTTCGACCACTGGGCGATACTAGTTTGGTTAATTATTCTAAACTTAATTTAGTTAGCCAGTATTAAATTTTAGAAAGAAAGCAGTTGCTACACAGCGAAATTTTTTTGATAGAAACCGAGTATAGTTGCAAACTTAGCACCTAGCAACCGGAAAATTTTAATGATTTTTTTTTTTTTTTTTACTTTATCAGGGAAAATCATTACAGTTCACTGATAAAATACAATAAAAATATTAAATTTTTCCGGTAGCCAAAAGGCGCTAAGTTGGAAACTATGCTAGCGAACACCAAAATAGTTTTAAATTTCAAATATATAAAAGAATATTGCATGTTTTTATTATCAATATTGCTACAATCTCTATTTTCTAGAATCAGAATTGTTTCTATAGTAATATCTTCTCCCATACGTTTCTACCATTAATTAAGGTGAAGCTACTATAAGAATATATTGGTAAAAACCTCAAGGAAAAAAAAAGTGTACGAAGTAAATATAATAGCTAATATATGTATAATGCAGGATATTTACTAGATTGGAAAAAAAATCCACTCTAAACAAGCATCTTATGCACATTTTTGTTACTTTAATAAGTATGCAATAACCAGCATCAGAAACATTTCAATCTCAAGAATTAAAAGAAAGTACAGTAAAGTCTCATTCAACGCGGTGGCAGAGATGACAAATAAATAAAACTGTTTTACTTTTTAACACCACTAAATTTTTAGATTGCCAATATATTGGTTCATATACTCTATTTACTTTTTGTATAAAGCAGTTGCTTTGATATAAAAAATAATTGTGTTAAAAATTTAAATTGTAATATTCATACGGCAAACTTTCACCCGCGTTGTACGAGACTTTACTGTGGTATTATATAAAACTTTACTTCGTTCCTTAAAAATATTCTTGTTTATTTTCTAAATCTAAAAAAATCTCTTAATTTTTATTACCTAACTATAAGATTAAAAAAAAAAAAAGTAATATTTATGCCTGAATAAGAAACTACAATCCTTCCCAATTTTGCAATTTTCTTTTCATATCATATGTTTATATTATTTGGAATAAGTGATACTCGCATAATAATAAAATATTTTACGATGTAATTAAAAAATAGATGTGTCTCAAAAGATGTTTTCTTTGAAAAGGTCCAACAGGTGGCGAAGTTATGCAGCGATTAATTTCCATTTACAAGAACGTTACTTCTCAGCTTTTAATGTGTATAACTGCAAATAACTGAATATGTGAGAAGGTCATTATGAAACTTTATGCTGTTTCATATTTGGTACACATTGACTGACAGGTGATATGTATGCAACAAGATATTATGGATGATAATAGTAAACTACAGTCATTCCTAAATTTCTATAGAATAGCTGCCAACTTTTATACATTTTGGCTAGTAGAAATCTTTTATATATATCTCTAACAGTTTTCTCTGATTAAATAAAATAATAATTGCTACTGAAATTTTTTGATCGCCAAAAAATTAAAAAACTGCCAATTATGCCATAGTATTATTGTAATCTTCATATAATACAATAATTTCACTATCTGAAATAAATGGTAGTCAAACTAACAAAATTTTTACACCACATTACATTAAAAAATAAATGTTTCGCTAAAAGTGTTTCTTCGCATAGACAATTTTGCATTATACTTAATGTTAAAAAAAATAATAAAAAAAGATTTTTTCTTCTTTATTTGAAAGAAATTGTGAATTTAAAACAATGACAAAAGCTATCAAGAAGAAGGCAGATTTTGAAGTAATCTGAATTTCCAATTTTTTACTGGCGTCATCAAAATGTCATCAAAGAAATACTGAAAACATATCATTTAACGCTCATAGCACTTTAAAAATGCGCTCTTAATTTTTTGCTAGCAAGGTTTTTAGGATGATAAACATGTTCTTATAAAAACAGATTAATTGGTTTGAAATATTTCTGTAGGAAGTTTATTTTTATTTATTCATTTTTTTTATTATTGCCGAAACGTCAGTGGAGGCCCTCTGTTGAGACTCAAAACGGTTTTGGGCTGTGTCTGTCTGTCTGTCTGTCAGTCTGTCGCGCGATAGCGGCCGCAAAAATAGCGCTATTGACTTGAAATTTTGTACACATGTTCATGAGCCCCACGAAATCAGCTGTATAGTTTTTGGTATGTATTACATTTGTAGTTCGTATACAGGGACACGCCAAAGTTTTTCTTATCATTACGGCCTACGGGAAGAATTTCTATGTATCGCGATAGCGGCCACAAAAATCCCGCTATTGACTAGCAATTTGGTACACGTGTTCATGTGCCCCACGAAATGAGCTGTATTGTTTTTGGTGTGTATTCCATTTGTAATTCGTGCACAGGGACACGCCATAGTTTTTCTTATCATTACGGCCTATGGGAGGAATTTGTATGTACCGCGATAGCGGCTACAAAAATCACGCTATTGACTTGCAATTTGGTACACATGTTCATGACACCAACGGAATCAGCTGTATAGTTTTAAATGTGTATTCCATTTGTAGTTCGTGTACAGGGACACACCAAAGACTTTCTATCATTACGGCCTATGGGAAGAATCTGTATGTACCGCGATAGCCACCGCAAAAATCAAGCTATTGACTTCCAATTTTTGCCGAAACGTCAGTGGAGGCCCTCTGTTGACACTCAAAAGGATTTTGGGTTCCGTCTGTCCGTCCGTCTGTCTGTCTGTCTGTCGTGCGATAGCGGCCGCAAAAATCACGCTTTTGACTTGAAATTTTGTACATATGTTCATGATCCCCACGAAATTAGCGGTATAGTTTTGGGTGTGCATTCCATTTGTAGTTCGCGTACAGGGACACGCCAAAGTTTTTTTTATCATTACGGCCTATGGAAAGAATTTGTATGTACCGCGATAGCGGCCCCAAAAATAACGCTATTGACTTGCAATTTTGTACACATATTCATGAGCCCAGCGGAATTAGCTGTATAGTGTTAGGTGTGTATTCCATTTGTTGTTCGTGTACAGGGACACGCCAAAATTTTTCTTATCCCTACGGCCTATGGGAAGATTTTGTATGTACCGCAATAGCGGCCGCAAAAATGCTTCGTTTGACTTGCAAATTGGCGCACACGTTCCAGCTTTGCATATAAGTAGCTGTATACTTTTTATTGCTATTTGTTTTATAAACTGTGTACAGGGACACGCCAAAATTCTTAACATTACGGCGTATGGGGTGAATTTCGTTTAAACGCATTTTAATATCATTACTTTGCAATGAAGAAAATGAAACTAGAGTACGTGAGTAAGATGTTTAAACTTATTTTGTTTGAAGAAAATATGTGCTCTTAAGCTTTCTAATTAATGTACAGGACCTTACAAAAGTGTTCTGACAATGTCACTTAGTCATCCAAACGATATTAAATTAGGAATAATTATTAATATTAAACGCAAAATAAGCTGAATAGTTTTTTCTGGTGTATACAATGTTTATGGTTCGTTTACAAAGACACACGAAAGAATTTCGTAACATTAGAGCCTATGGACAAATTTTTAATTTAAGCGCGCACTTTAATGCGTTTATGCTGAATTGAACTTAATAAAGTTAACATACATTTTAAAGATGCTTAAAATCATGTTTTCTCTTAAAAAAGGTTATGTATAGACTAAATAATTTATGGGACCACACAAAATAATTCCGAGTATGTACTGTAATCATCCAAATGATGTAAAATTAGTTTGAAAAATTAATGAGTTATAATTAATTTGGTTTATTCTTATTATTGGCGTTTATAATAACTGTGGCTACTTTTCCGGGATACATAAAGGAATTTCGTACTATTACGGTCTATAGTCGGTATTTCTGAAAAGTGTATTTTAACATGGTTACACCCCATCAAATATAATGAAATTTTATTAGAATTTTAAAAGCATGTTTTCCTGTTGAAAATTGTGGGCATAGAATTGATAATTAGTTTATAGGTTACGCAAAATATTTCCGATATGCTATGTAATTTTTTTTTTTGTATGAAATTTGGTATTTATGAATTTCAGGGAAATAATTCAAGACCGTCGTTTATTAAGAATACATATGTTGCGTACTTGGGGGTTCGTAAGTTGTCTGAGAATGAAAGGCGAAACTTGCAAAAATTCAGTGATTTATTCACTGAAAGTTCCAGAAAAATACAGGTCTATAAACCAAGGTCTATAAACCCAAACCACAAACCCCTTCAATTCAACCAGTAAACATAGCTTAAACAACAGCCGTTAACAGCAAAACAACAGTACAAACTGTTAAGCAATAACACATAAAGCAAGTCTCATTGAAAGAGGCTCAGAGCAAAGCAAGCATTTGACGAAACTGACACAGATCTGAGATTGGCCGCCTTGGCTTAAAAAATGCTCCTTTTATACTATTCTATCGTACACAGACTGTTCTGGAAAATTATCGTATCTCATCAGCCAATGAGATTAGAGCTTCCATATTTGGTATATCCCTAATAAGGATTTTCTCGCTAAGGTCGCCAAAAAATCGCCAAGGAGAGAAACAGTCCGCCAAATTTGGCGCCAAATTTATTTCTTCCCTTATATGGTGCTTTTTAATGCGTTTTTAAAGGACAATTAGGCTATTTCAACGCTAAAACGACTAGAAATGCACAAAATTAGCATTTTATCGACTTACTAAGCCTCTTTGAAATAATTTATACAAAAATAAATGCAATTATTTACAATTCCGTAACACTTTATATGATATACAAATAGGTATACAAAGAGAGGGTTGAAGGGGGCGGCAGACCCCCCTCAGGAATGTACATATCTTATTATGGTAATAAGTCTATCGAATCAATGTATACTATTATATAGTAAGGAATAAATAAAAATGACCTATTGAAAAATGTCTGATGCAAATAGGACGTTGAGGCTCCTGATCTGCAGATCCACTAGTATATATATATATATTTATGAACCACACTTTTTATGCGCATTTTTATAATTAATCTATAAAAATGATTTGATATATGCATTCCCTTTACAAGGAAAATATAATGCCCAATTTCAACACATCTACTATGAGTAAAGCATAATTTAATTTTAAAAAGGTAAAGGAGGTCATACATTCATACTTTTCTCACCATTTTCTTTTCTTTACTCAATACAAATATATGTAAATTTTCTTATTTTTCGATATGATGATAAACTAATGCTTTCTATTACCTAGACCTTAATAAATTTATTCAGAAAAGAAATATTTGCTTTATCAAATAAGAAAAAAATATGTAGTAAAATAAGACGACCTTTCAAAAAACGTGTTATTAAAAAATCCAGAGTATCAGCTTAAATTTACAGAGTTCTGATTTTAGATTGAATTTTTGAAATTGAATTTTTGCTATATTTACACATTTAATGGTGTCCTAAAAAAAAAAAAAAAAAAAAAAAAAAAAAAAAAAAAATTAGTACTTGTGCTGAGTGTCTGTGTCTTTTCTCAGCATATCTTAAGAACAAAAAGTAGCAGTAAGTGCGAACACGGTATTCAAAATCTGTATTAAATAGGAATACTACAGTGAAATTTTCGCTGATATCAAGGAAATGGTTCGTGTACCGTAAAGCTCTAGATTAGCGGTCGCTAGTCGCCAATTGGCGACCATTACATTAAAGATGGTTACCAAAAATTCCAACACTAGTCGTCAAATGTGACGACCGTTTTACAACTTTTAAAAAATCAAAAGCATGCAATAAACTCCATATCTACCAACAACTATGGAATCATAGTAAGTTTCTCCAGGGAGCAATATTAAACTACGGAAATATTGCTCCCCAAGATGCAAAAGAATATGGAATCTGGTTTCTCTTACAGCTAATTAATTAATTATTATTTTTTATTTTATTTTATTTTATTTATTTTTTATCTATTTATTTATTACTATTATTATTTTTTTTTTTTCTTTGAACGCAATTACGATTTCAAAAGATTTCAGTGAAGGAACGTATCTGGCATCTAAAGATGAAAAAATTGTCTTTTTCACAGAACTCATAACTGCCGACAATTATCCCTTAAGAAAGAGTGAAAGTTGAAAAAAATGCACGAAATTTATTGATAAACGGCTAAATAATAGCCTATTTTAGCAATCGATTGCGATTAAAAATAAATTTTGTCAACTAACGGTGAAATGTTTTTTATTCCAATACTAAGCCGTAAAATTGTCGCATATTTCAGGAAATGACCTTGAAGAATCGCGAATTTTATCAATTGGCGAAGAAACAATTGTATATTTCGGCAATTATTTGCCTTGTAAAACTTAAATTTTGACAGTTAGCGGCAAAATAGTTTCGCCTTTCAGTAATGGATCCCAAAACTATTACGTATTTCACTGAATAACTTTGTAAAAAAGTTGAATTTTAACGATTAGTGACGAAATAACACTTTATTTCCGAAATTATTTGTGTCATCAAACATGCATTTTGATAATTAGCGGTGAAGTGTTTGCATATGTCAATAACGGGACGCAAAATTAATGCGTGTTTCCAAAATATAATCTTAAGAAAAGCGTAATCTTTATCGAAACGAAATTATCGCATATTTCGGCAATAAGCCGCAAAAAATCCACATATTTCGGGAATCATCTTAAAAAAAAGCGCGAATTTTATTGATTAGCGGTATATTTATATCTAAAAATGGCTACCGAAAATGCAATAAGGCTACAATTTTTTATTCATGTGCATGGTAGCCAGTGGCTAACATTTATAATTGTTAGTCTAGAGCATTAGTATACCGGAACATCCAAAAGAATTCAAATACATTACGTCACTTGGCGAAGTTGTAGTCTTGTACATTGTCTAAAAACAGCGAGGATACAAAAATATTTAGTCTTTAACTAAATGGCTTTATTTTATGGCTATATTTTTAAACCGAACGAAATACATCGTCTAACTTTGCATACGCAGGATATAATGAACTAAGAAGAAATCTTCAACACTCAAAATTTGGATTGATTAATCTTCCAAATATACCACATGAAATACCAGAACAAGTGTGTAAGCCCTTGTCAACTAACAAATTTCGCTAATCATATCTTGTTTTAGAGGAAAAATTTTTATGTATCTCAATAATGTATATTAAATTACCACATGTTGTGTGTAGTATTAGGTAGTAAAAATCGGGAAATTTCGTGCCGATTTTGATGAACAATTAAAATGCAACACATTTAAATTCTGGTGCATAGTGGATTTTGATATTAAATTCTGGTGTAAAGTCTCCCCGAAAATCGGGAAAACGTGGCAGCGATGCTAATATATGATTTATACATTATATTAAAAAATTTTTTAACTAATGTAATTCATTTTAAATTTCCAAATACATTCAAAAATATGCTGAATTGAGATATCATCTGAAACCATTTAAGATTAGATATTTTTACTTATTTTATTTTATTTATTTATTTATTTATTACGGTTTTCCCACTTGCTGATCAGTTTGATACTGCATTAATTGAACTTTTGGTTTTAACAATTAAACAATTATGTTTTAAACAATTGTTAAATTATTTAATTTAGCAATTTTATATGCAAATATATATATATATATATATATTCTATACTAATATTGTTTTTGATTATTGTGTAATTAAATTCCAAGTATCATTTTCCCCCTCATTAATTAACATTAAATTAAAAATAAATGTGAAATAAAAATAAATTTAGATAGAATTTATGTTTTCATTTATGTTTAAAAAATGTGCAACTGAAAAAAAAAAAAAAAAAAAAGGTCTTATAATATTATTCGCCCTTGGGGGGGTCAGCGAGGTCTCTTTTTAAATACCACTTTTAAAATATACAAGTAGATTGTAACCAAACTTGGAATGTATAGGCAGTTCAAGTGACACATTCAAGGAATTAAATATTCGTTAAAAAATTCCATTAGGTGGCGCTTTGCATTGAAAATTAGCCGATGAATAAAATGAACAAAATGGAATGAAAATATTAACCAATAAATTTTCAAATTTATTTAAGCATTTCGCATCAGTAAATTTTTATGTTATATTTTTGCATTTCTGTTGAAATTGCGATCTAGTGGATATTTTTGTACATTTTGTTTTATTACATTAGCATGTCTCATGAATATTTCACTTATCAAATTTGGTGACAATTCACTCACACGTTTCAGCTACGACATTTTGTTTTTACCAGGAATTGAATTATGACTATTCGGTATTTTCTATGTATTTAAATGAACTGGAAATACTATTGCAGAATATAATTTATTTAAAGTGTTACATATATATAGTGGTGGACATAATTATAAGACACCTATCTAATCTGACACATAGTGAAAGAAAAGATTGAGAGCTTAAAAATGTTTTATCAAATACGTCAAAAACATAAATTTATTCTGTTATCACACGCAATTGTTTTACAGAAATGATATTTTTATAGAGTTTAATAAAAAAAAAATTAAAAATACCATGGGCAAAATTATAAGACACCCTAATATTTTAATTTAAACACCTGTTTTTTTTTCGAAAATAATGTGCAATATGCAAATTTACTGCACGCTGTTATGACGTCAGCAGTTAACTAAAGCAGACGATAACCGACTTCACGCATTCACAAATGTGTCACGAGGTACAGAATTAAAAGAAAGTGAAATTCGCGAAATTTGGAGATTAAATAGAACTGCTGCTTCAATTAATAATATTTCAAAAGGTATTAAACGCTCTAGATGTTCAGTTAGAAATGTTTTGAAAAGAGGAATTAATGGATCGGTGATTAAAAGATCTGGACGCACTCCTTGCTTGTACTCGAGAGACAGACGCCATGTGCTTTCGCTCGCTACACAGAATAAGATGACCACTACAGGCATTAAAAATGCTTTGAAACTGAATTGTTCAAGGAGAACCATTCGCAGGGTGTTGCATAATGCTTCTTTTGAAATATAAAAAATTGAAGAAAAAGCCACCGCTTCTAAGCCGGCGCAAAATGGAGCGTCTAAACTTCGCTAAACAAACTATGTCCTGGACCTCCAAATGGTACTCTGTGTTATTTTCTGATGAAAAAAAGTTTAACCTGGATGGTCCTGACTTTCAATATTATTGGCATGATTTACGGAAGTCTCCTGATGTACTAATGAGCCGCCAAATGGGTGGAGGCTTAGTAATGGTTTAGGCTGGTTTTTCGGCTCAAGGGAAAGCGGATATTGTTTTTGTGCATTCAAGAATGAATTTCGAAAAGTATAAGAATCTTCTTAAAGGTCAACTAGCCATATACGATGAACTTCTTTGTGGCGAAAACTACACTTTTCAGCACGATAACGCGCCGATTCATGCATCACACGAAACAAAAAAGTGGCTTTCAGAACAAAGTATCAATGTTCTCCCGTGGCCTTCTCGCTCCCCAGACTTAAATCCCATCGAAAACTTGTGGAAGATCTTAGCTTGTGTGGTTTACCGAAATGGGAGGCAGTTTATATGTGTCGAAGACCTAAAGAATGCTATAAAATATGCTTGGGAAGAACTGTCTTGCGATATTTTGTTAGAATTAATAGATTCGATGCCGAATCAAATCTTTCATGTTATAAAAACAATGGTGGCTCCACCAAATATTAAATAACCATGTTAGATGATTTACTTTTAGACCATTAGTGTCTGCTAATTATGTTGATCACTGTATTTGGAAAAAACGGTTGGTATCTTATAAGTTTGTCCTTTATGTTTTAAGTTTTTTCATTAAATTGTATGAAAATGTCATTATTATAAAATAATTATATGTGATAACAGAATAAATTTATGTTTTTGACATATTTGATAAAACATTTTTAATCTCTGAATCTTTACTTTCACTATTTGTCAAATTAGATAGGTGTCTTATAATTATGTCCACCACTGTATATTTAATGTTTAGAATAATGCCATTATAAGAAAATAATTATCTAATACTGTACCTGTTTTTTATAAAATTAAATTCTCTCTTTTTTTTTGTCATGCTAAATTAGAATGACAAACTACTTAAAAAAAAAATAGCTTAATTTCGTCAAAACATACGGAAACAAGTTTTTTTACGAAAAAATAAAAATGTTTTTCCTGAAAATGATGCTGTACAATATTTTTTAATATTGATAATATTCGTTTGATTCTGTGTATATAATTATATTTAATAACTAGAAAATAGTTGTACAGTGAAGCTTTTCTAAAATCCACTTCTGATCAGGGACTAACTTCCCTTATAAGGCCAATTTTGTCCCAAATTTTTTCCTTAGACATTAATGTAAATTTATCCTTATTGAAAAACTGCCCAGATACACACATTTTGCAAGAACGTTATACTGTTTCTTTCATTGAACTGACCAGCGTATACCATTTAAATGAGGTTTATCTTCATCTATATAAAAATAATGTGTGTACGGAAAAAAAATGAGTAATTAGATTTATGTTTTAAATATGCACGCTGGAAAGTGAATATTGCAGAATATAATTTATTTAAAGTGTTACGTATATATATTTAATGTTTAGAATAATGTCATAAAAGAAAATAATTATCTAATATTGTACCTGTTTTTTTATAAAATGAAATTCTGGACGTTAGGAGTCGTTAGGAATCTTGGAAGGCAAAATGTTGTGCATAATGCCAATATTTAAATTTAGTCCGAAGTATTTTTAGCCCCGCCTTTAATTCAGACCACTTATTTTTTAAGAGTAATTTTTACTCATTTTATAAAAGTTATACATTGCAGAAATATTTTCTATAAATAAAGTGGTGAGAAATAAAAGCGGGCTAAGAATACTCTGGAATAAATTAAAATGTTGATATCTATGTTTGTGTTGTACCCATATTTAGAAAATAAATTTAATACGAATGATATTTAAATCTACAATATTGCTTAATATGACTAAACAAACAGGTTAAATATAAAATTATAAAATGAAAGTTAAAATCAATATTTCATACCAGTAAAAATTAGCAAAGTTAATTTGTTTAATCCTTTAACAGTCTTATTTAATTTTACACATCTGGGTCAAAATAACTACTATTTTTTTTTTAAACAAACATGAAAGTTCAACTTCTCTTTACCGAAAATGAAATCAAGCATTTACCCCAGAATACACATTTTATTTTAGTACATTTATATTAACACCTTAAACGGGTGTGTGTAGGCGATTTCAAGACAAAGCTCCGCCTGTTCTAAATTATAATAACTTCTGTACCGATGTGCATAATCAAAATATAATTGAATGCATAAAATAGTATCGTGATACAAATAAATATACAATTACAATATATCTGATAAATAAGATATAAATTTACGTAAATAATTACCTCATATAGCGAATTGGTATTGCAGGGAGAAGACGATAATTAGAGTGTAGATACATAAAAACTCAGCGAAAATATGTATACCTCATACTATTTGGTAAATGTTGAGCATGTAGGTATAGCAGTAAAATAAGCTCTCTTTTCGGAAAAATTATGACAAATTATTACATATAGAGCTAGAATTTTTCATTTTCTCACCTACAAAAATCTCTTGAAATTTTCTGGTAGTAGTCTTTTAATAGATTTACCGAGGCTGCAACACGAGCGTTTTGGAGCATTTAGGCCGGCAGTTGACATTTAGACTGCATGCGCTTTAGAGCATTAGAACAGGCAGAGGCTCAATAGAGGCCTCTTTTTTTTCACTCCGAAATGATCTTCGTAACTGATTTTCTCAATCATTTTTATAATAAATTTCAGTATTTATGATTTGATATCGATATAGATCCCAGAAAAACTACTTCTGAAAAGAAATGGTGTAAGTAAAGACTTTTATTTATTACTAAAAGAGGTTCATGACAAAGTTTTTCCCTTGATATATATTTTTGGCTTCATAAAATAATGTAATTTTTTTTTTTTTTTTTTTTAAGTATTAACTTGAATTTAAAAGTCAAATTTTAGTGAACAACTATTTAGATCCCAGTAAGAAAATCATTTTTAAAGTTGACATAAAATAGATAAAGTAAAAAGAAATTAATAATTAAATATACAGTAACCACCGCTTAATAAAATCACTGGTTTGTAAAATCAGCCGCTTAATCTGATCAAATCGCCAGGACCGGAACCATATCAATACAAACTACTTTTAAAGCCGCCGCTTAATAAAATCAGCATCGCCGGTTAATAAACTCAAAAATACCTTCTCAGCAGCCAAAAATATCATTTATACACACTATTTTTTATTTTTTTATTTACATTAAGTTTTTTTAATAGAAAAAGAAATTAAAGTACAACAAACCCTCGTTTTCGCTCGTTGTTCAAGATTTTATACTTGCAGTACAGTTACAAATTAAACACGCCCCGCAACTTATCTCCGTAACAATTTCAAGGAACGTATTTTTCAAAACGCAGTAATAAAATACAAATTTGATTTGAAATGATTTTTTTTCTAATTATTAGAAGGCAATTTCTAGTTCTTATTTTGAAATTGCTATAATTCATGAGGTTTAAACGAAAAGATTTTAAATTTATAAGAACAGAGTGAACTTTTGGTAAAGTAATGATGATTTTCCTCTAACGAAAGTGCACGGGAACTTACAATGCGTTTAATTTACTTATATCGAAGAAACAATTAGTTAATTATCTACCAAAAATTAATTAATATTGTTTACTAATTATATTATTCGTTACCTTTTGAAGTTTCTTTCGAAATTCAGGGAAGTAATACCATTTACTTAAGGGCAGGAACGTTCGCCGGATACAAAAAATCAGCCGCTTAATAAAGTCACTTTGGCTCAGAACGTATGTGATTTTAATAAGCGGCGGTAACTTTATTTATTAAACACACTAAAAGTGGATGTAATTTAAATAATGTGATAATTTTTAAAAATAATTATCAACTTTACTTTTCTGATTTTATTAAATGCATACTAAAACAATAATCACCATTTCGAAGATGAACTTCTGCAATTAAAAATTATAACAAATATAGATCTAAATTTATGGTTTTATAAAACCTCGTTAATCTTACGTATAAGTGTAATTTATATTTGACTCTATCTTGTTAGAACATTCATCAGTCATTTCAGTAATTAAGTATGTCACATTCAAATTACGTTTCCACTTTTTAATTGCGTTTAATTTAAGACTTTTTGTTGCGTACCAAAAAGAGTAACTACGCAATCAAGCATTCATCTCAAAATATAACAAGAAATAAAACAAAATAAAATAAAACAAACTTTAATTTTTAACGGTTTTAATTATTCCAAGACAATGCTGTCTCGCATTTGAAATGTCATGAAAAATTAAGTAAAACCCTTAGCTTTAAATGACACATAAAAATATATAAAACTTTATTCTTTTACAACAAAATTCGAAATTAGAGCAGTAAAAATATTACTTTTGTTTTAAAAATAAATGTAATTATTTTTCGGAGAAGTAATTTAATGGTTTAGAGGTAAGGGAAGGTATCTACACCTAAAAGAAACTTTATTAGTGAAGAAAATTAGGAACTTAAACTATAAAACATAAATCATGTTTAACCCTTTGCCGGTCCAATTTTACTTCACTCCTGATCAGTGTTGCCAAATTTAGGGACATTTTTTATTAAAATTCCCCTACTAAATTTTCACTGTAACTGTTGCCTATTAATTTTGAATGTTATTCGTCCATTAGGTTTATCAAATATCACTCTTCAAAACCATTAGTGATAGTTGAATAATAGAGTTCTTAAATTTTGCAACACTGTTTAGAGCATTCCCTTTAACCCTTTCAGTCGCAGTGTTCCCGCTGATGGAACACCTAATTTTAATTCTCAAGTACAAAAACTCATCCCGGAATTTTTTTAGCAAAAATTTACATTTATAACGTAGCAGAAAAGGCCCTTTTTTTTAACGTGAAAATTTAAAATTTCTTGTATTTTAATTATGTTCGTAAATTCTGGTAGCAGTGTAATTTAAATAATCCGAATTACCCTGCTCCTTAAAGGGTTAAAATACTCCGGCATAAATTGAAATGTTGGCATCTATGCAACTTTTACGAGTTTTTGTAGTCGATAATGCTTACTTACAAAGTGTTTTATTTATTAAATTAAATATTATTTGAATTTAATAAGGTTAACTTATAGATGTTTCAAACCAAAACTTTCTCGAAAAAGAACAATGCTAATTTTTTATTTTTTAAATATTTATGATCAGCTATGTGTCTAAAAGCCATTTTTTAAATTAGTTTAGTAATTTTTAAAATAAATTAAGTAGTGAACGTTAAAGGGATAAACACATTTTCTTTCCAGAACATTTATAGGATATCTTGAGGATGAAATAGACATCTTTAGGATGTAATGTGGATGAAAATGATATCTTTAAGATGAACTGCGAATAAGTGTGTTTGTAAGGTTAGGAAATTAGGTTGAATAATGAATCAATTTTTTCAGTTGAAGCGCGATAATGTATGTATAAAATAATCTTTTTAAAAATGATGTTTGGAATGTCTCAAAGGTAAGGGTGAAGAAGGATTGAAGGGATCACCTATAAGGCAGATTGCTGTTCCCCCCACAAAGCATTAACCCTTTGTTGGCTCTAATGCTCTTAATCACTCTAAATATTGTTGCCAAATTCAGGGACATTTTTATTCAACTATCGCCAATAGTTTAGAGCAGCGATATTTTACGTACATAATGGTCGAATAACCTTCGAAGATATATTGCAACCTTAGAGTTAAAATTTAGCGCTGGATATTGAATAAAAAAGCAACACTGACCAGAGGAGTGAAATTAAATAGGACCGTCAAAGAGAGAATGTTACTTAAATTTAAGAAGTATTGTTTCTATTTATTGACCGGAAACGAATGTTCACCCACTACAGAAAGTAAACAATTAGAGTATCAGCTACATCTATTTCTTATCTACGTTCCAGTGATCTACATAATAATCATTTAAAAAATTTTTCAATAATATAGTAGCATAGAAATTGAGTTCATTCTCCTTTTCAGCATTTTATGAAACACTGATGAATCAGTATTGCAATATTAACATTTATTCTTATCTCATAAAGATACTTTCATCAAAGAGACTATTCAGAAAATTTTTATTTACTAATCTCCATAGAACTATTCTCAACAAAACAGAAGTGACACTTCTTAAGTATGAACAAGAACGTACAAAATTTGTCATGTTGTATTTATAGGTCTTATACAACTTTCCGTCGCAATAACACTGTTCGGCATGGCCCCCAACACCATTTTGCAATATTACTCACCGTTTTTTATAGACGGGCCCTATTTTTATCACTTTTCGGTAATTTTATGGCTATAAATTTTATTTTAGGAGGCGGGGGGATTATTTTAACTGTTAAATATCTTCTGAGGGGCAACAGAGTTTAAAAATTCTAAAACATCAACATTTGCGGCAAAGGGAAAATCTAAGGGGGGGGGGGGGGGGAGGGGGGGATTTGCCACTGAACTTATGTATTACATTTCTTATATTTTTTTAATCTATTATTAATGTTATTTATTAAATATTATATTTATTTATTTTTTTATTTTTAAGTGTTAAATTAATTCTTTTTTCTTCTCCAAATCAAATTCATGGCCATAAAAATGCCGAACAGTGATAAAAATTGGGGAAGGGGGTGGTGTCCTGAAAACACGGTGGGTGACTGGGCAAAATGGTAGTTATATTCAGAATCGAGAGGTCATTTTACATAAGAATCAGCAAGAATAGTATCAGAGGTTGATTTTTTTTTTTTTTTTTCAGCGAAGAGTAATTAACATACTGTGTAATTTGCAATTGTTCTGAAATCAATCATATCCAATTGTTTTGGAATCTATACCATACTGCACTTTTCTTCAATTTGTTCATTATTACTAAATCTGGTTAAAAATTGAAGCATCATTCGCGTTTCTAGTACGTATATGGCAATAAGCCAAAATGTTAAAAATTTCAAATATAACAAGAATTACAATTTTTTATTAAAATCACACAATCAACTGTGGAAGAAAATCATATTTATTGAAATTTTATTTTTCCGACTGAGTGAAAATAATGCCTGGACCGGGACACGAACCCCGGATCTTTGACTTACAAGGTCAAGGCTCTACCAATTGAACTTTTCCTGCGGCTTATTTCTGTTGAGCTATCTACATGATAGACCAGACATGTTTCTGCCTAAAGGTTGTCTGAGTGAGTAATGCTGACCGGGGTGTCGGCCTGGTTAGCTCAATTGGTAGAGCCTTGTCCCGGTCCAGGCATTATTTTCACTCAGTCAGGAAAACAAAATTTCAATAACAAGAATTGTTCAGGGAAACGGTTTATATGACGGTGCTTAGAAAAACAAAAATTTTATACTAAAACATTGTCTTCTCCACTTAAAATATTGTCAAACAGCAGGAAACTCACATATTACAGTTGAAGAAATTTTAAAACTTACCAGAAAGATTGTTTGGATTCTTTTGTTTCGAGTTCAAACTAGAACTTTGAATTTTAACCATGAATTAAATTTCCTTAATTGAAAAATTGTATAGTTACACTCTAAAAAATTTCGCACCTAGCTTACGATCGTCAGAGCTGCCAACCTAATCCGGCAAATTGTTTGTACTGCCTCTTTTTCTACACCACTTAATTTTTAGAGTATTTGTTTTCTTAATTCATCGTAAATATAAATGAAGAGAATTACTCTAAAAATTAAGTGGTGTAGAAAAAGGGGCGGTATAAACAATTTGCCGGATTAGGTTGGCAGGTCTGGATCATTGATTGACAAAAAGTGTCCCAATAACTGACTGTAAAAATAAATTTATGCGCATAAATCTGTTAGACTGTTTTTCTTAAAAAAAGGAAGTGGCCTTTAATAGATGATAAACACTACGAAATTTAAAGCAATTTATTATAAATACGGGTACCGGATTTTTTTCACAAAGAATGACGTATAATTTTACGGTTAACTCTCCAAATTTTGTTAAAAATTTTTAGAATGTATATAACTAAGACTAAAAAACAGATTTAAAATAAAGTGGTAATTAAAATTTTAGAATACCATGTAAAATTCAGAACCATAACAAAATAAATCTTAAAATTACGGGGAAGTGGAATATAACTAAGGTGAAATATAATATAAATGAATAATTATAAATGAAATACATCGTAACTAAATTTTCAACTTAAAATTGTTACGAATAATCTAAAATATTATCAATTGAAAAAAAAAAAGGATATATTTTAAATAATATGTCGTATTTTTGTGTCTATTTTCAGTAAAGTTAAAATGAACAAAACTTATTAAATATTTTGGTTATCACTTCAAATTTATTTTATCACAAAACCATCAAATCTAAAACTGTATGTGAAGCAGATATTCTCATTTTCGTCAAACTTATTCATATCTTTTCTTCTTATTATTATTTTATTTTCCCAGGAAATATACACTTTGGATTATCGACACAAGGTTTCACACTCAAGTGCTTAAATTATATTTTTTCTTTGAAAAAAAAAAAAAAAAAAAAAAAATCTAATTTGAACAAGTTCTTTGAAGAAGAAAAAAAAAAAAAACACTAAAAGAAAAGTACTTAAAGTACAATCAGTATTAATTCTGTTTTATCAGAAAATCACTCGCGAAGTTTCAAATTCCGAATCAATATTCATCAACTTGGTGAAATTGTGAAATTGCTTTTCTTATTTTGTCTGCTATGAAAGGAGACGGTTTTGTTTTACAAACCATTCTTCAAAAAAGAAATCTAAAACATTTTCTGCTGAATTTGTAACAAATTGTTTTAAACCACATAGTTTTAAATGAAACTCGAAAACTAATTCGAAATTTTCTTTCAAACAATTTGTTTATTTCGATGAGAAATTTCTGCGTTTCAAATAAAATGTTATGATGTGAACCTCTGTATTTATTACTTTTATCATAACTGTTTTGAGTAGCCGAAATATAAGCTTGCGTAACATTGTTTCGTACATTTGTTTGAAAATTTAATTCGATGTGTGTTAACTGTTAGAGTTTGATTTAAGAAAAATTTTACAATTTTTGGTTGTGCTGAAATACATATATATATATATATATATATATATATATATAATAGATAAATAGATAGATAGATAGATAGAAATAGATGTATAATAACAGGAGACTTGGCGTTGGAATATTAAAACCCGAATAAACTACTACGTCAGAAACGTCAAAGAAAAATATTTGAGATGCATACAGCTGTTTCGGTAGCCTTGAACGTACCGTCTTCAGTGCAAAAAGAATTCTGAAACTGGAGAAGTGTGGAGAAGTGCACGTATATATAGGAGAGGGACCGAATTTAGTTCAACCAATTGGATTACGGAAAAAGTGGGGAGTGTGGCCAATAGGAATTTAGGAATTATTATGATCATTATTTTTACTTTCATAAATTAAATAATTAACTTATTAACTTTCATATTAATCTCACTTATTAGCATTAAATTTTTACAAACAGATCGTATAGTGTTTAGAATAATTTTTTTTTTTTTTATTAATTTAGTACAAAACGTTTACAAATACTCATTAGTCACCCAAAATACCTAACTTAGCATTTTAAGTCCAGTTATATTGAAAATTTTTGAATTAAATTTTCACTTCCCACAAAATAAAAAAAATAAACAGTTAGTGAATATACAGAACAACCCAAGTCCCAAATACTGACTCACAAGAAACTAAATGCAGATTTTAAAACAGTGGCCTTCCAGATTATACAGTAAGTATATTCACCAAACACAAAGGAAAATAAAAAGAAATAAAACCTATGGACTAACATTCAACCAAAGAATTAACTCTTAATTTAGCTTCTCTCACATTTGTTTTTCTAGGATCGAATGAGTACAAAAATCAAAAACCCAGCTCGAATGGAAAACAATAATCTCCTATAAGAGAAATTTTTTTTCGCTTTCCTTTCCTTTAGCTCCCCAAGGACTAATCCCGAATTATAAAAACAAAACTCCATATTTTTTTAAAAGTAAGTTTCAATTAACACAGTAACAGGAAGGTAATATCTAAATAAAAACATACAAGTAAAAATTAGCTTTTAAAACTGAAATGGTTTTATTTTAGAAGTAGAATTTTGATTTACATGCATCATATATTTTCAATCATTAATTAATATTTAGTCACAATCAAAGTACAAAGGTATCCTCTTTATAACATATAACAACTTCTAACAATCACTAAAACTGACGCGAACAAGGCAGTGATATATATTTTTTTTTCTTTCTCTAAAACATATCTCAAGGTTTTAATACTGATTTCTACAAAACATAGAAGATGCATATAAATGATAATTTCACACATATTTAAGTAGTTACGAAGAAAAGGGACTAAAGCAAAATGAACAAAAATACTACTTAACAGGCTGCCAGGAGGAGTCACATTACTTCCTTTTCTCTAGGTTTTTCAACCTCTCGATTATCAGCCGTCAAGAAATAGAGCGAAGCAACTCCAGTTCTACAAATCTAGTCAAACATCTCGACGAACACTCACAGAATTTCAGCGTATCGTAGTTTTTCGTCACGCCACTACGACTTAGTTCAACTAATTCAGGGCACGGGAGCGATGATGGGGATACCGGTCAACCATAGATGAGAGGTTCCACATCCCACGAGCAATCCCAGAGAAAAAAAGACTCCAACAACCAAGCACAGCGAGACGCCAGGTAACCTCTACTCAAACTCTCAAGTCGTTTTTTTTTTCGGAGAGGGCCAAAGCCCCTCTCCCTAAAACACAAGACAAAAAAAAGTATCTTACAACCACTCGAAAAACCGTATCATTCAAGCTCTGAACAAAAACCAACCTCTGATTCGTTGCCATTCCACTCGGCTAAAAAAAGAGAGTCTCATTCGCTATAACTACCCCAAAATATCCCCCTTGGTCACTCCCACTAAAAATTAATACGCCCTCATTTAAAAATATTTCTCAAACAAAATACACACGCCCATACAGTCAGCAAAACTTGCACGACCTCAATTCGCCCCCTCAGGTAGACAGGTATTTTAATCTCCGAGAGAATTTTTCCATTTCACTCCCCCACTGTAACCGAGAACTGAACAGCTGAGAGGAACATCTGTGACCGCCACACCCACCACGCTGACCTTCAGCGACCTAAGAAAGACACGTTTCACTCCGCTTGGAAACAAGAAAACATAGAACTGCTGCTCACGGAAGCAATGAATGAAAGAAAGAGAGGGAACACCTCTTTATTGTACGAAAAATGCGAGGGGAAAAGCATCCCTTTTTTTTTTTGTTTGCTTACAATTCTCAAGAGAAAAAGTATGTATACAAAGAATTCTTGACCAAAAATACTTCTCAGAATTGAATATCTTCCTACCGTGCAATACATGTGATTACAAAGCGTTTTGAAACTAACATAAATATAGCTAAGAAAACCTATCTTTTTTCTTTCTTCTTTTTTTTTTTTTTTTTTTTTTTTACAGAATAGAGATTTTAATTATGAAATATTAAAAACGAACAAGCAGTTATAATTCATTATAACAACACCCCGTTACCCCAATGAAAAAAAAATTTTGCAAAAATTTTTTTTTTGAAAAGCCGCTGAAAATTCAAAGGCAAAGTGACCAACCATCAAAAAGTCAAACATCGACCCTAAGACAGAAGACAGCTAAGGCCCCAAACCTTCCTCGATCCGCAAACAGACGTCTCTATCTGCAAATCGAACTTGCCACTCTCAAAGACATTTATATTACAAACTAGAAAATAGCTATTTTCTGAACCCAGAAATCCTCCCTGAAAAGTATTAACACAGCCTCAAGACCTCCGTAAACTCACACATCCACACAGACAGAACTTCCAACTCCAACCTGAACCACAACCACATGGCAAAGCATAAGGACACGTGCACCAGCCTAACCGACACTTTTAAACTCCAAAAAAAATCTAGCCAATCACAGATGACATAGCACGGCACAAAACTTTTAACCACGAAGGCATTCACAATACCGCACCAGTCGGACCGCAACCAGATTCTACCAAACCAGCCTTGACATGCACCCTTAACACTTGCCACCTATACCGCCCTTAACTATCAGACAGAATAGACACAATTCCCCTGGACCAACTACCTTAACGACCAGGGTGGGCAATGATTAGACATATATATATTTTTTTTTTCTATAAACCACTACCAAAACAGGGACAACATGAACACTCCTGGCAACCCAAATACAATTAAAAAAAAACACAATAAATATACATTAATGCAGAAAATATAAAAATATACATACAAATAAACAAAACCATTACATGATAAATTTTTACAACACAACATTTGAGAACCTTATTTTTTTTTTTTTTCTTTATACATAAAAAAATTTTTTTTTTTTTTTATACGACCCATGAGAGCCATATACACCACAACTAAACCTTAGGGAGAGAGAAAACAATGCTACAAGACTCGCGCCTATCGACGCAGAAGAGACACTTTTCTCTACAAGCATCAATCATTACAGACTGTGATATAAAAAGAGATTAGAGCCAAATTTTCCCTTCTTTTTTTCGAGAGTTCTAATTTTTCTAAACAAAAATTTTTGTCAATTTGTACTTATCACTGCAAGGAAAACTATCAATAATCATGAAAGAGAATATACACTGTCTCACATGCGGAATAAACAGAATTAAAAATACACTTTATACTAAAAAAACAAAGGTATGTTCACACATAAACAAAAATTATAACACAAATTGTAGGCAAGCCCGAAAAACACAGATCACAGAGAGGCAGGTACAAACACATTAACATTATCCTCCTAACTTATTTTATTTACATGAAAACCCCCACCAGTTTTTGTGAAGGACAAGGTATCGGAGAGATAAAGAGAACAATAACAAAAAAAAATCTAATTGCAATTTTTATTGTAAACATGACCTGCCACCCCAAATTTATTTTAAAGAATTTTTAGCCTACAACCTTGTGACTGAGACAAATCCCCTTACATGATATCCCGAACCCAAAAAAAAAAAAATTCCCCAAAACCTTAAGGTACTACGCATGCGCATAAAAGAACAATTTCTGACACTAAAATGATACCACAGTACAATGCCGGCAAATATATATACATATGTACATTACAAATAAATATTTACAAAGAAAAATACTGATATGAATGCTAACAATTACACGGTGCTGCAACAAAAAGAATACAAAACTAAACATATACATGCGAACAACTATCATAAAAGAGAGAAAAAAAAAATTTACTATTTACAAATTTTGACCCCCAAAATGTATCTCATAATCGAAGGTTGTTACGTGGGCAAAGATTGTAATCATGTGTTGGCCTGGAAACCGTTTCCACACTCAGTTCATTTTTTGTTGTCCTAAGACTTTTTGGAGTAGTTTCCTCAATATTACAATTGTCGCGCTCGGCTTCGCTTACTGTCGGAGATACACTTTGTTCAATGTGAGCAGGACAGGGCACAGGGTGAGAGACCTCGGGGCTTACTAAGTTGGCATCAAAAGAAGAAGGAACCGGTTGAATTTCCTGAACAAAAATTTCACTACCCTGCCCCTGATCTGTGGGCAAAAAAACATTATAAAAGTTTGCGGCACTAAACCCACCATAATTTCCACCCTGAAACTGATTACTTTCCAGTAAATTATCCATACCACCCTCAGGTTGACCTAAATTGACTTGCTGATTCTGATTATTACTGGGATTTGCAGCAATTTGATCCAAACTCTCTAAAACCGGGAAAACTGGTTTGTCTACAATTTTCGACAGTCTGTCGACGTGAACTATCTGCACATTTTTTAAGTTACTAAGTTGTTGTATCTCAAAATTAACTGAGCTTACTTTTCTAAGAACACGGAAAGGACCACTATTGCATTTTACAAACTTTTTGCAAAGACCAGGCTTTATAGTAGGGGTAAATAGCATTACCAGGTCACCTACTTTAAGTTTCTTATCACAGGCTATTTTACTGCGAGCTTTTTCCTGCTTACAAGCCGCCTGTTCTAACAAATTCCGAGTTCGTGCATACACCTGTCTTAGAGTAGGGATCAAATTCTCGCAATAAGATGGCTGGTCATTATAATTTATAACATTATTTTCTAACAGAGTGTTGTAAGGCAACCTAATATCACGACCATAAGTTATAAAGAAAGGAGACTCATCAATTGTGGAATGGACACTTGACCTCAAAGCTAATAAGGCAAACTTTAACTTTATATCCCAATCGTCATGGTGATCATTTACAAGGTGAGCAAGGGCGCGGTTCATTGTTGAGTGAAACCGCTCGACCTGAGAATTTGAAGCTGGGTGGAAACTGGACGTGTGTACATGAGTTAAACCTAACTGTTTATAGACCTGAGCGATGGCTTGACTCATATAATTTTTACCTTTGTCAGTAACAAATTTTGCGGGAGTACCGTGCCTACAAATAAATTCAGCCAGTGTATCGGCGATGGTATCCGAGGTTATGTTAGGGATTGCGAATGCTTCAGGCCATTTCGAGAAACTGTCGATGTACACAATTACAAATTTATTTCCCCTCTCAGTAGTGGGATAAGGCCCACAAATATCTGAGTGTATGGTCGAAAAAGGGGCGTCGGGGATTTCTAACCTTTGGAGTTCGGCTAACCTTTTGGGTTTATGAGCTCTCAACTCCAAACAAGACTGGCAAGAGGCCAAAAGTCTTTTTACATTTGCATACATGCCTTGCCAAAAGAAATTTTCACGGATACGATTAAAAGTTTTATAAAAACCAGCATGGCATGCTAGGGCAGAATCATGCGTCAAACTGAAAATTTTTGGCACCAAAGCCTTCGGCAGAACAATTTTTTCACCAGCTTCACGTTTTGATTTTGGCGACAATTTTTGACACATTATAATTTCATTTCTAACAAAAAATTTATACGTAACAGGTTTTACAGTTAAATCTTTACAAAGACGCGCGCTAACATATTTACAAAAATGATCTTTTTCCTGAGCTAACTGAATTTCACTCAACAATGAACTGTTCCCCAAAATTTGTACCTCCTGCCCAGAATTCTCGACAAAATTACACTCAGCAACATCCTCATTCCTGCTAAATTGCAAAGTGTGGTCAACATACCTGGACAAAAAATCCGCCACTGAATTGCACTTTCCCTTAATGTATCTCGGCTCAAAGTTAAATTCACTGAGTGCGCACAACCATCTGGCAATCCTAGACGTGGGATCCCTTAACTTTAGAGCATGCGTTAGTGCGGCATGGTCTGTATACACTATAAACTTTCGGTGGAAAACATAGCACTTGAAGTATTGTACTGCCCAAACCACCGCCAACAACTCCCTTTCAGTAGCTGAGTACCTACTCTCAACCTCCTTAAGTTTTCGGCTAGCAAAAGCTACAGGGTGTGGAAAACCAGTTTCATCCTCCTGGCACAAGACAGATCCCATTGCAACTGCCGAACTGTCGGTATAAATAATAAATTCCTTTGACATGTCAGGCAAACGAAGGGAAGGAATCTCAGCAAGTGCTTCCTTAAGGTCTCTAAACTCTGCCTCAGCCTCCTCATTCCAGACAAATTTATTTTTTTCTTTAGTCAGGTTGGTCAGGTTAATGGTCCGTTTCGAATAGTCACTGATGTGACGCCTATAGAAACCAATAGAGCCCAGAAAAGACCTCACTTGCTTACGATTTGTAGGTCGCTTAAATTTGTCAATAACCTCGACATTTTTCTTAGCCGGGAAAATTTTACCGTCTGAGACTCTGAAACCTAAAAAAGTTATCTCAGATTGAAAAAAATTACATTTTGATGGCTTTAATTTTAGATTATTTTCTCTGAGGCGATTAAAGACTAAATTTAATTTGTGCAAGTGGGACTCTACATCAGAGGAGGCAACGCAGATATCGTCTATATATATAAGAATATTTAAACTTTTTAAATCACTCAAAACGACATTCATCAGCCGTTGAAATGCCGCAGGAGAAGATTTTAATCCGAAAGGGCTCCTGGTCCACTGGAGTAATTTGTCGTGCGTGACAATGGCTGTTAAATGTTGTTGCTCCTCCGGGATTTTCTGTTGAAAAAACCCACTTGTCAAATCTAATGTCGTAAAATATTTGGCGCCAGACAGGGAGTCTATGGTTTCACTGATATTAGGCAAGGGGTAGTTGTCACTTAAGATTTTTTTGTTGAGGCGGCGGAAATCGCACGCGAGCCGAAAAGAGCCGTCAGCTTTTTTTACTAAAATAACTGGGGATGCGTAATTAGAATTTGACGGGACCAAAATATTTGCCTCCATTAAGGTATTGATTTGCTGATCCATTTCAGCACGAAGGTTGTATGGTACACGATACGGACTACACTTAACCGGCACATTATCAGCTACTCTGATGTTGTGCATCACCGTATCGCAACCGGGAAGATCGAGCACCGACGCTGCAAAAACATCTTTGTTTTTCTCTAAAAAGGTTTTAACTCGCGCTTTTAAGTTTTCATCCAAATGTTCAAGATTAAATTTTGTGCTCCATTCTAAATTAATTTGATCAACATCCCCAACCTCGGTAACTTCTGCACAATGAGAGGTCTCCTCTAGACTCTCGAAAATTGGTTCCATAAAACCCACATGCGTATTTTTGTTGATATGTACAGGGGAGTCACTAACATTAATTATTTTAACTACTAACTCATTCATATTATTTGGGCAAACCGCATTTCCAATTAAAGCAGCATCTGCAATTACTCTGTTTGGATACAAAAACACTAAGTCTGAAGAAAAATTATTAATACCCTGAGATTTTACATTTACAAACATTTCAGACCTAGCCGGGACAACATACTTGCTTTTCGCATAAATATTTACAGGTTTATACAGAGTTTCACAAAAGTTTACAGACTCAAACTGATTTGCCATAAAATTTACTTCAAATTCCCCATTCCCCAATATTTTATTTTTAAAATCCATCTTAATACCATTTTTGATGAGCCATGGGACACCCAAGATGATTTGAAAATTTGGCGACAAAGCGCCGTCACTAATAATGAAAGACTCCTCGAATGCCTTTTCACCCAAATTAAATTTTATATTGCACTTGTTCCTCAAGGCTACCTCGCCCCCTAACAAGGATCTCAATCCCACAGAACATGGTTGTTTATTTACACTGATCCCCTCTAAAGTATGTTCTGAGATCAAATTACAAGATGAACCCGAGTCAACCAAAGCGAAGTAGTTATGCTGGTTAAAGTTAAATTCGATTATAGGAAGTTTTCCCTGAACCCCTTTTGACCAATTGCTAAAAGACACCTCCCTAGTATTGGGCAGTAAATTTTCATCAAGAGGGTCTCTCACCTCTGCCCTGCTCGGCGAGACCCCTATTAGTTTAAATACCCATTACTGTCATTTTGCTGCCCCTTATTATCCTGCACTCCACCACTGTATCCACCTCTACCACTTGTCTTCCTATCCTCTCTGTTATTTCGCGGACGCATGGGAAGTTGGCACTCCCTGCTATAATGCCCTTTGTAGCCGCAATTGTAACATGTGACCTCACTTTTACTTCGCCGGGTTGGTCTAATATTTTCTTGCGAAGGCCTGGACAGATTTTTTGACTCTAAATTTTGCACTTTAGTGCTAAGTTTCGAAATTTGGTCGGTGAGATCCGCGATAATGCTTGTGAGGCTGCTTAGCTGTTGCGCTTGTGCCTCCGACGCAGTTTGCTGCGCACAGGACTGAGCTGCACAAGCCAGCTCAAATTCTTGGGGTGAATGCTGAATTTGCACCGCCTTAAATGCCTTTTCCTCCGCCAAAGCGACCGCCTCAAGTTCCTCAATAGTTACTGGCGCCCTGGCAACAACTCCGCGCCTAATTTCAGGTCTCAAATTATTCATCAGCATAGCCATTAACCACTCATTTTCGGTGTCAGTCCAACTAGTCTCAGGAATTTTCTGAGCCTTGACAATTTGACGAGCTTTACACCGCGCACTCGCGATAAAATCGGCGACCGGCGTTTTGTCATCCTGCATGACATTCCAAAAAGACTTGAAAATTTCACCTATATCCTTTTTCTCCCCGAACCTGTCCTTCAAAAATTTTTCGAAGTCACCAAAAGTTTTGATTTTGTCCTGGTGTGTCTTAAACACCCGCAGGGCTGAACCAGCCAATCTCTGAGATGCGGCGAAGACATAGTCTTCCGGCTTCCAAAGTAAAAATGTAGCAATTTCCTTAACTTTTGCCAAAAAGTCATTTACACTAAAATTAGGGTCACCTCCAGTGAAAATTGGTATAAACGACAATTTATCTAAAAGAATTCCCCTTCTCTGGGACGTAACGATTTCAGGGTCCTGTGCAACAATTGCACCGACCAAACCTTTTGGGCCATTTGTGTTAGTCGGCCCACCTGCCCCACCTTGATCTGTACTTTCCTCTACAACCATTTTTTTTTTTTTTTTTTTTTTTTTTTTGACCACAACAAGAAAAAAAAATATTAACCTAAACCAAAATTACTAATACCATAAAATTTATAAAAACACAGTTGGTAGCTGTCATCAAATGTCTCTAATAATTAACTGCAGCTTAGCTTCAAATAAAGTCCTAGCAATTGTATTTTTCACACAAGTATGTATAGTCCAAACAAATTTTACAATAGCACACAAAAAAAAAATTTTACTATGTAAGATATTTTGCAAACTTAAAAACAATTTTTCTTTTTTTTTCTTTCATAAATCTTGTGTAAAATACAGACTACTTTGTTGTAAAAAGTGTAAACATTATTTGTATATAAATTAATAAGAATATGTATATGTGTATATATATATATCTAGTGGCAATTTCAAACTACAAACGCAAAATTGCAAAATAAAATTTACACCAAAAAACACCTTCAATTTATCTCTAAAAAAAGAACTACGGGATAAGAAAAAAAAATTTTTAACTTCTACCCAAGGAGACCAAAATTTCAATCATAACTCCTATCTCCTCTTTTTTTTTTTCTTTGTTTAATTTGTTGTCTCACAAAAAACTCAAAATTTCACAAAAATTTCCCAAAAAAAAAAAAATTTCTTTTCTACAAAAAAAAAACATTCCTAAATTCCATAAAAGAGGCAGACACCTCACATATAATTTGTTTTGAAATTACCACCCATAAATTATAAAATGTAGTTCATAAGGTAAAAATACAGTATATTTATCAAAAATGTGAAAGAATGTGTGTATATCAAAAAGTAGCAAAATAATGTATATATATGAAAATTTTTACAGATAACAGAAGAAATATGTATGTGTATAGACAAAAAAAAACCAAAATACTATATGCATATATCACCATTGTCAACAAAACCAAAAAAAAAAATTTTATAAAGGAGGGATTTTTATCTTACTTCCAAGCCAATTTTTTTTTTTTTTTTTTTTTTTTTATACAAAATTTGAAAATTTTTCACATACATTGCTCATACCCTATTTTCAATGTGTGAAACATCCCCAGAAATTTTCTATTCCCAGACAATTAATAGCATTTACTTAAATATAAAAATTCCTCCTTAACACAATTTACACACATGTAAGTTAATAACATCCAAAATAATTTTTTTTTTTTTTTTTTAAATATATGAGACAGTTATATTCAAGAAATTTTTCAGATTATTGATAGTGAAAAAAGGGAGTGGTAACTCACCACCGCTGACCTCATCAAGTAAACTACCGCCCAAGGCATTTTCATCAACATTAGATTCTATGGTCATTTGTGTATCACTTACAGTCACTTCTCTCCCCAGGGACAGCATGGCACATAGAAATTGAAACAAAAAAAACACATATAAGAATACAAATAATCATATATACCACAAAAAAGAGAGCTAATTAAAAAAAAAAACGACTTTAACAAAAATTTTGAAGGAAAGAAGAAAGAACCCTAAAAAGCACAACAAAAAAAAAATTCCCTTACATTTTCCCAGAGGCACCATTTATTATGATCATTATTTTTACTTTCATAAATTAAATAATTAACTTATTAACTTTCATATTAATCTCACTTATTAGCATTAAATTTTTACAAACAGATCGTATAGTGTTTAGAATAATTTTTTTTTTTTTATTAATTTAGTACAAAACGTTTACAAATACTCATTAGTCACCCAAAATACCTAACTTAGCATTTTAAGTCCAGTTATATTGAAAATTTTTGAATTAAATTTTCACTTCCCACAAAATAAAAAAAATAAACAGTTAGTGAATATACAGAACAACCCAAGTCCCAAATACTGACTCACAAGAAACTAAATGCAGATTTTAAAACAGTGGCCTTCCAGATTATACAGTAAGTATATTCACCAAACACAAAGGAAAATAAAAAGAAATAAAACCTATGGACTAACATTCAACCAAAGAATTAACTCTTAATTTAGCTTCTCTCACATTTGTTTTTCTAGGATCGAATGAGTACAAAAATCAAAAACCCAGCTCGAATGGAAAACAATAATCTCCTATAAGAGAAATTTTTTTTCGCTTTCCTTTCCTTTAGCTCCCCAAGGACTAATCCCGAATTATAAAAACAAAACTCCATATTTTTTTAAAAGTAAGTTTCAATTAACACAGTAACAGGAAGGTAATATCTAAATAAAAACATACAAGTAAAAATTAGCTTTTAAAACTGAAATGGTTTTATTTTAGAAGTAGAATTTTGATTTACATGCATCATATATTTTCAATCATTAATTAATATTTAGTCACAATCAAAGTACAAAGGTATCCTCTTTATAACATATAACAACTTCTAACAATCACTAAAACTGACGCGAACAAGGCAGTGATATATATTTTTTTTTCTTTCTCTAAAACATATCTCAAGGTTTTAATACTGATTTCTACAAAACATAGAAGATGCATATAAATGATAATTTCACACATATTTAAGTAGTTACGAAGAAAAGGGACTAAAGCAAAATGAACAAAAATACTACTTAACAGGCTGCCAGGAGGAGTCACATTACTTCCTTTTCTCTAGGTTTTTCAACCTCTCGATTATCAGCCGTCAAGAAATAGAGCGAAGCAACTCCAGTTCTACAAATCTAGTCAAACATCTCGACGAACACTCACAGAAGAATTTCAGCGTATCGTAGTTTTTCGTCACGCCACTACGACTTAGTTCAACTAATTCAGGGCACGGGAGCGATGATGGGGATACCGGTCAGCCATAGATGAGAGGTTCCACATCCCACGAGCAATCCCAGAGAAAAAAAGACTCCAACAACCAAGCACAGCGAGACGCCAGGTAACCTCTACTCAAACTCTCAAGTCGTTTTTTTTTTCGGAGAGGGCCAAAGCCCCTCTCCCTAAAACACAAGACAAAAAAAAGTATCTTACAACCACTCGAAAAACCGTATCATTCAAGCTCTGAACAAAAACCAACCTCTGATTCGTTGCCATTCCACTCGGCTAAAAAAAGAGAGTCTCATTCGCTATAACAACCCCAAAATATCCCCCTTGGTCACTCCCACTAAAAATTAATACGCCCTCATTTAAAAATATTTCTCAAACAAAATACACACGCCCATACAGTCAGCAAAACTTGCACGACCTCAATTCGCCCCCTCAGGTAGACAGGTATTTTAATCTCCGAGAGAATTTTTCCATTTCACTCCCCCACTGTAACCGAGAACTGAACAGCTGAGAGGAACATCTGTGACCGCCACACCCACCACGCTGACCTTCAGCGACCTAAGAAAGACACGTTTCACTCCGCTTGGAAACAAGAAAACATAGAACTGCTGCTCACGGAAGCAATGAATGAAAGAAAGAGAGGGAACACCTCTTTATTGTACGAAAAATGCGAGGGGAAAAGCATCCCTTTTTTTTTTTGTTTGCTTACAATTCTCAAGAGAAAAAGTATGTATACAAAGAATTCTTGACCAAAAATACTTCTCAGAATTGAATATCTTCCTACCGTGCAATACATGTGATTACAAAGCGTTTTGAAACTAACATAAATATAGCTAAGAAAACCTATCTTTTTTCTTTCTTCTTTTTTTTTTTTTTTTTTTTTTTTACAGAATAGAGATTTTAATTATGAAATATTAAAAACGAACAAGCAGTTATAATTCATTATAACAGAATGTTAGCTGTGTAAACAGTAGAAAAATTAAGAAAATGTAAACTGAATGTAAAATTTCCAACAGACTAATAGGGAACAGCGAAATCACAATTTACAAGGTTTTTAAAATGTTTATAAATGTGAAAAGCTTCAAAGAAATCGAGTTCTAAAACCATTCATGAACTCGATTTCTTTGAAGCTTTTCATAATTATAAAAATTTTAAAAACCTTGTAAATTGTGATTTCGCTGTTCCTTATTTGTCTGATTGTTTTTTTCAAGGTTTTTTTGTCTGATTGTCTTTTTTTTTTTTTTTTTTTTTTTTTGAAGCACCAATTTCCAAGATCTAACACTGAACTACCCAATCAGGATGACTGTTAATTTTCCTGCAATAACCACTTAATATATGAGAAAGGATGTCTAAAATGGATTTATGAAACAATTTTCAAGAAAATCGTTAGAGCTGTTTTCGAGACACCAACTTTTACCAAATCTTAGCTTAATTAATTGTTGACAAGTATCATTAAAATCTCCGTCTACTGGCTGAATATTTATTAAATGAAGTGCATTCGCCGACCAGAACCTGCTTATGTCTTGAAGAATTATTTTCTTCACACAAAAATGTCACCAACTTTCATAACAGTATCATTATGGGCTATATCTAAGCGCTGAATATTCGTTAAATAAAGTGCATTCGTCTACTAGAACATGTTTGTGTCTTCAAACATTACTTTCTAAACGCTAACATGTCGACGACTTTTTTTTTTTTTTTTAATCAATATCAATGAAAGCTTTATCCACGGGAGAGTATTCATTAAATGAAGTGCATTCGTCGACTAGAATCTACTTCTATCTTAAAGAATGAATTTCTACTCGCTAAAATGTTGACAATTTCACAACAATAACATTACGGGCTCTATCTATGGGCTGAATAATCATTAACTAAATTGCATTCGTCGACAAGAACCTGCTTATGTCATCTTTAAGAAATTTCTTTCTATACGTAAAAATGTACACAACTTTCATAAAAATATCATTACGGGCTCTCTCTACGGGCTGAATATTCATTAAATAACATACATTCGTCGACTAGAACCTGCTTATGTCTTTAAGCATAACTTTCTACGCGCAAAAATGTCTTCAACTTTCATAACAATATCATTACTGGCTCTATCATTAGCTTCTTTTGAAATCTGTATGATAGTAGGTCATATATAATGGCCAAAAACTTTGCATTTTTGGTCATTATGGATATAATTTTCCTAAATATCTTTAAAACGGAAAATCACAAAAAGCCCAAAAAGAAAGGTGCACAACTAGATATTAAAACAAACCTATATACTAATTTGCAATGTTCTACGTCCAACCGTTTTAAAGTTATGCAAGACATGTACTTACATACAGATGTCACGAAAATTCTTGTAAAGTCGTTGATATCTCTGAAACGGTAGCTCGTATTTAAACCAAAGTTGCATGTATATAACTAGACATCATGGCAATCACACATATAAATTTGTAACATTCTACGGTCATTCATTTTTTAACTATGCGTAAAAAGCGAAGGTTTCACAATAAAAATGAATGAACACAGAATGTTTATCGTGAAAGAACTGTTTGCTTAGTTAAGAGAAAGAATATTTTTCGTTTAATGAAAAAAAAGGCAAATTAAAGATAAATAAATAAATGAATAAATATAAATGTGATTATTCATTGTAAATAAGAGATGTCAACGTTTTATTTTATTCTGGAGAATGGTTAGTGCACTCTTTAGTGTTAATACACTTTATTTATAGTGAATTTAACTCAAATGTATAATTATGACTAAAGACAGAGAAAAACATGTTTAAAAAAAAATGGTGCAGAAAATGGGCAGGTATTAAAAATGTTTCGAAATAAATTAAAATATTGGCATGTTTGTAGTACCCTTATTCACTGTTAAAAATTTTGTCCTAGGTTGTACCAAAACATGGTACATTTTTGCTGCAACCATGCGATGGTGAAACCTTTTACCATTATTTGGTGCTTTATTAAACCAAGGCTTGGTATTGCAATAGCTACATCCATAAGATGGAGAACATTTTTACCATAATTTGGTGTTTTTTTTTTAAACAAGAAGTGCCAAATCATAGTAGAAAGTTTCACCATCGCATGGTTGCAGCTATAGTTGTACCAAGTTTTGGTTCAACCTAGCAAACTGAAGCTACTGTAGTACCAACATTTGGTTCAACCTTGAACTGAAATTTTTAACAGTGTATTCCGGGAAAAAAAAAAGCAGAAGAGGAGGACAGTTTTGCCTTCAGTACCAAAAAAATTCATGCAGCTTTTCTTTACTTTCTTTTTAGACCTGTTTATTGTTTATACTAAAACGTAAATAATTTCTAGACATGAAATAATATATATATAGTTTTATTTATAAGTTTCCTTTTCTTCTTTTTTTTTCTGCTAGAAAAGTTCACATTTTAATGTTTGCGATCTTTTATGAATATAAAGAGTATTTGTTGATTTGTGTGCGTGTTTTAAATTTCATTTTCAAACTTAATTTTACCACAAAACAGTTTTTAATATATCTGTATAAATAAAAATCACCTATCATTTTTATTATATAAATAACGATTCCGTCATAACCGTTTTTTGTTTCAGAGTATGAATTTTTAATAATTTTTTCTTCTTTGATTATCCACTTGTCGAAATTCAACGCTTAACACTTACTATAATTAAGAGTGAGAGTTAAAAGTTGCAATAATTTAATAAAATTTCAATTATCTAACAATTTATTCAAGTATGTTTTTTGTGCTCTTTTCTTAATTAATTTTTCTTTAAAGTTTTTGACATTCTAGAAGATCTCTCTTTTTGATTTTTAATTAATGATAAATTTTCAATGACATTTAATTCAAAATTGTTTAATAATTCAGTCATTTTACGACGAAAGTAATAAAAATTGATTAGTTTTGTTATGTAAATTAAAATATCGTTACATAAAAGCTTTACTTTTAATGAAAGTTTTTTCAATAATAATATATACCATTTTTAATCTTAATGATAAAAGAGTCTCCTATAACATTAATTATGAAACAAACTTTTTAGAGATAACTGATGATTTCTTTTTTAACAAAAAAGAAAAAAAAAATCTCAAAACTACAGACCATATATTAAACTCGTGTAAAAATTAAACTCGTAGAATATGTTTGATTATTATTATTATTATTATTATTATTATTATTCAAAGAAAAATATTTTCACTTGTTGATGTAATTTATCTATCACCCTATAAGGATAGTTTGGAAGGTAATTTAAACATTTTCCATGAAAATTTGAAAAATTTTATGACTTCGATTCGTGTATCGTGCGACAGCGTTTTCATTTATATAAATATATTTAGGATTTCGTAATATCTTTCAAAGTGTATTTACAAGCCACATAATAAATACTGTCTTCATAATTTTTAACATTATTGGAAAGTGTAAAAAACACATAACCCAACTAAAAAATACCTTCCCAGCAAATTCTGTTAATTAATTGAATTATTTTTGTTTGGTCCTGTAAATAAATCATTTGTAACAATTAAATCATTTTCAGTTAACTGCATCTGAATATATATATATATATATATATATATTATATCACGAGTTTTACGCAGTATAAATATTTTGAAATGTGCGTACAAGTATTTTAGATTGTAATGTATTTGAATTGTTTTGTAAGTTCTTGCACACAAACCACTTTTTCTACATGTACTGATTTTAAGAAAAATCATTCTACAGTAAATCTAATGTGACAGAATTATATATATATCAGATCAATGAAAAAAAAAAAAAAAATGTAAAGAAATAATTAAGCAGGCAGACAGACAAATCGAAATCAAGAATAATTAAAACAAGAAAGAAAAATCATGCGTTTTGCAAAGATTATTAGCACTTTCCAACTGTACGTACTCGTTGCATCGTTTAACTTTCAATGTATTTTGCATGCGTGATCATGCAACGAACAAGCAGAAAGACAGAAATACGGATAGGTAGACAAATTTATTTTCCAACAACTTTTAAACATTGTTAGAAAGTGTAAAAACACTAAACACAATCGGAAAAGGTATTCTAACAATTTCTACTTGTAGACCTTGTTGTATATGATTTTTACTCTAAACATGACATATTCTATAGAAAATATATGAGTAATAAATGTGAAATAAATGTCAATTTGATTATGATTCGTGCAGTATGAAATTTTTTAAATATAATATATAAAAACGTTTCTCATAAAACACATTGTATTAACATATATTTGGATGTCCCTGGATGTTAGAAATTATATTTTTTCATCATGCTCATTCTGTATTTTTTCATCGTGCCCTTCCAGGTTCCTGTTGTATGCTTTATTGGCATCAGTGTGTACATCTAGACATCTAAATTATTATTATTATTACTATTATTATTATTATTTTGTGAAAAGTGAAGTACGTTGCAATTTTTAGAATAGATTTGGTTTATAGCAAAATGGAAATACAAATACTTGTCACGAAAATTTAAGTGTTCATGACCATTATAAACGGTAAATTAGGCGGACTTCCAAAATAGATGTAAATTTGACTAAGAAATTTTTGTTGGCAGGCTAAAAAAATCTTAAAAAATGGACATTGTAACTTATTTAATTTTGCTTTTTTTTAAGTATTTGAAAAAGAAGCTTTCGATTTAGTAGTATTCGTTGAATAATGTAAATTTGTAAATATTATTTTCTTCGTGACATCATCCCCAGTAGCACATAACGTTGTTATAACTAATTTTTCACTGTTCAGACTTATTTGAAACTCTATAACAACGTTATGTGCTATCTGGGATTAACATTGATTAATTTTAAATCATAAACAAAAGAAGAAATTGGGTGTGAATTTATAACGATCTCCCACCCATGAATAACCTGAAATACTTGAAATTGTATTACCTCGTGGACCGCTAGATTTCTCTATGAAGCCGAAACCCCGTTAAAAGGTAGGATACCTTTTGATATACCTTTTATTCTTAAAATAAATTATTCTAAACGAACTGATTTTGAATAATTAAAGTATATTTTAAAGGTTTATAAAATATTTCTTCTCTATATAAAGAAATGTAGTTCAAATAATAATAATAATAAATAATAATTGTTTTAAAAATGAAATGAAATATTCATGAACAATATATTGAAACTATTTACGTTAATTTAAATAAATATCATTATTAAAAATTTTATGTTGAATTTATAACTAAATGAAAATAATAATAATAATAATAATAATAATAATAATAGTAAGTTTTTTTTTTTTTTTTTTTTGTGGTTTTGTTGATTGACTGATTGAAAAATCTATAAAAAATTAATTTGACTTTGAAACAATTTTTAATGCAAAATATTACTTTATAATTTATTAAATTTTTTTTTGAAATGAAATAAACATGAATACCTTGGAAGAACTTAAAACGAACTATCAATAATTAGATCGTTGATTAAATTTAGTTACAAAAACAGAAGTTTAATGCGCAGATGATATAGAAAATACGGATATTGATTCTTTGTTAGAAACGCATAATATTTCACAGGAAAAAAAAAAGTATTAAAAAAATTTGATTCTGAAATAGATAAATTAATATCCGATAAGACAGTATATGAAAAAGAAATAAAATCTGTCGAAGATTATTCTGAAAGAAATTTAAGTTTGAAATTTATACCTAAAAATCAGCTTAAAAAATGCAATCCTGATGCCGAAAATAAAAAATGTAATGCCGGAATGGAAATTTTTCAGAACTAGATTCGAACATTGAAACTAAACATGAGTCAGCAGTGAAACTACCAAAACTATTGTTAGAAACAATTACCGGTGACACCAGTAAATTGCTTGTTTTTTTTTTTTTATTATTATTATTATTTTTCTAATGCTATTAATTCTAATCCAGGTTCAAGAAATAGCACAGAAGAATTTCAGTACTTGAAATGTTTATTGTCGAGCTCTGCATATAACATTGTGAGTGGGTTTGAGATAAATGAACAAAACTATATAAATAGTCTAAAGCTTCTTAAAGACCGTTACGGAAAATTCGAAAGAATAATAAGCTGCTACATGAACAAAATCTTAAATCTTGAAGCAGTGAAATCTGCATCTAATATAAATGGATTCAGGCAGCTGTATGATAATATTGAAATAAATAGAAGCAACTTGGACTCTTTCAGTCAGTGACACGTCCGGTTCCCACGGTCATTTATTGCTACCAATTAGACAGCTAGTGCTAGAATTCAATAAAAAAAAATGTAAATAAATAAAAACGCGATCCAGATAAAGACAGTGAGGTTATTGAGTTAATTAATTTTGTTAAAATGGACTGCGATGTCGTGAAGTTACAAACTTAGTAAATAATCCCTCTATAAATGTTTGTGAAAGCTAAAAAAATAAAAATAAAATCCCCCCCCCCCCCAAAAAAAAAAAAAAAAGTTTCTTTGGCCGCATTTGTAAGTGCTTCCGCGAAACAAATTTGCGTATTTTGCAAGGCTTCTAACCGTTGAGGTCTTACATGTACAAAATTTTCAGAAAAGTAAAAATATATAGATTTTAGAAAGAAAGGCGCTGCTTTTTTTTTTTTTTTTTTTTTTTTTATCGCATTTATCGGGAGATTTTAAGATGAAATTAAATCCTTGTATAAAAGGTTCTGTTCGACCCAAAATTATTTATTTGAATTAAACAAGGGCGACAATCTTGAAAAACAAAAACCCAGTACAATTGTATCCATGATGTCGGAGCAAAAATCTACTCTGTTTCAAACATGTTGTGCATCTGTATGGGCTGGTAATAACACCGTCTTATGTAGAAAATTTGTGATAGCGGATCAGAAAAATGTTTTTGTGAAAATATTAAAATTGAAACCTGTGCGAAAAGAAAATTTGCTAGCGTATCCCTTTGGCCATAGATGACACTATGAATCTTGTTATGATGTACAAATCCTGGAATTGAGTAGTATTGTGCAACCGTGCAACTCTATAAAGATCGAATCTCCTGTTGTGGATAATATGTGCTGTGTGGTGCTGTTGTAAAAACGGTAAAAAACTGAAATTCTGGAAACAATGAGGAAAAGAGGCTACAGGACAGGAGATACAGGCCTCGAAAATGAGAACAACATTTTATTAGGCTTGGACTTTTTATGGAAAATTCAAAGGGGAATTGTTCAAAATTTAACTAAAGATTTATATGTCACAGATATAATATTTGGGCATACAGTTCAACGGCAGATATTGTTCAATGAAAAAGATATAAATTGTTTGAGGGTATCAGCAGAGAATATAAAATGTCAGTTAAAGACCTTTTGGGATTTTGAATATATTGGAACTTTTAAGAACAATAAAAAGAATTCTTCTGATCTAGAAACTGCAAATGAATTTGAACAAAATTTAAAATTTTTGAACGGTCGTTATAAAGCGATGTTATTATGAAAATATTCTCGTGATTTCTTAAAAAAATAATCTTAAAGTATAGCAAAAAGGTGGTTTTCGAGTTTGGATAATAAATTCTTGAAAAATAAAACATTATTCAAACAATATAATCCTATTTTAACCGAACAGCTTAATGATGGTATAGTACAAATGTGTTCTGAGAAAATTTCGTATGATTTTACCAGGGCTGCTACCTGTGAATTTTTTTTTTTATTGTTTTCATGCCGATATTTCCATAATATAAAATTTATAATAAATTTATGCAGGGAAAGTACAGATTTACCTGCGAAAATATATTATGCATTTTATTTTTTGCTGCCAATATATTGAGAGAAGCAGGAATGAACTTGAGAAAATTTGGAACTAATTCTGTGGAGCTTAGAAAGGAATTTGTTTATAGTAATTTAACTGTTTCTGATCCTGATCCCCTAAATACTTAATAAAAAATTTTAAGCTTATCTTGGGATAATAAAGTAGATAACCTGGGGCTAAAATTACCACCCTTATTATCCAAAATGGGCAATTCTTTCTATATTAAAAGAAATGTTTTAAAAATTACAGCCATGATATTTGACCCAGCGGTTTAATTGCTCCTTATGTAATTAGAGTAAAATGTTTATTGCAACAATTGTGGGCAATGGGAAATTCTTGAGATAAACAATTTTCTGAGAAGTTAGAAAATAACTGGAAAATTTAATTATCAGAAACTGATAATCTAGGCCTATTTAAAATTTCCAGGTTTTATTTTGACTCGATAGATAGCAAAGAAAAGAAACGGCTACAACAGCATATTTTCACAGATGCTAATACATATGCTTACGGTGCAGTTGCGTATAAAATGTATAAAACATGTGAAAATAATTTTAAAACTTGTTTTGTAATGTCGAAATATAGGGTTGCCCCCTTAAAAATGTTAACACTTCCGCGTCTGAAACTTATGAGAGCACTTATCGGTGCCAGGTTTTCTGATTACGTCAAGATAATCATCCTTCTAACTGATATAAAGTTTTGTACAGTTTCAGAGTTTGTACTACACTGAATAAGAGACAACAAAGATAAATGGAAACCCTTTGCTTCAAATCGAATTTTCGAAATTCAAAATTTATCGAATTCAGAATCCTAGAAATATGCTGACAGCAATTTCAATCCTACAGATCTCCTGACAAGAGTTTGTTCGATGAATAACCTATTTAAAAAAAACTTTTTAAACCCAAATTCTTAATGTATCATATCACATAAATCTTTTCGAAGTTATGATTTTGCAATTTTTTTTTTTTGTATTAAGGTGAAATGATAAATTTCAGCGGAAAAGAATTTGTACTCTTATAAACCACGAAAGTCTAGGCTGTAAGGCAGTCGAAGATTTGATACACGCCTGACCGAGTTTCAAAAGAAAAACTTGAAGCATTTGATACATTGACCGATGCATTGCTATGATTGGCTATTAGTTATTGCTCTGGTTGTGCCATTTATTGGTCATTACGAACGTAAATATGCATAAAAACTTTTATTTTATTATTATTATTTTTTTTTTTAAATAACCGCATAATTGTTTTAGAATTATAAAAATATGCATACACAATGTTGCTCCCTGCACAATTTTTTTTTATTTTGAGTTTTAAAAAATCTTTTAAATATGTTTGTGTACTACTTTGTGAATTTATCGATGAGTTAATTTTTATAAAAAAAAATTATGTTTGAATACTAAATTTTTGCCTTAAATTTCAGCATTCGAACATAAAAAAAAAAAAAAAAAATGTTTCTTAAAAGAAACTCTTCAAAATTTCTTAGGATACTGTGTAGTCAACGAAACATTTTCTTTTATCAATTGACATCTTTTCTACTAGTTATCTGCAAAAATTAACACTCCGGACCTACGGAATATCGAAAGCTCGACCACCGCGTTACTAACATGGCGCTCTAACTATACCTCAGCCACGGAGAGACAAATGAAAAAGCTTATCTTTATCTTAAAATGAAGTCGTATTTTTTTATTTGCTTGAGATTCACAAACATATTGTAGTGAATGTCAGTAAATACATAAAAATTTTGGGAAAAGTTAGTAAAATATCAAAAATAGTTTAATAGGCCTGAATTTCTTTCTTGCCATGAAATTCAGTGACCTATGGCAACCTTTCTAATTTTTAAATCAAATTAATCACCGGTATTCCCAAAATAGAATTTTTCATCTACATTTTCGATGATTAAATAAAAAGAAAAGCATTATAAAAAATTTTCCGGTATGAAGTCTCCCTTGGAAAACAGGAGACTTGGATCTACGACTATACAGTAGACTCTCGTACAACGCGGGGACAGAGTTACCATATAAACAATCAGAGCCTGATTAAGGGGGAAGCACACATTATTTATACTTACACCGTTATTTTTTAACAAATACTTTCCTCCTATAATAAACAGAAAATTCTCATTAAAAATTATTTTAAAAGAATTCTGGTGTCTAATAACGGTGAGTAAATTGGATTGTTTTACACCGTCCATTTTTTATAAAAAATATTTCCTCGTCAAAGCGTGGAATTTCTATGACATGAAGTAAAAAATAATTGTAAAAATATTCCGGTGAGAGCGGAGGTAATGTGTGCTTCCCCCTTAATCAGGCTCTGTAAACAATACAAATTTATTTATTAGCACCACTAAAATTTTAGAGTATCAGTCTACTGGTTCAATTACATCTGATTTATATACTTGCCAACATCCTAATTAATATTCCGTATTGTTGTTAGTCCCGCCATTTTTTTCACACTAGTAAATTTTTAGAGTAATATTCTCCAAATGCAATTACGATTACAGGTGGAGGCTTAAAGACATTTATTTATGATTTAATAGTACATATATAGTTTCCAAGTCTTTCCTTTTTTGAATACTACTATTTTGTAATAGGTCATTTTGTCTTACTTGATTTTCGAATTCCAGTCTATAAATACAACACTTTTTCTCTGAAATAGTGGTGTTTTAAAAAAATAAAATAAAAGATAAACTTGTCGACAGCAGCAATGCTATTTAATTGAATAATATGCATAATTATGAATCATTTTTAATCTTGTTAGTAATGTACTATTAGTGACATTAACAATAATATCATAATCAACTACTATTTTCACAGAGGGATGTTTTCATACCCTAGTTAGAGCCCTGCTCTCAGTTTATCTTTTACAGATTTTTTAATTAGAATTATGCACGTGCATTCATTTTAATAAATTAATCACACTCGGTATTTAGAAATACGGAAGAAGTCTCCTTAAAGTGTTTATATACAGAATGCAGAAAATAAATTGATTTTGGGTAAATAACTACGCTTGAATTAAGCATCTATTCAATTTAAGCAGGCATTTGAAACATTTAATCAAACTGTTTTCCGAAAATCATTACACCCTCGGTTAAACAGCATAGCCTTGGAGGTTGAAATTTAAAAGCTTATTTTTTATTAACAAATAGTTTTACTTAAACTCATCAAAATTTAAGTTAGAGAATCAAATGCTATTGCATTTCAAAAATAAGTTTAAAATTAACTTATTATCTTTCTATTTTTCTTATAACATGTGAAACATTCTGTTCCCGTATTTGATTAAAAAACAAAACAAAATCAATATACTTAATTAGCCTTCATCACGAAAAAAACCTTTATTTGTATTTATTTTATTGCAAGATATTAACATGCAGAGCTGCCAACCTAATCCGGCAAATTGTTTGTACCGCTCCTTTTTCTACACCAATATATTTTTAGAGTATTTGTTTTCTTAATTCATCATAAATATATTTGAAGAGAATTACTCTAAAAATTAAGTGGTGTAGAAAAAGGGGCGTTACTAACAATTTGCCGGATTAGGTTGGCAGCTCTGAACATGTTTGACAAGTTACTGTTTCCATAAAGCTAAGCAATTAATAATATAATAATCCATTAATTTTTTATTGATCAATTATATTACTGATCATACTGTTTTCATAAAATCATTATAATTGATTAAGCATCACAGAAATTAGATATTTTGAAACTGAACTATAAAAGTTATATTTTATTCAAAATTAGTATTCTCAAAATTCGCCAAAATTCAAGCTAAGGAATAAAATATATTACATTCCTTGATTAAGTTTAAAAATAAAATTACTGTTTATATATATAACATTCAAATATTCTATTATCGTAACAGAAAAATAAAATATCAAGAATATCAGCTGATATAAAAAAAAAATATATATATCCTGTGTATTTTGTAAATGCATTAAGTTAATATGATTATAACCTTACTGTTATACTGGTGATCTATTAATAAAATAACGATAAAGTCCAACCTCGTTAACGTGAACTGTTTCTGTAATCCCTGTCAAAGTGATGATTAGTTTAGTTATATAAAGATTAGATACTGATAGTATGAACTACTGATAACATGAAAAAAAAATTATTCCCTTGAGATGCACATTAACGAAGTTCGACTGATAATAATCGATAAATATGTTATTTATCTATTATTTTGTCATTATACTTTTTTTTTAATTAATTGATTTTAAAGAAACAACACGAAAAATGAAGCACTTGAAATTGATTTTTAAAAGTTTTTTTAAATTTTAATTTAAATTTTAATTAATTTATTATTTTTTAAAACTTACTCTGTGCTTTTCTGTCAGATGTAAAACTGTTATCGTATTAGATAAAAATATAAAGAAATTCATCTGATATCACGAGAGACTTTCTGTGTATTTCTGTACGTGCATTATATAAACAAGTTTTTAAGACATACTGTTTACATACTGCTGATCTTAAGAAATAATATATATATATATATATATATATATATATATATATATATATATATATAATTCATTAACATAACTGCCAACATTTTTAATTTTTAAGTCAGATTTAACATCAGTATATTATTTAAAAAAAAAAAAAAAAATCTGTCTCACATAATGCCTATCGGTGAAAAAATAAAAATAAATAAACTGAAAAGATTTATAAAAACTTTCCGGTATGAAGTCTCCGTTGAAATAACGGAGACTTGGTGCCTAAGGAGACCTGGTACCTATATATCATTAATTGATTATCTTATCGATCATAATGTTTTCTAAAAATAATTATAATTCTTAAATCAAAACAAAAATTGTAGCTTTCGAGATTTAACTTTAATTGTTATTTTTTATTAAAAATCAGTTTTTCTATTTTCTTTCCAATTTTGCTCTCGTATTTCATAAAAAAAATATCAAAAATATCATTTATTTCACTAAGAAAAACTTTTTGTGTATTTCTGTAAGTAAATCGACTTAACATGTTTGGGAATCACTTACTCTTATTTCTTTCACTGAAAAGCTTCACGCAGTCAATTTTTATTATTCAGTCTCGTATATTTATAAAACACCCAAAAGGTTTTTTTGAGTCTCGTTTGAGCCATTTCTGTTTCGAAAAATAGCGGAACCTTTCTAAAGTTCTTTTTCGCAACTGGAATTCGGATTTAAAGTTATAGAATGAATTTGCGTAAATAAGCAATTTTTATGTCAATTTGTTGAATTGGATCGTTTGAACACATGAAAAAGTTTGAAATAAAAATATAAGATGGAGAACTTAATACGCTTTTTTATTTGTGAATGTATGTGTGAGGGGTAAATCAACTTCATAAAGGAGGATAAATTGTCCTGTGGAAAAAGAAGAAATATATCTTTCTCGAACTATTTATCTGTTGTTTCATGTCTCTATAAATCTGCCAAAAAAAATAGGTTTTTGTCAGCTTATCTCATTTATTATCAAACAATTCCTAGTATAAATGAAACATTGATTAAAATTGCAGGAAAATCTAAATATTCCAAAAGTTATTTTGCATATAAACAAATATTTCAGTATTACTTACAAACTTTGAATAAACACAATAAAATGCAATAAACTCGCAACAAAGCGGCAACGCACCTTTGACTGCAGCACTCGTGCTTACTTTATTCGCCTGATGAAGGGTCGTGTGTTTTTTCGACCCGAAACAATTGTTGCGAGTTTATTGCATTTTATGGTGTTTATTCAAAGTTTGTAAGTAATAATTTTTACATCGCCAGTTTTGTGATGCTTCTTTAATAAATATTTCAGTATATGTATATATATTTAACTTGATATATTACGTACTAATATGAGTTCTAATACAAACAGGCACAATTTTCAAAGATAAACAGGATGTTCGTTGATATTTTCCTAAATTCCATAAAATATTCTAAAAAATAAACTTTATTTATATGTATATATATATATATATATACAGATGCACAGAATAAAACAAGATCCACTATTGAATTTTCAATAATCAACTGAATTTATACATGCATTCTTTTTCTTTTTTTTTTTTTTTTTTTAACAGGCATTTTTTATACAGAACGGTACATTCCGATTTCAATATTTAATGACCAATAAGAATGTTTTCTAGAAATAAAAAGGGAAATCAATTAATATGCAGCATAAAATTACTTGATAAATATCGCTTTTAAGAGTTGTTATTCAATGAAAATTCTTTAGTTTATCGCTGACATGTTTAATCTTTCTTCAACGTTACCGACATGTCACTTCCATCGATTTTATTTGTGGTAGCAACATCATTTTCGTACATATTAATCATTGCGTCATTTTCGACACCTTTATGCTCTGAGAAAAAATCAATATTTAAATTTAGAAATGCATAAGAGTGTATTCGTATTAAGATCTAACGGTTATAGTTAAAAATGAGGGTATGAATTTATGCCAAACATTTATTTAAAAATCGAAAACATCCCACACAGTACACTAAATTTCGAGTACATCGCAGATACAATGCTGTGTCATATTCATGTACCATTGCTTTGTGCTGTAAATACAGGGGTCCCAGCGTTCTTATATTTTACCGATCAATTTATTATACTCTCACCGTAATTTTTAAAATGAAAATTTTTTTTGTAGATTTTTGATGCTAGTTAGTTAGGATGAAATGGTTAGGAGGCACCTGTGACAGCGTCACGCATCCTCCTTTACCTAAAAGTGGAAACTAACGGAGTGAGAGTCCCGAACTAGAATGTCACTGCAATGGGGAGAAGGGGGGGGGGCATAAAAGGAACAAAAAACGATAAAGAAGGAATTTTAGAGCTTATGGAAAGAGGAAACACAAGAATAAAAATGAGTAGAAAGGTTAAGTCCAGCATTACACAACTAGGAGAAAGTTTAGGGATAGTAAGAATATTTTTTATTTTTCAAGGAGCAAATTTTATAATTTTTTTGGTATGTTAAAACACATTTATTTTTATTTATTTATTTATTTTTTTTTTTTTTTTTCATTTTTTTTTTTTTTTAAACACAAGGACAAAAATCACACAACACGAGACAACACAAAGACAAGGACAGGATATAATCTCCGAAGAGAAGTCAAAGTCCGAAGGCGATAGAAAAGTGAAAAGGCAAAAAAAGCTAACACACAAAAAAAGGTTAAAGGTGGGAGTTTAAACTGAGGACCGCTTTGGGTCTGCGTCTATTAAGAGGATCATTATGGTCATATGTTGCGAGAGTGTTTAAAGCAGGGTTATCTAAGCTTTCAAGTGCCAAATGAAATTGAACATTTGAGTGTTGGACGAAATCATTAAGTTGAGGAGTATTTATTTCTTTATAAATATGAAAATTTCTAACGTACCAAGGCATATCAAGAATTTGCCGAATAGTTGAATTTTGAACCCTAATGAGTAACTTGATATGCGATTTGGCAGAATATGACCATACCATACAAGCATAAGTTAAAATGAGTCTTAAGTAGGAAGTGTACAAGAGCAATTTGTTTTAAAAGTTTAATGTACTATTCCGAGCTAAGAGGGGGAGTAATTTACTTTTAGCTGTACGGAATTTATTACGCGTGGTGAGAATGTGTTGTTGAAAAGTAAGAGATTGGTCTAGAATAACACCTTTTGATGCTATTTTGACATGAAAACCTTCATGAAAATTTTCTTTTTGGAAACTGTGGTGAAAGTTTAATAAAATGATCGTAAAAATATAGGAACGCTGGGACTCCTGTAAATAGTACATCACTGGGTAAGTATTTTACGATTTTTTTTTACAACTTTTGTATGCAAACAAATTAGGCTATGAAAGGTATGTTCCTGAGACAGTGATATTATTACGAAATCAGTGCAATATTTATGCGATGTTGCATTTTCTATGTCACAAATAGAGGATATTTCCACGTTTATGCTACATACCGCATATCATAGCCTCCTATATTAGATGCCTTCTGCGTGACTCGGAAACTTGGCGGTAGACAGCACCACCTGGTACAGATTGCGCGACTTTTTTATTTAATAGCCATCAAAAATTTTTTAAAGTGAGATTTGTTATAAATAAAAGGCGAATAGAATCGAAGAAACGTCGATTTTTTCATCATATGTCACTTCTTAAAATTATTGGTGATAGTTGAATAAAAAAATCGCCCAATATGTACCAGGTAGCGCTGTCTACTGATTGAACTGTTGCCAAGTTTCCGAGCTACGCGGCAGGCATCTAGGAGGCTATGCTCAGATGTATATGGAGTGAAGTCAGATGCCTGTGTTGTCATCAATGTCACACTGCGATGTATTTTCCACTATGTAGGGATCAAATTCTGCTGTATGGGATTATACTGAATTAAACTCAATTTTTTGGTCTTTAAGACATAGCATGTGAAATTAAGCATTGATATATTATTTGCTTAATCAATTCTTTTAATTCAGGGTGGCGACAGCTCTGCCTTCTTTCCCTGATTTTTACACCAGTGCATTTATACGATAATTTTTCGCTTAATTAATCATTCAAACTAATTATTAAAAATTTCGAAAGAAAAATACTCGTGAAAAAATTAGGGAAAGTATCTGGCCCCTTATAATTCCAAACTGCAAAAATTCATCCCGAAAATTTTTGTACAAATTTTTTCTTTACTATTATCGTTGAAAATATCCATTTATTTCTTTTATTTCAGACTTGTTCGCAAATCCTGATAGCAATTTATTTCAAATGAGCGCAATTTTCTTTCTTCTAAAAGCGTTAATAGTTCTAATTCAATTTTTCCCCCTTTTTTGAAATTAAATTTAAAAATCAATTTTGAAGACAGGACTGTGTTTCTTGATTGATATTTACGCTTTGGTTTAAATAATTTAGCTCATAAGGAAAATTAATTAATTCAAAAGTGTTCATAAAATATTAGAAATTTTTTTTACATCTAATTTTTTACAGTTCATTTTTGCGTGTAAAACTTTTAAACTAATTATTTAAAAATTTTTACTTATGAATTTTTTCACTTGGTATTTAAAATTATTAATTCGTTTTTAATGTTAAAGTACGTGTTACATAATATACATTTCAAGATTGTTTTATATACGTTTAAAAACACTCGTATTCAAATTATAGTTTTTATTAATTACTTCAACCTATTAAGGGGACTTGGCACTTTCGACGGCACCACAGAAGTAGGTTTGATATGAAAGTTTATAATTCCATTTAATATTTTTAAACTGCATTATATTAGGTTTTATCAAAAACATATTTATTCAAGCAACAAAGTCTTTTTTTTTTTTTTTTTTTTTTTTTATACATTTTTTTACGGATTTGAAATCTTTAAATAGCATTTTCTCAGTTATCTTTATTCTTTCATCAATTCGGGATCTTCAAAATGCTAAAACTTCCACAGATATTTAAGATAAAACTTAATATAATATATATATATATGTATATTGGGATATTCAATAGACCTACTTAAAAGAATGAAGGAAGAGTTTTGGAATATCTTAAAATATATATATATTAAAAATAAAATATAACAAAAATAATGTTTCTTTTATTTATTTATTTATTTATTTTAAATATTTTTACATACACATACACATGAACTTTTAACTTTATTTATTTATTTATTTTTTTATTTTTTTTTTTTTTTTCGATGGCGAATTAATATATTTTGAAATTTATTCCTAATTCTCTTAAGTAGTTTATATTGAACATTAATATATATATATATATATATATATATATATATATATATATGAAATCGTTTCTTAAATATTCGTAGAAGTTTCAGCATTTTGAAGATCATGAATTTATGAAAAAACGCAATTTAAATCTTTAAAAATATATCAAAAATCACAAGAGTGGTTGCCTAAATATATATTTTATTGAACAAACCTAATGTAGTTTAATGCATAAATGTTAAATTGAAATATAAGCTTTTATATGAAACATTCTTCTATGGTGCCGTCAAAGGTCCCTTTAGGGTTTATTTTAAATAATAATAATAATAATAATAATAATAATAATAATAATAATAATAAAATAATAATAATAATAATAAAAATAATAATAATAAAATAATAATAATAATAAAATAATAAACTTTTGTGTCCTATAAAGAATATTGTATATACAAGGTCAGTCCCGAAAGTAATGCGCCCCATTTTCTTCTGCCACGACTTTCCGTCCACAGGGTTGCCGCTTGCAGGGAAGGGTGGGTGGAGTCTTGGGAACACAGCGCCACCGGCTCTGAGCTCCTGCAGAGTCACAATGCCTGTTTCAGTGAACCCTTGTGTGAGTGCTCGGTCGAAATCAAGATGGAAAAACTCTCGAGCGGAATTGTTGCAGTGTTGTCCAACTTTTTTGGACAATGTGTAAGTGGTGACGAATCTTGGATCTTCTTGTACGACCCAGAAACAAAAAGACAGAGCGCAGAGTGGCACACGACGTCGTCCTCACGCTTAAAAAAGGCAAGAATGGGCAAATCGCAGATCAAAGCGACGCTATTTTTTTTTTTTTTTTCGATTCCAAGGGAGTGGTCCATTGTGAATTTGTTCCACCTGGCCAACCAGTCAACGCCAAATTCTACGTCGAAGTACTGAAAAGGTTAAAGCAGCGGGTCAACCGCGTCATTCACGAGATCAAGAATTCCTGGAAGCTGCACCACCATGACAATGCTCTCAGCCTCTCGACACCCCCAGCCGCCTTACAGTGCTGATTTGTCCTCGTCTGACTCCTTTTCGTTTCCGAAGATTAAAAAATACCTCAAAGGACAGCATTTAAGGAACCTGGAGAATATCAAGGCGGCTACGACGAGGTTACTAAAGGACATCCCTGTGAGGGGCTTCCAGAACGCATACAAAATATGGAAATCGCGTTAGAACAAGTGTTGTGAAGCAGGAGGGATGTATTTCGAAGAATATTAAGTAATTGTACGAATCTGTTCAATAAATTTCTTAAAATAAAAATGGGCGCATTACTTTCGGGACAGACCTTGTATTATTCTAGGTATGAATATTGTTACAAAGGAAAAATAATTGATAAAAATTAGAAGTAATAAAATATGTTTAAAAGTGCATTGAAATGCAATGACATTTCCCAAGTTCGCATCAAGAAAACAGTAATTATTTCGTGCAAATAATAAAGATAAAATTTATTAGACATTTCAAAGATACGTAAAGAAAATATAAACGTGACCATTTATATTTACGAATTATAATTAAAGGTTAACACTTTCGCGACCGCTGACGTGAATTCACGTCATTTGAAAATCTGTAACCCCGCCGGTGGGCGTTTCTTTAGGTTACATAGGTTACATTATTTCTTAATACTATAACCAAAATATACATTTGTGCAATCAATGCAGTATGGATACAAATACTTTGATTACGAAGAGTATAATTGTAACGTATATTTATTTATATTATAAATATGAATACAATAAACATTGTTTTAAAATAATGTAACGTAAAGGAATAACGCCCACAGGTGGAGCTTAGCGTCAAAAAGGCAAAAACATGCGATCGCGAAAGTGTTAATACGGAATGGATTGGGGAAACCAAGTACGAGACAACTATTTCTTGCTACATATCGAAATCACGTGAGCGAAGATGATTGAGAAAAATTAATATCTTTGATAGGGAGAATATGGTTGGTGTTTTCTCTACGAATATACATGTATAATTTTTGAAAGGGGCAACCAGAATTTCACTAGAATGATTACTAGAAAATTGGTATGCTTTCGCCAAGTTTAATTCGTAGGAATTAGCACGATAAGCTGATTATTTGACTAATTCTCTGATACGGTGATCATGACAACCAGGTACCAAAGTTACATTTCAATGTAAGATGAAAAGAAGCCCAATTAAAACTATCAGCAGTCACAAAATCAATGGAAAATATAAAGTCAAAACACACTTTACCAGATCCATAATAAATTACTTTACGTTACAGAAATAATGGGAAGTAGTAAAAGAATTCGCTTCTGTTGGTTTGAAAAATAAATCCATTGTAAAAGGAAGAAGAAAAACAATTAGAAAAATCACATTGATTTTGTATGAAGTTAAGTTATTATTCATAGAGTAAAAAAATAATTTTGTTGTATTTAAAATGTTTTTAAGAGTGTATAAATTTTATCCATAAATTTATTTATTTAAAATATTTGCTTATCTTTTACTGAGATAACAATTTTTGTAATATAGTGATAATTTACATCACATCTTCTTGACATTTTTATATTTTCTACTTGCGGTTAATTTTAAGATAACTTTTAGAAACATTACTGCATTCATATATTTCTTATACTGCTCTTGTTTAATTTTGCACTTAATTAAATAAAATTTACTCCGTCCTCTTTTTATTTCAATTTTAATTTCATCTATATATTGTGTGCAGAGAAGCAGGTAAAAACTGCTAGTTTTAGCTGTACATATAATATCCATTTTTGTTGTTGTTGTTGCTCGTGGAAATAGCATATTTGCGAATGTCCCTGTAGAATATTGTGACTTGAATCCCCAGAATTTCTTCATCGAACCAGCCTAAATCCTACCGAAATAAATTTAGATAAAAAATTCGAATTAATTTTTAAGAAACTAAAAATGATCGACCTGGAACCAGAATCCTGAAAATATTCGGCGCTTAAGGGTTAGCATGACATCGGAGACCATTGACTGATCGCTGACATGGATTTGCATTTCTAAATTATTTTTTCTCCAAAAATTTTGTCATTAACACACAGTCATTTTATAAATGAGCTGCATACAGCGGAATTCCTCTTTAACTGACATCACTGGATCGAATAGTGTAAAGGGACGAGCTAATGTCATACGTCTGCATTAAAATGATGTAAAAGAAAAAGAAATGAAAATTATTTCTCTGGTATTTCAAAACTGCCTTCATTTTCAACGATCGCTACAATTTTTACTTAATACTTAAATCTACACACATACAAACTAAATACAAAATTAAAAATAAAGTTCGTTGGAAAGAAAGAAATTGATAAAATATTTTTTATTATGATAACTTATTATCTTCTCTCTCTAACAGCTTTAGTCAAAAAATATTTCGATCAGCCGCTCCTAATGTGTGTGTGTGGGGGGGGGGGGGGGGGGGATTACGCTGCTTCCGAATAATAATAAAAAAAATCAAGTTTTTGTTTAGCCATTTGTTAGTACGTATAAACAAAATCAACACAACGAAGTTTTTATTGATAGAATAAAATTATATTTACTAGTATCGTTCAGTGGTAAATAAGTATTTAAATAATAAATATAGAAATATAAAATTTCCGTGTAAACAATGTTCTTAAACGGTCCTAAAAACAAATAAATAAAATAAATAAACACATAACGAGTTTATTGCATATATATATATAACATAGAAGCTGAAATACAGACGTAAATGAAAATTAATTGCAACCTTTCGTCTGATACAAACCTTTATTGAATAAGTGTGAATTTATGTATTATCACAGCTTCCAACCTTCCTAATTTTTTAATCAAATTTATCACCAGTATTTTTTTTTTTTTTTTAAAGGTAAATGTCTCTTATATTTTCGACGATTAAATAAGAAGAAAACAATAATAAAAAATTTCTGGTATTAAGTCTGCCTAAAAAATCGAGAGAATTGGCAGCTATGTATTATCCATCTCACATACCAAGTTTGGTGCAGTATTGTTAGTACTGGCCCCTTTTTCTTCACCTTACAAATTCTAGAGTAATTCTCTCCAAATGTATTTACTAATATAATAATGTGTGAAAAAAAAAAAAGGTTTACTAAAATTACTCTGGATTATTAATTAGGATGCATTTATCAGCTTTATTTTAGGGCACTTTTGGGGATGAGAAACTTCCGCCCTTATTACTACCAGTATTTTTACAGAAAAACCTCTAAACAGTTAAATTACGATACATTTCTATGAAAATATCATAAAAATATCTCTATAAAAATAGTGATAGCAATAAAATCGGTAATTCTTCATCTCTAACAGTGTCCTAATAAAAGAGCGAATAATAAAACCCATGAAAAGAAAATTAATATGAAACGTAAAAAATTCGCAATTTCTTAGTATGTTAATAAATTATAATCATCAAAAATAACTTTCTTCTTTTATTTACAATGATTAAAAAATGAATATCATAACTTTAAGCATCCAAACCCTTAATTGATGACCCAATTTGAATACCCCGTTTAACTATAAGATGTATTTTATTAATAATTATACTTATGAAAACTCTTTAGTTTATAAATTAAAGTCTTTTCTTTGTCTAAAAAAAAAAAGAAAAAAAAAAAAAAAAAAAAAAGTCCAAAAAATTACTTAAGAGAAAGCTATTTTCGAAACATAAAGAAAATTTGTAAAATTATGGAAGAGATAACATGCGATATTTAGCATGAATGCTTGCATTTGGATTTAGATCTGAAACTTTCCATAAAATACTTTACTAATAATACGTGAAATGTAGAATTGTTTACTTTCACAATACAGAAACACGATATGCTGGCAGTGTTGCCAAATTTAGGGACTTTTTTATTTCATATTCACCACTAAATTTAGGGCCGCGGTAGCCCAGTAGGTAGAGCGCCGGCCTCGTAATTGGAAGATTGCTATTCGGTACTCGAGCCGGCCAAAGACCGTCGTGTACACTAATGGTGGCTGGTGCACGTAAAATCTGTCGTGGCCGCAACACTGAGCTGGAGAACAGTTCTTCAGCTCAGTGGGCCGCAATGTCCTCCATGTTCCCATCAAAAATTATACCTCTAAAGGTCACCGAAGCGGGAGAGCCATCCTTTCCGTGGAAGATCAAAATTGTGATGGCATGTCTCCGGACCACCTCTAGGGTGTGTCCCAGAGCGTCGCCAATTGCCCATCTGCGCAGCACTAGTGCGACGTAAAACCCAACCATCCATCCATCCACTAAATTTAAGCGGTAACAGTTGCCTAATCACTTTGACGGTTATTCATCCATTATGTATATCATATATCACTCCTGAAAACTATTGGTGGAAGTTGAATAAGAGTCTAAATTCGGCAACACTGTATGCTGGCGTCGCAACATTCCTGAAATTTTACTCGCGTTTTATTACATAGTCACCACAATCGTCAAAAAGAAAATTTTCTTGTATATTTTAATGCTATATTCACATACTTGCCAACATCTTAATTAATATTCCATAGTGTTGTTTGTCGCGCCCTTTTTTTCACACCAGTAAATTTTTAGAGTAATATTCTCCAAATGCAATTACGATTAAGTATGAAGAAAAATACTCTAAGAAGATACTGGTGTAAAAAAGAAGGCGGGGCCAACAATACTACGGAATATTAATTAGTATGTTGGCAAGTATGTATTCATGTAGTTTTATAAGATATATTTATTATATGCCGATATCTTATATTATTAATTACATGTTTTAAATTATATAGCTATTCAAAATATTGAATAAAATTTTCATGTAAATTTTGTAACATATCCAGTTTTCTTCAGTGCTCCTAAAATTTTACGTTCATTTTATTGCATGGTCACCACTATTTTAAAACAATATTTTTTTTTATATAAAATTGATTTGATTTCGAACAACTTGGAGCTTAAAAGCACCTGTGGCGAAGGCATCTGTTAATTTTATTAATTTTTGTTAGGTTGTAGAGTAAAAATATGTAAACAAGGCATTGATCCATAATTTACAAATCCCCAGAGAGCTTGCAATAGATATCTACGTATTGTTTTGTAAAATAAAACCCTTACACTCGGCAGCAAAAGTATCCGAGAACTAGCGATAATCCTTGTCTAAAAAAGTGCATTTAATACTGTTTTATTAAATAAATCCTTATCCAGTCATGCTCTTAGTCAGTCTTTGAACATGATTCGACAAGGATTTGTTTAACAAAACAGTTTTTAAAATACTTTTTTGTACATATCGGAATTATTGACTAGAGCTTGAATACTTTTGCTGCAGATTTTAAACAATTACGTTTTTTATCATAAAGTTTCCATAATATGAGTTAATAATCAAAACACTATAAAATAAAAGTAATTTCGAATTCTTTCACACCAATTCGTAAAAATACCATATTTCCCAAGATTGCTTTCCCAACCAATCAAGAATTCATTAAACAAAATCATGTTACGTAAATGAAATGGAAACATATAGCAGCTAAATATATGGACAAAAATTTAAATTTCTATAAGCATTTCAAAAGCAGTTTTTAAAAGAATTTTATGGAATGAGCAGTTTAGAATGTCACAAGCAAGAATGTGAGTTAAATGCATAGTAAATAATCTCTGTAGATCCATTTTCATGTATTTATTTCATTGCATAAAAGCCGACTGAATCGGAATAAATTCATTCGACATGGTGGATATTTCAAATAAATTGTATTTATTAAAGATTCTAGTTCCTTTTATTAGAATTTACAAAAAAATAAAAACCATGATTGGACTTTATTTTCGATTAAAAATTGTTATTGGGTTAAAAATATTATTGGATTAAAATGGATTAAATATTATTGGATTAATTATTATTTTATTAAAAATAATTTTGATTTCATACCGTCTAATAACGCAGGGATGGAGAATTGGAGCAGAACTCATGCCGGTATTTACGAAACAAAATTTTCTACTTCATGAATCAACGATTAATCAATCAATCAAGCAGAGAAAATTTCCAAGCAAATACCAGTATGAATACTGCACCAAATTTTCACCCTTGAATAACGTTATCATTGGTGCCAACATTTTAATTTATTCCGGAGTATTTTTAACCGCGCTTTTTTTCCATACCACTTATTTTTTAAGGATAATTTTTTCTTATTTTATCGAAGTTATATAGCGGAGAAATTTTTCTATAAATGGTGCGAAATAAAGGCGGGGCTAAAAATACTCCAGAATAAATTAAAATATTGTCATCTATGCATTATCAGAGTTTAAAATATTTTCGTTCGCTCTACCTGTTTTTAAACACTTTTCTATAAAATATTTACTATAAAAATAGGAATGGCTGATGCCACATATGTATAAACACTTGTGCATTAGGTGTACATCCTTGTGTATAAAAGTAAATTTATCGTTAGGCTGAATTTTTAGAAGGCATCTGCAAAATTACTATTCACTATGTTTTACAAACTAAATACTAATGAACAAACGAATTTAATATAAATAGTAATCTGAAGTTCATCAATTTAATATTTTAGGATTTGCAATCTTTTACATTACTATAGCATATTATTATTATTATTTATTATCATTATTATTTTAATACACAAACCACAGTTCTTTAAATAACATGCGTATCGTCGTTTTCCAACAACGAGCTTGCGTTCTTGTTTTCACAATATCAGTTTATTATTTTTAATAAGTGGTACTAATCAAATATTTACGTATTGTGGAAAAATAAATGTATCACTAAAAATGTCTGCTTGCATAGGTAGTTATTTATTATTTATAATTTATCAAATTTTGTAAAATAATTATATATTTTTTTTTCAAATTGTCCAAAGTTCCCAATTACTCAGATTTTTATCTATCTTTTTTTTTTTTTTTTTTTTTTTGTAAAAGACATTGGTTTTATTAAATAACAAAATTTTACAATAATTTAAAACTATATTTGAGAAGAAACAACATTTAAAAAAATAATATCGGCTGCTTTTATAATTATTTCTAGTATAAAAGGCTGTGGAAATTATTTCTATTTTTAGTTATTTATTTCTATACTTATTTTTACTGTAATTGATTTGAACAGTATTTAACAACTGGAAAATTTAAAAAAAATAAATAAAAAACCAAAGTTTAATATCAAATATTTTGCTAAACTTTCTACCTTATATTTATTTATTTTATTTATTTATTTATTTATTTTTTAAGCCCGTAATTTATTAAATAAATTTAAAAAAATTAAGATTCCAGTGTCTAAAATAATTTACAGTTTTCCGTTATTTGATGAAGATGCTCTATTAAAAATCGATCCCCGTGTAGTGTATTAATAGTTTAATCGTAATGATATCTTCCGAAATTTTTTGATATTTCATTCTATGTACCCATATGGACCGCCTTAGTTATAGCGATATAGATAAATTTGATATATAGATCCTTAATAAGGCCCTTAATAGAGTCATAAATATGAGACACTTTATTTGTTTTTGATAACTGCAAGTCCAAAATCATTAAAATTTCTAATAACTAATAATGTAACTAATACATAAATATAGATTTTCAGTTACATTTACATACTTTTACAGTATATAAAAAACATAACATTTTATAAGTTTTATAAAATGGTCTTAATTTCGTTTAAAGAAATGAAATTAAGTTAAAATTTAAATTCTGTATCCCGGAGGTAAAAGACACCATGTCCCAAAAATGTAATTTTTTTTAGGAATGATGTTAATGCTGTTACAATGAATTGCATTTCTCATGAGTAATGAAAATGGACATAGTTTTATTTTCTCGTGTCCTATCTCCTTTATATGAACTGGAAATTGTGCTTAATGCCTCTATATTATGTTAAATACGCACATCAAGGACATGGTGCTAACTCTTTTCATAAAAGGGACATGATGTCCTTTACTTCCAGGGAACAGAATTTAAGATAAACTTTTAGTTAAATGAAAATAGATCTCACGGGAAAAACATAAAGCATAATTACAACTCGCCTTAATTTTAACACTTTCGCGACCGCTGACGTAGATTCATGTCATTTGAAAATCTGTAACTCCTCCAGTGGGCGTTTCTTTCACAATTCACAATTTATTGTGAATCTTTCACAATTTATTTCTTAAAAATATACCCAATATTTATATTTTTACAATCAAATATAAATATACTATGGATGCAATTACTTTGATTAGAAGGAATATGATTATAATGTATATCCATTTTTAATATAAATATCAATACAGAAAATATTGTTTGGAATATTGTAACATGGGATAATAACGCCCACGGGCGGACTTTACTGTTAAAAAGACAAAAGCATGCGGTTGCGAAAGTGTTCACTTTGCACATTTCTGTTAGAGAATGTTTATAACTGAAAAAATATAAATATCATTGGTCTTTTATTATACTTTCGCTATGAACACTATCTTGCTGCTGAAACGTGCAAGCGTAATGCCACCAAATTTCTAATGGGTTCATTTCATGAGAGGGAATAAAAAATAATAGTTTCAATATTTTTCACTAGGTATCGTTTTGCATGAAAAATGGCCTATTTAACAAATGGAATAGCATATGCCATAGCTGTTAATATTTTAATTTATTCTGGAGTATTTCTAGCCCCGCCTTTATTTCCTTACCATCTATATTTTAAAAGTAAATTTTTCTTATTTAACCCTTTACAGCGCACTACCCTTTAAAGTTGTAATTTCAACAAAAAATGTTGTAGGCTATCTACTTAGGTCTAAAAGAGTACGCAGGTATAATTTTGTAAAGATAGTACTTACCGTTTTGAATCTGTGGGTGTTCCATCAGCGGGAACACTGCGCCACTAGAGCTCTGAAAAGTGCGTCTAAGGGAGCATTGCAGTGAAGTGCGTAAATGAGTAAAAGATTTTGCATATGAATTAAAAAACACTGTATTATACCTGTGTAGCAGATATAGCATGGCCCAGGGTGTACACACGAGGAGGCCTGCTTCTCTACACCCCCCCCCCCCAAAAAAAAAAAAAAAAAAAAAAAAAAAAAACTTGGTTACATGATTTTTTTATGAAATAATTAGATATTTACAGTTAGTATACATATATACAAGTAATATGTGCAAAAATATTTACAATTAGTCTATGTTTTAGCTTTTTTTTTTTTTTTTTTTTTTTTTTTTTAATATAAACAACCAACCTTCCCTCGCAGCTCAATGACATCTGATAACTTGACGTCATTCCCTCCAAACAGAGGAAAACAGAAAACGTAAACACAGCTATCTTCTCTCATCATTGCTTTCGGTTGCGTCATATGAAAAGCGCTAGTGTCGCAGTGTTCCAGGAGATGGATTGCCTTGTGTAGTGGTGCCATCTATGGGTGAAAAAAAAGTTCAAAGTAAAAAATAAACCTATTTTTATGCATTTGCAACTGAATTTAACGGCTGCAGATGTTAGCGAAGTTAGGTATTCCATGTAGTGGAACACTGAACAGCAAAGGGTTAAACACGTTAGTAGTCGCTACAGACAGATTATGCACTGGTACAGATTATACACTTGTTATTCAACTGTCACCAATAATTTTAAGAAGTGATATATGATATATATAATCGACGTTACTTCGATTTTATTCGCCTTTTATGTATATCAAATGCCACTTCTAAAAATTTTTGGTGGCTAATGAATACAAAAATCTGGCAACACTGAAGGGATGGGCGGCAAATCGACCAACTAGCGATTACTAACGGGTTAATTGAAGTTGTATATTGGAGAAACTTTTTCTATAGATAAGGTGGTGAGAAATAAAGGTGGGCTAAAACACAGATTATTATACAGATAGGACACTCCCGTATATTCTTCGGTAACCAAAATTTGACTGCAACGACCCTATTGTCAACGGCTGTAAGTTTCTCGAGCTCTCTAGCTTACGCAATCGCTCGTCTTATTTTTATTGTATATATGTTCATATCGTAATATTAGTGCAACGTTAAACCCAACTAACCACTGTATTGATGTTGACAATTTTGTTACTGTTTACGAATTTGATTGTCGAAAGCAATTTATTTTAAGAAGCAAGTACTAAATATTAAGTAAATAAATTTCGAAAATATACATAAACCAGAATTTTTTTTTTTCATTTTAAAGCATTTTGTATTATTTAAACCAAGCAATGTTAAATATTTAAGATTTCATACCATACTGCTAATTCAGCATTACAGTTTGTTTTATTAATTTGTACACTTGAATACGAATGTGTTTGGCAAAATTTATTTTCAAACATAATAAAAATTAGTTTTATTTCTTAGAAAATAGCTGTGAATGTTATGATATTTTGAATTTAAAAGTAGTAGAAAAAGTGAAAGAAAGGAAACTGCACATACGTTTTCGTTTGGCAACTTTATTATTGTTTACAAACTTGATTGTCAAAAGCAATTTATTTTAAGAAGCAAGTGCTAAATATTAAGAAAATAAACTTTGAAAATATACATAAAATAAACACATTTTTTCATTTTAAAGCATTTTGTATTATTTAAACCAAGCAACGTTAAATATTTAATGATTTCATACTGCTATTTCAGAATTACAGTTTGTAATTTTAATTTGTACTTGAATATGAATATGTTTGACAAAGCATATTTTTAAACATTATAAAAATTAATTTTTATTTCTTAGAGGAATAGTTGTGAATGTTTTGAGGATAATTTTGTGAATTCAAAAACAATAGAAAGTGAAGAAAATGAAAACATCCCATACTAACCTGCTACTAACTACTCGCGAAATAGAAAAACAATTTTCGAACAAAGATGCTATTCATGTAGATTTAACACATGTAGTTCCCCTCTGTTGACGCTAGTGGTGCTACTATATTTCCGGTTCGCGTTTTAGCTTCACTGTCCTATCTGTATGATAATCTGTGGGGTAAAACTACTCTGGAATAAATTAAAATGTTGACAGTTATGCGTATATGCATCAAAATCTAATCGATAAATTTAAATTTTTTTATCCATTCCGAATAAATATTTTTTTGTGTTACATCTTCCGTTTTTTACTGCAAAATGACATCTAGTGAACATTTCTTTCTATTTCTTTTTTTTTTAATTCCTTTAGTACATCTCATGTATATTTGACATACGAAATTTGGTGGCAATCCACCCACCCGTTTGGGCTGTGACATGATGTTTATACCGGATGTTTAAATATGACCACCCTTAATTTGTTATATATTCAAATAAACTGAAAATAGTATTATAGAATGTAATTTATTTAAAGTGTTGCGCAAAAACTTTTTTTTTTTTTTTTTTTTTTTATGTTTTTAAACGTACTGTGATAATATATATATTCTTCCTGTTTTTTCATGTAAATAAATTCACTAAATTAAAACAAATGACGAAAGTAATCAGAAAAAATACGTTTGGGAGAGAGGAGAGTTAAATTTAATCTCTTTTGAGACAGTCATTAGAATACCTTGAACAACACCTTCCTCATGCGTTGCTTAACGTTCAATGTTTTTCAAAAACTGCAGTGTTTTCTCTAGTGAATATTTAATGCTGAGTTAGAATAACAAACTATTTTAAGCAGAAATATATATATATATATATATATATATTTTTTTAAGATATAGAAACAATGTTTTACGAAAAAGTAACGATTTTTCCTTAAAAAGGTGCTCATAATGTAAGATGTTTTTAATATCGAAGCATTTCATTTATTTCTTTAAACATTATTTCACTCAAGAACTACAAAATAATTATGCTCCACTCCGTATTCAGCGGACTTTTTTAAAAATCTATCTCTGATTAAGGCTGTATATAAGCCAGATTCCTTCTTTCTTCTTTCCCCTGTTGCCCTATGGAACTTTTGTTTCTTTGTTTTATAGAGATATCTCATTGAAAAAGAAAAGAAAATGTTTTCAAATTTTATTTTTGGAATATTTTTCTTTGAACATGCCGCCTTTTACCTTAGTGAGCAATTTTTTTGGGTGGAAATTTGCATATTTTCTTTAGATATTGAAAATTAGAATCCTAAGTTTGATTAATAAAATAAAAAAATTAAATTTATCTTTTTTCAAAAATTTGCTCACTAAGCTAAAAGGCGCCATGTTTAACGATAAATATTAAAAATAAATAAATAAATAAAATAATTAAAAAAACTTTATTTTATAATGCAAAGCAACAAATTCGCCTAGGACCACATGCAAAATTGAAAATGAGTGAATCTGATTGACGTATGCATTAAGGCCTATTTGTGTTTAGGGCTAATTTTTTCTAGTCACAAATATCCCCATAGAATTTCATATAAATTTATAGGAATCGTACTCTCTGCCCATTTTTCAGGACACTCTCATGAATGAGAAATTTTCAAATTTATTGCTACCACTATTTTTATAAAATAATCTCCACCTTGTATAATCATGGCACATTACTATAATAGACCAACTAACTATGCTAGTTTATCCGTAATGGTATTATTTTCACACCAGAATAGCTGTAGAGCAATAGTCTTCTTATTTAATCATGAGAACATATTGCTGAATATTACTCTACAGCTATTCTGGTGCGAAAAAATGGGGGGCCTAATACCATTAAGGATAAACTAGCATAGTTAGTAGGTCTACTATAAATATACCAGAAGTATTTCTGTATGAAATTAGTGGTGGCAGGTAAGGCGGTAATTTCTTATCTCTGAAAGTGTCCTGAAAAAAGGGCGGGGAGTACGACCCCTGAATTTATCTCCATTAAAGGTCTAAATACACATATTTCGCGAAAAAAGAAAAATGTTTTATTTTCTCCTTATTGAACTAACCATTTCCCATTGTATTACAAAAGTATATATCCACCTGTGTATTAATAATATGTGTGTACAAAAAGGAAATGAGTAACTAGATTTTAAATTTTTAATGTACACACTTAAAGCTGAAGGTACTAATTCAGCTTGCAACAGTGAATTTTGTGTCATACCTTTATTTAGCTGATAAATTTAAAAATGATGGCTTTTTGAGTCTTTAATGTTTATTTTAAATTGCAAAATAAAATAATTAAATCTATACATAATTACAAACCGAAAGCTAAAATTAGTATTTTCTTCTAGGAGACTAACAGAAATTAACAGTTTCTTTAAATATATGTTTTATACTCCAAAATGAGTCTAAATTAAACTGTTTGATCCAATATATAAAACAATCCTTTATTAACAATATTATTGTTAAAGCGCTTTTAAAATTCAAAGCATTCATATCAAAATTATTACAAAGTTATACAGACACATAACCTAAACTTAGATTATAATAACCGCTTAATTTAGAGATTTTGTGTCCTAAATTGGTATTTTTTGAAAGAGTTTTTTTTTTTAAAGACCACTTTCTAAAGAAATAATTTTCTATGTTATACTGGTTAGTCCTCTTCTGGATATTTCACTGTATTTTATTAAACATTATGTAAATTTTTTATATGCCATGTCTTTTTTAATAGCTATGTTTATTTATAACACATCTCTTCAAAAAATAGGCTTATTTTGCAGAAAATGAGACGTATGAGATCTGCAATATTTTTGGAAAATTTATTTCTAGATCAATTTTTATTTATTTTTTAATAGATCAAGAAATTATCTTAAAATGGTTCTAAAAATCTAAGATTTTTCTAAAATTGGCAAAATTTTGTTCTGAACATCTCAAGTCGAATTTTTTTACGAATCCACTACTTTCTTCTATAATAAAAATGTCATACATAATAAATTAGTTATGAATATCTTACATATTTTCCGGAGAATTATGGCGTCACACACACACACACACACAAATCTAAAGATTATTACGAAAATAAATTAATACGACAATTCACAGTAATAAAAATTTACGCTAGAATTAATTCGTATATTAAAATTTATACGTGTGTGTCTGTCTGTGAGAAAAGGCTTGAAGCAGCTAAAGCTCAGGCGCTAATGGTCGCACGGACTTCGGACAGGTACCGTCGGACGGAGAATTTATCGCAGATGTACGTTATTTAATTTGCTAAACGATGCGACCCTAATTAGCGGAGATATTAATTAAAACGTCGACCCATGTCTAACGAAAAAACGATTCAAAATGGCAGGCGATCGCCATTTTCATCCGGAAACGCATACCTCAAAAGAAAAAGCAAAGAGAGATAATTTCGTGGGTTTTTGTAAAGAGATCCTACGTAAACGGTTCGAGATATGGAAAATACACCTGTACCACGAGAAAGAGCATTTATTACTGATTTTTGCGGTACATTTTTTTTTTAATACGAATCTTTATATTTAAAAAAAAAAAAAAAAAAAAAGTTTTAAAAAGGGTCGAAAATTTCTCTTTTTCTCGATCGTCATTTTTGAATCGCCCTGTACGAAAGAATAACAGACCCATTTCTTAACAACTGGTATATTTGGAAAGGTCATTTAATCTTCTTTAGAACCATATAAACATTTTAACAAAATACGGATTAGCGATCCATATTTTTAGATTTTACGAAACATCGATTTTTTCACAAAACATTTTATAACTCAAAATCATTTAGAGATACATCATTTCTTTTTTTTTTTTTTTTTTTTTTTTTTTTTTTTTTTGTATATACATTTCGGTTCCACAATTCACTTCTCAAAAGATTGAGAGATTTTTTTCAAAAACTGAATGAGTTACAAAATTTTTTAATTTTAGGCATTAAACCATTGAATAAGGCCACCTTCACTCCGTAATGAAATTCTGAAGGCAAGTCCTTTGCGTTCATAGTCGTTACCATGACAACCCATCCACAGAGGAAACGATGTCTGGAGGGGAAGAAACAAATCTTTTACCAATTGACATCACGTGGTTTTTCTACTAGGAATAAAAATTGCAAATTTCAAAATGCCTCAATTTTCTTCTAAATTCTTTCAAACTTACTGCGCGCCATTAACAGCACAAGGGATAGTTGCAGTTCAAATTTCCTTGATTTTGGAAAAAAATTACATTTTAATTGCAAATTAAATTTTATTCCAATACGCGTATTTCAATTTCTAATTATGATTACAATATTTTTAATATATCATTCGAAAGATATTTTGAAGTTCTTTTATATTATCGGAAGTGGAATTCGAGATTTCACCCGATTTACACTTTTTGAGGTGTCCTGAATCAGTTTTCTTTTGCATCTCAGCTACTAATTAAAATAATTTCATAAGTAATACATCATTAAAAAGCTTTGTTCATTTTGAATCGAACAGTTGATTACAGAAATTTCTACCGCCAGATGACGCTGTAATGTTTTAAAATTTCAATATTTCAATTTCTAATCATGATTAAATTATTTTTAATACATTATTCAAAAGATATTTTAGAGTTATTTTATATTATCGAAAGTTTTCACCAGACTTGCACGTTTTAAGGTGTCCTGATTAGGTTTTCTTTTGCATCTTAGCTTATTGAGTTAAACCGTTCAAAATTGGTATATGTAGGTTAATTAGGAGGGGCTGAGAGGGTGGGGAAGAAATAGGCGTGCACCGCGCGCGTATCCCCTAACTTGTGCGCGCGCAGAGCGCACGGGACTGAGCTGCTGAAAGCAGTGGGGACCCAGTCCGACTTTTTAACCGATGAGAAATGATTTTTTTTTCTTTTCTTTTCTTAAGAATAGAAATTTGATTTGAAAAGGAATATGTGCCGTGCAGCGCACGTATACCTTCACACGTGCGAGCGCAGCGTGCATGGGTCTTCGCTGCCGAAAGCAGTGGGGATCCGGTGTGAGTTTTTACCCGATTAGAAATGATTTTTTTTTTTTGGGGGGGGGGGGGCACGAAGGGTCAGGGAAAGAATACACGCGCGCAGCGCACACGGGACTGTGGTGTCGAAGGCAGTGGGGACCCGGGGCGACTTTTTACCCGATCAGAAATTATTTTTTTTTTTCTTTTCTTAACACTAAAAGTTACTGTTAGCGATTCATTAATTAGTGATTCATTTGAAAATACTGACCCGCTAGAGCCCGCTAGTACGAGTAAAATATTATAAAAGGTGTAATAGTATTACTATTTAGCCTTTAAATTTCAGTGTACCGTATCCAATATCGAGTGTAGGAGAAAAACAATATTCATTTAACTGTAACCAGTGATAAATCCTTCGTAGTTAAAATTCTTAATCGCTTTTCTAATAGCTTTTGTTACTTATGAATTTATTTGGTTCTAAATCTCAGAAAACCACTTCTGAATGAGATGATGGAAGTAATGATTTTAAGGTATGGTTGAAAAAGTGTTTTATGTGAAACTTTTAACTCTTAATGCAATATTTTGACTTCCTGAAAGACTTTCTTCTTTCTATAAAAAAGATTTTAATGTAAACTCAGACAAAAAAAAAAAAAAAAAAAAAAAAAAAAAAAATCAGTTTTAAAGTTCATATAAAATCTAACATGAAATAAAATAAAATAATGGAGTAATAGATTTAAAAACGACGATATACGTATATGCAACATATACACCGGTTCTCATAATTATAAGGACACCCGTTTTTCTGTATTAACTACACACTGAACACTGTTATTTAAACAAATATATTTTTTATTAACTTGAATTTCATTAATAGACGATATTTAAAAACTTTTAGAGTTTCTCTATCTTAAAAAACTTTAAATACGGTTAAAAAAAAAAAAAAAAAAAAAAAAAAAAAAAGATTTTTCAGGTGTTCACGATTATAAGAACAGCTCGAATCCTAGCAATTTTTTGCTTTTTTTTCAGTTATTCTTTAAATTAATATTTTATGAGGTTTCTTTTTAAGGTGAAACAGTCAGACATTCTCTCTGGTATATATATATATATATATATATATATATATATTCAACATTCAGTTTCAATACCATTTCATACAGCATAGGTGATATTTTGAATACATTTAAACTATTTAAAATTGCTTTCCACTTGCATGCACTTTTCTAATATGATAAGTTAAGTTTTTTTTTCAACTTTTAGGCCACGTAAAAGGCAATAATAGAGAAGTTTCTTTCTCCAAACTATTTTCTATTGCTCTAGAAGTAGAGCAAAAACGTAAGTCTTGTTAAAAAAAAAAATTATTACCCCCACCCCTCTCTAAATCTAACAAAAATCTGAGAATTCCACGTTTAAAATTTTCGGATATTCTCTTGATATTCATAATAATAGAAAAAATTACTAAATTCATTCTGCCATCAGTAGAAACTCAAAGCACCATAGATCCACCTTTGAAATGCCCAATTCCTATCTCCCTTTAAAAAGTCTGCTCTGTCTTTCGCTACCTTCAGATCGTGCCAGTAACTGTTAAAACCACTTGGTTAATCAATAATAAAATGTTTTTCATCGAAAATGCAACATTTTACCATTTCATATTGTCTTTATTCAACTTTGACACAGACGTTCTTTCCTCCATTAAATGCTTATTGATTATTGCAGGTTTTTTATTCATTTTAATATATTATAAATTATTTTAAACATGCATAAATGTGAACCCAACCTTTCTTTAAAAATTATGAGCAAATTCAGCAGCAGTCATTTTGAGTAGAACAGTAAGAGGAATAATGAGTCTTCGATCTCTGTAAAACAACTCTGATTTTGCCCCAGATCTCTCTCCTATCGAACCAGCAGTGCAACGTTTGATCACACTTCCTTCAGCAATTTTAGATCTTCGAATTTCATTAGAAATACGACGGATTGAAATTGTCCCTCCACTTATAAAACATATTTATCATACTTCGCTACATGAACGTTCTTTTTTTCGAGGAATTATCAGTAATGTCCGTCCAAGAAAAATTGAAGGCTTATATATGAATTAATCTTGCCCGGTAGAACAAATTCGCATGTCAACTGTAATTTATCCGCTAGTAAGTTAAATAAAACGAAAAAATCTTGATTGTCCTATACTTATGAACATCTAAAAACGTGGAAAAGAAATATTTTTTATTAATTTTTTTTCATATTAAAAAAATTATAACGGTTTTGGTTTTTAGAATATTAGATATATTAAGTGCACTTAGTATAATCTTGTTCACAATTATTTTTACATTAGTTATTTCAAAACAAAAAGTGTCCTTGTAAACATGAGAAGGAGTGTACTGTATCTCACTCGTTTTAACTATAAATTTTGCTTTTCTGATTTTAATAAATAAGTACTAATTCTAAAGCCACCATTTCAAAAAAATCTTTTTTTTTTTTATAATAAATTCAAATTTGTGGTTATATTACCTTTATGGTTATATTACCTTTGTGGTTATATTACCTTTAATTTGATTTAAAGGAGAAATTTATGTTTTTTAGTGTCATATTAGAACTTTCAAAAGCCATTTAAAAAATTATGCATGTCGCATTCAAATTACGTTTCCCCCTCGTAGTTCTATATAATTCAAGGCATTTTGTTGCATACAAAAAGCGTAGTTACGCAATCAAACATTTGTCTCGTTATATAACAAGAAATAAACAGAAGAAAATAAAACAAATTTAAATTCTGAATGCTTTTAATTACACCGAGACACTACTGTCTAGCATTTGATATATTAAAAAGAGCACTTAGCTTTGAATGATATATATATAAAGGTAGAGAGGTTTCTGTTTTTACAACAACATTCGAAATTGGAGTAGTAAAAATAATATTTAAAATGAATGTAAATTTATTTTTTACGATATATTTTATAATTAGCATTTTAAATGTAATAATGTCAATTAAATAAATTTCTATCTTCTAAAATTCATCTAACTTTTTTAAAATCCTGCCCTCTTATAAATTATTACTTGTAATAAAATTGTCAAAGTTATAATAAATTGCTTTTACTGCACACGGAAATCCACACAGATAATGTAGCAAATAAAATTTATGAATAATTTATGTGCTAAATGCGAATGAAAAACCCCAGCGCAGTTTCAAATTCATTTTTATTTCTTTCTCTTCTTCTTTTTCTTCTTTTTATTTATTTATTTATTATATATATATATATATATATATATATATATATAAACAACGACATTCAAAGAATTATATTTCTGAGAATTACTTAAAATTCAGTAATGAATTTGTTAATTAATTAGTTAATAAAAATTTCCATAAAATATAATAGCATTATTTATATCATAATAATGAGAAATCAATTGATTATGAAAGAGGCTGTGACAGCATCTGTCATGCTTCACCATAGGATTTCGTAAGAGACCCTCTCAAAAGGTTAAATAAATTAGTGAAATATACCAGATATACAAGGATATGTGGAACATAACTTATGTATGAAAAGTTATCCTACTTTCTTCAATAAATTTTTCGAACAACCAAATGCCACGCAAATTTCGTCATTCAGAATATTCATTAACTTTCGCAATACTTAAACAAGGGAAATACTAACGTCTTGGTTGTTATTTTCCTTGTTTAAGTAATACCACGTCAAGTCTTTCAATTAATATAACTTTTGAAATAGTTCTATTTTCTTACTATTACCGAGTTTCATACTCTCTAATGGTCGATATCAAAAACTTTATTTCGGCCTCAAAAACCTTGGTTGATAAGATGGGAATGATAGATATATATGAATTACTCTATCTATGCTTTAGAACATTAGGGTCTGGCAAAGGGTTAACTATATAGTAATACATCAAATACCAGCAAAAAATTCTTAACAAAAATACTCGAGAGGAAGATTTTATATGATAGTACTCAGAACGGTGGAAAATTGAAAGTATTACTGTGTATTTTCCATCAACAAATCCTTTAAATACCAAAAATCTTCTCTTATTACAGAAATAGAATCGATAAAACTTATTACAAAGGTTGTTTTGATTATCATAGAGTTCAAATTACAAAAAAATACTGATATGAAACTACAGTCGTTTTCCTGAATTATACCTAAATTAACTCTTTTAAATTAACAGCGAAATATATTTGTCTTCTCGCTAAATTCTTTTTCAAAATGGTAAGGATCTAAGTTATTTTCTACATAAAAAAACTAAATTAATAAAGCTTGTTTAATTTATTATTATTATTTATTTTTTTATTTTATTAATTTTTCTTACTTTCTTTAAGAAAATTTTTTAGATTTTATATTTATACTAAATTAAGTTTCAAATTTATAAATAATGAAATGTTATATAAAAGAATGGTTATAAATGAAGTATGTCATGAATAAGTGTGCAGCTTAAAACGTGCCTTATTTAACTAAAATATCGTTAATTGAAAAATATTCTACTCGTTAAAAATATTGCAAAATTAAAAATTAAATTTATCTTTTTTTTATTATTTATGTATTTCATTTTTATTTTTTATTTATTTATTTATTTTTTTTTTTTTTTAAGAATCTTAAAAAGTAATACCTACTTTTTAAATTAAACTGATTTGTCAAGATGTTAAATTACACAAGATTTAAGTAAATTATTGAACAATACATTACACACATATATATACCTACTTACCAACATCCGAATTATAAACCGGAAGATTTTTAGCACACGCCCATTTTTTCCACACCAGTTTATTTTTAGAGTATATTTCTCTAAATTTAAATATGAAGAATAACACTCAAAAAATATACTGGTGTGGGAAAAGGGGCGTGTACTAAAAAATATTTCTGGTTCATAATAGGATGTTGTCAAGTATGTGTATATACATATATAGAGAGAGTTGCCAACATTTAAATTTATTCCGGAGCATTTTTAGACCGCCTTTATTTCATACCACTTTTATTTTAAGAGTAATTTTTTTCTTATTTTAACGTAGATATATATTGGTAAAATTAATTCTATAAATAAAACGGTGCGAAATGAAGGAGGGGAGGGCTAAAAATGCTCCGGAGTAAATTAAAGTTTATAAATACAGGGTGATTACAGGGTTGAGGAACCTATGTTCTCGAACGTCATTTTAACTCTTTAAGCACCGGATGATTTTGGTTGGATATGGGCGTGGCTTTCAATGTTGAATTTTTTTTAAAAAGAGTTTTGAATGCTAATGTTTACATAAATTAAAAAAATCTGCTTTTATTTCTGTATTTTATCGCAATGATTGCAATAATATGAACATTGTGTTTGATTGTGTGAAATAATGAAGCATGCCGGATTTTAAAAGTTATACAATAGGCGGCGTTAATAGTGCACAGTAGCCAAAACATCCAGTTCTTAAAGTGTTAAAAAAGGACGTTTGGAGACATCGTTCCTATACAATTCTGAATCCTGATGATGTTCTCAACCTCCTCTCCAAGTTTGTTCCCTGACCTCGTAATCACCCTGCATATATATATATATATATATATATAGTGTGATAATGAAAAAAAAAAAAATACCCCGATATATGAGATCGTAGCTATCATTCACAGAAACTGAATAAAAGTTTGGTGCAAGGTATTCTGAGATATTCGCTCAAGAATCATATAAAAAACAACAGTTAAACTCTAACAGTTACGGTTACAGTGGCAAAATTTCAAAAATTTCAAATGCGAAACACTTATTTTTATTGGAATGGGATCTCCATAGCAAAAAAACATAAATAGCTTTGGTTTTGGAACGGTATCTGAAGCACGAAAATCGCCAGCGCTAGGCTGACTAAGAAGAAAAGAAAACAAATATGATGTGCCTACCAGATCACGACTTCCATTTTTTAATGATGTCAGATTTGACAATGAGTCTTTGGCTCTGACTAAAGACTACCGATTCTGCTTCGAAAGAAAAGACCAAGGTATGCTTAATTTCGAATTCACGTTTCCAGTTAACGGAATGTGAGCCTCGTCTGTCCACAGACTGCGTGAAAACCAACTGTTATTCTCATCATACCGGATAAGAAATTCTATCGCAAAATCTAGCCATAGTTGGTTATCACTCACTTGCAACTTCTGGACATGTTGGAACCGATAGGGAAACATTTTGTTGGTTGGTTGGTTGGGTTTTACGTCGCATTAGTGCTGCGCAGATGGGCAATTGGACGGAAACATTTGGAGAACAGAGCGCAGAATCGTGCGTATCGTTCAATTCGGCAGCTCCAGAAAGTGTAAAACATCACGTGCACTTGCATGGGGAACTTCGCTTATCATCTGATTGACTTCTGCAACAAACTCGACAGGAACGGAAGGTCATTCAGACCGAGATCGATCGCATGTGCAACCAATTTCTTAAAATTTACGTATCAAGTCCTATACAGCTTTTACAGTACATGAGCTTCAGCGTTGCCCATGGTGTCTGCGATACACACCCAAAGACAAAATGTCTCTGCGACATGTTGTCCGTTCAGGTGATAAATCTTTAAAATTTCCCCTCGTTGTTTCCCTATAAGCGGCATATTGTTCGTAGAACGAGAAAGCAAGATACACATCACGCACATCACATCACTAGATGAAAAATAAAGCATTGGCAATGCTTTATTTTTCACCTAGTGTGATGACGTCAGTTATGACAGTGTCTTACGATTAACCACGAAATTAGAGTCCTTGCACGAGAGAACTCTAAGGACTTGCACGAAAGGACTCAGTAGCCTTGCACGAAATTAAGAATACCATGGTCTCTTCTTCTGGTTTCAAAGCAGAATCAGTAGACGTTAGTCATAGCCGAAGAGTCAGTGTGAAATGTGACGTCATTCAAAAATAAAAGTCGTGCTCTGGTAGGCACATTACAGTTGTTTTCTCTTTTCTTCTTAATCTGCCTACCTCTGGCGATTTTCGTGCCACAGGTACCGTTGCAAAGCTATTTATAGTTTTTGCTATGGAGATCCCATTCCAATAAAAAATGTAGGCATTGCCATTTGAAATTTTTGAAATTCTGTCACTGTAACTGTAATTGTTAGAGTTTAACTTTTGTTTTTTATGTGATTCTCGAGTGCATACTTCAAAACACATTTCACCAAATTTTTATTCAGTTTCTGTGAACTGTATGATAGCTATGGTTTCATATATCGGGATAATTTTTTTTTTAAATCTCTCTGTATATATAGCATACAATAAATTTACAAGTTATCAAAAATCAGCATACATTTTTGTATCTCGGAATAAAATGAAATAAACAAACAATTTAGAGTTTATCTAAGTTCTTCTGGGAAGGAAATACTGTAAAGAAGTGTAATTTAACCTAAAATATTTATGTTGTTGAACCACCTCTAGCATTGATCATAGCCTCCTTAACTAGATGCCTGTCGTGTGGCTCATTAACTTGGCAACAGTTGAGGCGGTAGACAGCGCCACCTGTTACAGATTGTGTGACTCTTTTATTCAATTGTCACCGATAATTTTAGGAAGTGATATATGTTATATATGATCGATGTTTCTTCGAGTCTATTCGCCTTTTATGTTTATCATATCCCACTTTTAAAATTTTTTCGTGGCTGTTGATTAAAAAAGTCGCGCAATCTGTACCAGGTGGCGCTGTGTACCGCTTCAACGGTTGCCAAGCTTCCGAGCCACGTGACAGGCATCTAGTTTAGTAGGCTATGCTTTGATCATAGCTGCCAACTCTTTTAGGCATATAATCAACACGGTTTTGCAACACTTCTCTCGGTATTCGATTGTGCCAAACTTTAATTATAGTTTACTGAAGATCTCGTTTCGTTTTGGGAAGATTTTCGGATACTTTAATGCCAATTATAGTCAATAAATTCTCAATTGGATTTAAAATTGGCGAGTTTCCTGGGCATTGGAAAACATGAATACTATGTTAGAATTTTCAGTATTGCCATACTTTTGTTCAGAAGTGTAAATTTGATGTTTCAAATGAGATGACGTATTTTGTTAAGATACACGAAAGTTATGAAAATATTTTAAAGTATTATCAGTTCAAATTTGTTTCATCACATAAACATAAATTCTAAAATTCTAGATAAAATAGATATTTTCAGTTTCCGTCGACCTTATTCAATATCTTTTTCATTATTATTATTATTATTATTTTCTTTTCCCCAACGCAAGTTCTTACATGCAAATTTTAAATTATGATTTTTCTTTCAAAAAATTTTCAAATCATTTAATAGGAACCAGTTCTTTGAAAAAAAAAAAAAAAAATCGATTTCAAAAGGAAAAGTACTTAAAGCATAATCAGTATTAATTTGGTTTTACCGGAAAATCACACGCGAAGTTTCAGATACCTAATCAATAGTCATAAACTTGGTGAAACGGTGAAATTTATTTTCTTCTTTTGTATATTATGAAATGAAAAGCTTTGGTTTCCAAAAAATTGTTCGAAAAATAATCTGAACTGTTTTGAATTGAATTTGTAACAAATTGTTTTAAACCACATAGTTTTAAATGAAACTCGAAAACTAATTCAAAAATTTCCTTCAAACAATTTGTTTATTTTGATAAAAAATGTCTGAGTTTCTGATAAAATGATATGATGTGAATCTCAATATTTATTATTTTGATCATAACTGTTTTGTGTAACGGAGATATAAGCTTATGTAAAATTGTTTCAAAGTTTATTTCTGGAATGTGTGTTAACTGCTGGATTTTGAAATAGGTTTGGTTTGGTTTGGTTAGTACTGAGATTTATTGCTTGCCTCTAAGGCCGCTTATATCTCGAAAATCCACACCACAAGGGTTTATAAGTTTTTATTATAACAAGAACAGATACATGAAACACATAAACAAGGACAATACATCCATGCCTTACCCGGGATTTGAACCCGGGCCCAGCTGTATAGAAGTCAGTGCTGATAACCACTATACCGCTTGGGCGGCTTTTGAAATAGGAAAAAATTATAAGTTGTGGTGGTGAAGAATATATATATATATATATTCAGTAATAATGATAATATTGTTTATCATTACTTCGAAGATGTAAATCAACAAAAAAACTTTATCGAAATATAAAAATTGGGAAAAAAATGATGATGAGGATGATGATGAGGATGACGATAAATGAATAATTAACAAGTAGGGTAGACCGAAGCTAGTTGGCCATAGGGTACGTTGGCCCAGTCACAATAACTTTCAAACTTTCTGACACATGATGTTCTAACTCCATCCAAACATATGTTGTCCTGTCTTCTTTCTCCCACATCAATGTCATTGAAAAAGGATCGTCCATTAAAGAACCGGCGAGATTTTTTAAAAGTATTTTTAAGGCGAGTACATTTCCTCGTTTACAAATAAGCGCATTTTATTTATTTATTTATTTATTTATTTATTTATTTATTTGTAAATTATATTTTAGATTTTGATTAATGGTCCTCAGAAAGATAATTGTTTGTTTATTACAATGTTTTCAAAATACTACCTTACACTCATGAAAATAAAAATCTTGATATGGACTACTTAGCTTATTTCGCATGGGCACATTCGCTCGACGAGACAAATATTTTCCATTTTCCATAGTGCAAATTAATAAAATTTTATATTATCTCACCATGTTGTATCTAAAATTTTTTAATAGTTCCATGTTTATATTACATGAATTTGACCTCGAAATTTTTTAAGAAATCTCAGTAATATTCTTTTAGTTTTATAATCTCCTTCTATAGATTTAACAGAAAATTCTGCTTTACTCATTAGAAATTTTTCGTTAGTTTATTTTGACATAAACTATTTTGAAAGAAAATTTTTTTACACTCTAAACTGGTCACTTTTTAATGTAAAATTTTAGGTATTTTTTGAATAATAAACACATTTTTATTTTTTTCCCCTTCTAAATTCAATAGAAAAAAATATTGTATTCGTAAAAATTTTCGACCTCCGGTTTCCGACGGATTTAGTTGTTTTCAGTTGACCAGAACACGATTCGACCATTTTTAGAAAATGTCTGTCTGTCTGTGTGTGTGTGTGCGTGTGTGTGTGTGTGTGCGCGCGCGACAAAAAATTTGTGGCAACTCTGGTTGTGGCATCTATCTCGGAAAATATTGCTCAGAATTTCATATAAAATTATATGTACTTGTATCTTGATGTATTAGTGCCTATAGATTTTCTCAATTTAGGGATTAGAGATTTTCTAAATTTAAGTGAAGACTGTATATCAGGTTCTATTGTGTATAATTGAGCAAAACTTGATAATGAGATAACCACTATAAAACATTATGATGATACAATTTGGGGGCATAATAATTTGGGGGGACCAATAGGTGTCGCAGCTTTGTTGCAATTTTTCCCATGAACATGAAGGCCATATCTTAAATTCTATTGAATAAAATGGCACAAAACTTAGCATATGACATGACTTGACTATTAGGACACATTATGCTGATTGAATTTGAGTGCATATTGTTTGTAGATGGCGATTCCGTGGTGCAATGTATTCCGTGTATAGGACATCTAAATCTTAATTTCTGTGTCATATAAATGTACCAAACTGATATGTGAGATAATCATCTTGAATCGAATGCTGACACATAATTTCGGTCTATATCGGCCGACTCATGGTACTGATATTATTAACCTTCTTTGATTTTTTACATGGCTACATTTCAGAATATGTTGATTAAAATTGCAGCAAATTTCATTCGCAAAATCTTTATTGTGTGAAGTTATGATGAAACTTTTGTGCATGTTAAACTGTGTGTGGGACTTAACATTTATATTTCAACGAAATAAATTTTTCTATTAATGTTTTTCGGTAGCCAAAATGTGCTAAAATTGTCAACTATGTATTAGACATTAAGGTTTATTAGAAAGGTAATGTGTTGTTGTTGTTATTATTATTATTATTATTATTATTATTACAGCAACTTTTAAGTAACAAGAACATAGGTTTTATTTAATAATATATAAACATTTAAATGACTTTAACTTATTAAATAAAGGATCCTAGTCAACTAATATGAAAACTTCTTAGTCTAGATAGGTAAATAGACGAAAAAATTTTGAAAAAGTTTTAGAGACTACACATAAAATCCTTTAAAATATTATTTTATATAGATAGAAAGATTTTAATATAAATATAAAAATTAATAAAGCCAAGGAGAATAAAAATTTAACGCAAGTATATATATCAGTCGTACTAAAATGTAAATAAACTCTAATTATATATATGTTACCGTTAAAGCTCGAAATCCGCTAATGTGCAGAATACCTAGCTAATCTGCAGATTAACTAAAATGACCCGTTAAAGTACGGAATCAAAAGTTTGCCGCATTTTAACTAGGTAATCTGCACATTAGCGGCTTCTGTATCATTAAAGTTGAAATGTTTGTTTTGAGCCTTAGTTTTTTTACATTCACTATGACGTCAAACAGCCATGTGATACAGATACGCGAATGAGCTTCAAACGTAAACAAAAACTTTTAAAAGTTTGCTATGCTACGATAAACGGTAAATGCAAAACGTGGAGGATCGAAGCAATTTAAAGTAACAAATAAGTTATGATTGTTTTAATTTTGATTTTATTTCTTCTCTTTTTTAATTCTGTCTACATAAGTTTGATAAGGGTCTACATTTTATTAATGAAATCTAATCTTAATTAAAAGCTCTCTCTCGTGAAATTCCATATTGAATTGTAAATATTAAATTTACAACACAGTAATTATTTCCTCCCGAAATAAAACAATTATACCACAACTTTCTAAAACTAATTTATTTTAAAATTGATTTAAATTAATATTACTTACTGAAAAAAAAAATGATGTATTAATTTTTAACTCTGAAAAATATTATGGCATTTTTTAATAAATGCTTAATATGAAATTTTTGTACGTTTTTTAACATTTCATTACAATATTTTATTTATATATTTATTAATTTTTTTCTTTCAATTTCAAGTTCCCTTTATATATTTTAGATATGATTATAGTTATATATATATATATATATATATATATATATTGTCGGGGAGGAAGAGAATGGAGAAGGAGGCAGGATACGATGCGCAGAACAGAACTATTGTGTGACGGGACGGAGCTGATTGAGTCAGTCGCCGAATCGAATCGAAGAGAGATGCAATGCATCTTAAAACCAGAAAACAAACTCTTTTAATATAATAAGACTTATTCGTCATTATTCGAGTCAAATAACATAAGTTAGGATTGTAACAATAAATCGTTTGCTAAGCAGAATTTAGAGGTCTGAGTCTATGTATTGGCAGTTCTAGTTTTACTTTCACCCGGGAAATCTGGCAGATAGGGTAAGTAGAATTAAACTTATTCTCATTTGATTAATATGCATGTTATTCTTATTTCTGATAGAGTAAAGTTGCAGAATTTGAATTTAAATAAATGAGTTAGAATTTCTTAATATGAGATTCTAAATTTAATCAATCCTAATTCGAAATTCATAAATTGATACTTAGTCGAAAATTCTTAGTGGCTTCAAAGCCATATATATATTAGTTTTGCTCGCTTTTTCATATAATTTCGTTGTAGTTTATCACATAAAATGTGTTAATAAAGTTATGTACATATATATATATTGTAAAATTAATATATTTGCTAAACCTGTACAGATACATGTATGCTGCAAAATATAGTTTAATAAAGCATTGGAAAACTGTCATTTTAATTTTCATGCGTTCTAAAAAATATTAAAGCAGTTTTAATTATTTGATTGTGCATTTAATATTTTATTAGTTTATTTATTTCAGTTAAAAAAAAAAAAAAAATTCTATATGTATTGTTTCTTTTCATTTGTTCTTATATTTTTGTTTTGTTTTACTTCCTGATCTGCAGAATAATAATTTAATGCAATCGATTAATTCATATTTAAATTTAATTGTTTGTAATTAGTTTGCTCATAAGATGGGTAGAAAGGGAAAAACAAGGGCGAATGACGCCGAACAGAGTGCGTTGTTCTCAAAATCTAATGAAGTGATAAAATTTGAAAATGTAATTAAAGAAATAGAATTTATAAAATCGAAGGTCAATGATTGCGATAAAAGCGATCAAGCCAGATTAAAGATCCTAAAAGATAAGGTAAATGCACTGGAGGTTAAATTCGAGGATATAGTTACAAATTTTTCCGAAGAGGAAAACGATGAAAACTCTGAAGAGGTGTTAAAGAATAGGGACACTCTGTTAGAATTATCCGTTGTATTAGAGGGTAAATCGCAATCAAATACTCCAAATGTAAATAATGATGCACGTACCAAACCCGGGACTTCTGTTAATTCACATATTAGTCTTCCCAAACTTGAAATTCCTTATTTTTACGGGGATAATGAATCTTGGTTGTCATTTAAAAATTTATTTAAATCATCTATTCTGGATAATGACAGCCTTAGTGAGGTTGAAAAGCTACAATACCTCCAATCGTGTGTAAGAGGTAGTGCATCAAAACTTATTCGTGGATTTTCGTTACAATCGGAAAATCTTAAACACTGTTGGGAAATTCTTACTCAGCGCTACGAAAATAAACGTCAATTAGCTATAACTCAAATAAATAAAATCTTTTCAGTAAAAGTAAACAAAGCGGATGATCCTAAATCGTTTTTCAATTTAATAGATACTTGTAACGAAGCGGTGCGAAATTTATCGACCCTCGGATTGGAATCTAATCCTCTTAGCGATCTTATTCTTATAAATTTCATGATTTCAAAATTAGATTCATCCGTTAGGCATAGGTGGGAGCTCAGTCTAGAGAATACGCAAACTATTCCCGATTTAAATTCGTTTCGTACATTCATTGAAAGGGAGGCGTCGAGTCAAACAAAGCTTGAAAATAAACCAGGGATGTTTAAGAAGCCAGTAGAAGGTAGTAGTGTAAAAAAATCTTATGTCAATAATTCAATGCTAGTCAAAGAAAATAAATGCGTCGCCTGTTCTCAAGTACATCAATTGTTTAAATGTCCCAAATTCAATCGAATTAGTGTTCAGGAGCGATGGGACTTAGTTAAATCAAAATCACTGTGTGAAAATTGTTTGCGAACTAATCATCAAGTGCGTCAATGTAGAATTAATATTAAATGTAAAGTATGTGCAGGTTCACATCACACTCTTCTGCACATTTATGCACAGAATTCTGCAGATCAGGGAGGCGGCCTTGTTACTACGTCGGTGGCCAATAGTTCACAATCTAATGCAAAATTTAGTAACAAAAAGGTATTATTGGCTACTGCCCTTATAAAGGTTAGGTCACCTAACGGCAAAATTATTCAATGTCGGGCGTTAGTTGATAGTGCCTCACAAAATAGTCTCATAACAAAGGAGTGCGTTGAGAAGCTAAATTTGCCTTTGTTTGGCACTTCTCATCGACTTATAGGCATAAACGGTCTTTCCGCAGAAACTGTTTTGAATTTTACGGAATTCTCATTCTCGCCATATTTCGCTAACGAGTATAGGAACTTGAAAGCGCTAGTAGTAAATAGGGTTACTACCCTTCTGCCAAATTTCCGGGTGCAAACGACGTCTTGGCCACATACAAAAAATCTGCAGTTGGCTGATATGAATTTCTTCAAGCAAAAACCAATCGAAGTATTATTAGGCGCAGATATTTTTGCGTCACTAATTTGTGGCACACCAGTATCGGGAAGGCCAGGAGAACCATCTGCCGTTCCCAGTTCACTTGGGTACTTACTCAGTGGCCCCCTCTCAAGGGATGGAATGGAACCAAAATCAACATATAGCTCCTCGTTACACTGCCTTAACTTGAACGATTTTTTTGACAATCAGCCCATAGTATCTTCTAAGAGTGAAACCGAAGCCGATCCGGCAGAGGAACTATATAAATCTTCCACCAAGCGCAACCCCGAAGGTCGCTATGTTGTCAAATTACCCCTCCATGATGAGATAGATTTGGGTGAAAGTGCCAACTGTGCACTAAAACTGTTTAAAAGGCTCGAAGCTCGTTTTGCGCAGAATCCCAACCTAAAACAGGAATATTGTAAGTTTATGTGTGAATACTCAGACTTAGGTCATATGACTTTACTAAGGGCTGAAGAACTTAATCGCCAACCCAATTATTATATGCCCCATCATGGAGTTATAAATGAAAATAGTAGCACTACGAAACTACGGGTAGTGTTCAATGCGTCGGCCGTAACTACAAATGGCAAATCCCTGAACTCCAATTTGCACAAAGGGCCAAAACTTCAATCTAGTATATTTTGCAATTTGATTCGATTCCGTTTAAATAAAGTCGCCCTCTCGAGTGATATCGAGAAAATGTTTCGGCAAATTCTAATCGCAGAGCCTGATACAGACTTTCAAAGAATATTTTGGAGGGCCAATGTTTCAGATCCACTCAGAGTGTATAAATTGAACACTGTTACTTATGGCACAGCCTGTGCTCCATTTTTAGCCCTGCGTACCATATTACAGCTATTAAACGATGAAGAACCCAATTTTCCCGTAGCTGTGCAGGCTGCCCGCAACAACCTGTATATGGACGATTTCCTTGGAGGGGCTGAAACAATCGAAGCCGCTCAATCTTTGGTCACAGACCTTCAGGCATTATTTAATGCTGGGGGTTTCAAGCTGCGAAAATGGGCTTCAAATTATGTGGAAGCTCTAGTTCAGGTCCCAGAGGCTCTAAAATCAACAAATCAGGAATTATCCTTAAACCCCGATCAATCCCAACGTATTTTAGGACTAAACTGGAATTTAACATCGGATACACTGCAGGTTGGCGTCAACACAGAAGAAAACGTCAAAGCTAAACGACAATTATTGTCCGTAATTGCACGCATCTTCAACCCTTTGGGTCTGTTATCCCCTGCCACTATTCTTTTAAAATTGCTTCTCCAAGATGTTTGGAAGCTAAAACTTGGTTGGGATGATCCTTTACCACCAGACATTCAAAACAGGTGGAACGAATTTTATGAAAAAATTGCTTCCTTTAAGGCCATGTCAGTACCCAGATTTTTAGACCTGAAATCCGAACCTATGTACCAGATTCTGGGATTTTGTGATGCGTCAACAAAGGCATATGCTGCCGTAATTTATATACGCCCAAGTCAGAACTCATCTTTAAAATTGATTGCAGCTAAAACCCGTGTAGCTCCTTTAAAATCCATTACCTTGCCTAGGTTGGAGCTATGCGCGGCTGTATTACTCTCGGATCTTTTGTCAGTCGTCCAGAGCTCGCTGGATTATCAGGTTGAGGAAATTCTCCTATGGACAGACTCAACAATCGCCCGTAGTTGGATCTTAAATCCGCCCTTAAAGGGCAACACATATGTCCTACACCGAGTAAACAAAATTAGAGCTCTCACAGACACAACATCATGGCATCACTTACCAAGCAAACATAACCCAGCAGACTGTGCAACCCGTGGGCTGTTACCCAACAAATTAAACCACTTTAACTTGTGGTGGTCTGGACCTGATTGGTCAAAGATTCCGGTCTCAGATCACGAGTCCAAGATTGCTACCTCAGTCCCATGTACAATTGTGGGAATTCCTGGACTAATAGAGTCAACTCCAATGCATGAATCCGTTATAGAGGATTTGGTTTCAAAATTTTCATCAAGTAATAAACTTTTTCGTGTAATTGCATTTATGAAGAGGTTTATTTATAACAGTAGAAATGCTACAAAATTGAAAGGACCAGTCTCAGTACAAGAAATTTCAGAAGCTAGAAAAATTGTTATTAAATTCGTCCAACAAAGTTCCTTTGCTTCAGAAATCGCCCTTTTGCAGCGCGGCCAACCCGTGGCAAACAGCAGTAAATTAAAAAATCTCAATGTGTTTCTTGATTCAGAAAATCTATTGAGTGTGGGAGGTAGAATTGATAAAAACATCACTCTGCCCTATGATACTAAACATCCAATACTCATACCTAAAAATCACCCTTTTACATCGACATTAATAAGACATTTTCACACGTATAGTCTTCATGGAGGTGTCGACCTAGTATTAAATCTCATTCGCCAGTCTTACTGGATTCCTGATGGTAGATCCACTGTGAAAAAAGAGCTTCGTAAATGTGTCACGTGTGCCAAAGTCCAACCGACCCCCATTCAACAAATGATGGGTGACCTTCCCAGTGCAAGAGTCAACCCTTGTAGACCATTTCAACATGTTGGCCTTGATTATGCAGGCCCTATTCAAACAAAGTGTGAACATAAACGAACAAAAACAAAATTTAAGTCCTATATTTGCCTATTCATCTGCATGAGCACCAAGGCAATTCATCTCGAACTTGTCACGAATTTATCAACTGAACATTTTTTATATGCCCTACAAAGATTCATAGCGCGTCGAGGCTATCCTACTGACATTTACTCAGATAACGGACGCAACTTTGTTGGTGCCCATGCCCATTTGAAGAAACTCGTGACACTTTCAAAAACCAATATTATTCAAGACTTTGCCACAACTAGACAAATTCATTGGCATTTTATGCCACCTTACGGGCCTAACTTTGGCGGCCTATGGGAATCTTCGGTTAAATTGGCCAAACGCCATTTACTTAAAACGTGTAAAGGCAGTTGCCTATCGTTTGAGGAGTGTGCTACGATTCTCACTACTATTGAGTCCTGCTTAAATTCACGACCCTTAGTCCCACTCTCCACCGAGCCCAATAATTTCTTAGTGCTTACACCAGGACATTTCTTAATTGGGGCTCCGCTTCTCCAGCTTCCTGAACACTCTTTTAACCAAACTAATCCATTGTGTACCAGTTTTTCTTCCAGGTGGAAAATCCTCCAGCAGATCAAGAAGCAATTTTGGAGTACATGGGCAAAGTCTTATTTGACTTCACTCCAGTCTAGAGAAAAGTGGAAGAGCGGCAATACACATCTGCAACCTGGTCAGCTGGTCCTGGTGTTGGAGCCTTCTATTCAGCCAGCACAGTGGAACTTGGCCAGAATTCTGGACTTGCATCCTGGAGATGATGGCATCGTAAGAGTCGTCACTCTGAAGACACCATCTGGAGTCATCAAAAGACCGGTGAATCGAGTCGCCAGTCTGCCATGCTCAGCCCCCCCCCCCGGAGGATGTCGGGGAGGAAGAGAATGGAGAAGGAGGCAGGATACGATGCGCAGAACAGAACTATTGTGTGACGGGACGGAGCTGATTGAGTCAGTCGCCGAATCGAATCGAAGAGAGATGCAATGCATCTTAAAACCAGAAAACAAACTCTTTTAATATAATAAGACTTATTCGTCATTATTCGAGTCAAATAACATAAGTTAGGATTGTAACAATAAATCGTTTGCTAAGCAGAATTTAGAGGTCTGAGTCTATGTATTGGCAGTTCTAGTTTTACTTTCACCCGGGAAATCTGGCAGATAGGGTAAGTAGAATTAAACTTATTCTCATTTGATTAATATGCATGTTATTCTTATTTCTGATAGAGTAAAGTTGCAGAATTTGAATTTAAATAAATGAGTTAGAATTTCTTAATATGAGATTCTAAATTTAATCAATCCTAATTCGAAATTCATAAATTGATACTTAGTCGAAAATTCTTAGTGGCTTCAAAGCCATATATATATTAGTTTTGCTCCCTTTTTCATATAATTTCGTTGTAGTTTATCACATAAAATGTGTTAATAAAGTTATGTACATATATATATATTGTAAAATTAATATATTTGCTAAACCTGTACAGATACATGTATGCTGCAAAATATAGTTTAATAAAGCATTGGAAAACTGTCATTTTAATTTTCATGCGTTCTAAAAAATATTAAAGCAGTTTTAATTATTTGAAGTACTTCTTAAATAAGGCTTCTGATTTGTCTAATTTAATATTTCTTTAGCGAATTAAAACTTGGTGCATAATAATAAATAAAAAAAAATAGTAATAGCAATATAAGTTGTTCATAAAACATTTATTATTATTATTATTTAAATTATTAAATCTTTTTATTTTGAAAAGAAATCGTTACTGTATTACAATTCTAACATTCATTTATAAAATAAAATTTATTGAAAGCTATTAAAGATATTACATTTCATATTAAAATGCATAACATCTTCAAACTTATATTGACAGAATAAAAAAGATGAAAAAAATAAAACAAATATAACTTTATGAGACATAAACATTAAAACACATACAGATTAAAATAAGTAAAGAAAGAAAGAAAAGAAAAGAAAACTAATCTTTTTTTTTCTTTTTTTCCGAATGAAAAAAAAAAAAAAACAGCGTGCTGTAAAATTACAAAACCAGAGATCTTATTTTCACTTTAACGAGGGCCTAGTAGGTAATATGCAGATTAACGAGTGTCTAGTCGGTAATGTGCAGATTATCTAGGTAATTCGCAGATTACCTAAGTAATTTGAGAAATGGAACAATTTTCCTCTCTTTAACGGATCACACTAGTTAATGTGCAAATTACCTAGCTAATCTGTAGATTAACTGATTTCTGTACTTTAGTGGTGACACACATATTTATATTGTAAAATTATTATTTTAAGTAAGTATTTAGGATTTTGAAGAATTTAGTCTTTAAGATTAGGAAAAATTCTTTTTATATATATGTGCGTGTTTTAATCTTAACAGAATTATTTTTATCACAAAACGGAATTTAAAATGCAGACAACATTAAACTAACTTATCATATTTATTATAAAAAACAAATGCGTCGGATTTTTTTTTTTTTTTTTTTCTGTTTAAGGAATATGACTTTTTAATAAGATTTTTTTCCCCTTTGATTATCACCGTGGCGAAATTCAAAGTTTAGCACGTATTATAATTAAGGGCGAAAGAAGAAAGTTTCAATAATTTAATAAAATTTCAATTATCTAACAATTTATTTAAGCCCTTTTTTTATGCTCTGATACTAATTAGTTTTTTAAAGTTTTTGACACTTTAGAAGTTTTATCTTTTGGATTTTTAATTAATGATAAAAATTTCGTTGACATTATTTAATTGAAAATTCTTTAATAATTTATTTATTGTATGACGAAACTAATGAAAATGGATCAGTTTTACTAAACAAAAATTTTATATTTCATTCATTTTTTATATATTAAAATATTATTTTTCCCCATTACTGATAAGAAATGTCACCTATTATATGTACCGTATTTTCCGGTGTATAACGCACAGGTTTGTTAAATCAGTTATACACCGGAAATTTAAATTTACAGTAAAAACTAGTTTTTAACAAACTTTTGTTTCTTACAAATTTAGCTTTATTTGTAAATTAATTTTTCTGGTGTGTTACTCAGGTATGTGACCTGTGCGTCCTATACTGGAAAATACGGTATATCTTATTTATTTATTTATTTATTTTTAAGACAATATACTGATTTGAATTTCAGAAATAAAATATACGAATTACCATATTTTTCTGTGTATAATTCGCAGGTCAGATAAATTGGTTTCACAATAGAAAATTTAATTTACAGACACGCAGACATACCAACTTTTTTTTTTTTTCGAAGCATTGTTATTACACGCCCTCTTTTACACCACTTTATTTGTAGCGACATTTTCTCCAATATCCCGTTAGTAGTCGCTAGCTGGTCGATTTGCCGCACATCCTTCAGTTTTTTTCAGATTTTTTTTATTCAATAGCCATCAAAAACATTTAGAAGTGGCATTTGATATGCATAAAACTCGAATAAAATCGAAGAAACGTCGATCACATCATTTCTTAAAATTATTGGTGACAGTTAAATAAAAAGTGCGCAATCTGTAATAGGTGGCGCTGTCTATAGCGTAGCTTCGTTTCAAACCACTTCTTTTTTGGAGTGATTTTATTTTATCGTAGTTATATAATGGAGAAAATTATTCAATAAATAAAGTGGTGCGAAAGAAAGGCGAGGTTAAAAGCGCTCCGGAGTAAATTAAAATGTTTTCAGATACCCTATATGCAATCACCATTAAACATGATGGAATATACCTTTTAAAAAAATATGTTGTGAAAAGAGGCGGGTATTAACATTGTTCTTCAGTAAATTTAAAAGGTGGCATGTCTGGGCGAGGGTGATCCAGATAAAACAATTTTTGAAAATGGCTTTGTCTGTTAAGTAAAATTTCCTGTTAGGAACTGATTTAAAGCCCACCTACGGATTAGAAACAGGAAAATATGATACAGCTACCAACTTTTACGCTTTTTAGTTAACGGAAAATTTTATCAGAATTTTTTTATGTATTTCAGTAACAGTTTTCCCTGATTAAATAAGATAGAAATTTACATAAAAATTTTCTGATAGTCAAAAACCGTAAATTTTGGTATATTTGCGGTAGAGTTAATAAGTTACAGCTAAGTAAAAATGTTAGAATAATTATGAATATTTAATTTTCTAAATGCATGCAATAACTTAAGAAAAATAGTTTCATCTTTAAACATAATTTACCTTTCACTTTTTAAAGAGTTTTTATAAAAAATTATAGGTTTTTCAATAAATTTTGAAAGTTCTTGTGACTTATGTTTATCTGTCTGTGTGATATCGTTTTTATCTATATATTAATAGGCAAGCATAAAATTTGTAGTCCCTTTTTAACATATTAATTATGGGAGTAGAGGGTTGAAAATGGTATCATTCGAAAGGTATTGTTAGCCGGAAGGTGCGAATACAAATATTATTTTCTTACGATGTCAAGAAGGTATTTAAAAATACTTTTATTTTTTATGCATTTTTCCCTTTTATACACGTATTCCTTTACATTAAAAAATACCTAAAAGTAGAAAGTTGTTAAATCTGGCAATTTCATAAAGCTCAAATAAAACCACAGACACAGTAATTTGTATAATGTAGCATCACTATACGCAAGCGAAGTGATGACGTCACTGTGTGTCCATGGAGCCATGAAAAAGATTTTCTATGTTAAACGTCCATTGGATTTTTTGTAAAAAAGTATTAAAAAATAACGGAAATTATCTGCTGATTTTAATTCCGATATTTGTGAAAAGTTATATATAAGTTACTGTCTACATGTGTTTGATTTAGTTATTTTTTCTGTAAAATTGATAAAATTTTAATTTAAAATCACAAAACTCCAGAAAAAAAAAATGGCAAACTTCCAGTTTCGAATGTAAACATAAACATTTCATTTCAAAGGGTGATATTTAAACAATAAATATTCAACTAATATACTAAATAAAAGGAAAATGGATTTGTTACTAACTGCTGCATGTATAAGTAGACGATACGGAAAAAATTCTGATTTCCGTTTTTTGCTCAATTTACATGTTTTGAGCTTTCTTTACGTTTCAATTAACTGAAATTGGCTACTTATTTTTTAAAAAAGTGTCTTTATTGCTAGCTTTTGTGGGTAGAAGAAGCAAGTAGAAGATACATAAAAACTTTTGATTTCCGGTTTTCGATGAATTTACACGTTTTGAGATTTCCTTGCATTTTAATTAAGTGAAATTGACTACTTATTTTTATTTTTTAAAAAGTGGATTTATTATTCTTTCCTCTGCATATATAAGTAGAAAATATAAGATTCAGAAAAGTTTCAGATTTTCGGTTTTCGATAAAGTTACACGTTTTGAAATTTCCTGAACTCAATTCGACCATTTTTGAAAAATATCTTTTTTTTTTTTTTTTTTGTTCAAACACTGTACTTTATGAACCAATCGAATTAACTTAACAGAATTTGATACTTGGTTGGGCTTTGGTTTGACATGGTACATATTAGCCTAAGGGGCGTTTTCACGTTGCGATTTTCTCTCATTTCAGGAAAGGCTAACATCTACGTGAATATCGGCAAACAATTGCCGCAGCTGTGTTGCAATTGCATTCCGTTTAGGACAAGGCAATAACTTTGCTTTGCCTCGCTTTGCAAAAAAAAAAAAAAAAAAAAAAAAGGTTGAGTTTCGACCACTGGGCGATACTAGTTTATATAAATATATTTAGAATTTCATTTGAGAAAGAAATCTAAATATAATTATCGTTACATATTAAATGCTAAGGCTTAAATATCTTTCAAGTTTATAAAAAATGAAAAATAGCATACCGCAGCTGAAAATGCACTCCCAGTAATTTTCTGTATAGAATCGTAATACTTTTGTTTGATTATTTAAATGAAGTATTATTGTTAATTAAATCACTTTCAGTGGAAAACTTTTTTTTTTTTTTTTTTTTTTTTTTTTTTTGTGCGAAAAATGATTGTTGATTTCGTATTTTTGCGCAGTACACTGTAAAGACAAAATAAATAAATAAATAAAATAAAATAAAAAGAAATAAATAAAATAAATAAATAAAAAATTTTGTAAGGTTATAGCAAAAAGCTTTATTAATTTAGGTGCCATCACTTTTTTGCTGAAATTTACAGCAATTTTAAAAATCTTGGTGCTGTAGATTTAAGACACTGGTGTAAATTTTCTGCGACTCAAACATACGAAAAGCCGATTTAGCTCTACCGAGAATCGCACTCATTTAATTTGGGTGGAAGCTCTGTGTGTTACTGACCGCACCACAACATCACATTCAGTTTGTTGTTAAATAAAGTACAGACAGAGCGTTACATGTTTTTAATCATTTTTGAATGATATGAATACTATTATTCATAAAGTTTTTTCTTTTTTTTCTGTTTATTTCTTTTTTTAATTATTAAAGTAAAATTACTTTATTAATTACAAAATATTGTTACAGGATACAAATTTCATTCATCAACCTTGAAAATACACTTCAGATAAATTGGAGTGGAAGGCTATTTTTTTACCAACTATGTGAAAAACACCCGGAGCCGTGCAGAAGAGTGTTATCAGTTGGCAAAACATTATGCGGATCGTTTGTTCAGGATTATAAGACCTTCAATTTTCAACTCAATTATTAATAAAATAGTATATATTTATTTTTAAAACTTTTAGTTGTTATATTTTAATGATTACTAGTTAATATCCACCAACATTTGACGGATCATGTACAGCTTAAATTTTTTCATGGCATAAAGTTTTCAACATTCCGGTTTAATATTTCGCATTGCTCTTAACCAGTTTAAAAACCCCTGTTCTAATCAATTATTTTTTAGGTTGAAGGGGAAGGGGGAATAAATTTCATGAAATTTCAATATATAAAATTTTAGCGTGCTCCATATAATAAAAATAAAATCCCAATATTTTCCTTAATTTTACTCTAAATATGACCAAAAGAATGTGAGGAATAATTAAAAGAAAGAATTTATAGGTAAGAATGAAGAAAGAAAGCATGCATCAATACTTTTCATATATATATATATATATATATATATATATATATATATATTTTATTTGATCGCTAATTTTTACCTTCAACATACTTTTCTACAAACAGCATAACACAAAGATAATAACTCGACAAATATTTATTTAACAAAACGGTATTAAGCGCAAATCTTTTAAATACTAATTAGTGCGAGCGCTTCAATAATTTTGCTGCCCACTGTGCATAGCATGAAAATAAGTTCTATCAAGCATCGATAAAGATAATATTCCATTTCAATTACAATATGATAGGGTCGCCAGCTATAATCTATCAATGTAAATATATATATATATATATATATATATATATATATCAGAGATTGTTTTTATTTATTTATTTATTTATTTTTTTATAAAAATATTTTTAAAATCACATAAATTTATAAGGCAAAATAATTTAATTTAAAATAAATTTTACTAATATTTTGTGTTTTCTTTATATTCTATATTATAATTTTATTTACACTTAGAAATAGACTATGCTACTTAAAAATAAGTGAATAACAACATTATAACACTTTATTCTATCAAAATAGTATATTTCAACAAAAGTATACTGTTAAATAAATAAATAAAAAATAAGAATGAATCTAATATTTTATTAAGTTAATTTGCTCAGCAAATTTCTTATAATAAATTATACTATATAAATTTTTACTCGTATAAAATATTTATATTTTAAGGTTATTCTTTCTAAACTATTTTTTCTGTAATATATTATGGAAATGAAATATCATAAATTATAATAATTAGATAAAAAAAAAAATAAATAAATAAAAAAATAAAAAAAATAAAAACTGTTTTGATTTTAAATATTTATCTCCATCTTTTCTAAACGAAGTTTTTAAGTGATAAAAGCTAATTTTTAAAGAGCAATAAACTCTGAGAATTTGTTAATTTTAAAAGATTTTTTTTTTCCTTTAAAGAAATAGAAAACGGTAATTTTAGGAATATATATGTTATATATGATAATAGATGGCGCCACAATATAAAATCCTGAAATACTATTGTATAAGTAAATTTTAGACGAAAATGCGCATGATGGTAAACGATAAGAATTCGCGAAATGGTTTATTTTAATATACTGCCTCGGAAAGTATGAATCAATGAATTAATCGCGTGAATTATTTTTATGATTGAGCTTTAATTAGGCATCTGCCATAGACATATGAAATATTAATGTCATCTGCTCGATCTCTATCATCGGTGTTCGTCATCGAGGTTTAATTTAGGAATATCTGCTCGATGTAAATCTGCTCGATGATGTTCGTATTGGTTAAAAATTTTCTCGCGTACGCCCTGATCGTGCGATTTTGTCTTACAGAAAGTGCTTTGTGTTTAAATATTATAGATAATAAAACATATTCATAGATTTTAATATATTCACGCAATAAGTAACTGAATTACTCTTTACCTTTATATTTTAAATGCATCTTAAAAGAATTTTCTTCATTACTTTGTTTTTAATCGTAATTAAAAATGTCAATGCTTCTAAAATTTGATGGCAGTGGTACAGAAAACAAAAATTTATAAAACAACTTTTAGCTTTGCCATTATCATTTTCAGTTTGTTAAGGTCCCTCTTCACTCACCATTTGCTTTTCTAAAAGCCAATGTTATCCTATGGAAAACTTTCTTTGCACTTAAAACAGTGACATATTAATTGATTGAGACGCGCTTTTTTTTATTGGATTACTCTCATTTCGTAAACTGACGCAGCTTTTGTAGATTTTATGTAAGAATAACAGTTGTTTTTTAAAAATGCTGTTTTATTGCAATATTTGGGTTGATGCATTAAATGGCTTATAAAAACTCTTTCAATTTTTTTAAAACAGAATTTAAAAAGCTGCGTCAATCTCAAAGAGTTTAATTCAGTGCGGAAAAAAAATCCTGTGTTTTAATAAAATTTTAAATTAATTAAATTTGTAATGAAAGTCCAAAAATTTTACAAATTTGTGCCGATTTTCCTCTTTGACACACCCTTTATCCGGCTCCACCTCTCAGACAGATGTTTTTGCTTTTCGACGAGCCAAATGTTTATATTTTTGTGGTGAAGAAACATCGTCGTGGTTTTTATTTCTTTACTACTTTTATTATTATAGATTTTTTTTTTTCTTTTTGTATTACGGATGTGAGTATGAGTAACATATAGATTTAGAAGACAATCGTTCAAAGAATTTGCGAAATATATGATCGCATTTCATTTTAAATATTTTTCAAGGCACATAATACTGTTTGCACAATAAATCTGATATTTCACTCATAAAGCAATGAGTGGCAATATACAAACATCTATTTTAGCGATTCGTAAAAAATATTTTGTTGAATTAAACAGAATTTCAATAATAGAATTCAAAGTAAATAATCTGGTATGGCACCCATACGACTTTCTCTTACATAAAATTAAAATTCTATTAAGATAGATTGCAGATTGACGAGTAAGATAACAAGTTCTATATATAACTAGTGAATATGCAGATCAGGAACCTCACCGTCCTAGTTGCATCACGCATTATTCAACAGATTATTTTTACTTATTCCTTATTATATATAATATATATATATATATTGATTCTATTGGCTTTTTATATAAACAGAAACGTTTCTGAGGGGGGTTGCAGCCCCCCTCAACCCCCTCTGCTTTTCTCTTTCTATAACTATCTCTGTATGTATGTATTCCTAATAACTGACTATCTTGTACTTGCACTAATTCCCTGTAATTCATAAGTACTTCTACCAAAATTCCAGCAAATTGATTACATAACATACTAGAATTATTTTGTGCAACCCTGTAAATTAAATACCAATTCTATGGCCAAATTTTCCCACAAAAAAAAAAAAAAAAAAAAAAAATATATATATATATATATATATATTCTTTTAAAATTCTAATAAGATTTCATCATATTTCGTGGGGTGTAACCATATTAAAATTCAATACCAGTGTTGAAATATGAACTATAGTGCGTAATAGAACGAAATTCTTTTATGTAACTCGGAAAAGCAGCCACAGTAATTATATACACTAAAAAAATTAGAATACACCTATTTAATTAATTGTAACTCATGAATATTTCAATGTAATTTGAATCATTTGGATGATTACAGGATGTCATCCGAATTCATTTGTGTGATCCCGTAAATAAATCATATAGTCCATACATATCCCTTTTATTAGAGTAAACATATTTTTATATATCTTTATAATGTATATGTTAATTCCACTGTGTTGAATGCAGCATAAACGTTTTAAAATGCGTTTTTTTTTTTTTTTTTTTTTTTTAACTGTAATTTCACTTTGTTGAATGCAGAGTAACGACATTAAAATTTGTTTAAACAAAATTCCCCCCGTAGGCCTTAATGATAAGAAAAACTTTGGAGTGTCCCTGTACATAGAGCATGAAAAATATACACATAAAAAATTATACAGCTATTTCTATACAGAGCTTGAAAGTGTCTACCAATTTGCAAGTTATTTGGAGAATTTTTGCAGCCGTTATTGCGGAACATGTACATTCTGTCCATAGGCCATAGTGATAAAGAAAAATTTGGTGTGTCCCCGTACACGAATTCCAGATAGAACAGACGCCAAACACAATACAGCTAATCCCATGCGGCTCGAAAACATGTGTATAAAATTGCAAATCAATAGCATGATTTTTGCGGTCGCTGAAACAGACACACAGACAAACAAAATATACACACAGACGGAACCCAAAATCTTTTTGATTCGCCACAGGGAAGCTTCCACTCACGTTTCGACAATGAACTAGTGGATCTGCAGATCAGGAGCCCCAATATCCTATTTGCATCACACATTATTGAACAGGTCATTTTTATTTATTTCTCATTTTTTCATATATGTGTATATATTGATTCGATTGACTTGCTACATAAACAGATACGTTCCTGAGGGGGGCTGCCAACCCCTCCGAATCTAATAAAGATAGAGCTATGAAACTTCAGATTTAAGACAGAACTGGTGTACAGATGAATTTTACAAAGTTTGGTGAAAATTGGAAAAGTGGAAGTGGGACCGTAAGTCCGTATCCAAAAACAGCTCTAAAGATTTTCTTAAAATTTACTACATAAACACTCTATTAGATGTCCTTTCGAATTATATAGTTGGTTAGTTCAGGAAAATTGGTAGGCTCGCGGTATAAATAGCTGAATTTCAAGTCTCGCAAGTGCGTTTTTTTTTTTTTTTTTAAAGACTGTACGGATTTTTTTTTTTCAAACTCGCCATATTAACTCCCTTTTAAATATCTTTTTGTATGTAATTTTTGTTTTCCGATCAATAATTGAGTATGCCAAGTTTTGGTAAAAGATGTTATCTCAAAAACGGCTCTAACGATTTTCTGGAAAATTGTTGCATAAATCCATTACAGATATCCTTTCTCGTATAATACGTGGCTATTACAAGAAAATTCACAGTCATCATGCTCAGGTAGGTCACTTTTAGATCTCGGAAATTGGTGTTTCAAAAAATAACCCTTATTATTTCTTAACTCGCTATGCAAACTGTTTTACACGTCTATAGATCAGTTTGTCAGGCATCTACTTCGTTAGGTCAATTTTATGTTTTCTGATCACATTTTTAAAAAATTGTATATTCTAATATGTGAAATGGTGGGTAATGGAAGTAGTGTGGTTGCTTCATACTATTTATTTATTTATTTATTTATTTATTTATTTATTTATTTTTTTTTTTTTTTTGTCGCAGATTTATGGATAGATAATTTTTTTAAATAGTCAAAATATGTTCAGGACACCTGAAATTGTGTAAATATACTGAAAGCTAGAAGGTGAAATGTTTTGAATCCAATATTTTATTTCATCTTGTACAAAGAAAAAAGTAAATAGGAGGATATTTCTACCAATCATAAAGGCTTCGAAAATTTTTACGAATCCAGTATTTTTTTTTTCTTCTTATAAATACAGAACAAGGTGCACTATATCAATGACTTCAGTTTTTGGTTATACTTTCCGGATTTTTTCTTGAAATGTAGGGGGGGGGGGAGAAAGAAAGAAAAAGGAGATGAAATGTGAGTAATCTATAATAATAAAAGAAGATGTCTGTCTGTCTGAACATCTATACGTTCAGCCCCTACTGAACGCAGAAGTATAAAATTTGACATACGGATGCCTAGAAGCCTTCCCGAGGGATCTTTTTATAAAAATGTCTATATTAGCTCTGTAGCTCAGCTTCTAATTAACATAATTTCATAAGTAATATATCATTTAAAAAGTTATTTGAATTAGAATTGATCAGTATATGTTTAAATCTCTGTCGCCAGAGGGCGCTTTGATATTTTAATAATTCAATATCTAGAATTCTACTTATAACACATCATTTGAAATATTACGGACTTTTAAACTGATATAAGCCGTTAAATTCCGTACGGGAGTTTCAGAGAAAACCACAGAAAATCCAGAACACCTTTATCATAATTCTCCAATTCTAATTATGATGCAGGCTTTTGAATTCCGATACTCCGTTCACGTTTCGTATTAAGGATTTTTGTGAGCGAACAGGTTATTTCAATTCATGAAACGTAAAGCGGCGCCTTAGTCGCCACAGAGCGAAAATTTGTTTCAGTTAAAATTTTCAAATCTATTTGCAGTATGAGCGTGGAACCTGTTGTAAGTTCTAAAACGGGGCGCCACAGTCGCCACCGAGATGGTCTTTGCTAAATTCAGAATTTTGAAAGATCGTAACGCGGTGAGCGAACAGGCTGTTTCAGATATTGAAACTGGAAGAGGGCACCGCAGGCGCTACCGAGCGGGAATTTACTGCGATTAAATTTTTCAATAAAGCTATTTTAACTATATGTCAGTAAGGTGTTGTAAGACCTGAAACGGGAAAAAGGCGCCGCAGGCACCACCGAGCGGAAGTTTCGTAAAGTCGGATTTTTTAAGGATCGCGAACCAGCTGGTCGCCGAAGGCGGCTAGTTTCTAATATAAAGCTTGCAGGAAATGGGAGCAAATGTTTATAAAATTATTTCCAAGCGAAGAAACCACATTATTAGTTACACTTTACACTCGAAGATTTCGCGGGTTGATTTTCGCGCCTGATGATGTAAATGCGCAGCTGACCTTTTCAGAATGATACATGGACACTGATTATAGTTTATAAGCATTCTTTTAGAATTACGATAAAGAGAAATCACGCCGATGTATTTGTATATAATACAAACTTATTTTGAAGTTATATGTAATATTTTAAAATATTAGAGGTTTTCGCTTATAAGATATGCATATGCAATTTTCAGAAATAAGTTCTAGATTAAAAAAAAAAAAAATCTGGTGAGAAACAACTACACGACTTCCATTACTTACTATTACATGTATTACATGCATTTTTTGGAGATAATATAATCAGAAGGTATAAAATTGACCCAATAAATTAGACACCTAAAACCTAAAAATTTTCTGGTTAGATAAAGCTTATACTCATGTAAAGATATATAAAATAGATTTACATAGCAAATTTAAAAATAGTAAGAAGAAAAACATTGGTTTAGCCGTTTTTCGAAACATTAATTTCCGACATCTAAAACTAATCTACCTAATCAAGATGACTGCTAATTTACCTTTAATAACCGCGTTATACATAAGAAAGGATATCTAAAATGGAACAAGTTTCAAGAAAATCATTAGAACCGTTTTTGAGATACCGACTTTTGCCAAAACTTGGCATACTCAATTATTGACCGAAAAACAATAATTACGTACAAAAGGATATTTAAAAGGGAGTTAATATGGCGAGTTTGAAAAACATCCCTACAGCCGTTTTTAGAGGAACACACTTGTGTTCCTGACCGTTCCTATTTGAGAGACCTGAAATTGAGCTATTTATACAGGACGCTTATCAATTTTCCTGCACTAACCAACTATATCATTCGAAAGGACATCGAATAGAGTGTTTGTACAGCAACTTTGAAGAAAATGTTTAGTGCCGTTTTTGAAATACAGACTTACGATATCACTTCCGGTTTCCGATGTTCCACTTCCGGTTTTCCATTTTTTACCAAAATTTAGAAAATTCATCTGTACACCAGACCAGTCTCAATTCTGAAGTTTCGTAGTTCTATCTTTATTAGTTTCGGAGATATGATAGTCAGAAGATTCCCCACAAACATATATACATACACACGTACACACTGGCCAATTGCCAAAAATTACTTTTTTGGACTCAAGAGACCTTAAAACATGTAAATCAGGTGAAAACTCGATATCGAATTTTCGAACCGAATACAATACTTTTATTAATTACGGTAGTCGGGTAATGGAAGTAAAAAACCATAACAAAACTTTTTTCTATACCATCTATATGACAGCGTCATTTACTGTCTAACGAGCGCTCAAATGTTTTATAATAGTTTCTCAGAAGGAAAATTTCAACTATATATGTAATTTGGTGCGATTTTAATCATATGGAAAATAACAGAAGGTGAGAAATAACAGCGCTACCTATCGAACGATATACACTCAAATTAAGCTAGCTTTCGTTTTCATAATAGTTGGTAATGTCAAATATCGAGTTCAATGCATTTAGCAGCTACAGAAGTTGAGATTTAGTCTTCCTATTCCCGAAATAACTTGCAGCATAGCAGCGCCACCTGTTGACCAATATGCAAATAAATTAAATCAACATAGAGTTTCATAATAGGCCTCTCATATACCAAGTTTTGTGCCATTATATACAATATGATCTAAGGTATAGCCTTCCCGTTCATGGGAAAATTACAGTGAAGTCCTCCAACGGATAGGGTTAACTGATTTATTGGGTTTTGCTTGCAACGAGAAGGGTCAACTTAAAAAAAAATTAACCATAATAATAAGAAGAATTGTTTGACATAATCATAGCTATAACTGATATAAACCTGAGTCCTGCGTATTGATTTTTTTGTGCTAGATTGAGTCATTTTTCTGTAAAATTCATAAAATTTTAATTTTTAATTTCAGAACTCTAGAGAAATAAAATGACAGACTTCCATTTTCGACTATAAACATAAACATGTCATTTCAAAGGAACAGATTTGATATCTGTCGTCCATGGCAAAATAATAATAATAAAAGATGGCCAAATTATCTGACGAACATATTTAATTCCTTTAAAAAATCATGGTTATTTTAATAAAGTATATTAAGAGAGCAATCAGTAATATATGAAACAATATTTTGTACAATATATATGCATTACGAAAATATTCATCTGGCATGTATGTTTTCGTATTGCGTTTTGATCGCCAAATACACAAAATGCGGAGGACGAACAGATATCAAAACTATGCCCATTTTGTTTCTAGATTTTTAAAATTTAAAATTAAAATTTTGTCAATTTGACAGCAAATAACTTAATCTAACACATGTGCACGAAAACTAATTTGTAATTATACCCAAATATGGGGATTAAAATCGGGAAATAATTTTCCTTGATTTTTAATAATTTTTTACAAAAAATCCGATGGACGATTAGAAAAATTTTTTAATTGGCCATAACGACGGTCAATGACGTCACACTTCGCTTGCGTATATCTTCTGCATATATAAGAAGAAAACATAAGATTTGAAAAAAAAAAAAATTTGGTTTTCGGTTTCGATGAATTTACAGACTTTGAGATTTCCTTGCATTTCAATTAACTGAAATTCACTACTTATTTTTAAAAAGTGGATTTATTACTAGCTTCTGCATCTATCAAAGAAAAAGTTTCGATTTTCTGTTTTCGCTGAATTTACGTGTTTTGAGATTTCCCTGCGTTTCAATTAACTGAAACTGACTACTTATTTTGAAAAAAAGGGGATTTATTACTAGCTTCTACTTGTATAAGAAGAAAGTAGAACATACGGAAAAATTTCGATTTCCGATAAATTTACACGTTTTGAGATTTCCTTGCAATTTTATTAACTGAAACTGACTATTTATTTTTAAAAAAGTGGATTTATTATTCTATCCTCTGCATATATAAGCAAAAAGCGTAAAATTAAAAAAAAATTTGAATTTTCGGTTTTCGATGAATTTACACGTTTTGAGATTTCCTTGCATTTTTATTAACTGAAATTGACTACTTATTTTTAAAAAGTGGATTTATTATTCTGTCTTCTGCATATATAAGGAGAAAGTATAAGATGCAGAAAAGTTTTAGATTTTCGGTTTTCGATGAAGTTACAAGTTTTGAGATTTCCTAAACATAATTCGAGCTTGTTTAGAAAATATCTGTCTTTTTGCGCTCGAACACTGTACTTTATGAACCATTGAACTTAATTTAAACCGAACTTGATATTTGGTTGGACCTTGGTTTGAATTAGTGTCGATCAGCTTTTGGGTTATTTCACCGAACACGGGACGCTTCCACATTGCGATTACCTCTCATTTCATAAAAAGTTCAGCATTTACCGCTACAGCATGTCAGCATACCAAACTTAGTAAAATATATTAAATAAAACACTGCTGATTCACTTTTGAATACACACTAACCAATTGCCTCACTTTTCTGGACTCGAGGTACAGGTCATCAGGTCAAAACTGGCTGTCAAAACTAAGTTTTTCGCTGAATACAATATTTTTATTACATACAATAGTCGAGTGATGGAAGTAAAAATTCATTAGCAGATAGGATTTTTAAAATTCTGTAGAGCTCGTTTTTTAATGAGATTCGATTGTAGATATATATTTATGATTTTTTGAGATATATTAGATGATATAGCAATACAAAAAATAAATATATATGAATTTTTTCGATATAACTATAATAGCAGGGCTTCGGTCCTATTAGCTATATGTAAATGAATTTCTTTTTTTATGAATCACTTAAAAAATAATATATATATATACATATATCACTTTATAAAAAAGAAATAGCGAATTTTTTTTTTTTATTGAAATCGCCCCGAACTTCGTTTCGGGTAACCGCTAACGATGACATCGTTACTCCCACCCACGTTGTATCGGATCCAAATTCGCACTGCATGAAGAAACGTCTTCCCTGGACACTTCAATTTGGATATTTATCGGTTTACAAGTTGAGTTGCTATTATAATTTTAAAAATGGCTTTATCTCAGCATCCATTGAACATTTTAGTTTTGGCACCATGTAATTTATAGCCCTTGCACTGTTTACTATATTACCATATGATTAATAATATAAAAAAGTAAAAGATTTTTAATGGAATTAAATAAATATATTTTAGTTAAACTCAAGTAATTTTTTCTGCTATATTAGCAATTTGAGTTAATTTAATAAACCAAGATTCAATAGTGTAACAGCCGTTGCTATGGGACGCAAGCGATTGAAATAAAAGAATAAATTTAATAATGGATAAAATCGAAATATATATATATATATATATATATATACATATGTCGCTGAAGTGCACTCCTGAATCCAAAGTCCTGAGTCCAAATTACTCCTCTGCCAGGTTTTGTAACTCTGCGGTCAGTATTCTGAGCTACAAACCGCAGAGAAACACACAGATCCTTCTCTATATTTCAGTAACATTATACATCTTAGTTATTTATTTGGTTAAATTAATTATACCAAACTACAAGTTTAATTATAAAAAAATATTTTCTTTTATTAAATTTCACTGTTACATAATTCGCCGAAATAAAGTACTGAAAGCCTGAAGCGGACTAAAAATGACATAAAACACTTGGCCGTATCAGGCTACGCTATTAAATTACACAATAAATAGATAAGAATAAATGAAGAAACTTATTTGTTGTCATTTGAAAATGGAAAAGAAAACATAAATAAATAAAACAGGAGCGACAAAAATAAAAAAAAGAAAGACAGAATTAAAACAAAACAAAGCTTCAGCAAAACCGCAAATACGTAAGTAGCTGATTTTTGATTTATTCTTCCAAAAAGTCAACGATTCGTCAGTGAATCTGTCAATCTTCTCAATTAGTTAACACCAGCTGTCAAAACCACGTGGGACACTTTTTATCTGGTTTTAGCCGGCATCGGAATTTTTTTTAAGTGAAGAGGGCCGTTAAAAATTTCTACTATTGTTCTTAAGCGCAAACTTAAATAATAATATTAAAAAAAAAAAAAAAAAAAAAATCTTAAGCATAAATTACAATTTATGCCTTAATATTCGTTGGTCTAAAGGTGAAACCCCAAATTATGGTACATTAGAAATTCTACTGTAAAGTTTACTGTATGATTTAAACAGCACAGTATTGAAAATCATTTGAAAGACTGACGGCTGAACGACCAAGTTCAAATTGTGTAAAAGAAAAAAAGAAAAAACTAAAAACAACGTGAAAAAAAAAAAAAAAAAAAAAAAAAAACGTAACAACTTCATCTGCGATTCATGTTGACAAATAACTGAGAAAATGAAATTTGTTTAAGATTCTAAAGGCGTGTTTGGTTTCCCTAATGATTCAAGTACCTTTTAACGGTGGAAATATCCGCAAAAAAATGATCATGATACTTTTGACAAGAACTTTAAAAAATAATTATTTTTAAAACTTGAAGTTTTTAACAAGCGTTTAGAAAGATTTTATTGGAATAGTACCCTTACAGGCAAAATGTACGAAATACCGTTACAGGCATACACACATAACAATAAACAGATAATTATAAACAACTGAAGATTTGAAGAAATTTATATATGATTTCCTTTTTCTTACATAGGTTCTAAATTTTCCATTATTTTCTAATAGCTAATTTTGTTTTATTTAATTTCAAAATTTCAATTTATAAATAAAACAGTTTTTTTTTTTTTTTTTTTTTTTGAAAAAGTGGTGTTAAAAAAATATAGCATTGGCAACTACGTTATTTAATTGAGTAACATATTAATTATGATAATTAATTATCTTGTTAATTTTGAAATATTAGTAATATATTAACAATATTATATAATAAAAAATATTGTTATTTTTAAACATTTAATCCTTATCAAAGTTCATATTTAACACGTTACCTTATAAGCATTTTTAATTAAAATTTAAACAGATGCACTGTTTTTAATCAGTTAAATACACTGGATATTTAGAATTGCGGGACAGCTTTGCGTAAATTATTTACATACACAATATAGAGGATAAATTGATTTTGGGTAAATAATTAAAGCTTAAACTAAGCATCTATTCAATTTGGGCAGGTGTTGGAATCAATTAGTATTGCTATTTTCCGAAAATCAGTTTGCTATTGGCTAAACAATACAGAAATTAAAATGTTTAAGATTGAATATTAAAAGTTATTTTTTTATTTATAAATAGTTTTTCTAAAAGTCATCAGATTTAAAATTAGTGAATTAAAGTATATTACATTCAATAATTATGTTTAAAACTAACTAATTACACTACGCCGAAAAAAAAAATAAAAATAAATTGAGCCCTGATACCATTCTTTTCTGTTATTATGTAAAATGACCTCCTGAATCCGAATATGACCCTCATTTTGCCCCATCACTCACCGATTTCTCGGGACGTCACCTCCTCCCTCAATTTTTATCACTCTTCGATAATTTTATGGTCGTGAATTTGATTTGGAGAATGGAAAATAATTATTTTAACTCTTAAAAATAAAAATATATAATATATAATAAGTTATAATTATAGTTAATTATAAAAATATAAAAAATGCAACTTATAATTTCAGAAGCAAATTCCCCCTAAATTTTCCTCTTGCTGCAAATGTTCATGCCATAGAATTTTTCACCTCTTTGGGACCTCAGGAGTTATTTAATTGTTAAAATATTTCTCTTCTCCACTATACACCAAATTTATAGCCATAAAATTATAGAAAAGTGAAAAAAAAGGGGGAGGGGAGTGTCCCCCAAAACGGTGGGTGATAGGGCAAAATGACCTTCATATTCGGATTCATGAGGTCATTTTACATAATAATTTGCAAAAATCGTGTTGGGGGCAATTTTTATGCCGAGCAGTGTTATTATTGTACTTTTTTTTTTTTTTTTTAAATAAGATGTAAAATCTTCTGTTCCCGCATTTGATAAAAAATATCAATGTTATCAGCTACTCGTATTATTTCGCAGAAGTTATTTTCTGTATTTCTGTAAATGCATTATATTAACCTGTTTGTGAAGTTACTATTTTTATACTGCTAATTAATAATTAAAGTAATAGTATAATAATCGAGTAATATGCTATTGATTAAGTAGCACAAAATGGAGCTTTAACATTGAACTGTAAAAGTTATTTTTTATTAGGAAGTAGTGTTCCAAAAATTCGTCAAAATTTAGGTTGGCGATTTAACCTTTTGCCGTCCCGAACGCTCTAAAGCGCTCTAAACAGTGTTGCAAAATTAAGGGTCTGTTTTATTCGACTACCACAAATAATTTTGTGGTAGTCGAATAAACGAATTTTGTGGTAGTCGAATTTTGTGGTAGTCGATATTAGATATACCTAATGGACGAATAACCTTCGAAGTGATTAAGCAACAGTTACAGTTAAAATTTAGTGGTGGATATTGTATAAAAAAAGTCCTTAAAATTTGCAAGATTGTCCAGAGAAATGAAACTAAATAGACGGGAAAAGGGTTAAAGTATCTTACATTCCACAATTTTGTTTTTAAAAAACTTATTGTCACTGATTTTGTATATAACATTTAAAATATTCTGTTATCGCCTGATATATATCATCTCGAACATCACTTAACCCTACGAAGAAAACTTTATCTGTATTTCTCTAAATTCATTAATTTATGATCTTACTGTTGCAGTGTTGGGCATAATTGATTAAAAAGTAATTGAATTACAATTAAATTAGAATTATTTTACTGTCAATCGATTAACGAGTCATTGATTACAAATAAATTGAATTATTACAAATAAATTGAATAAGTAATTCAGTTTATTTGTAATCAATTACTTGTTAATTGATTGATAGTAAAATAATTATAATTGTAATTTAATTGTAATTCAATTATAATTCAATTACTTGTTAATCAATTATGCCTAACATTGTAATGTTGTAAGAGTGCAAAAATTTCCGTCTCAAGACGAAACTTAAATACCAGTATTTTTTATCAATAATTTTTATCACATTCAATCTTCAAAAATTACTGTGCAAAGAGAGGGAAACACTTGCAAAGTTGCCAACATCCTATTCAATAATCTTGAGTATTGTTAAAACGTGCCATTTTTCTTCACTTCACTCTTTTTTAACAGTATTTTTCTTCTTAATTCACCGCAAATACATTTGAATACTCCAGATTACCTTGGTACCCTTGCACCCTTGTACTGTTGAAATGCAATCGATTTATAAAATAATAATATAATAATCGATTAATATGCTATTGATCGAATATTTTATCACATACATTTTTTTCTGAAAATCAATATACTGTTGGTTGAACAATACAAAAATTTGAGCTTCTAAGATTGAAATTTTCAAAGTTATTTATCACTTATAATTATGTTTTTCTAAAACTCACCAAAATTTAAATTAAGGAGTTTAGGTATGTTACATTTTATAATTTTGTTTATAAATAAAATTACTATTTCTGCATTTTTCTCAAACATGTAAAATATTCTGATACCGTATTATAAAAAAAAAATATGTATATCTAGAATGTCTTGTAACATAAGAAATAATTTTCTCTATATTTCTGTACGTGCATTATGTTTTTTAACAAACTTGTTTGTTTGTTTGTTTATTGATAACATACACATCAGATTTGTATGCTTGACTCGTAGTTCGATTGTATATCTTCGTCAGATATTTACAGATACTAGCACATGACAGAATTACAATACGAAGAAATGGAAAAACACTCAGAACCTGTGCGGGAATCGAACCCGCTCTCCTACGCTCAAAGGCGATTAGCAGTGTGGTGACATAACCACTCGGCAACGGAGGGCCCTTGTTAATATGTTTGTGAAATTACTGTTTTCCTACTGTTTATGCGTAACCGCCTGACAGCACTCCGGAGACAACAAAAATATATCAACCCCTCAGATCTAATGCAACACAAACTTAAAATCCGCCAACTCTCGGCAACATTCAAAAAACAAATAAACATTGCAAAACATAACGCATGGAAACATTTTTGCACAACACAAACAAACATCCATGGCACTGCACAGAAATTCTATAGTAAAAAATTTTTCACACCAACAGAACTCAAACTTGAACGTCCTCCAGCTCTTTCCTCTAAACACAAAAACCTAGAATATATCACCTCAGTTCTCTTCCCTCCGAGTAAATTCACCAGCCCCCATATTCCAATTTTTTCAGGTCCCATGGACGAAGCCTTCACGGAGGCAGAAATCCGGGCTGCTCTTTATAGCTTTAACGTAAATAAGGCCCCTGGACCTGACAGCATAGACTTCAGAATCCTTAGACACTCCTTCAATACACTCACATATATTTTTCACACATGGACAAACTTATGCCTCGAACTACAATATTTTCCAGAAATTCTCAGAAGGGGTGAAGTGGTGTACTTTCTGAAGCAAGGGAAGCTTCCCTCTGAACCCTCCTCTTATCGACCGATCTGCCTGCTCCCAACAATAGGCAAATTACTAGAAAAGCTCATTGTCAATAGACTAAATTTCTACCTGGAATCCAATAATCTTCTACACCCCAACCAATTCGGGTTCAGAGAGGGCAGATCATGTGAACTCGCTTTGCAGCAAATTTTAAACTCCTGCGCTCTTAACTTTCAGTCTGGAAAGTACACCACTCTTATTTCACTTGACATTAAAGGGGCTTTCGACAACATCGAATGGCCACACATCCTACACACTCTACAAACACTTAACTGCCCGAGAAATCTTGCGGGAGTCATCAGCTCTTACCTCTCCAACAGGAAAATCTTGATTAACTGGGGCCCTAACTACAGTGTTTTTCCACAATCTAAGGGCTGCCCCCAGGGATCGTGCCTAGGCCCGATCCTCTGGAACTTGGTGGCCAACAAAATTCTTCTAAAAATGAACTCAGAGGGTTTTAAAACCCTCGCATATGCTGATGACTTCTCTGTGATTCTCTCGGGTTTAACGAGAAAAGTTCTGGAGGAACAGGCCCAGGCTGCCCTCTCCCTCTTCAGCTCCCTATTAATAGAATCAGATCTAACACTCTCACCCTCGAAAACGCAAGCATTAACCTTCTCCTTTCCAAGACTCCTTAAACGGAACCCAGTGATGAGGATCGATGGCGTCAGTGTCCGTCATGTTCCACAACTAAAAATATTGGGAATCACAATAGATAGAAACCTAAACTGGCTGGCACACATACAAGACCTAAAAATAAAAATTTCTAAAATCTTCCACAATTCAGCAAAAATGGCAGGGAAGAGGTGGGGTATATCCACCTTCTTCCTAAAAACCTGGTATAAAATAGTAATAGAAAAGATCCTAACCTACGGCGCTGGCATTTGGGGGGGCAACCTCACCAAAGCAGCGTCGAATAAACTTAACTCAATACAGAGAATGTTTTTGGTCCAAATATCTAGAGGTTACAAAACAATCTCTACTGATGCCCTCACAGTCATCACTGGTATTCCACATGCTCACCTCCAATTAAAATACAACTTTAACAAAACTAACGTCCTGCAATTAAATAATTCCATTCTCACAGGTACTCTCCTCCCTAATATTCATGTCCAACAGCTTTCTAACAGCTGGCAAATACACCCAGCACAGGATGCTGCTTCCCTTTTCATAAATTGTGCAAAAAACAGCTTCTCCCCGTCTGCTCAACTGGCGATCTACACTGATGGCTCCAAAACCGATCATGGAGTGGGAGCTGCACTCTGCGTTTTAAACAATAACAAAGTTCTCCATCAGTGGGCAGGCAGGCTCGCAGACCACAATTCGGTCTTTCAGGCTGAGCTCTTTGCCATCCTGAAGGCAGTTGAGTGGTCAGAAAATAACTCTCCAGACTACAATCAAATCTCAATCTTCAGTGACAGCCTCTCGAGCCTGCAGGCCATAGCTCGCCACAAGAGCAGACACCCACAAGTAATTGAAATTAAAATAAAGCTCTCAAAATTAAAAACTAAAATCTCCCTGGCACACGTTTCTGCCCATAAGGGGGTCGTCGGAAATGAACTAGCGGACTCTCTTGCAAAATCAGCAACAAAATCTAGTGACATAGCCTATTCACTCCCAGCTCCCCCTTCCTTCATAAAATATCACCTAAATCAAAAACTAATTAATGACTGGCAGAGTCTCTGGAGTGTGTCTCCAAAAGGGAGATACACTCACGAGCTAATACCAAATGTCTCACTCAATATTTGGGACCTCTCTCCGGAAATCTCTGCCTTTCTGTCAGGTCATGGCCCCTTCCCCAAATACCTCCACAGATTTCATTGCCGACGATCACCCTTATGTTCATGCGGTGAGGAGGGGACTGCACAACATTAGTACTTTCACTGTCAACTTACAATACCTTACCATTTAAGGAACCCTTATCCTAGACCAGCAACCTGGCTGAACAATATAATAACTAGAAAGCCCCTAAGGTTCAAATTAAAGCGCATCTATGCCTTCCTTCAAGATTTATCAAATTCAACAAACTAAATTCCTTCTCTATCTTTCCTTAATTTTTCCTCCTCTCCTACATGGCGAATACTGGTCATGTCTGATGCTACAGAATTCCACTGAAGTGCTCTCGGAAAGCAATCATCCTGCGCATGATGTTGCTAACCAACATTGTTCTTAGGGTGTTTGGGCTTGATATAAAGACTGCGAGAACATTGTATAAAGACTGTGAAATTTGTACATTACCTGAATGAACTTTGTAATTAGGCTTCCACTTGGCACCGGTCCTCTTCACTTTCATGCAACTTTGTCGCCTTTTGTCGCGGGAGAGCTCTGCTCTGGCGACCTTTGTAATTTTTTTTTTTTTTTTTTTTTTTTTTTTTGTTATTTGCTATGCAATAAACAACGGGGGAGGCTTAACTTTTGGAGACGGGCTCTTCTGAATCTCCACAGTGGCTTTGGAGCCCCTCTCTAAAGGTTAAAAACGCTCAAAACCACTGCATAGTGGTGAGCGGCTTCTTTCCGTCTTAGAATCTTAGAAATTAATAAAATAAAAATATAATAATCGATTAATATATTTTTGATCGATTTATTTTCTGATCATACTGTATTTTGAAAATCATTATAGGGTAAGTGCACCAGTGATTGACACTTTTAGAGCAATCTTTATTGTTTTTAATGAGAAAATATTTTAGAAATCTTAAGTTAATACATATGGTATGAAAGACATTAAGAACCACATATATGTTAAAATATATACATTTGATAACAATTATTTTTTTTTGTGAATTTTTGTTTGACACCTACTCAATGTTCCAGTAATTGACACTGCCAGTTTTTCATTTTATCAGTAATTGGCCCCCTATGTTCCAGTGTTTGACACTGCTAGTTATTCATTTTACCAGTTATTAGCACCCTATGCTGCAGTGTTTGACATAAAATGTTAAAATTCTTATATGCAAAATACATGATTTTATTATTTTTCTTATTTATTAATTATTTCGGGATAGATGCCAATTACTGGAGCATGCCAATCACTGGAGCACCTATCCTACCGTTAGTTAAACAGTGCAAATTTTTAAAAATTTTGAGATTGAAATTTAATGTTATTCCTTATCCATAAGTCATTTTCCTACTTTGTTCACTATTTTATTCTTATATTTGATAAAAATAACAAAAACATCATCTATTTCAACGAAGAAAACTTTTTGTGCATTTCTGTAAATGCATTAAATTAACATGATTGGGAATCACTTACTCTTATTTCTTCTACTGAAAATATCTGTGCAGTCAATTTTTATTCTTCTGTCTCGTATATTTATAAAACACCCAAAAGGACTTTTTGTGTCTCGGTTGGACCATTTCTGTTTTCAAAAATAGCAGAAACTTTCCAAAATTCTTTTTCGCGATTGAAATTCGGATTTGAACGTATAGAATAAATTTGCGTAAATAAGCAATTTTTCTGTCAATTTGTTGAATTGAATTGCTTGAAAACTTGAAAAACTTTGAAACATAAATATAAAACGAAGATGAAACTTTATAAGGTTTTTCTTTTATATTTTTATATGGGAGGCGTTAAATCAACTACATAAAAAAAGAGATATAATACATTCTCTGTCAATTAAAAAAAAAAAAAAAAAAAATTATTCATATACTGATTTATTTATTTAACTTTGTTTGTTTTATTATTCTCCGAAACTGTCATAGAAAAGGTTTCTGCTTGCTTATCTCATTTGTTATTGGCAGCTTTTAATATGAAAAAAATCATTGCTTGAAATTTCAACAATGTTTTAAAGCATCCCAGTTAAATGTTCCAAGTTTAATACTGGTAGACATAAAAAAATTAACTCCTCACGATGAATAAAAACTTACACACGAGCTTAAAAGGAGCTTTGGAAATATTGCAAATGGTTAAAATCAAGTAGGGCATGTGTCAAGGCAAACATTTTTCAACTACATAACAAGATCCCAAAAAATCATGAAAAAAAGAGTGAAAAAAAAAAAAAAAAAGCGAAATATATATATATATATATGTATGTATATATATATATTGATAATCATTTATATTGTGCAAAGGAACACATGTGAAGTATTTCAGAATGGACTTCTATGATATTTTCAGACGAGATGGAGTTAAACTTAGACGGTCCAGATGGCTACCAATGCTACTGGCATTCTCTGAGGAATGCAAGAAAAGTTTGATTCAACTCGACAAATGAGGGAGAGGCGGGGGGGGGTTTAATGGTCTGATCAGCAATTAGATATGAATGGAGAACAAGTCTGGTCTTTCTCGGTGGTAGGCAGAAGCGTAGAGACTAAATTAAAATGCTGAATTATGAGCTTCTTCCTTATGGCTGCGTATTAGGAGGAGAAAATGGGATGTTTCAACAAGAATGATCCTCCATTCACATCGCGAGTTAAAAAATGGTCACTGCAAATAATGTCTAAATTTTACCATGGCCAGCTAAAAGCTCACACTTAACATAATGGAAAATATCTGGATAATGCTTGTTCGTTGAGTATATGCTGGTTGAAAACATTTTGAATCCTTTACTGAGCTTCGAGAAGCATTGAAAAGCATGTGGGGTAATTTTTGCTAAACGGAATAAAATTAATATTCTCACAATCAATAAGAGTGAATTAATGTACTAGTGTACAAATTTTGAATAAATCCAGTTTGGGAGAAAAAAATTAAAAGTGAAAAACAAAACTTGACACCGGCTGACAGATTTTTGCCTTAGGAGCCTACCCCTGGCATGATAAATCTATTAAAATGCTGGCATAATGTATATCCATCGACTATAAATACATCTGCAAAGTTGATTAGATAGATGGGGGTTAAAATTCGACTTTAAGATTTGACTCAGAAAGAAAGACAAATCAACCAATTTATTAAAAGCATGTAAAAAATGTATGGCTATTGCTTTAACATTTATGGATGTGTAAGTCTGGAAAATAATATTTTCGGTATGTATAGGATTTTGCTGCTTGTACAACGTAAGTAAAACAATGTCTACAAGGGTAACAGATTTCCACGTTTTTTGATACCACTATATTTATACAATAATATCTGTTTTACTTAATCCATACCTATCAACATTCTAATTTACATTCTGAACTATTATTAGTAGCCGCCTCTTTTTTCACACCAGTCTTTCTTAAAGTATAATTTTTCTGATTTAATCGTAATTACATTTCAAGAAAATTACCCTAAAAATAAAATGATGTGGAAAAAGTGGCAGGTACTAACAATATTACACAATATTACTTATTATGTCAGCAGGTATGTTTAATCGCAAAACTTGTTTAGAAATACAATAAAGTTTTCTATATAGAAATGATGGTGGCGGTAAAAGCGGAAAACTCTCATCCCTGCGTGTATTCATGCTGATTTTTTTTAATAAAATTTTACGTAGTGAAAAAAATGAATATTTTTATGAAAAAACACATTTTATTATCATACATAGATTACATCAATAAAAACAAAAACAAAAAACTGAATTATTTTCAGGAAATTTTCACATGAATTCATTAATTCATGTTACAATTTAATGATGATTTACAACATAACTGTTTTACAAAGACTCTTTTAAGAACAAAACTTATTAGTCTGTGATTAATGACTCTGTATAAAGTGAAACAGATATATAAAGAAAAAGAAATTATATTCTTGATATAAAAGTCAAAAATGCTTTATATAAAGTTAAAAATTTATTTTTCATTTCCTCTAACGACGTTTATAATCTTAATCCATTTATTTTTATTTTTATTTAACTAATTAATTTTTCAATGTCTATCCGCATATAATTAAGTTACTTTTAAGAACTGGAAAAATTACTCTGTTTTCGTATTTTTTTAATATGTCAATGATCTTCGTAAAAATACCTTTTCGCGATTATTCGAAATTGTAAGACCTCTGTGCATGAACACAGTTGCCAACACTTTAATTTACTCCGGAGCATTGTTATTCCCACCTTTATTTGATACGATTTTTTTTAAAGTATTTTTATATCTTTATTTTTTTTCCTTTTTAAAAAAAAATTCGTAGATATATATGGGAGAAAATTATTCTATAAATAAAGTGTTGTGATATAAAGTCAGGGTTAAAATGTTCTTGAATAAATTAAATCGTTGGAAACTCTGCATCAATAATATTAGCCAATACCATAGATGCCAAGTCTCCCGTTTTTCAAGGGAGACTTTAAACCGGAAAATTTTTACAGCTGCTTTCAGTAATGTTAATCTTCGAAAATATATATAACATATTCCATCAAAAAGTACTGGTGTCAATTTTGATTTAAAAGTTGAAAATGTTGGCAGCTCTGCAATACCATACTTGCCAACATCGTAATTATGAATCGGAAGATTTTTAACACACACCAATATATTTTTAGAGTATTTTTCTCCTTATTTAATCGTATTTAAATTTGGAGAAAATTACTCTAAAAATATACTGATGTGGAAAAATGGCCCTATACTAAAAATCTTCCGGATAATAATTAGAATGTTGGCAAGTATGCAAAATCAATTGCTATATAAAAATATATTACCAAGATTTTTTTTCCCCAGAAAAACTCATTAATATACTATTTAAACTGAGCTAAAGAATGTAACATTATTCGAACACTGATACGACTTCATAAAGTCGGTCATGAAATAAATTGATAGTTTCAGACATGCCAATTGTTTAATTTATCCCATAAAAATTTTAATTCCTGCCTGTTTCTTCATACTAATTTATTTCGACAGAAGCTTTCTTCTTACTTTATCGTATTTAGATATAGGAGAAATTTATTCAATAAAAAAAATGATGCAAAAAAAAAAAAAAAAAAAAAAAAAAGAGGCGGATACTAAAAATTTTATAGAATAAATTAAAATGTTGGCAAGTCTGAAGTACTTTGTTTAATATCAGAAAACAATATTAATGTACACTGGGATTTTGCAGTAAACGTTATCCTTGAAACTTATGATAGAAATAGAATTATTTCAAATGTTGTAGTACTAGCTGTGATGTAATGAATTAATTTTTCGAGGATACTAGTTTAATTATAGTAAAATAAAACAAAATAAAATAAATAAAACAATAGTGTGCGTTGTTTTTTTATCTGGTCGAAAAAAAGATTTTTAGCCTTTCACACGAGGTTTTGCATTTCTAAGCCTATTTTTTAAATTTTATATCAGATTATTTTTAATTGATTAAAAATGTGGCTTTTAAGGCTAATTTTGCAAACTAAAAACTTTTTATAATATTAACACCTTGCTTGCGGATCTCATAAACACAGTTCGTATGGACACACCTTTTTTTAAAGATTCTCCCACCAGTATTTTTATACGGTGTATTACCTTTTAAGTTTTCATATTGAAAAAATCCTGTATAATACTGGTGCATAGAATGAGGAAAATTCGCGGACTGTGCAAACCATGATAAAAGTATCTTTTAAGAAAAACGAGCCCTGCCTTTAGAAGCCTTCATCTAACAAACATATTTAACTTTAAAAAAATGTTTTCGTAATCGTGTTTAACCCTTTCAGGGGCGATCGTATATTTTATAACGCGTAATTTTTTCCCCTAATTTCTAAAATTTACCCCAGAAATTTTTAATAAATTTTTATCTTTTTCATTTAGCCGAAAAAATTCATTTATATCTTATCATCTAACTCTGTTCTCAAATTCTGGTGGCACTTGATATTAAGTGAACGTAATTATATTGCCCCTGAAAGGGTTAGCTATTCATGTGCTGCCGGCATATTTATCGCCAACAGTATTTACGGCATAGATTGTTGAAGGTAAAATTTAAATAATTTATTCCTAAATACATAAAATCATTTGAGAAATAATGTAACGTTTTAGAAAATTGTGTAAAGGCAGAGCGTAATCTTCAAAATAGGAGAATATCCCGGCGACAATGCGTTCATGCAATATTGCAAAAAATTGTCAATTGTTCTATTATTCCCTCGTTATAATTCACTGGAAATTAAAAAAAAACGAATAATAAATATTAGAGTCATAAATTAATTTATAAAGTTTAATTTCTAATCACATCTAGTTATATATTCATGATATTTACACATTAATTGAGCCATATGTTTCTTTATAATTCACCGTTTTTTTTTTTTTTTTTTTTTTTTTTTGGCATGGTTGAAAAAAAGTAACATGTGTTTTAACAGTTTCTTATAGGAGATCTATAACTCCATATAATTATTATTTTGTAATGCAGCTGTTGTTGAACACCATTTCATAACGCAGCCAACAGACGTTTTCTTACTTCGATCAGTTCCCGCTAGGTGTCAATATAAGTGCAGATAATCGAGGAAAATTGTCATCTTTTACCAATTAAAAGTTACGAAGAACTTAAACTATTTTTCTGGTTATTATGGTTCTTGAAAATTTAATTTTTTGTTACATTCATGTCTTTAAAATTAAACTCTGTTATATTATTGTTACATTAAGCATAGATGCCAACATTTTAATTTATTCCGGAGTAGCCCTGCCTTTTATTTTTCATACCATTTATTTTTAAGCATAAACTTTTCTTATGTTATCGAAGTTATACATTGCAGTAAAATTTTCTATAAATAAAGTGGTACGAAATAAAGGCGTGGGTAAAAATACTGCAAAATAAATTAAAATATTTGCATCTATTAATGTAGAAAAGGTAAATTGCAGTAATTTAAATTTTTATTTAAGGGTATTTACACATTGAAAAAAAATAATTACTCTATGAAAACGCAGTGTGCACAAACGGTTGGAGACTAACAATGCTCCAGAATCAATCAGAAATGTTTGCATATATGGGTAACTTACAAAAGTTATTTATTATGCCCAATTTTCATTGCCCATTTAATTTTTTCTTTGTAACTAAAGATTGCATTATTTAAGAGCGTACAATACCTAATCTTGGCGGCAGCCTTCGCCCATGTTATTCTATGGGAAAATTTGTTTACATAATTACTCATTACCTAATGAATATTTTTCAATTCTGTTTTCACATTTAGAAAATTCATAAGCGTTAAATTATTACTTGTTTTCCAAAAATTGATTTTTTTAAATTTTAGTATTTCATTTTGTCATTAGAAAATGAAAAAAATGCATTTTGTGAAAAATCGCATTTTTGAACTCTAAATTAAAATGTAAAAACTAAAAAAAATGAATTTTTCAAAAATGAGTACTCATTTAACGGTTATGAATTTTCTGACTGCGAAAACAGAATTTAAAAATATTCATTAGGTAATGTGTAATTGTAGCAACAAATTTTCCCATAGAATAACATGGGCGAAGGCTGCCGGCGAGATTAGGTATTGTCCCCTCTTAACCAGGGTTGATACCATCGAGCGATGGTTGATACGTTTCCGCCTTTTTCTCTGATTCTTCCACCACTATTCTTCTATTAATTGATCGCAGGAACATTTTATAGAAGATTACTATACAAAATAAATATAGTGGCGAAAGAGATATGGAAAAATACGGTTAACCTTGTTTAGTTATATATATATATATATATATATATATATATATGGACATAGGTGCCAAGGTTCTCTGTTTTCAAGGGAGACTTCATACCGGTAAGTTTTCATAGATGCTTTCAATTTATTTAAGCGTCGAAAATATATGAGACAAATTCCTTTTTTTAAAAATACTGGTGATAAAGATTTAAAATTTAGGAAGGCTACCAGCTACATATGTATATATATTTCTTTTTTAACACTCAGTTAAATTTCAGATGTTTTAATTAAAATATAAATGACACTATAATTTAATAAAATAATTTTTCTTTGTGAATATAAATTTTAGTATTTTAATGAAGTTCTAAACTCATTATTGCAGCAGAATTTCCACACATAATACATGACTTTTTTTTTTTTTTTTTTTTTTTTTTTTTTTTTTAAGAACAGGGATAGAAAATTAACGCAACTTTTATGTAACTATTTTTGAAGAATTTTTTTTTTTTTTTTTTTTTTTTTTTCATTTTAGACTGAATAAGTAGAATATTTGTTTTTGTAAATACCGGTATGAGTTGTGCGCCAAATTCGTATACCTATAAGAAATATAATTTTTGCTTCTTTAAATTTACTAACATATGAAAATAAAATAGAGCAAAACAAAAAATTATGTTTTAAACTTCTTATTATAAATGACTGACAATCTTTAATATTATTTTTTAATTATTATTATTATTTTTTTAATTTTTGTTGATAAATATTAAATGCAAACGTTGAAATAAATTTAATTTTAAAATACATATTATGAAATTCCCTTATTTATTTATTTTTAATTATGTTTTTGAATTTCTTTATTGATTTATATTTTTTAGTATGCTATTTTGTAATTTTTCTTTAAATTATAAAAATATCGTGATATATTTGAATTAAAATTGCTGTTATCTTTTGAAACCAGTTTATTATTATTATTATTATTATTATTATTAGATATATATCGAATACCGATTGGTACGAAAAAGTTAAAATAAATAATTTATTGTATAAAGAAAAGCTTATTACTCATAGATTCATATCCCTAAGTGTAAGTTGTATACCAAAATTATATTTAAATACTACAAAAGAAATAATATTAATTTAAATATAATTTAAGAAACACTTTCATTTTGAGATGCGCTATTAAATAAAATGTTTGTAATATCCTCTATTCTATATAGCATTGAAAATAGTAATGTCAACATAAACTATCCAGATGTTTTCCATTACATTTCACAAACTTTTTTGGAGTTTATATTTTACAATAAAATATATTTAAAAGTATATCAAAAATTTGATACTTTATTTTTTAAATTAGGAATCAGTGGTTTTTAATCTTTAACGGAATATACATCCTTCATAGAAACAATATTACATATATGTTCCTTTACATTTTATTTAAAACGTCAAATATTCTTTACGATAACGTTTATATACATCTGACTACTATTTAAAACGTCTACAAAATCATACAGTTTCCAGTAGAATGATTTCCTTCACGTCTCATTATTTCTCAGTATCACAACATTATTCTCACAGAGAACTTGTTCTTAAAACGAGCAATGAAATACATACTTTTAACGTTTTCTCAAAATATAGCACAGAAAAAAAAAAATGAAAAAAAAAAGGTGAAGAGAACCGTTGGAGTTGCTGAAAAATTTCACTATTATTTGAAGGTCCACCTTATACATCTATACATCCCATTATGGTTTAGCACCTGTACAATAAATACCCGGATTTCTCCACTTGTTGATTTATAGGACACATGTAGTCCTTTAAAAAACGGCGTGCAGGCCAGGGATGCAAAAGTGCAACCTTTTTATGAAACTTAGTTTTTTTTTTTTTTTTTTTTTTTTTTTTTTTTTTTTTTTAGGAATTTTATCGGTGTGTAACATAAAAATGGGATGCCGCTGACAGGATTAGGCTTACGAAACCATTAAAAACATATGAAGCTGGAGGCACAATAGATGATCGGCTGCTAGCTGCTAAGAAGTTTGAAAATAAACAATCTTTAGAGTCGTGCTTGTAATTTTTGCAGTGAGTTTGTACAAGTGGACCACCAGCCTTTGTAACTATTTGTTCACCAAGATCAGCTGCTTCTTTGCTGCATTTTTGCAAGACAGCACGCCTTGTGCATTCTTTGTATCCATCAAATAAACTAAAAAAAAATCATGAAAAAGATTAAATTTTTGCATTATTTTATTAAACATTTTATAAAATGTTTGCTAATTACATGTTTAATAGATTATCTCATCATACCTTTAAAAAAATATGTGCTACAATTTAATGTGATGTATATTTATTTTAGATTAAACACAAGGCAAAAAGAAAACTCCCTTACATTAATTAATTTCAGTAAACTTATTATAACTGTTTTTTTCTTTTTTTAATCTGCATTTTTAATCAATTCTATGAACCTATATTATAGCTGAAAACATTAAAATTACACAGCCCTGTTGAGGTACGTATTGTTAGCATTAATCAGAATACGTTTAGATATATTTTTCATAAGTGTTAATTAAAGTATTTTAAATAAATACAAACACATAATGATTTTACTACAAAATAGTTTAGAAATTAAATATACCGTATTTTCCGCTGCATAATCTGCAGGTCAAATAAATCTGTTTTAAGTCAGAATGTTTAACCCTTTATCGGTCCTATTTAATATCACTCCTCTGATCAGTGTTGCCAAATTTAGCGACATTTGTATTCAATATCTACCACCAAATTTTAACGGTAACTATTGCCTAATGACTTCGAAGCAGAGTTCCCAACTTTTATAATTTATTCACGAACATTTTTAGCCCCGCCTCTTTTTCATACCGGAAATTTCGAAAATTGATTTTCTTCTTGTTTAATCGTTGTCTTATATTAAAGAGAAATAATCTACAAAATTTCTGGTGCGAAAAAAAGGCGAGGCTAAAAATGCTTATGAATAAATTATAAAATATGGGAACGCCGCTTTGAAGCTTATTCGTCTATTATATATGTCAAATATTACTCCTCAAAATTATTGGTGACAGTTAGATAAGAGTTCCTAAATTTGGCAATACTGTTTATAGCTCTATCGAGCAATAGGCATAGATCCAACATTTTAATTTGTTCCAGAGTATCTTTAGCTCCGCCTTTTTTTCATACCACTTATTTTTTAAGGATATTTTTTTCATATTTTATCGAAATTATATATTGGAGAAATATTTTCTATAAATAAAGTGATGCGAAATAAAGGCGGGGTTAAAAATACTCTGAAATAAATTAAAATATTGGCATCTATGCATTAGGTCTGGCAAAGGATTAATTTACAGGTAATGAAATTTGTACGAAGTAAAACCTCGTTTAAAAATTGCGTTCTCTGTTAATTAAAATCTCCGGTGTGAAACTGATTTAGCTTATCTTCAGAATATACGCTGGAAAATACAGTAATTAAACAAAAAACTTTTACTTCCCTTTTTGAAAAAAGTCGTTTAATTAAATAATACTACAAACATGTAAAATATTATGATATGAGTACTATAAAATTTATTTTAAGTATTAACAGGAAACCAAATGGTTAGGTTGGTTAACTAAGTCCGTCGATTAATTAATTGTTTCTTAATTTAAATTGAAGTATCCAAAAATTACTGTAATCTAAAACAATAAAAATTATGATATCTAATGCTCTTTGATATAAAAAAAAAAAAATCATAAATTAATACAAAGAAAGATGTTCTAAATTCGAATTGAAATTAACTAAAAAAAAAATTATTTTAAATATCTTATTTCTTTTCAGATTTGCATATTCAAAACTTAACAGGTAAACAAAGCATGAAAATTATTAAACTTAACAGACTATTCAAAATCAGATACGTATATCAAATACCATTTTAAAGAAAATATACATTTCTCTATATTTTATGAGGACATCTCTGGACTATTCCAGAATGTTCCTCAAACGAGTTGTAAACAACTTTCCTCTGGTACCATGGCCCACTGTCATTGTAAAAAAAAAACTCAAATTATTCTTTGGTTATATCATAGTCGCTAACTTTACACATTTTGAATATATCGCATTTTTTACAGAAAAATTTTCTTTTATTTAAGAACTTAAACTTCCATTAAATAAATGAAAGAAAATTATTTTAAAATAGTGGTATGCAAAATGCGTAAAAGTTGGAAAATATGCTATATGAAGTCAGTTAACGGCTACAAATGAACCAGTGTTGCCAGATTGGGACTTTTTTTATTCAATATCCACAACTAAATTTTAATTGTAGCGGTTGTCTTATCACTTCGAAGATTAGTCCTCTATTTTGCATATCAAATATCATTTCTCAAAATTATTGATGATAGTTGAATAAAAAAAGTCCCCAATCTGGCAACATTGAAATTAACTCTAATTTACTGATAGTAATCATTTTCACTCAATGATTGGTTTTTAATTAAAATAGAGGAATCATGGAATGTCATGTAAAAAAATTCCCCCATTTACAATGACTCTTATATTGTGTCTTGTTGATAATCTGGATCCTTGTTCTCGTGGAATTTGCTATACACTGGAACACTATCAATACCTATGGTCTATATTAATCATAACTTAGCTATCAAAGCAAAATTTTACATTTATTTATTTCCAAATTACAGTCATCTATTTCCAAACATATGTATGTCCACAAAAGGCGTTTCTGCCTATGGATTTTTAGTGATATCAATAGAGTCAGTATTCTACTGCCATATCCCATCAATAACAAGTTTCTCTGCACTATTCTCGAAGACAAGTCTGGAGTACGGCATACATCGATTATTACTGTTATATAACGTAGGGTTACCTGTCTGCAGACGCCGCTGGTCAAGATCATTAAATAAAGGCAGTCGACTTCTGCTTTATCCACAGGGTGGTCACAGACCATATTTTTTCCCTGATTCTTCCACCAATAATTTTCTTTCGGAATTTCTAATAGCATGTTTGCACCATTACCGTATTTTACGGCGTATAACACGCCGGTTTGTTAAATCAGTTATACACCGGAAATTTAAATTTACAATAAAAGCTATTGCTTAACAAACTTTTATTTCTTACAAATTTAGCTTTATTTGTAAATTAAATTTTCTAGTGTGTAACTCAGATATGTGACCTGCGCGTTATATTCCGGAAAATACGGTAATTAAGTAAAAATCCTCATATAAACCTTCTGGTAGAAGAATCAGGGAAAAAAGGCGAGTCTGTAATCATCTTGATCCATGATGGAAGGTAAGCCTCAAATTATTTATTCTCCGCCCAGTCTTTATCCTGAGGATTGATAAATGTTAAATATCTTAACGATTCTTAAACAATGTTTGAAAAAGAATTGCTCATGCATCAAGCTACAACTAGTATTTTTCGTTGAAAGTCGATTAATTTCAATTGTGCGGCGATAATTATCTAAAAGAAAATTTAGAAAGAATGATTTCTGTACAATTGAATGCCATAATAATAATTCCTTGTTCATTTATACATTTCTTACGAGATGCTATTGAACCTAAAATTTGTATATTGCTATTCTATAACTCTTGGCAATTTAATATATATATGATTACATTCTTAGTGTATGTCATTATTAATCCTCATAATAAGGATGAATGAAGTGCATACGGTAAGAAAAAAAACATTATTGTGAAAAAAACATTATCGTATATAAAACAGATATTTCATCCTTTTAGTTAATACAAGGAGATAAATAATTAATTAAAAAATATTAATTACAAATGTGCATTACCAGCAAGATTTCCGTAATCTGTCTTGTACGTGCATATCGAGTTTCTTTGCTGATTCTTGTTGAACTAGGTAACTATCTGCGCACTTGCGATAGTCTGCACTCAGATTTTGGTAACAGCCTGCATGTTGTAGATACTCTGAAACATTAGAAAGTCATAAGTACCACCTTATTTGGAAAATGATAATTATTATTTTAACGTTATAAAATCTGCAATGATTCCACAAGGATATCTCCATTTATTATTTAATACGGAAAAATAATCATGTATTGGCCTTTTCAGTTATAGGTGGATGTACGGTTAGCTGTAAAAAAGAGACCTAATATCTGTGAAATGATGAGCTGAGATGAGCATTCACCTGTGTAGAGGCAAAGTCCTCTGTGCAGTGTTGCCAGACCTGGCAGATTTTTTATTCTATATTCACCAACAGTTTTTAATTGTAACGTTTGCTTAATCACTTCGAAGATTATTTGTCCATTACATATATCGAATATCACTTTTTTAAATTATTGGTGATTATTGAATAAAAAAAAATCGCCAGATCTGGCAACACTGTTTCTGTGTTGTAGATTCAGTGTATGAGTAGATACCAGGGTATAAACAGGGATATTCGAGCGTGATCTCAGCTTGAGATTTCAGTTTTGTGAGCACACATCATTTTCAGTAAGTAGTATTCTATAAAATAAAGAATCAGACAAATGAATGTAACATGTGGTTTTAAGTCGCCGGAGCTAATGAAGATACTGTGAAAAAAAAAAGTTTTTTTCAGCGAGATTCTATGAGAAGTAAGTTATAAACGTATTTCAATTATTTGGAAGCAAACATAGTTAAGAATTGTGTAGTTTAAGTATTAGCGAAAAAATATTTTTTAAATTGTAAAAAGAGGATTTTAGGCTTATAGTCTCTGAATTAGGAGAAATTTTATCAGACAACATATTAGTTGCTGACTTAATTGAGTTAATTAAAAACAATAAAAATAACAAATCTGATATAGAATTTGTTAAAGTGTTTATAAACACTACGATTGAAGACCGTAAAAATAAAGAGATAAACTCAACTTATTTAATTTATTTAGAAAAAATAAAATTAGAGCGAGTAACAGCTGAGCTAGAATTAGCACAATTAGGTGCGGAAACAAAAACTAAAAACTAAAGTAAGAATAAATATAAAGTTCATAACTCTTTAGATTCCTTAGTGAAAAAAGCAAAAAGTTTTACCATAAAAGTGTCTACTAGGCGAGTGAGACTGGGCCTACCGTTTTCTCGTCGTTAGAAAAGGCATTTATAGCAAAAAACGTATCAAATAAAAACAAATTAAAAATTCTTTTAAATTTGTTAGGAGAAAGAGCAACAAATATCATAACCTACATTAACGAAGACGAAATTATTAACCACGAAAAAGTTTAAACAATTATCGTAAGAGAATTTCAATCTACCCTTCAAGATTACTCAGAAAAATTTAGAAAGGCAACGCGTCTTGGAAACGAAAAATATGCCTCTCGTTTAATTACTAGTTGGGGATACTATTTAAATTTGGGAAAGGTATCAGCTTTAAAAGCATTAAATGATTTAATTATATCGAATAAAATAATTATCACACTTGTTAAAAAAATAGCTACTAAGATTTCAGTCAGTCAAGATGAAAATTAGTTTGGCCCATCTGAACTAGCAAAAGAAGTTGATCTATATCGACCTCACGGGGAAAAGTTCTTGAAAACAGTTGTAGGTCAAGCCAAGAAAAAAAGTGCCAAAACTATTTTTAACAGATGTTAAACGTTTAAAATACGTTCTGTGTAACAAAAATCATCCCCTTTATCTATGTGCTCTTTATGAAAACTTAGCTGTAGCTTATAAGATTAAGATAATTAAGAAAAATATTTATTGCTTCAATTGCTTATCTTTCAAACACGTTATTAAAAACTGTCCATCAAAATTATCTTGTTCAATTTGTACCAAAGGCAACACTTGAGTATTCATTTTCAAACAAAATATAAAGAAAATCATGAGTAAGAAATTCCAATCAATCGCTTACAGGTGCCTAGTAACCTCCCCCCCCCCCTTCCGCTCTCAGCTGAAGAGTTTATCCTCGCCACCACTGCGTAAGAAAGTAATTTACTAGTCACTTCGATTATAAATAAATCAAAGATAGGTCTTTTGAGCACAGTTCTTTGGTACGTAAATGGTTATTCAAGAAAATCTCACCCGATTAAATGTTTGTTAGATGGAGGAAGCACTGCGTGTTGTTTAACTAGAGAGTGTCAGATAAAAAGTAAAAAGAGAGAAAGTAAATATAGTAAACTCAGGACTAAATGATGCTTTATTTACAATTCGATCAAGAGTTTCTGCATACATTTCAAATGAAGACAAAAGTACAGAAAAAACTTAAATTTTTTTGTTGTTTCAAAAATAATACAAAACTTAATTTCTACGCATAAAATTAATATTGATATGATTGAATTTTCTAATTTAAAGTTGGCTGACGTAAGTTTAAATTTCTCACAATGTCTTAAAATGCTTCTAATTGCAGAGTTTTTTTTTATGAGTTCTTAAAGCTAGGACAAATAAAAATTGAAAATTCAGGTCTGTGGGTTTGTGGTGTCAGGAAGCCTAATAACAGAAAAAGAAAATTTGAACACTGTGAGTTAATGCACATTGATTTAGGAGAAGCAATATGTGTACATTTTGAGAAATTATATCAATATAAAAAGGAACAATAAAAAACAAAGAAACTACTTTATGCGACGAACACTTTCATAAAATTCATAAAAAGGTAAGTCAGGAAAATATATTGTGGCGAAGCCCTTAAAAGAAGATCTCTCGTGTTTAGGAGAATGAAAAGATATAGCTCTGAGAAAATTGAATGCCCTGTGGAAAAGATAGTTTCGATTTTAATTATCTAAATATATACAAAGAGTTTTTAGCAGAGTACTAGAAAATGAGTTATATGTATGAAATATATGAAGAAAAATATGAAAAAGTATCATATTTAACACCCCACATAGGAGTATATAAACTTGACAGAAGTTCCATTAAACTTAGGGTGGATTTTAACGCCTCAAGTCCCACAACAAAAGGGAACTTATTAAATTCCCTACAGTTTAATAAAGTTGTACTTCAGGATCATATTTTTACCTTAATGGTTAGGTTTAGAAAACACATCTTTACATTTACTGCTGATGGGCAAAAAAAAAAAAAAAAAAAAAAAGTTGCCGTATGTTTTGGATAACATCGGAGCTGAGAAAATTCAGAGAATACTTTTAAAAGAAGAAGCTGACAAGCCAGTGAAAATTTTTGTACCATTTATTGTTAAATATGGGACTGTATGTGTTCTATGTTCTATACTTAGCAATGCGTACATTACACAAACTAGAATTAGACGAATTAGGGAATTTTAAATAAGATGTTCCAATAGTAATGTCCAACATTTATGCGGACGACGTCTTATCAAGTTATGAACATTAAATACAGTCGGCAACAAAATAATTCGAGTATTAGCCAATAATTCCTATATTAAAAACTACACATATGACTGTTTTGTTAAATAAATTCTTATCGAATCATGTTCTTAGACTGACTAAGAGCGTGACTCGACAAGGATTTATTTAACAAAGCAGTATTAAGTGTACTTTTTTTTTAGATAGGGTTATTGCTGGTGCTCGAATAATTTTGCTGCCGACTGTAGAACAAAGAATTACAACGTCAACTATGTGAAATTTTCAAAAATGGAGATATGCATTTTTCTAAATGTTGTAGTAATTCAAGTGAACTAAAAAACAGTGATTAATCTAATTATGCGTTTTTAACTAACAAAATAATTAAAACGTTAAGAGTTTGTTGAAATTCCAAAGAAGATCACTTCCAGTTTAAGGTTTTAATTAAACAGTAACTGTGCTGACCAAGAAAAGCATGCTATTAACAATAGCTCATGTCTTTAATCCTTTAGGACTATTAGGTCCAATTGTATCAAGTACAATGAATTTCATGGAAAAACTGAGGCTAAAAACTAGAATGATCCCTTACCAGTAGAGATCCAAAAAGAGTGGAATCATTTAATAAAATCTGTACATGTAATAAATGATATAAAGATTGATAGATGCATAAATATAGAAGATTCATTAGCTATAGAATGGCACGGATTCGTCGACAGCTCTGAATTAGCCTATGGAGCAAACAGTCATAATGCCGTCTAACAATAGGAAAGAAGGTGTTAAAATAAAAATGAATGCCAGTAAATCCAGGGTAGCACCCATAAAAAAAGGTTACTGTCCCACGTCTAGAAAATTGTGATGCATGTCTTCTAGCAAAATTGATGAAAAAAGTGCAAATATTGGGTTGTTCGGTAAGTAATTTTGTTTTTTGAAAGACGATTTTCTTATATTGTACAAATATTTCATTGAATTAGATATTCTCCACTTTGGTCGGTTTCTTAGCGATATCACGTGTTGTTATTTTGCAGTTTTCATAAATCAATAATTTATTTTGTCTTCATTAGCATAAACTGGTTTTTCAAAACGTAATGCATCTTCAACGTCAAAATTGCCGGAACAAAATTTGGTAAACCAGTTTTGGCACTGGCGTTCTTTAAATAAATTTCCTGTTTTCACATCATATACTTTTTTTCTTGTTTAAACAGTATTTTTGTCTTTTTGATAGCAAAAACAAAATATGCCGAAAATGTCGTTTCCGATTCTCTTTATATGATAGGGCCCCAATCAAAACCTATTGAGCAGAATAAAACGAACTTTTTCACAAGCAAGCCTTGCTATATCAGCAGTCACAATATATAATGGTAATGCAGCTTATTTGTGAAGATGGTGTGAAAAAAATACAGTTAAGTTCTCTGCTGAGAAAAACGAAATTACTTTCCGAATACTCTTTCTAATCAAAGAATTTGTATGCATAGTATACTGATTGTACAAATATTAAAATTGGTATATTCTTAATAAATAATATACAGATTTCGAAAGAAACGCTCACTGGTGGAGTTACAGATTTTCAAATGACGTGGATCTACGTCAGCGGTCGCGAAAGTGTTAATGATGCTTTAATATGTAATACAAAAAACCAAAATGATATTTTTAAAATATAAAAAAAATCACCGAAAGTTTTCTAATACCTTTAAGAAATCTTTTTTTAACTATAAAAAAAATAATTAAGTATTTATCATTAGAAAATTCAGAGAAATTCTAACAAGTTAGTGAAAAGTCATATCTAGAAAACATCACATTTATCACAAACTTAAAAAAAAAAAAAAAAGTAGTATATTTTTTCTAGAATATAAAGTAGAAAGCTAATGTTTTATGCTAATGTTTTGCAAAATATTTCAAGATAAAAGCAACGTATATTTCTAAGTATTATACATACATTTTCTAAAGTGTGTGCCTTAAAAAGAGTTATGTGGTCATTAAAAATATTTAAATAAGTTGTTCACTATGTTTATTGTTTTAATTTAGCCCTTTTCGAATCCCCCCCCCGCCAAATATATATATATATATATATATATATATCGAGTGTAATTTAATGTACCATCTATGTAAAAAAAAAAAAAAAAGGTTCAAAATCTTGGGGGGGGGGGGGGGGGATGTTTTTATTTCTTTGTATCATATTTATATATTTTCTAAGGTTAATGATAGATTCTTGAGCTATTATATAAAGTAAATATAACACAGAAGAAGATCAAGAAGAATGGCTGTTAGAAACTGCGATTACAGACTATAAAACCCTTTCCTGAACAAAAAGGACTTTAAGTAGCATGTAGTGCCATAGAGTGAAATTATAGTAAAGATTGTACGTCTGATCCTTATAAATATCTTTGATATTTCTACTACCAATGCGATTTTACGTGCTTTTAACTACAACGGGACTTCAAATTCTCATTGAGAAAGAAAGGGTTAAGAGATTGATTTCTTTTTACTTTCATAAACTATTTCAGATTTAAACTCATAGGTTTGAATATTATTTGAAGGCCTTTCATTAAGTTTGCTTTTTTTTTTTTTTTTTTTTTTTGTATAAAAATTTAGTAGATGATAATAATAACGAAACATTTGGAAAGATATTTAGGTTTTCATTTTTACTTTCTTCTATATTCAATAGAAGAAAATATTGGATTCGTAAAAATTTTCGACCTCAGGTTTTTGATTGATTTATGCGTTTTGAGAGCTGTAGAACACGATTTGACCATTTTTAGAAAATGTCTGTCTGTCTGTGTGTGTGTGTGACAAAATTTTGTGGCAACTGTATCTCAGGAACTACTGCACAGAATTTCATACAAATTCGTATGTAGTTGCACCTTGACATAAATTAGTGCCTATCAACTTTTGGAAAAATTGTCTTACAGGTTGCGTTGTCATCCCGCTTTTTCTAAACTTTTAACATGGTGATATAGGACAAAATTTTCTATAAATGAGCATAAAGAGAATTATTTTTTAGTAATCATTATGAAATTTACAAGAAATATTTATAATAGAGATAGTCAATTGGAAAAATGTTTTTGTATGTGTAGGAGACTCGCCAATAATTTAAAACAAAGTTATCGATTTTTTTTTTTTTTTTTTTTTTTTTTTTACTTTTAACCAAAAAAAAAAAAAAAAAAAAAAAAAATTGAAAAATTGAAAAAAATTGAAAAAAATCGTATATATATATATATATATATATATATTTTTTTTTTTTTTTAACATTGTTACTGAGGGAATTTGTATAGGAAAATATAGAAGAAAGTCTTGTGGTGGCCACAACATACTAGTTTATTTTTGGCTATTATTGTAAAATGTAGTTAGTTTACGATAAGCATGTACAATTTTATACGTAAATATAGAAACACACGTTATTTGGATTGCCATTTAATACATTTCTATATCATTTTTTTTATATTGCATATATATATATAAGTATTACGAATTTCATCTAACGAATTCAACTTTTCAGCAAACTACAAGGGAATACCTTACGAGAAAATAATATTATAGTTTTAAAAAATTAAAGAACACGCTTTTATAGAAATGTGAACTAAAAAATACAAAATATCTATCTTAGTATTAAAATTCAGGGTAAGAGAAAATCGTGTGAGTGACACACCGTAATATTTACACACATTTAAATCTTTAATTAAAATAACTTAGAATTAAACAAAAACCATTTTTAAAAAATCTCCCCTGACGGGGATCGAACGCTGGACCTTTAGGTTCGTAGCGGGTCGTCTTACCTCAACACCACATCGTTCACGTAGGGAGAGTATTTTTTTTTTTTTTTTTTTGCAATATAAATTTTTTGTTTGCTCCCAGAGAAGTTACAAACAAACATACATACATACATACAGGTGAAGCTAATAAAAGCGTGTTAAAATAGTGTTAATTTTCATCACAAATTGATAAAAAATATTGTAATTAAAAGATGATTTATATATTTTATTATTAATTAATATTTTCAAATTACAATCCCCCCTCTTTTAAAAAAAAGAAAGAAAGAAAAAGAAAAAAAGTTATTTCGTGTGCATTTAAAAATAGCCGAAGTAAAAGCAATAAAATTCTGATAAGGTTGGGATAGAATTTTGGTACTTATGTGAGAATAAGTATATCATGAAAATGCATTTTAACATAATTCCATAGCATAAATATTTTTTCAAGTAGTAATACTTACGTTTACGAAAGTCTGAATCGTGTGTACATAGATCTTGAAGAAGTTTCTGGGCTCCACTTGTTAACGTACGATACAAATCTCTTTGCGCTTTGTCAAAGCACCGACCCGTGAAATTATTCACGCACTGCATGGCATCTTGCAAGTGACTGCAATCATAAACGCATTTAATGTTATATCATGTAGAGTTATTATTATGAAATATCATTTATTAAAATCGAGACATAAATTTAAAGACCATGTGTTACTTACAATAATATAATATAATGTTACTTTTAAACACATCGAATTAATACATAATTAAATTGTTATAATATATAATTAAATAATTATATATTATAACAATTATTATAATATATAATATATAATTAAATTGTTAAAATATACATTAATACGCATACAGTGGTCTTTCGGTAGTATGGAATATATTGGGCCAGAACACTGCCGGATTACTAGAAATCACTAATAATGACGCATTTAAGTGACAAAAGTTATTATATATATATATATATGCATGTATCACTGTATTATACACTATATTAGTACATACACGTAGTTGAATATTAACATAAGCTACAATCATGCACAGTGGTCAAAGACTCCGTAACAAACTTTCATATGCCTTCAAATAACGCTTGAAAATACCAAACTACTCGCTTGGTAGCAGCCTGTAAAAAAAAAAAAAAAATGCCAAATATCTGACAGGAAGAAATAAAATCCCGGATTATATAGGTAATACTGTACAACTGCTTTTTGTTGTTAAATAAATAAATAAATAAATAAAAGCATCAGATGTGATAACATTGCGAGCCTGTACGAAGGCAATATGTAGTAATTTGACCACAGTTGCACTCAAACAAATATACTGTAATACGGCCTACTTGTAATAGCTATGTATATTTATTTAACTGAAGCTGTATTAAAATCACTACATATAAAGCTGCGGTTTAAAGTTTAGGTTTGTGATGTTTTACAGTTACTTTTTGCACATTAAAGCTTTACGGTCACTTTTTGCACATCAAAGCTCATTAGACTGGGATCTACTGTTTAAAGTAAATTCCGAATCCTGGTAACCAGATAAATGTTACAATTTAATTTTTAACGTCACTAATATTGTTAAGGGTAATCTATTGGTTTAATCCCAACTTTTTCAGTTTTTACATAAAGCGACTGTTTTAATATAAAAATATTGGTTTAGAAAAATAAAATTATAGTATTCATCGGGCATTCCTGCTCAAAAAATCCATGTCTGAACCGGAATTAAAATCGGCACGATTGATAATGTTGTTATAAAAAATAAAAAGCATTTATTGCATATACATTTACAATGGGCAACAAAATTATTGAAGCACTAGCAATAATTCCTACTTAAAAGATGGTCCCCTAATACTGTTTTGTTAATTAAATATTTGTGGAGTCATGATCTTAATCTTATACTGCTTAAAAAAAATAAGTTGGTGATAAAAATTAGCGGTCAAACAAAATAATAATAATAATAATAATAATAATAAATAAAATAAAAAAAATAAAAATATATATATACAAAAATTGTAGATGTGTGCTTCAATAATTTTGTTGCCAACTGTATATATTTAATAATTTAGCTTAACGACATTTAAAAGGGAATTGTCTCTTACCTTAGAAATAATATTATATTATATATTATGCCGTAATATTTTACACTAAATAATGTTTTAAACATAATACACAAAAGATACAGCAATAACTATTATACTAATTTTTAAATGTAATTATATTTCTTACAGCTTAAAAGGACACTTTATTTGTCGTCGCTAAAAACCAAAGTCGATGTTATTCTATAGACGATTTTGTCTCATTATAATTAATTAACTAATACATATATTAAAATTCAGTTTTCGCATTAAAAAAAAATCATTTGTTAAATTGGTTATCATTTTCTCAAAATTGACTTTTTTAAGATTTAATATTTTATTTTGAAGCTGTAAAATACGAATTTTCATTGACTAAAAGTTTGTATTTTACAGCTTTAAAATAATACATTAAAAATTTAAAAACTCAATTTTGAAAAAAAAAGATAAGAATTTTGAAAGCTGTGAATCTTCTGAATGTGAAAACGTAATTTTTAAATATATTTTTGTAGGCGTGTTTTTTGATATAAATGAAAGTGAAGGGCGTTCTATAAAGCTTTTCATGCACTGGTTTAATACTGTAATCTCCAAAACGAGAAGTACCGGGTTCGAAAACCAGACCATACTTGTCGGCCAAGTCGTTCGGAGTGTTCTAGGATTTTTTACAAAAGCTCGATTTTAGAACGAAATGCTCCTTGCTTTTAGAACATCTTTAACTAAGGGCGGGTTGGGACACTTTAAAGAAACCCTCATTGAAGGCATCTTTCCTCCATCATTGTTTGCAAATAGTAGACCAGTTCAACAACGGTAATTTGAGCCAGCTTGGTGGCACAGTCATAGGAAGCTGCTCTTTGGGACTCTAGGTCCCGTGTTCGAATCCTGGTCCAGGCATGAATATTTGTGATGGCCTTCATAGGTTAAATCGAAATGTGTGTATGAATTTTATTGTAATAAAAACTTGTGGTATGGATTATTAGAGATATAAGTGAGACAAAGCAAAAATCTCAATACTCATGAAACAACAACAGTAATTTGATGTGTTGACATCAATTTTTACAGTCGACTTGGAAGAAGTGCTAGTGATCCAGTTTCTACAAATTTTATAATCATACTTTTCAGTGCAATAGGCTATATAAGACATTTAAGTGTGTTGTTTCGGGTTAAAAACTCATCAAGAGCTGTAGATGCACTGATTAAAATTAACTGACTAAAGAGTAACGTTCTTTCAGGTAACGTGAGACACATGTTACGATCACCCTATTTCAAATGTCTTTTGAAAAATAACATTGTATTTGAATCCCAAGATATATATTCCCCACCAGTGGCCGAGAAGTTCTCCTTCCGAAACAGTAGACGAAAAAAGCCGGGTTCTTGGCCAGTCGCGCTCATTTGCCTACCCTTTGTGGATTTTTCATGCTTTCTCTGAAACTCGGGTGAATGCAGACTAGGGCCCCTTAGACAGATTTTCACTCAGGACTTGAACCTTGCGTAGCCAATCGCCTTTATCACCTATACCGCCAGACCTAAATTTCTGATGCTGTTCTCGATTGAGAAAATTTTAATTTGCATTTTAAGAAATTTAAAGACATGTATTTACAGGCATATTGTACTTTCATAACCATTTCTCGTACGTTATTAATATCTGTCACTTTTTTTTTTTTCAGTGTTAAGAACACTACAAAAATAATAAATATTTACCATCTTATTAAGTCACTTATATTACATGATTTTGAATCAATGAAGTTAAAATTGAAAATTTAACTACATTTAATAGAATTTTTTTTATCAAAAAGATATATACATCTACGCCCGCTTCGCTGGGCACTATATTTAAAGGGTTTCTTTTTAATTGAATAATTGAAACGTTTAAATAAATATATTTCGATTGGCGACTATTTTCTTCACAGTTTTAATATGGGATATCTTGACAATATCAAACATTTCTTGAACTTCTTCAATCTATGCAACAAAACTATTATTAAATCGAATATTCTCGAAAACAGTCAAATAGAAATGTTAATTATTCGAATATTCTGGAAACAGTTGAAGCTGTTACTCGTACAGTAAAAGTCACTATTCGATGAATGGTCGAATCAGAGAACGCACTTAAGTCGTTTTCGCAGAAATCACTATAACGCACGCATGTACGCTTCAGGCACATGAAAAAAAAAAAATCACTGGACTCCCCTACCTCGCTGTACATGAATCTAAAGAACACACAAAACTGGGTTCCTCGGCAATCACTATCACGCATGTTAAAACCATAAAACATCACTGGGCACCTCTACCTTGTTGTGCATGAATCTGAAAACGCACATAACTCGGTTCCGCGGCAATCACTATCACGCATGTTAAAACCAAAAAAAAAAAAAAAAAAAAAAAAATCACTGGTTACTCCTACCTTGCTGTACATGAATCTGAAAACACACGAAACTCGTTTTCGTAGCAATCACTGTCAAGCCTGTTAAAACCAAAAAAAAAAAAAAAAAAAATCACTGAACACCCTCCTCAAATCAATGAAAATAAAATGAACCAATCAAATCTCTCATAACTCCTCATAACGTAGCTCTAGTTCAAAGTAAAATACACTCAAATTAATGAAAATCGAATAAACCAATCAAATCTCTCGTAATTCCTCAAAACGTAGCTCTAGTTCAACGTAAAATACACTCAAATCAATAAAAATCAAATAGACCGATCAAATCTCTCGTAATTCATCAAAACGTAGATCTAGTTCAAAGTAAAATACACTCAAATCAATGAAAATCAAATAAACCAATCAAACCTCTCGTAATTCCTCAAAACGTAGATCTAGTTCAACGAAAAATATACTCAAACCAATGAAAATCAAATAAACCAATCAAATCTTTCGTAATTACTCAAAACGTAGATCTAGTTCAACGAAAAATACACTCAAATCAATGAAAATCAAATAAACCCATCAAATCTCTCGTAATTCCTCATAGCGTAACTCTAGTTCAACGTAAAAATACACTCAAATCAATGACAATCAAATAAACCCATCAAATCTCTCGTAATTCCTCAAAACGTAGATCTAGTTCAACGAAAAATACACTCAAATCAAGGAAAATCAAATAAACCCATCAAATCTCTCGTAATTCATCAAAACGTAGATCTAGTTCAGTGTAAAATACACTCAAATCAATGAAAATCAAATAAACCAATCAAATCTCTTGTAATTCCTCATAACGTAGCTGTAGTTCAATGTAAAATATTCCTAAATGAATGAAAATCAAATAAACCAATCAAGTCTCTTGTAATTCCTCATAACGTAGCAGTAGTTCAATGTAAAATACACTCAAATCAATGAAAATCAAATAAACCAAGCAAATCTCTCCTAAGATTCTCCATTCTGCGTCATTATAGAAATGGGAAGTTTTATTTTCATATTTTTATTAATTAAAAGAAAACTGATCAAAAATTTGAAAATCTGACTTCGATGAGCATAATGACCCTTCGGAAGGCACCTTTGTGTTAAATCACATGACTGTCCGAGCATCCGTTTTCGAGAACAGTGAAATATACACATATATAGTTATATACAAATATTGCTCACTTAATAGTATAAGATATGAGTTTTAATTTTTACGCTCTTATTAAATAATTTATTTTTCTAAACTTTCTAAATTAAGTCATGGATGTTTCGAACATCTAAAACTACATAATGATAAACCAGACATTTAAACATTACAGTTACAAAATAAATTTTACAGTATAGAATACACTAAATAATAACAAGGTATAATTAAAAAGAAGGCAAAAAACTGCAAGATACATAAATTAATTCGCATATTTTACTTTAATTATAAAGTAATTTAAACATAGTTATTACAAGTAAAATTTAGAATATAAAATGCACTAAACAACAACAACAACAAAAGAAAATTAATTAACAATAATTTCAAAACTTTAACGCCTCTAATATATTAAATATTTTGCGATAATAACAGTTTATATTCTTACGAACGCAATTGATTTTTCCTTTATCTGTGTATTTATATCATTTTGGAACGAAATTTATTTAAATGAAAAATATTTATTTTTACATTTAAACTGTTTATCAGTCAAAGAACAAATCAAATTTATATAAATTAAATTTGCAAAGTAACTATTTTAAAATACGTAAATCGAAAATAATGAAAATAGATAACCAGTGATACTATGTGTAATATGCTCATAATCGAAGATAGGAAGAATTTTATGATATACACAAAACTATTTTATGAATAAAGTTATCATAGGTGCCAACATGTACGATATTTTCACACCACTATTTTTTATTTTATTTTTTTTTGTAAAAAATTTCATCGTATTTAACTGCTTAAACAATTCTAAAAAAATTCTATTAAAAAATGATTACAAAAAAAAAAAAAAAAAAAATGTACAAGTGGGCAACTACGCTTTACTCTTGTAGTTTACATTTGAATAACTGAATAGGTAGAAGTAAACTTTTAAAGAAGAAAATTACAAATTTTGTTTCGAATTTATAAGTTTTTTGTTTATAAAGCAAATATCATTAAATCATAATCATTTTTCAAGATTGAGCGTAAAGTCTAAAAAAAAAAGAAATCGCATTCAGTCTTATATCAATATTGTACTTTATTAAGTAAAAATCGATAATGGCATTAGGTAACAAAGCTAATTAAAAATTCAATGAAATTACAAAATTCGGAAAAAAGTGTAAGAATTTCTTTAAATGAAAATTTATCAAAATCCGTGTTTATGGGTAAATAAAAGTGATATTATCTAAAACTAGCATATCATTAAATTTTAATGCCAAAATTACTGCTGTATAAGAACCTTTATTTTCAAAGCGTTTAATAGAATGTCTTTAGAATTAATTAGCACATCCTGACAAAAGTTACTGTGTCACCGAAAAAAAAAATCCCTTTATAGTGAAACGTAAATTGCTAGTCATCAGTGACATGACACAAAAAGAAGTAATTATTTATTATTTTTATCATTGTTATTATTGGGTACTACAAGATTAAATATTTCCATAACTACTGTTGTTGCTCTATCACAAAGAATATTTTGATACACCTTACCCACATGTTTTGCTTAGTTCTTCATCTGTCTGTGCAAATGCTAAGTCTTGGTTACTTGTAAGCACTTTTAGTTCTTCCATGCACCATCTGAGGTCGCTGTCATTGCACTTAGGAGCAGCAGCAGACACAGAAAGAAAAGCTGGAAAAAATATCACCTTTAAATACTTAATAATAACTACGTATGTAATACTTAATAATAGTAAAAAAGAAACGTTCATTGTACAACATGGGGTCGGAAAACAAAGGGCGAGCCGCAAGAGGGCGCCGGATTGTGGAACATGTAGTAAAAATAATGGCGAATAATAAAAAATAAATAAGCTTTATTATTAAAAACTTTATAACAAATACTCAAATGAACGACCACTAGCTGCTCTACATCGGCGACGGAGTGATGGCGACTCAAACATTGAAAGATTTGTGGTATTTCTCTAACGTCTGCTGCTGCGACGTTAAGGAAATAACGTTCACTGCTGTAAGAAATGTTTATATTCTTTTACCGTTATCACGCTTCGTGTTCAAACTGTATCATGTCTTTAACCGAGGAACGAGTCCATCTCCAAAAGTTGCTTGTGCAGGAGTTGAAATGATCTCGCATTGAGCAGCGTCTTATTTTGATATCAGTCTTGGTAAAGTGTTATTATTTCTGTGATATTGCCGTTTGCAGAGTCGTTCATAAGGTGCATATCCGCCTTATTTCTATCCTGATGACGAATATCAGTTGAATGACAAGTTCTACGAAAGCGCCCTCCAGCAGCTCGTCCTTTGTATTCCGATCCTATTTTGTATAGCGAAAGTTGCTTGTTTTGGTAAGTGTTTTCATTCCTTACAGTTGTTACCATTAATTTTGTTATGTCTTGTATATATATATATATATATAGTGTGTGCATGCGTGTGTAAATACATTTCATTTATATATTTCATAATTTCATACAGCACCATACAATCATAAGACAATATCTATTTATAACACCTCTAATGATATAATAATAAAAGTCATAAATACTTATAAATCTATGTTTATTTTTTGTTACCATTAAAAATAGTTTTTATATTCACATTTAATGCTCGCAACATATTATCTTAAGTTGTATTATTTTTTTTTTTAAAGAATGTAGCTAAAATATCACAATAAATAAGAATCATTTTTTATAATTACATTTCATGTAAAATGAAAGAAAAGATATATATAATTTAAAGAGTTATTATGTCATAAATAAATAACTCGAAAATTTTGAGCAAGCGAAAAATATAAATTTGGCATTAAGCTTACGAATTCTAAACATTTGTTAATTATCAGTTAATTTCTGAAAGAAAAATGCGTATTACATTTAATTTCTACGCAGTTAAAACCAGATACAAATATTTCGTTTGAACTCCTAAGAAAAAATTTCTCTCTTCGCAATTATAGATAATGATTTTCCTTTTTTTTTTTTTTTTTTTTTTTTACTTCTTCTCCAGGAGAGTCTATTGTTTCATGTTGTCATTAAAATAGAAACTAATTATTTCGAAAAATGAAGCAAGCGATTTTTGAATTCTTTGTCTAGAAACGCTTTAATAAAAAATACTAATTTGCTAAAAATATTTTTTACAAACACAATTTAATGCTTAAATTAAAGTCGATAACAGTAGCAATTCTTATAGAAAATATTTTTACATATTAATCCTTATCATTCCTACCGGCAGTAAAGGTGCCAGAGCTCGAAGTATTCGCCGATTTTTCAGGCCACATTCAAGGATAAGAAATTTCGTCACCTTTTGTAACTGCTATTTTTAACAATTATCTCTATCCTACTTAATCATCACACGTTACTGTAAAAATATGGGAAATGTTTCTCTTTGAAAATAGTGGTAATAAAAAAAAAAGACTCAAATTTCTTAATCTTGAAAGTATCCTGAAAAAAAGGCGGAGATTTTCAGCTCCTTCTTGGAGTGATAAGGGATAAAAAATAAAACTTAACCCTTTGGAGCGCATGCTGAGATATTTTGAACAATAAGCAACGGCTTTAGGCATTCCGTCAAAATTTTACTGAATTTAACAAAATATTTGCAACTATTTCAGCTTGAATTATTTAAGTTTTATCCCCAGAAATCGATGTGGTAAATTATTCTGGTATACATTTACGTCGACAGCACTTCAGGGATAAACAGAAGCACGCAAAATCCTTTCTTTTTAAAGAATGTTTGGAGAACACGCAAAGGCAACTTGAAAAAAAGACGTCAGCGACTATTTACAGACACTCGTCCGTAAAAGGGTTAAATATTATTGTAACAGAGGGCTGCCAAAGACGACTTTTTTTATTATTATTATTATTATTTTCGTACCATTATCTTCATAGAGTAAACTTTATATTAAATTTATGCAATCAAATTCCAGATTTACCTGCGTAAATATATTATAAATTTTATTTTTGGAAATACTGGTACGAAAAGAAAAAAAATAATAATAAAAAAAAGTCGCCTGTGGCAGCCTTGGCATCAGAAGAAATAAATATAGGATGATTAGTAACTCTGTGTACGAACTCCCAAAGGTAGAAAACATAGATAGGAATCATAACCCTATGGGAAAGCGTTGTGAAAAGTGTATATACATAACATTTAACACATTATTATCGGGGTATATTATATTATAAGTAGCAAACGATGCTTCCTTCAGACATCCCCCCCACCCCCCCTAAAAAAAGTTATACATATTCGCCTTTGACACTTACCTCAGCGATTGCTGAATTATAAAATTCAAATAATACATCTATCATGTATAGTTTTGACAAAAAATTGGATTTTTTTTAGCTTAAAAATCCACATTTTTAACTACCATCTAAGTTATTTCTCAGAAAATCTGGGCGATGTGAGTGAGAACAAAGAGAGCAATTTCATCAAGACATTAAAAAAAAAAAAAATGTATTGGAAGTATAAGGGATGATGGAGTGTTAACATGTTAGCAGACCATTTTTGAATGCTGCATAGAGAATCCCCCCACAAAACCCTCAAGCCGTGCACAAGAGGAAAAGCTCTAAAGGGAGTTTTGATGTAAAGAAACGTATTTAAAAGGTGGTGTGAAAATAATATCCTATTTTATTGCATTTTATACATAAATAGTTTCGAATTTGTTATAGCCAATTTGTGAATTCTTTCGATCTTTTTCCTTTGTTTGTGAAAAACCCTTACGTGATAAGAAGAAAATACTAGTATTTCTGAATTCAGAGTAACAAAACACATTAGAGATACCCAACGCAGTACAAAATAATAATAATAATAATAATAAATAAATAAAATGTATGATTACACAGAACTGTGTAATTTAACTCTTTGAAGCACGGTGGTATATATATTTTTTATACCACTTAGCTTTTATTGTCAATTAAGATTTTCAACTAAGATCCTGGGCAGTGCTGCCAGATTGAGATTTTTTTTTTTTTTTTTTTTTTTAACACCCACCACTAAATTTTAATTGAAACGGTTTGCTAATTGTTTCGAAACATCGTTTACAAAAGTCGTCTATGTAATTAGCTAACAGTTATAAGTAAAATTTAACGGTGGATGTTGAATAAAAATTTCCCTCAAATCTGGCAGCACTGATCCTCGGGTTTCTTTAACAAAATTTGGTTTTAAAACTTAGCAGGAAAAAAAAAATCATTTGTATCTTTTTTTCTAACTTTCATTATAATTTCTGATGGCTATCGATGATAAATGAGCATAATTACCTCGTGGCTCAAAGAAATAAACATGAAATAATAAAACCATTTTTTTTTTTTCAATTAATGTAACGTTTTAGAGGTACGCTAAAAAGGCTGCGACCACTGTTGAAAATATGAAAATACCCGGAAGACAATGTATTAATAAGGTGCTTAAATCGTTATTTTTAACTATGATGCCCTATGATGCGTAACTATGTTCTCTAACTCCCCTCAGTATTTTTGCATAGAGTTACGAATCACCCTTCTTACATTTACTAACTATTGAGATTATATAAATTTTGAAAAAATTTTAAAGGATTAATTTCTGACAAATATAGTTTAACAATTTTTAAAAATATTTGAATATATAAAGCTATTTATATCAATAATTTTATGTATTTTAAAATCAGCAGAAATTTAACAGTATTACAACACACACTGACGACAGATTTATTAATTCATTCATAATTTGCGTTATTCACAAATTAAAAAAAAAAAAAAAAAAAAAAAATGCAGTTACGAAAAAAAAAAATAAAAAAAAAATTGCTTATTTATATTTTAAGTTAATTCTTAAATTCTTACAATATTTCCGTGAGAGTTTATCTAATTAATAATAAATAAATAGAAAATTAATAATAAATAAATAAATAATAAATAAAAATTAATAATAAATAAATAGAAATAGAAATAGAAATAAATAAATAAATGAAGTAAAATTTGGTTATCTTATTAGTTTATATATTTTATGATAAGGAAATTCAGATTTATGTACAACCTATACCAGTCTGGGACAAGAACCCACCCAAACTCGTACGAACGGAGGCGAATAACCGTATGCCGATTATATTTTAAAGCAGTGTCTCACCGTAGCCTCCTAAACTAGATACCTTCCATGTGGTTTCGAAACTGGACAACAGTTCAAGCGGTAGACAGTGCCACCTGGTGTACAGATTGCAAGACTTTTTTATTCAACAGCCACCAAAAATTTTTTTAAGTAGGATTTAATATACATAAGAAGCGAAATGAATCAAAGAAACGTCAATTACATACATCATATATCACTTCTTAAAATTATTTGTGACAGTTGAATAAAATAGTAGTGCAATCTGTACCAGATGGCGCTGTCTACCGCTTGAACTGTTGCCAAGTTTCCTCGCCACGCAGAAGGCATCTAGTTTAAAAGGCTATTGTCTCACACTATAGTCAAAATATATAGAAAAAAATGCTTTTAAGTATATATACATACATATATATACATAATCATCCTGTATTAAAATATTTACAATAATTTCTAAAATATCTATTAATTTTAGGGATATTTTATACTTAACCGAGCCATCTTTCGTACTTTATGTAAACAATTTAAAATTATTTCACATTTATTCGGACCGTTCATTGGAAGACAGTTTTTCATCAGATTTTTTTTTTTTTTTTTTTTTTTTTTTTAATCAAATTTATCTATTTTTCAGTGTAATTTAATCATATTCGGGAATTTATCACAGCACATATGAATCCAATTTGTGTGCATAGCAGAAATAAGTCATTTAATGACGCCGTCAATAGCTTAGATGAAAAGAGGAACTTTTATTTTGTTATTTCTCTGAGTAATATGTGAAACAAAATTTTGTATTTACAAAATCGATTATATTGAGCAAAACATACATTTCTTCAATATTATAAATAAATAAGTAAATAAAAAAAATAAAGGGCAGAGGAATGAAAGTTTTTATTTTTTCCATATTTTTTTTCATTGCATTCAACATCAAAGTGATTAAAAGTCAATATAAAAGAGAAATATATTATTTATTCTCAGAATAAAATTTTCATAATGTAATAAATTTTACTTTTACTTAAAAAAAAAAGTTTATTTTCCCCACCTTACATTTTTTTACTTCTTAAGAAAGATGCATTAAAAAAAAGTGTTTATTCGTAATTCGAATATCATTGGATTCAGAATTACATCGATATTTTGAATATGAAGTCATTAGATTTAGAATTTGCCTGTAAAGTTACATTTTTCTTTTCTTTTGAAATTATAATTTTCCTAAACTTGAAAATGCAATGTATCCAACTGAATGCTGAAAACTATTCTTTGAATTAAGTTTTCACAATATACAAAATTGTGTGGAAATATGTTTAATATTACAAACTCAATTAAATGAGTTTGGGATTTATCAATAAATTTAGAAATATAAGTTTCAGGTTGTATAATAGAAAGAGAGTACAGATGTATTATTTCTCCTACACCAAAACATTATACTGTTTAGCAATTAACTTACTTTTACAAATATCACAAATTTTATTTTCAACAATAACTATCTTAATGTTATTTTGTAATTTCAAATGTTTTACGTGCAATTCACTCGAAGTTTACAACTAAATGACGCTAAATTTATTGTTATTTCTCTAATAGTAATTTCCACCGTTTTAATTTTTAGAAAAATAAATATTTAAAAAAAATACTTGAGATATATACTTCAATTTTTCAATTGTAGTGCAATTTTCATAATTTTAGGCGGATGATTTTCTACCTTACATACATTAAAAAACAAAAGAGGAAATTTTATTTATGAAAGTTCAAGAAAAAACTACTGCTTTAGCATCATAAATATTAAATGAAGTTTCTAAAACCATTTACTTGAAACTAATCTATTATTAAAATAAATCTTTATGATAAAAACCAATATATTTGAATATTTTAAAACCAATATATTTTTAAGAAATTTTTAAAGAGAAAAACAGTGTTCTACTTTACAAAAAAAAAAAATGTATATATATATATATATATATATATACTTATCTGAGTCATTTTAAGAAAACAGTAGATGGTGTCGGATTAACTTTTTTAAAATGATGCAAGACATTCAATTGAGTTAAAATGACTTAACACTTACAGAAATGCGAAAATAACCTTTAAATTGTAAATACATTTTTAAACAGTGTTGCGTTTAATGAATAAATCAATAAAAATTATAAAAGTGATAAATTTATTTATATCCAAAGAAACCGAAGTCTTTTTTTTTATTTTATTTATTTATTTATTTTATTTTTAAGTAATAGATGTGAAATGGACAGAAACGTACAAAAGAGAATTTAATTTAGTACGACAAGATATTTTTTTTTTTGTCTATTCTTCTATATAAAGAAATTCGGTAACTGTGTTTCGTTCCTTAGCAACGGTTACTATATTCATTTCTTAAAATTTCTTTTTCTCGCTTTCTCACAAATTTATTTTAAATATTTTTTTTCTACTTCATGTAAGTGCGAAAAACGAAATGATTTTTTTTTTTTTTTAATTGGCCTAAATATACAAAAAAAAAAAAAAAAAAAAAAAAAAGTAAAATATAAATAAATAAATAAATAAATAAAGTGATTTTTTTTTTTTTTTTTTTTACCTCAAAATATAAAGTTGTGTTCCTCAGTAATGGTTACTAATTTCTTTTCTCAAATTTTCTTTTCCAGGATTTATCTCAATTTCAATTTAATAATCTTTAAACGTTTGTTATCGAAAGAAAAATTAACTTGTCATAGTCAGTGCAAAACATAGCAAATGATGACGATGTGAAATGTCAGATTAAAAGCAATAATTCTGTCGTACTAATGAAAATTCTGATATTGTTTACTCATAATATTTTTAATAAAGGTAAACAAAATTTCAAAGATTTGCGATCTGTGCATTTATAACTAAATTGTAAATAAAGTTAGGAAATTATCTGCATAATAAATGGAAACAAAAGTTTTATTTTACTAATAGTTTCCCAAATTTAATATATTTTTATTTTAGAGAATGATATAAAATTTAAAGAAATAAAAGTAGATTCAGAATGGAGTTAAGGAAAAAATTAAATGTGAAAACTATTAGCCGTAAAATCTTTGATTAGAACAATCTGTGATGGTAATTTCTAATGCAAACAACCAATTTAAATTTCAGATGAATGCAAGATTTTTTTTTTTTTTTTTTTTTTTTTTTACTATAATTTTTTGTCTTTTTAGTATCTCCCTTGGATAAACTTTATTCCCTATTTTTTAAACCCTTCTAGAAGGGAGAAAAAAAAAAACTGTGATTAGAAAACTTTAGTGCCCTTTTATAATTTGATATTTTAATATAAATGCTCTACTATAGAATAAATGCAAATGTGCGACTATACATATAATGTATAGTTAGAATTTACATAATAAACCAAAATTATAACAAAAAAATATATAAGAAAATATATTGACTGCTCAAAAAGAACTCTTGTGGGAAAAAAAGTTGTAAACGCGGAAAATCCACTATGGTAAGAGGTTCATTGCAAAATACATTAATAAAAACTGAATATATTCTCCAAAAATAAAAGTACCGGAAAATACCAGAGGAAATATTTAAATGAAATTATTTACGAGACTTACAATTAATTAAAAGAAATAAAAAAAATAAAAAAAAAACACTCTTCTTTTACAATATTTTTATTTTGTTCGCATAAAAATAAATAAATAAATGAATAAATAAGTAAAATTTGTTTTCCCCCTCCCCTTTTCTGAGGAATTATTTTAGCACAGCATTTATTCCAAACATGGAAGATTGTGCACTTATTATTACAGAAGATATTTTTAAAAAGCTGATTTATATGAGCTAAGTTTTGAAAAATTATACATCATTTAAAAAATAATTATAAAATTTTCATGTATTTTTGAAATGTACTTAAGATTATCTTTTTTCTAAAACAAATAAATAAATAAATATAAATAAATGAAAAAATAAATAAAAGACCTTTTAAAACTTCTCGAAAATTGTACAGATATATAACTTTTTTTTTTCTTATTATTATATACGAATTTCAAATAAGAAAACAAAATTAAATGTTGACAGTTGGAAGAAAATATTTATTATTAGCAGGCTACGCCCGCTTCGCTGGTCACTATTTTTAAATGATTCACTATAGTTAATGAATTCCCAAAATTACATCAATTTTCATCGTGTGAAAAAAAATAAAATAAAATAAAATAAATGTGATTTGAAAAAATGTCGCAACGGGTCCCCACTGCACTTGGCAGCGCAGGCAATTGTGCGCTGCACGCTCGCATTCATGTCCAACACTCTTAATGAATCACTATATTATCGTAAGGGAAAAACATAAATATAAAAAAAAAATCTCCCAGTAGTGGAATAATCGGTTAGGGCCACCACTGCCTGCGGCAGCGCATACAAGCGCGCAAAGTTCGCATGCTCCTTCACCTACCGTTCTCGCCTCTCCTAATTATTTTAGACTTTAAAAAATACTCGCAGTCGTTCTCTCAGGCCTTTAAACCTAATAATACTAATTTCCAACATTTTATCTGAATTTCTTTATTTTTACCCCTGCGCCCGATCCCTTCCCGCCCTTCATAATAATTCTGTACTTTCGAAAATAACCGCAATCGATTTATCGGGCTTCAAAACCTAACAACACTTTCAGCGCTCCAACTCTTATTTATATATTTTTGCCCTTTCACCTCCCTTTCCCGTCTATCCTAATAATTTTACAAATTCGAAAATATATGCAATCGATTTCTAGGTATCAAACACCTCCATGTACCAATTTAATAACTTTACAAAATCGAAAATATCCGCAATCGATTTGTAAGTATCAAAAACCTCTATGTATCAAATCCTAATAACTTTACAAATTCGAAAATATCCGCAATCGATTTGTAGGTATCAAAAACTTTTATGCACCAATTTTAAACGGTCTAACTCTATTTTTTTTGCCCCTCCGCCCCCCCCCCCACACACACCTTTCTGACCCTCCTAATAACTTTACACTTTCAAAAATATCCTCATTTGACTTGCAGATCTCTAAAACCTATCTGTATCAATTTTGAACGGTCTAACTATATTTCTATTTTTTTATCCTTCCCCACCCCACCTGGGACGAATTTAGTTTTTATGTATTTATGGGAGCTATATTTTAGAGCAAAAATATCTTACACATATATATATATTTTTCTGTTTGCAATATAAAGGATTATTTCAAATCACTTTATGCCCCCTTCTCCCCTCTTGGGGTCTGAATTTCGAAAATTCCAGAAATTAGTTTTTAGGTATTTGTATTATCTATATATTAGAGCAAAAATTTCACATATATCTGTTTTTCGGTTTGAGATATATAGGAGTACGTGAAACTACGTTTTGCGCATGTGAAATCACGTTTTGCCCCCTTTCCCCCTTGGGGACCGAACTTCTAAAATTCCAGAAATTGGTTTTTAGATAATTAAATTAGCTATATTTTAAAGCAAAAATTTTACGAATATCTGTTTTTTTCTTTGAGATATGAAGGTTTTTGTGAAATCACATTTTGCCCTCTACACCCCCTTGGGGGGCGAATTTCGCAAACTCGCTTCTTAGGGGGTGCTTACACTATATTTTCTATAATCTGACCCAGTTTCGAGTCAGTGGCTCCAGTAGATTTTGCTGTGCGTTGATGAGTCAGTGAGTGAGTGAGTGAGTGGAAGTACTCTTTTATATGTATAGATTTATTAATAGACAGACCATCTTGAAAAGATATTATCTTATTTGAAAAATTGATAATTTTTCCTCGATTAATAAAATGTTTGCTTTTATTTTAATTATGATCTATTCATAAATATTAATGGATGAAATTTTATACTCAAAAATAATATTGAATCTACCTAATTACTTTCATTTATAAAGGAAGATTTTCTATAAAATTGTGAAGACAGAAAAATTAAAAGATATTCAATGGCGAAACTAAATGCATTACGTTTCGGGCTTTCTAATCCTTTGACTTAATTTTTGACATTCTAAAACTAAATTTATGTAAAATATGACAATTTGTCTTAAATATTTATTTTAACATATTCCTAACAAATATACTTTCGCACATTTCTTTTACAAATATTAAGAAATCTATCAGAGTACTTAACTAATTAAAATATATGATGTGGAAACCAAGTGACTTCCTTACACACCCATTGAAATATACATATTGTTACGAATACATTGGCGTTTTTGTATGTAGTAAGTCATTGTAATTAAACAGGCAATTTTCAACTCACGAATATTCCCGAAAACAAGCCAAGAAAACCGTAATTCCAACCACAAAATTCAGGATAATAGGTTTATTTACACCACAGAGAACAAATTTTGCTTGTCCAGGAATAGTATTTCACAGCTTAGAATAGAATCTATTTTCTGAAATTCACAGTTTAGATGTATTCATTCAATGTATTTCATTCGAGTGTAAATGACCAACTTTTCTATGGTATGAAAATTATTCGCCATTCGTTAACAAGGCTACCTAAAAGAGCCAGAATATAGAGGGACTATACTTAGAAAGAACTGTGACTGCATTTCCTTTTGTGCTACGTGTTATTAATTCTTAAGTTATTAATTCTTGATTATAATTGATAATTATTCTTGATTATAATTATTCTTGATACATAATTTTTAAAAGACATAAAAGACTACCAATAATTAAGCAAAAACATTCTTTACAATTGAATATAATTGGTGTAAGTGCTTTACTATATTTTATCATGTTCAGGAAAACTGTTCAGGAATAAAAAGTTATTTTAAGTTATTTTTTTGTATAATTATGCGTTTTGAGGTTCTTTGAATATTAAAGTCAAGTTTTTAACGGTTGATCGTTAGACATATCTGTCATCAGCGTAACTTAAATATAAGTAATTGCTGGAACTTAAAATGTCGTATTTTACAGTTAATATGAGGCTGCGCTTCTTGTAAAGTTTGGTTAAGATTGGTAAGTTTCAAAGAAAGGTGTGCTGGTGAAAATTGTATGAATAATTTGGAATATATATATTTTTAATTTAATAACAGCTTTGAGACCTGTATAAATGTAGGTATAATGCATAAATATATATTGGGGGGGGGGGGGGGGTAGGCCCTCCTCACACAGATTCCATTTGTTAAATAAACTGCTTCTAAATATAGTTTGAATTATTTTAATGCAGGTTTATTATGTAGAACTTGTTATCTGATCCGCTAATCTACAATCTTTCTGTATCTTTGAAATGCAGGTAAGAGAAAGTCCTGTGAATGCCATACCTAATTCTTATTAAAAAAAAAAAAAAAAAAAAAAAACTATTTCGATTCCATTATTTTTGTATTTTGATCGATATACTAGTTCCGTTAAATTCGTAGTATATATAAATATAAATATATATATATTTGTTTTTCGATATTCATTATAGGCGCAAGAATAATTTATCGTTTGAAATTTTAAAATCCAATAAGTACAAATAATAATAAGAAGAAGAAGAAGAAGAAATAATAATAAGAAATAAATAAATAAATAAGAAATCATTGAATTTCTCTGGTTAATTATTGCAACAATTCATATATACCACGTTTGCAACATATCAATTTACATCAAAAGTATATCAATTATTCCGTTAAATTTTTTAATAATATGAAAGCTAAATATCTCAAAATGAATAGTCTACCCATATTAGATATCAATATTATTATTTTTTTATATAAATTAAAACTTCAATATTTCCCTCTGTATGCGTCGAATAGGAAAATTTTACTTATCATATTTTAATATTTTGTTTATTTCGAATTAAGAATGTGCATCTTAAAATGAAATAACCATAAACAAAAATTTAATTAAAATATGCTTTAATTACAAAAACATTTTTTTTTTCCAAAAAAAAAAGTTCAAAATTTGTTATGAATATTAATTAGAGCATAATCTAAATATAAAAAATTATTTTAAAAAAAACTACATTCTACGCCGACAAAACTTTAACAACAGTTTATATTAATCTCAATTCATTTTATCTGACACGTTTGAACATTAAAATATTTTTTTTCTTTAATTTTTTAGTCCAGAGCTCGAAATATTATGCTTTGACGAATAATTAATATTTTAATTCATGTTTAGCGTGCTGCAAAACATAAATAAAAATTCGATGAACGAAAAAATAAAGTTAACAATAAAACCTATTATAAAGGGAAATAATGGAGAATTTCCAAATTATATTTTGTATAAAAGTTAATTCAAATAAATGCGAATGAAAATAATAAAACATTTAAACGTTTTTTTTTTTTTTTTTTTTTTTACTAAGACATTGAAGTTTTTATATAAACAATTATATATATTTTAATAACTGGGAAAAAAAATCTGTAATTTTCTGATGTAAAATTATATTTGTGTAATTTTAGAATAATTCCTTTTTTTATTCTTTTCTTTTTATGTTTTTCTTTTCTTTTCTTTCTTTCTTTCTTTATTTAATTTTTTGATTTTAATTTAGAAATTGATACCAATATTGTAACTTTATAAATAATGGTTGAAAAAAATCTCTGTAATTTTCTTACGTAATATTGAATTTTTTTAATTTCCTAATCGTTGATTTTTTTTTCTCCTTAAGAAGTGTGTTTATTTTTACAACTATCAGCAATTAAATGTTTGTAACTTTTAATAATAATGGTCAAAAAATGCTTTTTATAATAAAAATACAGCATAATTGGTAAACCAACAACAAAAATGATTATGATTAATTTTTAAAAAGTTCGTTTTAATTATTTTTATTAGTAAGAAAGGACTATTTCTTTCAGACAGCGATTTATCGTTGTCACACCTCCAATATGCCAGGATGCCTGCCAATATCCAATTTTCAATTTAATTCCTTAAACTATCTTAAAACATTTAGAAATTTTATTGTTAAACTCATTAACCGTGAAAATTCATTTTAAGTAGTTTGAAGTAAAAGATTGATTTTTTTTAATGCCAACTATGTGAAAAATTCTAGAGCTGGAAATAAAACCCAGACCATCCGCTTAACGCGCAGATACTCTTCCACTGGGCCACCCTGGTTGATAACCAGCTTGACATTTCTCACATAATAACCGTTACATCTGCGTTTACAGATATGGTTACCTCGCTTACGGTTATTACATGAGAAATGTCGAAACTTTTTTTTCTTTTTTTAATTACAAGGTTGAAATGTATATAATTTAGTCCTGTCGTACTAAATTAAATTGTTTCTTTCTTCTTCTTCTTCTTTTTTTTTATTTATTTGAATTCGGTAATTATTAAACTATATCTGAATAATCCATATACATGAAAGTGTAAGACAAACATTAATTTAATGACGACTTTTCTTGTTATAATTGTCATTTCTGCATATTTTAAAAATTCTACTGCTTTTCTTTCACCCTTTTTAAAGAAGATTAAAAAATTTAAATAAACAAATAAAGGAAAGTTTATAGATGATGCAACTCTTTTTCCAAATAACTTATGTTTCTTTTAAAACATAAATCTCATTAATGGATTTCGCGAAATATTAATTTAAAAGTGTTTCACGTTGTTAGAAAAATAAATGCCCTTTCAGCCTCTTCTGTTGATAAATTTTCTTGAATACTTTTCTGTATTATTTATGCTACAGGAAAAATTGAAATAGCTTTACTGACATTTAAAAATCTTAATATGAAGCATCAGTAAAAATTTTAATATAAATTCACTTTATATTTTCCAAACATTATTCATAGTATGCTAGATATTTCGAAAGTAATTATTTTTTATAAAGCAAAATTATGCATAATAATTTATTTTAAATATTATATTAATGGTCCGCGAATTTCAGTAATATTTAAAAAAAAAAAAAAAAAAAAAAATTCTTACAATATTACTTATGATAACTATTTGTAAATTAATCGAGTGAAACTAGTATGTTGCGGCCATAATAAAACTTTCTTCTATATTTTCCTATATAAATTCAAGAGCACAAATTACTTAATACAAATTATTTTTCAATTCCTACTATTAGTTCACTCTCTCCCTATATATATCTTGTACAAATCTTGCAATCGATTTTTAACTAACTTCCTGACTAGCTAGAAATTTGAAACTTTCAGGATTGCTCAGAACACGGTGATAACACAATACTTCGAAGTTCGATTTTCGAATTTTTTATTAGTTTTCTTATAATTAATTAAAATATAAAAATAATAGCATCCTAACAGCGTTAATATAGCCATTAAAATATTAGCTATAATTTAATTGTTGCCAAAAGAAAAAAAAAGTACGAGTTCATTTTCTTTCGACATAAAAATAAATACATTTAATTAAACGTGAATGTTAAAAAACTATAAAAAGTTAAATTATGCATGTCACAAAAATTGACATCATTACCACTTTAAAAACTTTATGCACATTGATAAGAGCTCTATGATTCATCAGAAAGTTTAAAACATGGTATATAAAAAGTTTTTTTTTTTTTTTTTTTTTTTTTTAAATCTTATAATTATGTTTTTTTCACTTTGCGCGCGCGCTTTTTATTTCCTAATTCAAAATTATTAAAAAGAAACTTTTTCGATAGTGTTTGTAAGTAGGAATTGACTTTAAAAATTTTTCTTTTATATTACTTGTTATAAAATTATTTTGCACGATGAATGTAAAAGTTTTTTTTTTCTCATAAAAGTTAAGCAACAACAACAACAACAACAAAAAAAAAAAGCGTTTTAAATTATCACAGATCTGTGGTTCAACTATCAATTTTAAAGGCATTGACAATCATACCCATATGACTTTCTAACCTCGGGGGAGGGGGAGAGGGAGGGAATTCCCCCACAAGGAAGAAAGCATTACTTCTACGTGTCAAAATATATTTTCCAAGACTATAACTATCGTGAAGAATTGCTTTTAATATAATAATGATTCGTTAAAAGTAATTTTCATTGAACATTGATTGGACAAATACAGGAAATTTCGTCCTGTATCATCATGTTAAAAATTTAAAAAAAAGTGGGGTGGCAACGCCACCTGTTGAACGATTTTCATTCGATGTTAATGGAAGGTAATTGATGCCAAGGTGCAAGTACATATCAATTTGTAGAAAATTCAGTGCCGTAGTTCTTGAGATACAATTGACACACTTTTTTTTAACATTAAGATGTAAATTATATTTTTGCGAGAAAAATATTGCTAGAGTAGACTAATTTCAAATAATTTTAGTTATTACACTGTTAAAAAATGCAGAAAAAATACAGAAATTCTCTGTAATTTCAGAAAAAAAGTCGTAAAATACGTTTTGTCTACGTAATTTTTCCGTAATTTACGCCTTTTTGTCTGAAATTACAGAGAATTTCTGTATTTTTTCTGCATTTTTTTAACAGTGTACTTTCATCTATATTCAACAGAAGAAAGTATTAGCTTCGTAAAACAGTTCAACTCTCGACTTTCGACCGATTTACATGTTTTTAGAGTACCAGAAAGCATATTCTTAGAAAATAATTGTCTGTTTGTGAGAAATATTTTGTGGCAACTGTATCTTAGAAAATACTGCACAGCATTTCATATATATTTATGTGTAGTTTTACCTTGATATAAATCAATGCCTATCAAATTTGGGTACAAATGGCTCCACACGTGGCGCTGCTATACTGCGATTTTTCTCAATTAAAGGAAGAAACTGAACAGAACTCTTTGTAAAAGGACCACTAGGAAATATTATAGTGGTTTAGTTCATTTGCATATTGGTTGATAGGTAACGACTGGTTTTACATTGCAGTTTTTCAATGAACGGGAAGGCTATATCTCAGGTTACAGTCAATATAATTGCTCAAAACTTGTTGTTGCTAATCCCAGATGGTACAGCATAGGCTAGACCTTCTCCATGAAGACAAAAACTTCCAGAAAGTCTAAAAATAGAAAACGGTTCTTTAAAAACTCGTTTTCATGCGACCAATTTGAAACACTATGCTGGTTAAATTTGGATGCATAACGGCCGACAACTGGCACTACTGTGCTGGAATTTACCAGCGAATAAAAAAGCTAAATCTCAATTCCTATGCCATATAAATGCACCAGACTTGATATGTGAGATAACCATTATGAAAACGAATGCTGACTGAATATGGATGCATATAAGCCGATTACTATTACACACCATCTGTGATTTTCCACATTGCTACATCTCAGCACCTGTTAATTAAAATTGCACCAAATTCCATATGTAAAATATTTATTGTGAGAAAATATGGTTAAATTTTTGGGCATGTTAAACAGTAAGTGGTGATGATATATAGAAAGGTATAGAAAAAAAATTGTGATGGCCACGACATATTAGGTTTTAATTGACTTTAATTAGTGAAGATTATAGAATTCCCATAGAATTATACCGTGGTGTATGTTACATTCATATTTCTTAATGGTTAAATGACAGTTCTGATAATTTTATTTTTCTTAGAAAGTGCTTATTTTGAATATACTCTAATATTAGTTTTGTTAGGAAGGAATTTACATTTTGGCTTGGTTTAATCTCCAACTTTTGTGAGAAAATTTTAATCTCGGCAAAATTGGCTTTCCTCTTACAAAAATAGTCGTCACATAACTTAGGCATATTTTGCAGATATTTTAAATTTTATAATCCGTCACCACTTAATGTACACTAAACATAAAATTTATTTAAATTAATCATGGATAAGAAATGAACAAAACATATCATAGCAAAAAGAATGCAATACGAGAACGAGAAGGAAAAATGAAAAGAAACAACGTGCAATGTATACCTATACACGAACAAAATACATGAAACTGAATTTGCAAAGCATCGTAGGGAAAACAGAAAAAAAAAAAAAGAAATCTTAAATAATAAATACTTTTATTACATGTTTCACGTTCAGTTAAAAAAATAAAAAAAAGCACTTTTTCTCTAAGCTTTGTAAATAAAATTAATAATTTAATTATAATTTAAATATATAATTAAATTACAATTTAAATGAATAAATAATTAAATTACAATTTATATATATATATATATATATATAGAGAGAGAGAGAGAGAGAAATTTGTGTAATGCAGTGATAAGGAGAATCTGTTACTAATGTAAATCAGCTTACACTGTTAAAAATTTTGTCCAATGATGGTACACTGTAGCTGCAATTATGCAAAGCTAAAATCTTTTACTACCATTTGGTTCTTCGTTCAGCCAAGGCTTGGAACTGCAATAATTACATCCATAAGATGAGGAAATCTTCTACCATAATTTGGTGCTTTTTTTCAACAAGAAGAACCAAATCGAAGTCGAAGGTTTTACCATCGCATGGTTGCAGCTACGGCAATAGTAAGTTTGGTTCTATCTAGTAAATTGAAGCTTCTGTAATACCAACATTTGGTTCAACTTTGAACTGAAATTTATAACAGTGTAATTGCATCAGATAACCATAATATCAGAATTATTTTTTATTTTCTCAATCAATTATTTCTCATCAAACCTGTCGCTAACACTGCCTTTATCCTATAACTAAAAAGTAAATTTATTGCATCTTATGAAAATTCAAAATGAGCCTAATTTAAGTTCACCTTTTAGAATTCCAGGAAACCTGGATTTATTCCTATGTTTTCATAGTTCCCAGCGTTTTCCAAATATAACTTAATTAACGGCAAATCTAATTTTTTATATTCATAGTCACATATATCTTAAATACATTATTTGGAAGCACATGTACTTAGGCAAATATAAACAAAAAAAAAAATGAAATAAAAAGGAATATACACAATACATGTATGCACGTAGTGCATTCAAAAACTCTTTCAATACCGAACGCCTACCATTATGTATATAATAATAATAATATATATATATATATATATATTAATTCAGAGCATTCCCTATAACTTTTAGCAACATAATTTTTCAACAAACAAGAAAAGATACTTAGTCGTTAATAAATATTGAATTTTTTCTGCTATCTTAGTTTGTATGTGTCAAAATTATTGATTTTTTTTCCCGTGTTTCAAAATTTTTGAGCGATTTGCAATTCTAATTCTAGGTAACGAAACCAATAAGTATCAAGGAATGCTGAATCAATAAACTTGTTTCTTGAAGTAACAACTTTGGACCAAATCAAACATCAAATACTTAGAGAGATTATTATATTTACTTTTGCCTCATGTTTTTCTAACCGAAATTATATAGAAAATCCCTAGACTTTTGCTGGAACACGGAAATGTCATTTCTATTTGCAAATACATATTACAAAAGTGAATATTTCGTATTTTACTATAAATACATATATATGATAATACATATATATAATAAAAAGTTCAATAGCTGAATTTTTATAGAAACTTGTATTGTCAAACGAATTAAATAATTTAGTTCTGTTTATAATATAAAATAAAGTAGAAATTAATATTTAAATCTTTTTCAAAAATTAATAAATTCATTAGTTAATTTGTTCACTATTGTTATTTTTTAAAGGATATAAGGAAAGGGCACGTGACGTCACTCGCAATCAAGTTATGGGCAGAATGGTATAATTTTGGTATTTCCACCAATACAGGTTGATTTTTTGCTACTCGAGAGTGGCAAAGATTGATTGACGGAGCGTTTGTTTGTAAAAATGCACTTTCCTTATAGATATAACACATAGTTTCCAACTTTCACCCTTTTTGGCTACCGAAAATTTTTAATGGAAAATTTTTATATATTTCAATAATAGTTTTCCCTGACTGAATAAAATCAAAATTTCTAATAAAATTTTCTGGTTGCCAGATTACTAAAGTTAGTAATTTAACACTACGAATGCTGAGCTTTCTCCCTGCTGGAAAAAAAATCCAGTCGAGGGTGTCGCTTGTCGTATTTCTTCAAACATCGCCAACGTTGCAACGTTCTGTATTGTGTAGGGAGTTGCAACCTTTCAATGCATGCGTAAGACATCGCATATTTTGGCGAATAAAACAAAACACTAAATAAGTGAACAAACAACCATTTAAGAGCACAAGATCACAAAATATCATAGTTTTAAGGAACATATATGAAAACACCCAAAATTCAACGCAAATTAATATATATATATATTTTTTTTTTCAAACAAAATAATTATTTCAATGTACAACATTTGCAAATAAGCATGAAAATTGCTAATACAGCAAACAATCTACGCAAATAGTACGCTTTACTCAAAGGAAGAAGAATTGTAACGTCAATGTCAATGGGCTTAAATGTTCCGTATAAATAATACCTCACAGGGTTACTGAAGGGGAGAAGTCATCTCTTCAGCGGAAGATCAAAATAGTGATGGCCTGTCCTGTCTCCCGGCCACCCTGGAAGCGAATCTCAGACCGTCATGAATTGCGTAGCTCTAAGCATTAAATATAAATTAGCATAAAATTTAACAAATATTTTAATTAAAAATATTCATTTTTCTGATTTTTTTTTATATTTATTTATTTATTTTTATTTTTTTTACATCCCCTCCATGGAGTATCAAAACTGTGATGGCATGTCTCCCGAATATCCTTAGGAGTGTGTCCGAGACCGTTGCCAATTAGCCATCCTTCAGTAATAGTGCGACGTTAAGCCCAACCAACCAACCAACCTGAATTTGTTATTTTCGAACTTTTAATCATTCACATTCAAACATGCATGACAAATGCATACACACAAAATACCTTTCTAGTATATTCATAACTTTATTCACTAAAATATTATGAAATATGATGTCCAATGAATTTATATAAAGTTAGTGGGCTTTATGTCGCACTAGAGCTACAAGCTAAAGGGGAAGAAAATTAGATTTTATTTTTTTACGTTTGTGTTATTTAAATTTTGTTTTATGGAAGAATAAATTCTGATTAATCAAGTTTCCTTTCCTGTATTGATTAAAATCTATTATTCTCTATACAGAAATGTTTATATATATATATATATATATAAATCTCTTTTAAATAGACAAATTGGTTTTATATATTTAATTTATTGTTTGAACCAATGAACGAATCTTCAAAAATCATGCAAACCGTGGATGAAATTTTGTTTTCTTTATCTCAATACATTGTTGTGATTGTGGTGTAAGTTTTTCCATTAAATTTTCCTTTTTTCTTTTGTTTTTTCAATTAAAATTCACGCATGGAAACCAGGTATAAAATTTAATTTTTTTTTAGTCCAATACTTGTTTTATCCAAGGAATCCCTTTCAGTGTTAGTTTCGGGAAACTTGGGCTTTTATTATTTTAAGATGCACTATTTTTTACTGAATTTTATGCATTCTCTAATTTATTTTCCTGATAAAAATTATCAACAGATTGCATTTGAGACAAATTTTCATGTCATAGGAATTTCTCAAACTAATGCTGTACAGTTAAAAAGCTTATTAGTAAAAGAAGTTTTTCACTTCAGATAACCTTTCACGTTTGTTAAACAGTAACGTATAAAAATAAAAAATTTTTGGAGTATGAAATTTATTTTATCGTCATGACCTGTAAACTTCATCATTGACCCTGAAAGTAATAATGTTATCAATTTCGTTTCCTTTCACGCATACGGGAACAAATCGTTGCGGTCATTTAACTTGATTAATAGTTGCGTGATAGCGTGAGGTGTAGAAAATGATATCTTTAGCGAACGCTTTTTTATGATCAAAAAACTATAAATGCTCAGCCGCCTTGAAATTAGAAAGTTAGCGATACTCTATTTATCAACAGATTTTATTTACACGTTATCCTTTAATAACTGTGCATAAAAGCATAAAATGTGTGTGTGGGTGGGGGGATTTCCGTTATAAAACATTAAAATTCGAAAAAAAAATATTTTGCTTGTGAATTCTGAAGATTTTTTTTTTAACCCAAATTCTGAAATGAACAATTTATATATCTATGCTTTGCATTTGAAACTAACCTTCTGTAACTGATTTGCTTTTCGATTAAGATACAGTATTTAAAACGATTAATAACTATTAAATATTCATAATTACATTATTCCGATATTGAAGTGGAAAAACATTTCATTTTACGTCAAAAACTCCTTTCAAAACCTTTTGGAATTGACAGAATCTTCGAGTATCTCAAGTGCCTAACACATAAAATTTCACATCATAATATTAGTAAGAAATATTTCTATATTTCACAACTAAAATATTCCAAAATTCCTATAAGCAATAGTCACTATTTAAGCTCTCAATTTAAACTGATTGTCAGCTGTAGATTAAGCAATATTTATGTTTTGGTACATTAATCGTAATATGTGCAAAAATCCTCAGACCCCTCTCCTTCCCTAACAAAATTGCATTGATATTAAATAGCCAGTCTATACAATAAGCACTTACCAAAGAGAGTATGGTAGAAATGCGCAACTTGAAAGCCTTAAAATACGCATTCTAACTTCAAATTTGCCCTAATAACTTTTCCATTGGGCTGATATCGGTATTTTTCATGATTAAAATTAATTTATTTGAAAACTTTTAGATCGATATATCGATCCTATATTACATATATGTAAATCAGTAAACAGCCTTAACACTTTGGGGGGGGGGGGGTTAGATAACTGCGTTCATTTAAATTAGAGTGCCACTAGAGTTTAAGAACTCAATTAAAACCATAAGAAATAAATCACTTTTTCTAAATAATAAAAATGAAATTTGTTAAAAAAAAATTTCCTGGATGAATTTTTGCAGTGGGAACGGTTGGGACAATGCCTCAAAGGGTTAGTTCCTGATTTTCATCAAATTGATAGGAAATTGCTTTTATAATATACGAAATTAGATTTACTAAGAATAAACATAATTTGTTATCTTCATTTAATTAAATAGCTGAGTACCTAAAAAAATTGTATTTTATTTTACAATTCTCTCCGTTTGAAAAAAGGAGAAACAAAAGTAATGCTAATGAAAAACATTTTCTTGTAATTATCCGCTTAAAAATGGAGAAATAAAATTAATGATAATTAATAATATTTTATCAATATCTATAACACATAAATATAAATTAAATTACAGCAAAAAATATTATAAAATACATAGATATAGCATACAGAAAGATATTTTTGGAATACGCAATGAATAAAATTCGTAAAGAATGACTACAAAAAATAAACGATTATTAAAATAATAATCCTTTTGCAAGAATTATCATGTCGCAATATTAATTTAGATTATTGAACACTTTTTAACAATTTTCAATTTTAAATGCTATGATTAAATTGACATTAATGCTTAAATTGTCCAAGAATATGAAACTTAGTTTTATGTAAATGTAATTATATCCCAATGCTCAAACACTATTACAACTGATTTACCTTCTATGTGAAATTCCACAGGAAACTAATTTTATTGCTCAGTGAGTACTATCACTATTCTTTTTAGATAAGCACATGAACATTATGCATAAAAAAAAAGAAAAAAAATATATATAATCTTGCAATTAGTTCATTAGCGAGTATGTGGGCGTACTCATTGAATTTATCCCTAAATTTCCCTCGGGAAAAGAAGAAAATCGATAAGTGTAAGCAGCAACAGGTGCAGGTGTTTAATTATATATTCATTAGGAGTAGAATTAAAGAAATGTTTTTCTTCTGAATAATTGTTTCAGAGATAATTAAAGACAACATAAAATGTTTATTTATTTTATGTAGCTTGTCTGCTGAAAACATTTTTTTTTTTTTACTAAAAAGATTTTGAAAAAGTCAGTTTGTGTTTTGGGTTGAATTTTATGAGAATTAAATAGAAATCGGTCAAAAAAAGATTCATAATATTTTTTAAATCTATTTTAAGTAAATTTTTATTACGAATTTTGAATCGAATTGTAAGTTGAGATGTTAATAAAATGTAGTATGAAATAGTAATAACTAGAAATAAAAAATGTATTTATGACTATACAACATCATATTTAAAAATGGAAATTTTATGATTATGATTGGGAAAAACAATAATCGAGAGGCCAATTCTGTATTACCTTCATATTAAGATAGCTTTAATTTCACAGCTATCACAATTTTAGTATGAACCCTGCGACTGGAGGCTTTGACGTCGTAACTACTATAATTAATTTAGATAATAAAAATAAAATATCATCCATGGTTTGGTAAAAATAAAATAATTAAAATTAATTAAGCATATAAGCAAGGCACCATATCTGCAAAAAATATTAGGAAAAACATTACATATAATTTAAAGCGAATAAAATGGATGCATATAAGGATAGTCGTGCGAGATCCCAGAACCTCTTGTAATACGATCAAACATTATCTAGCTCCAAAAGGCACCAACGTCAGTTTGAGTATTATTTCAAGACGTTTGGCCAAAGATTTTGGTTTATCATCCCATAAACCTGCAATCAAACCTCGGCTTACTCCAAGTATGAAAAGGAAACGACTCTTAAGGTCCACAAATTTTCACGAAATTTTAAATTTACTTATAGCTTGATGCACAGCTGTCTTGCTCACATTTACTCTCGAACTTATTTATGTTCAGAAAATCAAATTTTATGCAGGGTCAATATTTCTGACCTTTTTGAAACAGTAAGTGAAGGTTTTTTACCCATTACAATAATTACATAACGGCACTGTGCACGTCAAAATCCAATAAACAACCGGCGATAAACGTGCCGAACACCTTTCTTTAATGCAGTAGAATGCGTCTGATGCAATCAGTACGTGAGATGACGCAATAATCTGTGCAAATGATGCAATGTGTTAACATACTGAAAATCGGCTACTGGTCTTAAACTTTTGCAAAGGACTGTATATATATATATATATATATATATATATATATATATATTCGGATATAGGAAGATTAATTTCCAGATAGAAAAAAAGAGAGATTAATATGATTTTCTCAAAACGTAACTTAAAAAATATTTTTGGGTTTAATAAATCTGTATGCGTATGATTATTTTATTTATTTATTTATTTTTTTTAAATAAAAGTTCGATCCTGGAAAAAAAAATGCAGGATTTCTATATAAGCATATTCTAATGCTTTCTGTTGGTAAGAAATGCATTTTCTGATTTTCTAGTGTGTTGGAAATAAGCAGAACAAGGTTTTTTTTAAAAAAAGGCAAATGTACTTGAACAACTGTTCACATTTAAATTTGACATAATCTTTAATTTATTTTTCGATTCTAAAGTTTAAAGATAAATATTTATTTTAAAATTTTTGTAATAGTATTAATAAATAATAAAAAAAAAAAAAAAATGATAAACAATTTACTAGTATTATGCATTCCAAAAGCTCTGAAATGTATGCGTTTCTAAAATATGTGAGAGAAATGTAATGTTAACATATATCAAACATTCAATCTTTTATCATGTAAATTTGTGGAGCAATAAAATCTGACCTACCACATTGCAAAATTTATAGATGTGGAAAAATTATTATAATAACTGTGAAGCTTTTTGTTTATATTAATAATATTATTATTTTAATTCGTGTAATAATTCAAGAGCAATGTTTTACGTGTTGATATAACTATCATATTTCATTCGCAGGACTAGATTGAAGGATATTTTTTTCACTTTCCAACATTTTTTCAAAATATTTATTATTTCATTCCTTCTGTTTGCTCGTCCACTTTTAAGTTTTATAAATATTTTTAGAATTCCATAAAACACATTCTGAATGTATTTATTTGCCGCATCATATTCTATATCATATATATTTTCCAACATCATTGTAAGTGGAGACTTGGCGCTAGATAACTGAAAGCAGAAATATCACCAACGTCTTGAACTTCGAAACAGAAAATTTGAATAGTAAACAGCTGTTTCGGTAGCGTTTAGTTTACCGTCTTCAGTGCATAAAGAAACGAGAAAGAAGTGCTAGAATTGGATTCTGATCAGCCAATAGAATTACGCAGAATGTGAGAGATTGGCCAATAGAAAATTGGGAAACAGTAAAGAATCATAGTAAATGGTTAAAACGCATACTAGAAATTAAAACACTCCCCCATCGATTTCTGATAATGAATTCGAATATTTTTATGTAAATCTACAAAAAAAAAAAAAAAAAATCTTTACCGTTAATAAAATATTTTTTATACGAAAACATTTTTCATTGCATTTGAATAACGTAAGTTGGTTTCTTGCATTTAGTGCAATATAAAAATGTTGAAATGTGATTAACAAATATAGGCCTTTTAGACGTAATGTGCATGAATTATTTTGTAAGTACTTTTGTGCACACCAGTTACACATAGATGTATGGTTTAGACTGAGAAGCATTCTACGATAAACTTAACAATTCTGAATAAGTTATATCAGTTTTTTTTTTTAATTTTAAAATCATTTATGGAAATTAAAACACAGATAGACAAAGGAACGAAGCGAAATTATGAACACACGCTACTTTAAAATTTGTTGAATAGTCTTAAAAATATCGTCGAAACTATTAAAGAAAAAGTTTAATAAATGTAAGATAAATTACATCAACAAGCAAAATTATTTTAACGAATTATTAAATACATAAAAAAAATATCATAAATAAAATAATTATAAGATTAAAAAAAAAAAATAAAATAAAAAACTTTTATATACCATGTTTTAAATTTTCTGATGAATCATAGAGCTCTTATCAATGGGCATAAAATTTTCAAAGTGATAATGACGTCAATTTTTGTGAGATGCATAATTTAACTTTTTATAATTTTTCAATGTTCACGTTTAATTAAATGTATTTATTTTTATGTCATAAAAAAAAATGAACTTGTAAATTTTTTGGCAACAATTAAATTATAGATAATATTTTAATGGCAATTTTAACGCTATTAGGATCTTATTACTTTCCTATTTCAATTAATTATAAGAAAACTAATCAAAAATTCGAAAATCGGACTTTGATATATTGTGTTGTCATCGGGTTCTGAGCTATTGTAAAAGTTTCAAATGTCTAGCTAGTAGGGAAGTTAGTTAAATTTCGATTGCAAGATTTGTACCGGACAAACAAACAAAGAAACACGAATAGAAGTTAATAAAAACATGATAATTGAAGTCCACAATTATTCAAATAATTTTCACACTCCCGTTTATAAAACCTAACTACTGTACTAAACATATGCTTAAGGAATCAACAAGAAATTTGAACTGTAAAATCAATGACTCAAGCAATTCTTATGATAAATTGATATCAGAAGAAAAAGAATTCAATTTTTCAAAGTTACATTGAGAAGAAAATAGATTTTTTTTTTTTTTTTCGATTTCCTGTTTTATTTCTAAGAATGCAGATTTTAAAGTTTGATTTATATGGCAAAACGTTATTTTCTTGATCCGTAAGAAAATAGAAAACGTATTTCAGACTATTTTAAATTTTGCAACATTCGAAAAATATATTTTCTATGGTTTTGTAAACAAGAAACTGTTGAAAATCGAATGTTAATATTAGTAAAAAGAAAGAAAGAAAAGAAAAGTAGACTATTTGACTTATATGACAGCATAATTAAATGAAATAATCATATATTAGCGATAAAAATAAATAATCATGCTAATCAATAATTTTTTTTTTTCAGTTCTCAGTTTTCGAAGTAACAATAAAAACACATATTTTAAACTAGATCATTAGTATAAAACATTTTATTTAAATTTTAATAAAAGAATTCATATAAAAGGTATATATTATTTATGCTTATTTTTTAAATAAATTGTAATTTACACCAAAATTCATTCAAAAGGAATTAAACACGTAACCTTTAAATTAAAAAAATAACAATATATTAATGACAAAATTAAAAACAAAAGCGAAAAATCATGCGGATCGCGTAAATAACACGGGTCTACAGAAATGAAGTTGACAAAATTTTATTTGATGATTTCAGGTGATCTTTACGTTTTTTGATGTGCTGAAACCGAAAATACAGCCCATTTTTCTCTATCACGTAGAGATTTTTGTCAATAGAGGGAGTTTACCGACACAATTTCTTACATATACCATCATAACAATAGGTTGGTTGGTTGGTATGGTTTTACATCGCACTAGTGCTGTGCAATTACAACAATAGGTATCCATAATTAATTTATCATGGAAACATACTATCAAATTTAATACATAATAATATTGGTGGACGAGCAATGGAGGAAATTGTATAGGTAGGCATCCTGTACTGACAAAAATCTATACGTGACAGAGAAACACTGGCTTCATTTTCGGTTTCAGCACACCAAAAACATAAAGATCAGCCATAATCATAAAATCAAAATTCTACACATCGACCTGTGTAATTCACACTTTCCAAATGTACGTATTCGTTGTATCGTTTAACATTCACTGTACTTTGTCTAAATGGTCCCACAAAGGACAAACAGACAGACATATAATAGAAAAAAAATTATAATAACACTTAAATATAGTTTGAAATTGTTAAAATCTCAACACAACGGAAGTCTAATTCCAGCAATATCCTATCGTACTTCACAATTTATCTAAATATTTTCAGATATCTAAAAATCTGTAAATCTTAATGTGGATACATAAATATTAATGCTGAAGTTTATTACATTCTAAAGAAAAACCTTATTTTTTAGGACCAGAATAATAAATGTCAATTTTATTAGTATTTGTGCAGTACAAACTTATTTTGATATGATTTATGAAAATTCATATCATAGAACATAATATAGTGCCATTCTTGTGGATGCATTCCAGTACAACTGTGACGAACGAAATGTCGTCGCCATCATCCTCATTTAACTTTAAGTTGAAGCTGAAACTTACTTAATTACTTAATAAATTCATGAAGAAATGACAAAGTCAGGTTTGTAAAATAAATGAGCTTTTATTTGAGCTTAACAGAAAAAGGTGGGCGTTGGACTTTAATTATATTTAATATCTTTATAAGTTTAAATGGCCTTCACAAATACTTTAACTATCAATAGATAACCACAATTACTCTCAACTACTTTATTTAAATTCATTAGCTCTCACTGCTGCTACTAGTATTTCGTACTCGGGAGGATTCCCTATACCACGGTACTACTCGACAACCATCATCTAACACACTACTCTAAGCAGCTAACTCAACAGCCTACCTTCTAATCGGCTACCTCCCTCTAACTAACTAACTAACTACCATCATCTCTCTCTCCAACTAACTCAAAAGCATTCTTCCTTCTCCTTTTATATCCATCAATTTCCAAAATACTTTATAAAATTAGCATATCGCAGATTACAATTTAGTTTGCCATAAGAACTAACTCTACTAGACAACTGAATCCTAAAACCTTCGTATTCGTGTGTTACTCTTAAAGTGTGAATTTTAATTGTAGCATTACGCTAATATACTACTACCTCACACAACAAGTAGAGCTATTTTTACCATTTAAATAGGAAACATGCAATAGGGAATTTAAGTAACATATATTATATTTCATATGGTAGAAATTCTGAAAATATTTACGGAAGCTGGAGAGCGAACTGATAGACAGTGGGACAGAAAGGCAGACAAATGGAATAGTTAGAGTCAAAATCATTCTTAAACATTGTTAGAAAGTGTCAAAAACGTATAAAAACGAAAATACAATCCCAGAATTTTCAATTACATCCCTTAATCTAACTGAATGACAGGATAATAAAATCATACTATATTCAATATATATATATGTGTGTGTGTGTGAATATAACTGTTTTCGGTCTCATAGCTGTTGTGGAGTGATTTACCTTTTTCGGCGTGCTTTTCAAAAGTAAAGAAAGTTAAAATTTAGTTTTAATAAATTTCCTTAGGGTTGAGTTGATTTAGTATTTGGTGTGATTTTGGTGGATTTTAGTTGAGGGTTGTATTGGTGTTTTATGTTTAATAAGTTTATATTTCTCATGGTTTTTTCCACTTCATAAATTTATTATGAAAAAAATTAGTGTTTGAAATTTAATAGGTTTATTTTTTCCTTGTTTTTTTCCACTTCAAAAGTATGTTTCTATCTTCGTTTTTTCCACATAGTGTTTGAAATTACTTTCAAGTCTTTTGGGTGACTTCGGGCATTGCATGTTGTAAATTTTTAGCAGTTTGCATACAGCATCACTTAAAGATCTCCTAATTTGCATACAACATTTATTCAATGCCCTTGAAAAAGTAATGAATATGTATGCTTCAATACGTCAACTTCATTCATTTTTTATAATTCTTCATGTGACATTTGATTTCATATAATGCAATGTTTGAAAAGGTTTTCAATATATATATATATATATATATATATATATATATGTGTGAATAATAAATGCCAATATAATTACGGTTTGTTAAAGTAAAGTTATTAAAATATAGTTTAATAAAATACCTCTGATAAAACGCAGTGCTTTGAAATACTTCAGAGTGTCCATGTACACAAACCAGTGGTGGTATTTACCTCATTTCAGCAGGAAACATCCCATAAGGAACTTGAATAACATCACTTCACGAAATTTCATCATTATTTACTTGAATTAGAACGCGGACAGAAGGACAGACAGATGTACAGATTGAGAGGAGGATAGACAGAGAAATAGACTGACATATCGAAGTCATAAACAATTTTCAACTTTGCTGGAAAGTGTTAATGGTAATAATAAAAAATATTAAATACAGTTATATAAACGCAGTTTTTCTAAAATATGTAAGGAAGCGCAATCCACAATAAATCACAGAATCACTTAAAGAAAATAAAATCTTAAGAGAACAAGACGAAAAAATATATGAAGTATTTTATAAAAAGGAAAAGGGATAACATGGAATAAGAGAGGGAACAAACTTTAAAATTTCTATTTGGAAACATATTTTTTTGTTCTACTACAATGCAGAAGAAAAGTTTTTCTTTTCTTAAGAAATGTAAATCTGAAAAAAGTAAAATTTCAAAAAACCATAGAGATTGGAGAAACAACACTTTTTAAGGGAAAATAATTTAGTCTTACTGATAAGCTGAATTATGTTTTGAAAAGTGAATGAAAAGAAATACATTGCAAAAATAAAACTAAAAATTGCGTATTTAAAAGTAGTACGTTGTTTTGTAAAACCTATAAAATATATTTTGTTTGAAATTTTAAACAGATAAAAAGCTTTATTTATAATGATTTTTATTTAATGTTAGTGTTCAAAAACTACAAGTAAAATTATTCAGAAATAATAATGTTATTGTTTAGTTGTTGTTTCTGATCCTCGAACTCGTCTAACAAATTAGATCAAATCCATAAGTCCATAAACCTCCGAAAAGTCTAAAAAGAGAGTATGTTCCAAACGAACCTCGTCCAAAGTAAAATCAAAACGGTTTAAAATATAAACAGAATTAATTTAAATATAACCTGAGCAGCTCACTTTTAGAAAACTTTATACAATAACTCTGGTATATAAAATGATAATAATAATATTTGAAAACAGCTCTATTTTATTAAGTATTTTGTTTAAATCATTTTACACCAGAAGAATGTCGTTTAAATGTTCAATAATGGAATACATTTAAATGAACCATATTTTTATATAAGTTTATAAAAACAAACATATACCTGCAATTTCACAGGTTTTTTTTTTTTTTTTTTTTTTTTTTTTTTTTTATTATTATTATTAAAATGGATATATTTAAATTGTATGAAAACTCACAAGCGAAAACATGTTACACGAAAATATGTAGGACATTTTGGATATATTCTTCAATATCTTAAACAACATGCAATTTAGAAACTGTAAACTCTGTTGGAAATATTACGTTTGGTTTTAAGTTCAAAATGCTTAAAGTTTCAAAGAAAAACAAATATCTCTTTCCCAAGAGCTATCAGGAATAGAGTGAAAATATCATCTCGTTATTAAAATTCTTCAGTCTGTATATATATGTATGTATATAGATTGATAAATAAATAGACAGCAATCTTTAAAATGGTAAATCAGTCATTTGTAATAATATATTTTTTGAATAGTTATGAACAATCGATATCATATCATATCATATTTATCTTTATAAATAATTATCTACAAAATGTGTGTTAAAATAATTATTTTATCGCTCTATATAAAACGCAATATTAGTGTGTTTGCTTGCTATACACTAAAACAACTTGTTTCTACGTACGTGGTTTTTTTTTTTTTTTTTTTTTTTCCAAAATGGTTCACGTTCCCGAGAAAAGTTTAAAGCTACTGAAATCCTAAATATGGCAAACTGAAAAGAAATTAGGGACCTTAAAATGATTCGTGGCACCGTCTACATTTAAATAATGTACTTACTATTGATATTAATACTATTATTTATGTCCCTGAATATTCAATGCTGGAATATAATTCTCAGTTGTGTTACCCAAAGGAGGGAAATATTCCGATAAATTCTACTTGTTCATTCTAATCAAGTTATTTCCATTAGATAAAAAAATTTTAAAAAAATCATAACAGCTTTAGAATTATTCAACATTTAATATTAAGCGGATGCCAATAATAATAAAAAAAAAAATCTTCAGAAGTTTATTTATTTATTTATTGGCATAACAAGAAAGTTATTTATTTACACGTGAATAATAAAATTGAAATAAGACTTTACAAAAATTTAAATTTACATGGGCTGAAAAATCCTGTTGTTTATATGTATATGTGTGTGTGTAACACAAATTTTTATGCAAGTTCGCTAACGGTTAAAAACTAATGAGCCGATTTATGCGACGTATTTTTAAAAATGTTTCATATTGTCCAGGAAAAATTAAAAACTGTGTTTAAATCCTCGATCAGTCAAGTATAAAAAAAGTTGCGAGTCCTGAATATTTTTAGAAATATCATTTATTAAACCTATCGTTTTGGAATTTTATTGAAATTTTACTCAGTTTTTTTTTTTTTTTTTTTTAAATCATAATGTCTTTTTTTAACGGCGAAGTTCGTATGCATGTTTTTGCACATGACTGGGTAAGTCGATGCCGTAGTTTTTGGGACCCGGGCCCGACGTAATGCAAATGGGATAATTAACTGGTGTCCATGTGCAAATTCTTTTTTTTTTCTCTTTGTGTACACACAGAGTATCTGGACAAGGCGCTACAGCAGGTAGAGGTTATTTCGACCCAGCATATTTCGGGCAGGGATGATGCTGAAGAAACAATAGCAATCTGTTTCGACGATTAGATCAAATTAATTTGAATTTCATTTCAGAAATTACATTTATTTATTTTATTTTTAAGTGATTTCTTCAAACACAGTGACCATTGAAACCGACAAAGTCTGCTAATAAAAATGAAATTAGATTGTTGGAAAAAATAAATAAATAAATAAACTCATATCTGCGCTTATTTTATTTTATTTTATTTTTTTAATTTAATTTTATTAATGTTAAATTTTTAATAGACAAGATAAACACATAACAAAATTAATATAGTAATCTTCTAAACTTTGGAATTTAAATGTGTTTATTGTTTCTAACAACAACAACAATAAGAAATAAGGAAGTAAATACAATAAAATCTCCTCTTTTGCTCTCTAAAATTACGTGAAGATAGAATCGTTCGGAAACGTTTTAAAGAAAGGCTAATAGCACCCAGAGCAATGACATATCATTATAATCACGGGTAGTTTTCAAAAATATTTCCAACAGAAAATAATATTAAGTTCTATAATAACGCAGTGTTCTTCATGAAACAGAATTAACTTTATTTCTCTCAACAAAGAAATTAAAATAAGAAAGTTGCTCTGCCTTTTACAATTTTAAGTCAAAATATTTTAGGAGGAAGCACTCAGCCGCTTTATTGCCGGCTTTATTTAAGTTAGTAAGTATGTTTACTTCGAATTCCATGCGCATTCAACTATTTTCAAACAACTTTGCAACTAACATATATTATGTTCATTGTAAGCGATAAAGAGGAGTGAGTATTAATTCATGTATGTAATTCATAGTAATTCATACTTTAATGAAAGTATTTCTTAAGACATATTGTCTTAATTTATTTTTCGTAATAATCAGCATCATACTTACCTTATATTATATTTTTCCTTGTTTTAGAATTTACAAGTATTTTTAAAATATTCATTTCATTAACGTTAAAATACTTTAAAATGATAAATTTTTATCTCCATGTGTCATGAGAATTATTTTAAAATTATAAAAGTTAATTTTTAGCAGAACCCTTTATGTGCTGTTTGTGTATGTATATTCATCAGCTGCATTTATTGCATAGATTGTTGAAGATGAAACATAAATAATTTAAATATCATGTCTTTTACAAGCAAAAACACGCGTTTATCAATATGGCGCCATATGGGAATGATAGCTGATTTCAAAGAGTTTGAAGAAAAATACCTAAAATATGGCATATTACATATTTTATTCAATATATTATAAAGTTCACTTACATAATATTTTCTTACGTTGAAAACATATAGCTCGGAAAAATAATTAAATATATAGTAGCAATATGCCTTTAAGTCGAAAATATATCTTTCTTTTTTTCTCCTTTAATTTAATTAAATTTGTCAAATAAAATTCAGGTAATGTTAACATACAATTTTGCAACATTTTAAAATTACATAATCTGTATTTAACGGCGTAAAATCTTTATGTAAAAGACACATTTTATTGAGAAAAATAAAAGAAATTTTTAATTTAATTTGCAGAATTAAATAACATTCTCTTCCAAAATTTTTAAAAATCATGAAAAAAAAAAAAAAAAAGAATATCTACAATATTAATAATAATAATAATAATAATAATAATAATAATAAACAAACAAATAAATAAATCTCGTTTACATTTTACTCACATATAATTTCATTTTTAACCAAAGTTAATATCAAACTTAATCCACCAATATTTCTGCCACATGTTGTAAACGGCGGGTTAAGGGTAATCAGAGAAGGTGAATTTTTCTAAAGATGAGGATAATTTGAGTCGATTTTTCAACCCCAAAAACCCTTAACGCCAAACTTTATCAAAATCATTAGAGCCATTTCCGAGAATCTCAAGACACATAATATATATATATATATACATATAGACACGTGATTAACTCGTTTAATATAAATGAATATAAAGTATATTTCCTCTTATGTTGTATATCGAAAAAATAAATAAATAAAATAAATAAATAGCAATAGCACCAAATATGTCTTTAAATCGGCATAAAAACAAAATATCTTTTTTTAAATAGTTGATTACATTTTTCAAATAAATTTCAGACATTATTAATTTAGTATTATACACAATTTCTGAATTATATAGTCTATATTTCAAAGCATACATACGTAAAATTTAAATTTACTAAACCTATAAGAAAAATAAGAGAATTTTAAAACTCAGTTTCCAGAATTAAATAAAATATTCTGTTTTCAAATCTCTAAAAAGCATAGATTAAAAAAAATACAGAAAATCCACGAAAAAATAAATTTTATATGAAACTCGTTTGCATTTTACTCACGCGTAATTTCATGTCTAACCAAATTTGACATCAAATTTACTCCAACAATATTTCAATTTCAGCCACTGGAAATCTAAATGTTCTGAATCAGTAGCAAATTTTGACTTCACTTACAAAATCAATGAACTTACATCATGAATAAATATTAGGACTAATATAAATTGAATAACTTAAGTAATACATTCGGAAGAAAATAAAAAGAGATTCTTTGAATAAATTCTATTTTCTGTATTCAAAATATAGATTTTTTTCAATCGAGAATAAATCAGAAATTTATTTTTTATTGCGAAGAAAGCAAAATGCATTATGATTTTTTGACTATGTTTTAAATCTAACCTTATACGTATTTTTTTATGCTTTGTCTTTTGTAAACATATGCATGTCTTCTTCTACTTCTGCTTTCTTTCTTTATACATATGATATAAAATAAATATTTATATAAAATAATTAAAATATTAATAAATGAGTAACATTGTTTTATATGTTTAGTTTAAATATTTAAATTTCGAAAATATATAAACTATGGAAATACAAAGTATGTTATACGTATCTACCAACTTTTCCAGGAAAATGTATTACAGCTTATTTTTAATAGAGATTTTTATTAACATTTTTATAGTAATTCTTTAAAGTTAAATTTATTGGAAAATACTTTTAAAAAATAGTGGTGGTTACTTTTTGAATCATAAATTGAAAATGGCATTTGTAGATATACCATTCAGAAAATAGTAAATAAAACCATTGTAGCCGTACAAAGACTCTCCTACGACGTTATTTATTTATTTTTCAGTATTCAAAAGGGAATGGTTTATGATAAATGTCATAATAAATTAGAAAAATGTGGAACAATCATAATAACGTGAAAAACAAAGTTAAAAAAAAAAAAAAATGATGGCTGGATATTATGAAATATTATTTGGCAAATATTACTAACGTTTTCACAGCAGGGTGTGAATAATCCGGTCACTATATTTCTAATGAATCTAGTTTCAGTCATGAAACTAAAAAAAAGGAATATTAAAATTTCACACTCTTGTTTTTCTATGAAAGGCAGGCATAAAGTACGTGCATAACGTAATTATACAAGCAACATAATAGTGCAAAATAGAACCAAAAAGCCGACATCTTTAAAATTTGTAAGTATGAAATAAAACAGCAAAAGTATTTGTTTTCAAAATTAATTTAATCAATTCGAGAAATTTTTCAATCATTCATCATTATCGAAAGTAACTTCTCATGCTGAGTGAATTACCTGAAATCATTGAAATGCTATGAGCAGCTAAAATGTGAGTTAATTGAACTACTTTATTTTTAAGTAAAATATAGTCAGATTTAAGTTAAACTGCCACATATATATATATATATATATATATTTATTTATTTTTTTTTTATTTTTTTTTTTCGTGGAAGGTGAGTGCGTTACTACTTCGCTACGTTTTGTGCTTAACGTGGTTATATACCCTTTCTCAATCATTCTCAAACGAAAAGAGTATATTTTTAAAATTAATTTTTGCTTCTTTTATTAACAAAATAAAGTTACGGAAACCCATAAAACCTTCTTAAAATATTACTATTTTTTATTTAATTTAGGAACAATTCTCGAAAATACATCCTCTGTAACAATTACAGATCTTAGAAGCATATAATAATATAGTTTTAAAAAATTAAAGAACACGCTTTTATGGAAATGTGAACTAAAAAGCACAAAATATCTATCTTAGTATTAAAATGCAGGGTAAGAGAAAATCGTGTGAGTGACACACCATAATATTTACATGCATTTAAATCTTTAATTAAAATAATTTCTAATTAAACAAAAAACCTTTGTTAAAAAATCTCCCCTGACTGGGCTGGAACGCTACACCTTGGGGTTCGTAACGTGGAGCTTTACCTCACAGCCACAGCGTTCACGTAGGGAAAGTCTTTTTTTACAATATAGATTTTTTGTATGCTCCCAGAGCGGTTATAAACATACATTATACATACATACATACATACAGGTGAAGGTATAATAAAAGCGTGTTAAAAATCAATTCTGTATAAGTTAAACATTTAGAAAAAAATTACATCCTTCCACGCAAAAGTGCAGATTATTTTGAAAAACTATCTATTCAAAAACCGACTGCAGCTCGTTTGTTTAAGTGTATGACTCTCGATGTTCATTTTAATTATAAATAAAACATTAAAACTCACTTTTTGAAGATTTTATATGTACAGTAGAGCGCCGATTATCCGAACACGTCGGGACAGACCCTAGTTCGGATAAGCAAAAGTTCGGATAATTGGACAGACAATTTAAGGATATTGTGACAATAAAAAACCCTTCATACTTTATCCAGGCTTAGGACTGGCAGCACCAATTTGTGCTGGCCTGTTTAAAAATAAAAATTTATTGAACTAAATAACAAATATTATAACTTAAACAAATATCATAAATGTTATTTTGAAGTTGTCTGGTATATTTATGATCATCAAAATGGACGTTTATGCTCATTTTTTCCTTATTCTACCATATTAAGTAAATTCCAAATAACTTACGAATTTCTTAAATTAAAAAATTCATAGTCAGGGATGTTTATGCCAGTATCTTATATAATATTTTAAAATATTATTATTATCATTTACGTTTATTTATTTTTTAACTCTAGAGATTATATTTTAATCATAATTTAAGCAAAAAAACCTTTGATGGCTGCTTGCCTCAAAAAAGACATTCTTTTCAATGCTGCCATATCTCGAAATCTTCTTAGACATGTTAATTGAATAGGATCTGCGTCGTTCTGCCGTTCGGGTCATTTCATAGCTGTTTCGAAACATTCAAAGGCGAGAAATAGGCTTTTCGGATAATTGGAAGTTCGGATAAAGAAATATAAATAGAGAAATAAACTGTTCGGATAATTGGAAGTTCGGTTAATTGAAGTTCGGTTTATTGAAGTTCGGATAATCGGCGCTCTACTGTATTTAATAAATTTGATTTTAATGAATGTAATAAAAATATATGATAACAATAGATTTAAATAAATTTATAAATTATATACATGCATTGTACTCTTCTTTATATTTTATTTATTTCCTTAAAATATTTCTAAAGCGGTTTTCATTAATTATGCTTGTGTTTTCAAAATTGTTATTTTGTCAGTTGTATCTAAAACATTTATGACCTTTATCAATATAATTTTTTATTTTGACATTTTACTTATCTAATTATCAAGAGTACTCAATAATGTTTTAAAAACAATGCATAAAGCCATAAATTATATTGTAAAAATACAATTTCATATGTCATTCGAAATATCGCCCATATGAGCCATACCTTGAATCACTCATTTTTAGTTGCAGCAAATAAAAAAGTATTGAAATTCATTCAGAATTGAGTTTATTGTCGAACAATAATTTTGATTGAAAGTGTAAAAGAGTGATTCTTCACAAAAGTGATTTATATCGTGAAATTCAACTTAAATTATAACTAAAACCAACTCTTGTTTGACGGCAGATTGTTTAATCTTCAATGAATTTTGACTGTTTTGTATTTGAAAGAAATGTGAACAAAATTTACAAAATAAAGAAATAAGGAAATAAAGAAACTATAGAAAATAAAAAGAAAATAAAAAGAAGCCATAAAATAATATAACTTAATATATTTACTTTATAGATCTACATTTATATATATATATATACATCTAAATGTTTCTGTACAACCATATAAACGAATCACCATTGCCAATCTTACTGTATGTTATACTACGCTTTTTTGAATTTGAATAATGCAAGTTTGTTATGTTTTGGACATACAGGCTTTAGAAAAGTAACTTTGTGAGGCCTGCGCTTCGGAATCTACTGCAGACTCCATCTTTATAACTACTTAAGATAGAAAATGATCAAAGAGACTGTTGTATAAAAACTAAATAATATTTATTCTAACTTGAATAAGAGTAAAAGGGGGGGGGGGTATAAAAGAAACTCACAATATATTAAAAAAGTAAAATAAAGCTATTATGAAGAGGTATCCACTGGTGGCTATGATGAAGGTCTTTAGAAGCTTGGCTTAACCTTTATTCGCTCGAAGAATATCTCCAAAGCTCACACAGCGTCGACGAATAACTTAGCCCTCCAAGCTATATCTTGTGCACACTAAACGTTATAACTCTTTATAACACTGTTGCTCTTCAAAACTATCGAACTTCACCATACAATTCACTAATAAATTAACGATACTTTAGACTCCGCTATACTCCAACACCAACAAAAATTCATTCAAACAACTGGCTATTTAAACCCTTTTCAAAAACAGACCACATCCTTCACTTCACCAACTTATTCCTCCAAAACTAATCGCATTCAATAATCTTTCCTCAAACTGCGAAAATTCTAATTTCCTCTTAGATACTCCATGCCTACCTAAAATCACCCCAACTCGACAACTTTTATCTATCGATTTCACCACTACCGTCGCAAACTATGCTGGATCCAGCTTATACTTTACCAACCTCTGATCAACATCTTACCTTCAATACTGATTAACTACGGCGACCTTCATTTACCTTAACTCGACGCTCCATCTACTTCACAACTTCCATAAATGGGACAGGTATCGGAATTCGTTTCTGAGTTCCAGAACTCTGACCAATATTGTCATTTGCACTTATTTACTAAAAATTTTCTGATAATGCATTTGATTAACACATTTTAGTTTCGAAGCAATATAAACCATTTAAAGAAATGAAATTGTAGAGAGACAGACAAATAAAATTCACAACACTTTTAATCCTTTCAGGAGCGGTTGGATGTACTTTATTTCATCTAAACAGTATTGCCAAATTTAGGGCCTTTTTTATTCAATATTCACCAATAACTTTGAGGATTGATATTTGATATATGTAATAGACGATCAATTTTCGAACTGATTAGGCAACCGTTAAAATTAAAATTTAGTTGTAGATGATGAATAAAAAAGTCAATAAATTTAGTAACACTGCACCTAATTTTGATTCCCAACTGCAAAAACTCGTCCAAAAAATATTTAACAAAATTTTACTTTAGTAATATAAAGGAAAAACTTGATTTGCTTCTTTTCTTTTAGACTTGTTCGTAAATTCTGGTGGCAATTGATTTTAAATGTGCGAAATGACCTTGTCCGTCAAATGGTTAATTATTTTGTTAGGAAATATTAAAAGACATGAGGATTGGTGATAGATAAAGTTTTAGAAAAAAAAACAAATTAGTTAATTAATTAGCTAATTTGTTTTTAATAACTAAAGCTAATTCCGAGTTAAAAACTTTAATCATACAAAAATTCTTTCTTTTATATTCCTCGTAAATTTTATATTTATAAAACAAAATGTAGTTCCACCAACAATCGAAACGAAAAACCATATTTAGAAACATCTTTTGATAAAAAATAAAACTGATAAGCTCATTGTATAAACATTTTTTTTAACTATATGGTTTGAAATAATATATTCTCTTATGACATTTAAATTTTATCGAATGTGAACTTATATATGTTATGACTGTCAGAAAACTTACAGAATTGCAAAATCAATGATCTTAAAATATTTCATCATGAATAAATAACAAAATTTATGAAAACTGAATATTTCATATTTATATTCTGAAAAGAAATAAAAAACGGAATTTTGAATTAGCTTTTTTTTATATATTGTTTTATTTCTTTAAAAAGACAAATTTGATATCATATGAGATTTCTTTCTTTCTTTATATATATATATATATATTTCAATGCATTTTTTCCTTATAATATAATATTATCTAGGTTTATCATTCTGACTCTGCTAATTTTATCTTTATAAATTATTGTAGCTATCGCTTCTTGAAACATTCCTTAAAGCGTTTTTTTTTTTTTTTTTTTTTTTTTTTTTTTTAATAAGATATTTTAATTATCCAAAATCTGTCAAGTTAAATTAATTTTTATTTGAGCTTAACAAGATTTAACTTTTACAAATCATGGAAGATATATTTAATTTATGCATCTGAAAATATAAAATACTATGCATACAAATTACGAAACAAAACATGTATTATGACAATAATAACTAAAATAAGAATGTTTCTTTGAAACATCAATATATTGGTTTGTTTTTAAATATGTAAATTTTTAAGGGGTATATCTATAAGAACTGAATGATACTGAAGTAATAAGATCTGTAAAAAGTGCTGCATAATATTCTTTTAATGTTATGGTTATCGAAATGCATTAGATTTTGTTGAACAATTAATAATTTGTTCTTATATACTGAAATCAACGTTTCATTACTCATACTTTATCTTCTTTAAACAATTTCTAAATGAACTTATATTTTATTATATTTTACCATTGAAATATACTAATGTTTTACATTGAAAACCGGGAATTTTGCAATTCTCATTTTTAACACAATATCTCGTGCTGTAATATTGTAACTTTTATATCTATGATTTAATATTCTCATACAAAGAAATGTTTAAAATAATACATTCTTAAAAAAAAAAAAAAAAAAAAAAAAAAATAAGCAAATAAGACATTAAATGAATATAATAAAACTGATAAAGTATATTATTTTTCTTTCAAAGTATTGAATATTTTTTTACTTATTTATGAGTAACAAATGAAATCACCGAACATGAATTTCGCTTTACTGATAACGTAATCTTATGACGTTTCCAAACAGTATTGTATGCAGACATTAATAATCGTATTCTGATTATCAATAGCATAGCTATTAGTATTTAATATAGATTTACATTTCTATCTTACTATTTTTTTCAACATGTATAAGGAGTTATAATTTTTTTTTTTTTTTTTTTAAATATGAAAACTGAACATTGGCCAATAATACGAGAAAATAAAAAGCAAAAATTTTGTAGGACAAATTCAAAAGATATTTATACAAGATATTAATAAAATTTGTTCAAATGATTTATAATAAGAAGTTAAACTTTATCTGAATTATATCATCTCAAATTTAAATATGTTTAAATATGATAAAGACTTTAAAGACTTCATAGTTTAAAATTAAAATTTCTCTCTCTGATATTTTCTTTTTCATGTTGATAAATATTTTTAATCTACACAAATGGCGTTAAGTTTACACCTTCGTGTGGATTTGAATGAAAATTTGCAATAACTTTTCCCCGTGTTTATAAATCACCTGTCAATGGAAATAACTCATGTGTTAATTTGCTATCTGTCAGATTTTAATGTAAGAATTTCTCATTTGTACTTATACATAGCACTTTACTCACAAATATTTCTCCGTATTAAAATCTAGAATAATTCATTATAAAGTAACTCATACAGAATACTTTTTATATTATTAATTTTCGTAACTTCAATTCATTTACTGGAGGGTGTTGAAGCATAACTTTTAAATCTTCTTTTCATGTTAATGAGAACAACTTCTACTGTAACGTGACAATTTCTTTTAAAGCAAGTTAAAGTATTTTGCATTCGTTTAACAATGTTTCAGTTAAACTAAATTTTGAATGTAGCAATTAAATAAACTCGTTTCCTGTCTTCGAAATAGCCTTAAAACTGGGAACTAAAATAAATAACTGATACAGCCAGTTTCCTCTCTACCTAAATCAATATGTATCTGTAAGTTTTTATTATATCTGTGTATTTTTTTTTTTTTTTTTTCAAATTTTTATTTAATTTTGTTTTACATTTTCCAAATAATATATTTAGTATACATTAGTCAATTATTAAGCAAAACTAGGATGAATTAGCATGTCTGTCTTTTAGATTTATTCTGGTGAATTGAGCAAAATGAAGCAATGTCAATTTCTTATTTTATGAGAACGTAATATCTACCACGAAGAGCAATTAGTGCTTTCTCATGCTCTCGCAGTAACTCACTTACTGAGGTAATATTGCAGGTACATTATATATTGTATATATTTATATGGAGCTTAAGATTATTGAGTTGTTTTCGTCCCTCACCATTTCTTTTAAAACACATGATAATGCAAAAGAAAAAAATAAATAAATAAATAAAAATTCCAATATTAAATAAAAAAGAGTATGTAACTTTTTAAATTATTTTAAGAAGAAAATGAAATACATTAATGTATGTATGTTAACTGGATTAGAATAATTTATGCATACTATAAAAATGTGATATTTTAGTACACTTGATAATTGCCATCAGCGTTTGTGATTTTTTTTTTTTTAACTTTTTTCGTTCAACTTTTAATGTGTTATTGAGTCTGGAAATGATATTAGCTTTTAAATCAGTTCAAATATCAAAATCAGTTTAAATCAGTCAAATGCTTCCTCATATTTAATGAAGTATAACATGTTTAGTAGATTTCTCGCCGCACTAGAGCTATGCAATGGCGATGTTGGTCTGCGACTCACCTCTAGGGATGGTCCGGAGACAAGCTTTCACAATTTTGATCCTCCGACGACGGTTGTGGCTTCTCCGCATCAGTAAACCCCATTGGTATTAATTTTTTAACATGTAGTATATTGTGGCCACGACACAATTTACGTACACCTGCCACCATTAATGTACACGACGGCGTATCGAACCTGTAATTTTCCAGCTACGAACTCGGCTCTCGACCAATAGGCTACTGCACCTGCTATGTAAAATAAATTTTGCTAAATTTGTCAGAAAGATTTAAACTTGTTATTTATTAAAAAAAATTCTTTTAGTATTATAGTGATTGCTGCAATCAACAAAAAATGTTTTCTTATATCTCTGATGCGTTCATTTAACTTTCACGATCAGTTCATGATTAAGTTACCAGTGCATTTTGTAAGACCCATTTTTCCAACACTGCATAATTTAAAATAATTTTGAAGTGCTTAAACTTAATAAAGTGCACGTGATCAGTCAATGACTTTTTAGAATTGCAAACTAATGTTGTGCCCATTATACGAATATATACGAAGGTTGTAAATTAAATAGTGGCAACTTAACCTTGAAACTCGCTGAAGGGCGGACATGCGCAAATAGGATATGGGAGCGGTGAGGTGGCGCTGTTGTCGATGTGTAGAGTGCAAAAAACAGTCGATCTGCTAAGAAGGGTAGTTGTTGTGTGGCGTTAAAGTGAGGAGTTTCGTTTCCATCGCTCTAAAGCATGTTTGTTGTTGCAAATCCGCAGTCTCATTCCGACCCGAACGAAATGCTTGAACCCATCACTGTCCTATACGGTAATGAATTTGTGCCACAGGCTTCCACTAATCCTCGATAGCATTCTGTTGCATTTTTGCCACGGGCAACTTCTATTTTAAGCCACGACCGCTGATCACCTTTTGAAAACAGGCTTTAGAGCGATGGAAACGAAACTCCTCACTTTAACGCCACACAACAACTACCCTTCTTAGCAGATCGACTGTTTTTTGCACTCTACACATCGACAACAGCGCCACCTCACCGCTCCCATATCCTATATGCGCATGGCCGCCCTTCAGCGAGTTTCAAGGTTAAGTTGCCACTATTTAATTTACAACCAATTACAATATATATATATATATCTATATATATAAAAGAACACTTCCTGAGTGAGTTAGTGAGTGAGGGGGTGATCTATCAACGCCCAGACCAAACCCCTGGACCTAGAAGCATGAAATTTTGTGACAATGTTCTTTCTATGACGTAGGCATCCACTAAGAAGCGATTTTACAAAATTCGCCCCCCAAGGGGGGGAGGGGGGCAAGACGTGATTTCACAAAATCCTTCATATCTCAAACAAAAAAACAGATATCCGTAAAATTTTTGCTTTAAAATATAGCTAATACAAATGTCAAAAAACCAATTTCTGGAATTTTCAAAATTCGGTCCCCAAGGGGGGCGGGGGGGCAAAACGTGATTTCACATGCGTAAAAACGTGATTTCGCATAATCCTATATATCTCAAACAAAAAAATAGATATGCGTGAAGTTTTTGCTCTAAAATATAGCTGATGCAAATATCTAAAAACCAGTTTCTGGAATTTTAGAAATTCAGCCCCCAGGTGGGGCAGCAAGGGGGGGGGAGAGGGGGGGCAAAAAATAAAAAGAGAGTTAGATCGTTCAAAATTGGTATATAGAGGTTTTCGATACCTACAAATCGATTTCGGATATTTTCGAATTTGTAAAATTATTAGGAGAGGCGGGAAGGGGGAGCGGCAAGGGGGGGGGGGCTATGGGGCAAAAACAAATAGAAATACAGTTAGGCCGTTCAAAATTAGTACAGTTAGGTTTTAGAGGCCTGCAAGTCGAATGGGGATATTTTCGAAAGTGTAAAGTTATTAGGAGGGCCGGGAAAGGGGGAGGGGAGAGGGGGGGCAAAAAAATAAAAATATAGTTAGATCGTTCAAAATTGGTATATAGATTTTTCGATACTTACAAATCGATTGCGGATACTTTCGAATTTTTAAAATTATTAGGTGGGGCGGGAAGGGGGGGCTATGGTCAAAAACAAATAGAAATACAGTTAGGCCGTTCAAAATCGGTACAGATAGATTTTAGAGGCCTGCAAGTCGAATGGGGATTTTTTCGAAAGTGTAAAGTTATTAGGAGGGCCGGGAAGGGGGGGCAGAGGGGCAAAAAAAAAGAAAATAGAGTTAGATCATTCAAAATTGGTACATAGAGGTTTCCAATACCTACAAATCGATTGCGGATATTTTCGAATTTTTAAAATTATTGGGAGGGGGGGGGGAGTAGAGCGGTAAAAAAATAAAAATAGAGATATATCGTTTAAAACTGGTGCATAGAGGTTTTTGATACTTACAAATCGATTGCGGATATTTTCAAATTTGTAAAATTATTAGGACAGACAGGAGGGGGGGGCGAAGTGGGAAAATAATAGAAATAAAGTTAGAGCATTTTGGGAATTTTTTCCGAAGGCAGTGAGAACCCGGTGCGACATTTTTCCTACTCAGATTTTGTTTCTCTTTTTTTTTTCATGTGATAAAAATTAATGCAATTTTGAGAATTCATTATAGTGATTCATTTAAAAATAGGGACCAGCGAAGCGGGCGTTGCCTGCTAGTATATATATATGTGTGTGTGTGTGTGTGTGTAATTACTCCAAGAAAAAAGCAATAGTTTGAAAGTGTCTTTTCGACGTTAATAGAAAAAATGGATAATCAACAGCTGTAATCTGTTACAGTATTTGATTATATAATAAATAGTTTACAGAATAAATTTACTTTTTGGTACAGCCACAAATCTTTATTATGCTCAAGAAATTTGACCGTTAATATCTATTTCTCTACACTATGAAAAATGAAGCGGTCAAACTTGAGTAAATGAAGGCATGCTCATTTCAAAATGAGTAATTTTGTTTCAAAAAGAAAAAACATGCTTGTCTCATTTATGAAAGATTGCATTTTTTTTCAAATTAATATCTGTTCATTTCATAATATATTATAAATATGCTGAACTAAAATATGTTCTTTAATAGAATTTGTACAAAGTTACACAGAAGGCGTTCAAACACAAAATTTAATCCGCCAAATATCCAGAACATACGGATTTTCGTGGTGGTTTCATACTGGTTTGCGGAAGAACATATCAATGAGAATCTATGTTTGGCATATTGGGATTCACGATAGTCTATTCCAATTTTTGATGCATGGTTAATATACTCAATCATTAGTACATGGAATTTTTAAATTTGAGTATATTTGCTTCGGAGTTATTTTGAGCATGTGGCATTCTCAAATTTGAAACAATTTTACTGATTTTTGAGCATTCTTGCTGCTTTATTTATTTATTTTTTTTTTTTTTTTTTCAGTGTGAAGCACAACTCTGAAGCAAGCATTAGTTAGAACAATAAATATGTATCTAGATAATTTGAAATCTAGTAAAATTTCTAGGACTACCTTTATACATCTGAAGTATTAAAAAAAAAAAAAAAAAAATCTTGAATTTTGGACATTATTGGTAGATAATTTCTTTCAAATAATTTGAAAAATCAACGTTTCTACTCTTCTACTAGTTTATCACAGTCAGTAAATAAGTTTTTCCATCAAACCGTAAGAAATCAAAAACTCTATAACGCATTAATAATCTTAGAGTCCATGTGATATTTTTTTTGTACTATTATTTTTATTTATTTATTTATTTTATTTTTACACTGTTCAATCTTTGACCACTGTAAAATCTTTTTTCCTACTACTGTGGAAATGGGATTGTTGGAAATGCCGTAGAAACCAATAAAGTTATCACTCTTTTCTTCTCTAGTTATTTGTCTCTTTTATCTGCCATCAAATATAGAAATAAATAACAGGAGAAGGAAAAAACGAAAGCAATGATATTTGCTAAATTAATGAATCACTTAATAAAAGAACTGCCCTGCTTGTCAAATAAAACTTAAAGGATTTCTAAAATGTTTTGACGCTACATTCAATTACATTTAAGGTTTTATTATTGTTATTTTTATTTGTTAGATTTTATTTATTTATTTAATTTTTTTTGTATCTCTATTATTAATATAAATAAAGATTAAATGAAACCTATTGAATCTTAAAAAATAATAATAAATAGATAAAAATAATAAATAATAAATAATTAGTTAAAAAAAAACTGCATGCACAATTTAAAGTGAACATACTGAAAATTATAGTTTATCTATAATAATAAAAGAAGATGTTTGTCTGTCTGTGCATATTTTAACTAATCCATTAGTATTCAGTGAGTTTACTTTTTTTCTTTTTTTCTTTCTTTCTATTTTTTTTTTTTTTTTTTTTTTTTTTTTTTTTGTAGTTTATTTAGCTATAAGTACGAAGTCTCCATCTAATATACTACATGAATTACTAAACAACTTGAATGAAATTGGTAGCCATATAAAAACTCTATGTTATTTGTTAGCAAATATAAACAATAAGAATAAATAAGAATGAATCATCAAATTTTAATGAAATTGATTTTTTGATTTTTTAAAAATAGTTTTTGATAATATAAGGTCAACGAGGTTAAACAAGATTTTTTTTTTTTTTTTTTTTTTTTTTTTTAATAAAAGTAGTTTTGTAACTTCATTTGCTTTATCTGACACATGAGAGCTATTATTAAAGTAAGCAGAAATATTACACAATTCTTCTAATCATCTTCCTAATAAAAATTTTTAATATTCCAGATACAACTTTCTCCGAATTTCATTTTTCTTTATTAATATTTTTTCAACAATATTTAGAAATGTTTACTACTCTGTTTCATTTGTCACTCTATTTTTCCTACTTCAGATTACGTTAATATGTGTTGATTGATAAAATATTTAAAGATATGAGGAGAGGCTGAAAAGTCCCTGGCTTTGCTAGCTAAATATCTTAATATGTTTTAACACTGACCAAGAAAAAATAAAAAATTGAAACACCCAAAGCTATTGTCTCTCAGTTTGCATTTATTTTTGCAAAAGGTGCATTTTTCTTGCAACTACCTGCACAAGCAACACTTTGAAACTACTCCAGTCGCTTGTTGAAGCTACCTTTTGGTGCAGTTCTAGACATTCGGTAAACTCATCTTCATTGTCTTGTCATAACCGATGAGCTGCGTAATCTCTCCTAGTATAAAATTTAATGAAAACAATTCGCAATCTCTCCTAAGTAGCAAAAGTGCTCTCCCATTTCGGTAGGAGAAATTGTGCAGTATTTTAGTCAATAATTATTCGCTTTTAGAGAGAACCGTTGGTGTTCGGATAGTTAGTCGGGTTTAGTAGCTTATAAGAAATCATTTAATTAAAAAATATTTTGTACTACTACCATTCTATAGAAATTCTTAGGAAAAATTATGAAAATTCCAGCATTTAATTTTGAAAATAAGACAAAATAACCATGTTTTATCTTACAAGGAGAGGTCACGGCATGGAAAATTCAGATCGGGACGAAATTGCTCAGGATTGTAGTATGCTATGAGGGTAACAACATATTGAAGCAGTAGGACCCACTATCCACAAAATTTCGAGAAAAAAGCATTTAAAGTTTCAGTAATCTTTAAATACAAATTATTCCGTGAACGAGTGTGCCTCAGTGGCGTGATCCTAAAGCGCGAGCTTCCCACCCAGATGACTTGGGTTCGAGCTACCTGCGGGGCTACTTTTTTTTTTTCTTCTTCTTTAACTTTTTATGTAATCTTAACTTTTTATTTATTTTACTTTATTTTACAATTCAATTCAAAATTTGAAAATTTTAATAAGAAATTATTTAATTTTCTTGAGTATAAAATAACTTTTTCTATTTTTAATATTTATAACTTAAAAATACAATAAATTTATATAACTTAAAAAATAAATTTTAGTATTATTTTAACTTTAAAATAAGGTAAAACTAAAGAAACTGTTTTTAATTATTTATCTAAATATTTTATTTCATTTTAGGTATATTTAATTTTATTTTTTAAATTAAAAAAAAAAAAAAAAAAAATTACAGGGAAATGATGATTTTACTACTTAATTATTAACTTAATTACTTAATTACTATCCAAATTAAATAATTACTTCTTTAATCAAGAGTTTCTTAAAAATTATAGTATAGGATTGCGATGCTTTTAAATTATTACAGGTAAAAAAATGTTATCTTTAAATGTAGATTTTAAATGTTAATGAAGATCGTTTCTTTTTCGATAACGACCTCCTTTTTTTTTATCCTTCTGTGCACAAAATAAAAATCCACCTGCCCTTTATTATTAACAAGCTAGAAGTGTTTGCGTAATTTATACACATTCAAACCAAATCAGGAAGCTCAAACCAAGATTTATGTACACCTGCTAACTATTTTACACTTTGTTTACAGTTAGTTTATTTTTTAATTATTTAAATATTTGTCTGTTTTTCTTTATGTTTCTTATTTAGGGTTTTGCAAAACTAAACTTTATTTCTTAAGTTATAGAAATTTATTGTATTTTTAAGTTATAAATATTAAAAATAGAAAAAGTTATTTTATACTCAAGAAAATTAAATAATTTTTTATTAAAATTTTCAAATTTTGAATTGAATTGTAAAATAAAGTAAAATAAATAAAAAGTTAAGATTACATAAAAAGTTAAAGAGGGAAAAAAAAAAAAAAAAAAAAAGGAGTAGTCCCGCAGGTAGCTTCGAACCCGAGTCATCTGGGTGGGAAACTCGCGCTTTAAGATCATGCCACTGAGGCGCTTACACGCTTACGAAATAACTTGTATTTAAAGATTACTGAAACTTTAAATGCTTTTTTCTCGAAATTTTGTGGATAGTGGGTCCTACTGCTTTAATATGTTGTTACCCTCATAGTATACTACAATCCTGCGCAATTTCGTCCCGATCTGAATTTTCCATGTCGTAACCTCTCCTTGTTAGACATTCAAAACTGTCTGTAAAACTGGTTCGCTGTCATATTTCTTTCTCTTATGTTAATAACTTAAATATAATGCGCAAATGAAGACAAGCCAGCTAAAATCTAACTTCTTTTATTTTGCACTTTAAGCATAGTGGGAGGTGGGACTTTCAGAAACTTGCTTAACTTAATAAAATTTAAAAATAGATCTTTTACTTAAAGAATCAGTAATTTTATCTTTTGCTAAAATTTGCTATAAAGATGCAAATTTCGAATCTTTAACTTGCAGTGGGGATCGTATTCAAAAATGTCTTTACCTTTCACAGAAATTACAGTCTGCAGTAAAAGTATCCGAGCACTTCAAAAATCCCTGTCTAAAAAAGTACACTTAGTTCTGCTTTGTTGAATAAATCCTTGTCGAGTCATTTTCTTAGTCAGTCTAAGAACATGATTCGACAAGAATTTATTTAACAAAACAGTTTTAAGTGTACTTTTCTGACATCGGAATTACTGGCTAGTGCTCGGATACTTTTGCTGCCGAATGCAAACATCTAAGGCTTTACACATCGTAAATAAACTCATAATCTAACAAGCACAATCAAATAATAGGATCCGAAGACTTAATACAAAAAGCACACTTTCTAAATTTGGAAGTTTCATTTTAACGAAATAAACTGGATAAAGAGCAACTTCATTTTCTCTAAAATCTCTATCCTAAAAATACCGATATCCAATTGAACACAAAAAGCTTCGCAACTTCACTTTAATTCTTTCTTTATCTCCACTGGAACCAAACGCTAAGCTAAATCTGACAACTGACCACTTTCTTTTGCACCAACCGAACTCTTCTATGGTCAACCTTACATTTTCACCGAGACTATCGCCAGCTAATGCTAAAAACAACTGGTGACTCTCTCTCTTTCAACTTAACACTTCATGGACAACTAGAAACGATTTCAAGCACTTGAACCTGAAAGAAATTGCGTGAAGCCTTACAAATTAACATGCACATTCAAGACGTCTCTCAAGTGTTGCTGTCGTAACGCGCCTGTAGTCGCAACGCTCATTCTCTCCTACCCTCCGACCCCCTATGTACGCAATCTCTCTTATTATGTCGTCTCTCTTTGCTTTACCTTTAAATAAATAAACAATTACGTTAAAAAAAAAAAATCATTTAAAAATAAGGCATCATAAAATTTTTAACTGAAAAATTACTGATAAAAAAGTGTGACTCATGTGCAACATGTGTAAAAATCTGCCAAAAGTATAAGATAGTTCGTTGGATTTTGAAACATACATATCTAAAAATTTGTTTAAAATTGTACATCTCTTTTTCTATTTCTCTCTCTTTCTATCTTTCTACCTATCTATCAATGTCTATCTATCTAATATAACTATATATATATATATATATATATATATATCATGAATTCATGTGATAATTAAGTAAATCATTATTTAATTCGTTAAATACCTTAATGTCAGGTTTATCTTATGGTTGGAAATGTTTTTTAACCTATATAGATCTTGTGATTTTTGTTTAAAATGGTGCATTTAAATGAAAGACGTATATTCATATAATATTTCAATAGATTTTTGTTAATTCTTTAATTGGTTTCATAACAGTTTTCTCTGATGATTGAAAATGTTTCCTAATCTTTAGCGATCTTGTGACTTTTGTTAAAAATTGTGCTTTTGTATAAAATATATAGATTCATATAACTAGAAGATCTTTGCTTAATTCGTTAATTGTTTACGTAATAAGTTTCTCTATCGGTTGGAAATATTTCCTAATCCATCGGGCTTGTGATTTTTCTTTTTTTTTTTTATATGATAATTCATTACTTTTTCTAAAACAATTGTCAGCCTGCTAATAATGAACGCAAGTGACCTTCAGAAATTTTTAGCCGGAAGCAAATGCTAGGGGACTATTCCGCTCTTCAAACTCAGCAAGTAATAAAGTAATACAATGAACAGCAGTAGTGCATAACATCCAATGTTACCAATGAAAACAAAAGTTCACGCACCTCTAACAATTTAATGCAATAAAAGCTATTAAGCGGAAGTTCAATTGTTTGCATGAAAGTACTTACATATGGTTATTTTGTTCATATTTTCCAGCATTTTGGAAAGTAAAATCTGGACAACAGATGCATGTGCTAACATATTTTCCTTTGTGTTTTAATAGATAAATGCGTGCATTTATTTATTTTTTAATGGTGAATAATGACTTTTCACCGGTGTTTTGAACTGAATGGATACTTATATATACATATATATATATATATATAAGTGTAACATTTCTGATATATATATATATATGTATATATTTCTTTTATTTTTAACCCAAACTCTAAAATTTTCCATGAAATAAAAAAATGGGAATTCTTATAACAGCTGGGAATTCTTATAACAACTGGGAAGCTTATAACAGCTACCTGTTTTTGTTGAAGCATATATACTAAACGTTGGCAAATATGACTCGAAAAACGTTTAATTTAAAATATTTGCTGTTACAAATAGAAGGAAAACATAATTCGTTACAACTTGGAAAATAATAATAATCTTTCGAAAATTTTTCAAATAAATAATTTTCGAATTCGTTATATAATGAATATTTTGAGAAAATGTGCAAATACGGAATTATATTAAGTACATTATATAGTTTATACTTTTCTTTTAGTAGTGTTACAATGGCTTCTTTTTAAATATTAAGCCGATAGAAAAGTTTTAAATCAAAAAACTACAATTATAAACCTATTGCTGCAAAATGTTAAGTTTCATGCAGTATTATTTAAAGATTAGAAATGTCATATTAAAATTAATCTTCACTTTATAATTAAATAATATATAAATTTAAACTGTTAATTGTTAAATTTCGAAATGCTCCTTGGGCATTAATTTTTGACTTAGACTTTCAAAAAGTTTTTTTACAGATAGTTTTAGATGATGGTAATAAAACTTAGATGCCAACTAGATTTTGTATTGTAATGATAAAAGACTTACACATAGACACACTAAAAATTAAATTTTTTAATTCAAGGGATCTCAAAACGTGTGTTATTATAGCAAAAAATAACTTCGAAAATTTTATCCAAAAATAATATTTTTTCTGATAAATGGGTAAGACAAAGTAAAAAATATGCGTAAACCGCCTTTTTTAATACGCTTTTATTAGCTTCACCTGTATGTATGTTTGTATGTATAATGTATGTTTGTATGTATAACTTATGTTTGTAACTGCTCTGGGAGCAAACAAAAAATCTATATTGTAAAAAAAGACTTTCCCTACGTGAATGCTGTGGCTGTGAGGTAAAGCTCCACGCTACGAACCTGAAGGTCTAGCTTTCGAGCCCAGTCAGGGGAGATTTTTTAAAAATGGTTTTTGTTTAACTCTAAATTATTTTATTTAAGGATTTAAATGTATGTAAATATTATGGTGTTTCACTCACACGATTTCCTCTTACCCTGCATTTTAATACTAAGATAGATAGTTTGTGCTCTTTAGTTCACATTTCTATAAAAGCGTTTTCTTTAATTTTTTAAAACTATAATATTATTTTTTTAAATAGAATTTTCATTTTGAAGTCCAATAAATATTGTATATATAAACTTTTAATTGAAATTTTTCCATTAACCATACTATTAATTAAGATTCTTCAATTATTTAAAGTAAAAAAAAAAAAAAAAAAGGATGAATGAAATTTTAGAAACTTGCTCCAGATAATTGAAATTAATTTACTGCAAATGAAGGAACTTATTTAGTTAAATAAATCAAAATTAGTTGCGTAATTCATTTATTCATTGAACACAGAAACAACCTTCAGGACAAAAACCTCTTACTTTAGTAAATTATAAATTAGAAACAAATACATTGCAACTCGTAAAATAAGAGAAAGTATATTTTAAAAGCAGTTTTATATCTTCGTTACTTATTATCAAGGTCTGAATCGATTAGAATGTACTGTTCATTATTTTCTCTAAATTATAGAAGACAATAATTATCATAAACTGCAACATTCCTTTCAATTTCTTTTATGTAACAAACTACTATTTGGCAACTAATTAATTAAATTAATAATCGATTTCCTCTCGAACTCAATTCAGGAGTTGTTTCATTCTCGAGAATTTTAGCGCATGCCTTTCTTGTCGAAGAACCAAGTATCAACGACAAATTAAATTAAATGATAGTTGAATTATTAAAGTTTTGCTTCCAACTGGATTTCCGTAATTAAGTTTTATATCACAAATGAAGGTTTTCTGTAAGAATAATCTAAAAATATAGATGTCCGGATGTTTCACATTTGACGAAAAGCATTGTGTATTTAAAACGGCTTAATTTTGTAAATCTAATAATGGTTTTAAAAAGAGCTTAGTAGAAATTAAAGAAAAAAAAAAAAAACGTTTAAAAATTTTCTGACCTATTGCAATTAAATAAAATTATTATCCATTAAAGAAAATTCTTTGGACTAGTATGATTGAAATAAATAAAATAAATTAGGACTATATTAAACAATAAATGCATAATTTAAATCTTTCATACATTAAATAAATAAATATATATATATATAACAATTTTGTAAAGTTTTTCAATTTAACATTATCAGAATTCAAAAACAGAGAAAATGAATAAAAAATAAATAAAATAAATAAAAAAACTCTGTTGATAAATACTTTTATCTTATATATTTATTATTTATGCATCAATTATCCATAATTAAATTTATAAAAATGTTTATCAAAGTGTTGATTGATTACATTTACAAAAACAAATATTTTAAAGCTTCAGCATTGAGTATTGCATCAGATTTATTTTTTCCCTTAAAATTAAAATCCAGGTGTTGAATTCATCATGAAGTTATTTAAATGATAAGCAATAACTAATTTCAAACGAAACAAAGTGATATTTTCGATGCAAGTTTAGTACAATGCTTTGGTTAATAATGACAGTCGTAGTAATAGTCTTCTCATAAAGGGAAATCTGAATACCAGAATTTTTATAAAGCATATTAATTAAGCATGCATTAAAACAATTTTACTGTCGCTGCATGTTTTTTTTTTTTTTTTTTTTTTTTTTTTCTTTTTCTGTCTGGAACCGCATCTCCTTGCGAACGGGAGTGTCCTGCGCGTCATGACGAGGCCGCCGCGAAGAGTTTACAGGTTGCTCTACGGGCCTAGACACATATATGATGACGTCAGGCTAAGCGACGCCACGGTACTCACAGATGCATTCCGCTTGCTTCAGTCGAACTGTTTGGTACTGTACTTTTTCCTTATTTTTATTTTTCTTTCAGACGCTATTCTTTCTAAAAACGATTACATATAATCTGTATAAGTCATGAATATCTCACCGATATATTCTCTCTCATACGAAATTTTAGAAATAATTTTTCTTAAAACTTGTATTTCATTTTTGTCACAACAGCAAAGAAAATAATTTTTGCAGTTTGCTCTGAGTGTTTTGTGTTATTGTTAGTTAAAATAGCGTTTTTTTTTTTTTTTTTTTTTTTTTTTTTTTTTAAATACTTTAGAAAATATTTTCCCTTGTCATATAGCGCTTTTTAATAATTCTCAACAGAGCTGAAAAGTGTTACTTCGGTTCGTCTGTCTGGCCGTGTTCTAATTCCTGTAGATATTTTTGGAATGATACTATATTTATACTATTTTAATACTAATTTTTATAGTATTATAAATTTTTAAAACATTCTATGAGGAAAATTGCTTTTTTTATACAGTATACAGAGTTACATCAAAGCAACCTATTTTAAGATTTTTCTAAAAAAGTAAATCTATAAATATAGTTTTTGTGAGATTTTTTTTACCTCTATAATTGTAACAAGAAGTAAAAATTGCACGACTAGTTTGTATACAATAATTCATAAAATAATTGGAATATATTACGGTGTATGAGGTACGGTGCTATGTCTAGCAGCACAGAAATAAATATAAAGTGTTGCATATTATCATAAATTAACTAAGAAAAAAACAAGTAAAAAAACAAGTGAAAAATATGGGCATTAGAAAAAATAAATTTATAATTTCTTTAAACAAGCAATTATTCCCAAAAGTTCATCGCTAAATAGTAACAAAAAATTAAAAATCTTCAAGGAAGTCCTATAATAAAACTGTAATGCTAAATAGTTTAGATATTACGAATTTTTGTCTGTTCTAAAGAAAATAGCATTGCCTTCGTTGTTGTTTTTTTGTGTGTCTAGCTAGTATATGTTTCCGCCCAAAACTGTGACAAATTATTATTAAGTTGTAAACGTTAAAACAGAATTTTGACATATTATTTCATTTAAAAACCGATATAGTATTAAGTATTGTGCATTTCTATGCGATATGATTTAGTGGATTATATAATACTGTTCTGCTTTTGTTTTGTGTGATGTATTAGGTATTAATATTTCTATTCAATAAAAAGTAAAGAGGCGAAAAGATGGGTAGAGCCCTGAAGGGGTTAATGAGTGAAACGAATCGAGGGTTGGGGGGGGGGGAGCCTATCTTAGAGGTTGGTGACCGAATCGAGCAGGGAGTTGCGACCTCTAGTTTTTTTTTTTAAATAAATGTCAACGATTAATCTAGTCTAAAATTACTATATAAAAATAGTGATATTCAAATATGTCTTTGTGACAACCCTAATCTATTTTAAAAGAATTTATACATAAAAAAAAATGTTTAGAGCAGTAGTTAAATAACATTCGTTTTTATTATGTTAAATAATTTCAGACTCACAAAATATGGTAAGTGGTTTCCATTGATTAATATAAGTGTGCTTCGATGAAGCGATAAAAAATGTGGCTAACATTTAAATTACTTAAAATTTTCTCCATAACCTCCCTGGAATTAAAAAACACATCTTTATTCTTTTAAGAACTTTTTTTTTCTATTTTGAAATTACTTATTTAGTCGTATTTGATTTCAGCTGGTGATATTTACCTATTTTTCCAAATTTATAATTTATGTAAAAAGAGAAAATAATGATAAAAAAAATAAATAAACCATAAACCCGATAATTTGCATTTTATTATTATTTAAATTTTCAATCAGACATTATTAACAATATCTCAACTTATTTTCTGTTTACAAGAAAATTGTAAAATTACCTCCAATAAACGAACTCTTTCTCCTTAAACGTCTTATCTCTCCGTCACTAAACACGAAAAAAAGATATATACTTAGAAATAAAAATCATTACTCTATCAACCGACTAGTATCAGTATCAACCAAATGTACTGCGATAATTATATTTTATAGCTGCATGTTATATCACATTGACTTGCTAACATTAGGAAAACATATCTGCCAAATTCAACGATTTTTAACAGCACTTTTAATAAGCAAAAATTTCAGCTTATTTAATCATAGAAAACCTTATTCAAAAATCTGTAAACTATTTCTATTGAAAATTAATTGTACCAAAAAACTGTACATACCGATGCCAAATCTTTCGCATAAAATAATAAATAATTTTAATAATTTTCGTTAATGGAAATAGATTGGTATTTTAAAATGATTTAATGGAAATTATTTACAACTATTAAATCATTATATGAATTTCATTGCAACTATTTCTGTATTTTTTGCAAATATTGTGTATTGTTGACATTATATTTATGGGAATATTAATGGGCTTTAAACACACTATGCAAGATAAGTAGAGTTTAAAATATTAGTTTCATGTTAAAGTGAAAATTTGCGACACTCTTTGTTCTATATAAATAACTTTATTTCTTATTATTTTTTATCAAATACAAACAATTCCCGTTTTGGAGGAATTTAATTGCAATTCGTTTAATGAAAAACAGATTAATTTAGAGATTAGTTTTAGAAGAAACAATCTAATGAACTGTGTTAGTTGCTACCTCGAAAAAGTCTCTATGGCAACTAAAAATTCCATTAACTCAGCTTAAACGTTATTCTATATTCAGACAAAGGAATTTTTAAAGAATTTCTTCAAAAATGTTAGACCTGTTAAAGAATATATATATATATGTCTTTAAACTTTGGAACTGATTTTTATGAATTTTCAAAACAAAAAAGAAGAAGATTCAGAGAAAAAAAAAGATTCAATTATGTTTAAATTAAAATATATTATATTGTAATGTGTATTATATATATATATATACATATATTATATATTAATGTATATATATATTAAACTAATTCAATTATATATATATATATTAAAATAGTTCAATTATATATATATATATATATATATATATATATATATTATTTAAAACTCTTAGTTTCTTTAAAAAAATAAAATAAAATAAAATAAAATAAACTTATCTAGACTGAAAACTTTTCTTTATATGCATATATAAATCCAATTTAAATTTATTTCTAATACATAATTTTCTTCTTGTTAAATGTTTGTTTAAGTCTCACTAAGCTGTAAGCTATTTTAAAAGCAAAGTTATTGCTGATAAGTAATTAAGTAAAAAAGTTCATAATGAAACACCAAAATTTGCCATATTCTTCAAAAATAGTTTTAGATCGAAATATTATCACTACTCTTCATTCGAAACTCCAAACTTAAGTTATGAAAAAGCGGACTTTGGCAATAAATATCTTTAAATTATAAGTGCTTATAAGTTCATTTTGAAGAACAATACATAACGCCAACCTCTTAAGCTTTTTGGTTACCAGTAATTTTTAACAGAAATACTTCATTTACAGTTTTCACTGATATAAAAAAAAAGAAATATTTCTATTCCTTTAAAAAAAAAGAAAAAAATACAGGTCTTAGTACGCATTACATTACATTTCTGTTATTAATTTACTTAAAAGGGGGTTAAAAAACTTATTAAATTTATTTTAAATTTTGTATATATTGTTTCTGCAATTTAAGAACTACAAAGCAAAAATCAATATCTGCCGAGTATTCGTTTAAGTCATTAATATATATATATCAGTAAAATACATCGAAAAACTGGTTTTAGAAAGTAATTAGTAAACATCTATGAAAGTAATTAGAAAATAAACTTCAGACATTAGGTAATCTTATAACAAATGCATAGCTGCATACTGTTAAAATTTTTTCGTAACGTTCTTAGTACACACTATTTTCCAGACCATTATTTTCATTCAGTAATTATATCCAATATATAGATGGGAATAAATATTAAAAAATAAAATAAAATACTCTTCAAGAAAAGTTATCACAGGGCGAATCCTAACAATCTTACGGAAAAAATTAAATAAACTGGTATCTATGCAAAAGTATCAAGACGAAATAATAGCACAATTCTACAACTGGCGCAAAAAAGATACCATTATACCGGTAACACACTTAATGACACACCAAGTTAATGTTATGGTCTTGCCTCCTTTTTTTTTATCTAATAAAGTATCGATAAAATTATTGGGACTATTTTTTTATTTATTTATTTAAATAGTTTGCTCACAGATTTTTTTTTTTTTTTTTCACCGGGTTTTCGTTGCATTTTTATAGAGATAGAGAGATTTCTTGTAGCGAATTATTCTTACAAAATTTATGCAATTTCGTTTTAAATAATTTTTTACAAATATTCAGTATTTACTAAATTCTATTTTGTGTTTTTAAAAAATATATTTCAGATAAAAGTTTCGAAATTTAAAACAAGTTTAATGATTTTACAGTACCGAATTTTAAGTAAAACGATAGCAGATACCTAATTTCAAATTACACTTTCATATTGTTGTGGCTGAGAGATACTGCTCCCGAAGATGTTAGAGGGGAATTACCGGGTTCAAACCCAGTTCAAATACGTCGGCCTAGCCTTCTGGTGTTTTTCGTAGTCTTCTTCCAAACTCTCGTAAACACAGGAAAGGATCCTTTTAAAAGACCCCCATCTTCATGGTGGGCACTCCAACCAGGCCTAGAACCTTCTTACTGTCAATTGACTTTACAAAAACTCACATTGGTTTCTTACCCTCCTGCTCTTCAAAGGAACTTGTGTCTAAAGTCCACTTCTCTCAAGTTTGCTATTTCAAACTGATGATTAGTTCCTTAGGATTAAAAAGGTTCTTTATTTCTTCGAAGACCGTAGATATAAAGTAGTGACATCACCAAAAATTGAAAATTTTTTAGTTAATCATATATATTTTTGCATACAATATTCAATCAAAGCCCCTAATGTACTGATGTTGCATGTTTTCCTCATTTAGAATCTTATTTTTTTTTTTCTTTTCATTTTTCTGTTCTTCATACAATATATCCTTTTTTCTTCATATATATATACCTGCCAACATTCTAATTAGTATTCCGTAAAACTGTTAATACCCGTGTAGTCTATTTTTATTAGAGTATTTCTCTCCTCATTTAATCGACAACATTTGTAGAAAATTACTACAGAAATAAAGTGGTGTAGAAGAGGCTTCACAAACAATTTCGCGAAAGATTAATTAGAATATTGGCAAGTATGTATATAATTTTAGAACAATATAGATAGTTTTAAATTATGTAATGAATTCGCCTGTAAATGACCAGAAATAACTAAATGTTTTGCATATATATATACATAATTCTAATTTAAATTCTGTAGTCCTGAATTCCCACCCTTTTTTCTCCACACGTCCTATTTTTTTTTTTTTTTTTTAGTATTTTTCTTTTTATTTAATCGTAATTAAATTTGGAGATAATTAATCTAAAGATAAAGTGTTATGGAAAAAGAGATGGTAATAACAATGCTATGGAATATTAATTAAAATGGTGGCAGGTATGGCATATATATTTTTATATAGTATTTAATCATTGTTCATTTTTGCATATTGACTATCGCAAGAATATATTATGAAAATCATATTTCTTTTTCAAGAGGCCATCATTTTGAAAATTCTCTATCTATTTCATTAGAGCTTTATGTACGAACAAATATATATATACATATATATATATATATATTATTAATTATGAAATTATTCTCTAGAATTTCACAAGCTACGCTCGATTTTTAAATGAACTAACGCGATTTAATAAGTATGTCTCTCAATTTCTTTTAATATTTAAAACTTTTATTTTTGCTTCTAGTTTTGCTTTTGCCTACTGTCAGTGTATTGTATTCTAATGTTATTACAGTTACTTTTTTAAAATATAAAATATATTTATTGAAAAAATAAATAAACAAAATAAAAATAAATATTAGTTTAATTTTTTTGAGGACATAATCGCAATCGCCTAATATTCAGAGATAAAATTAAAAGCTCATTTTCGTTAAACTTAAATGCTCTTGTGACCATGAACTTTATAATTTTTTCTTATTTTAAAATGTTTTTATACGTCATTTAATTACTTTCTTTTATAAAATAAATAGTAACAGGTACAGCACTAAATGTTGCATAAGGATTTTTTCTTTTTAATTGCTCATTAAATTTCTAAATTTATCTGCGAACTGCTGTTTCTGAAAAAAGAAAAGAAAAAGGGAAAAAAAATGATTTATCTTTTTCTTAAATTCGAATCATGGAATACTTTCCTCGCAGTTTAACGAATTTCTTTCTAAAAATGGTTTTTCTTCATACTATTGCAGTAGTTTTACGTATGGAATTTGTAGGTCAAATAAATCCGTTTTACATTAAGTATTTTAAGTAATCCATGAAATTACATTTATACGCAATTCCTTTGTGCAGGTATAGGGAAGAACCGCGTGTAAAATGGACCATCGTGTAATACGGACCATGGGGAAATTTGTATGTTCAACACTAGATGGTGAAACCATCTCATTGCCTTTAGTGAATATTATTGTTATCCAAAGCAATAAGTAACTTGTACATGCGTACCTGTATTTGGACGATTATGAAATTGAATTTTCAGTTTATATGATCATTGATGTAACAAGTATGTTAAAGTGAAAGTATTACTTTCTACTGTTAGGTAATTGTATTATAATTTTCGCGTTAACAGTAGCAAATGTACTTATTTTCTGAACAATCTAGAGCTTTGTTTCATGGGCACCAATTTGCACAGCGATACATGATTGGAAACAACGCTGCTCTGTCTATGCGTGTAATATGAACCATGCTGTGTTGTGTAATATGTACCAATGTCCCATGATAAAAACAGAGAGGTTTTGTTAATGCTCGGCGTACATATGTCGCACACTCAAAATCGTGAGGCTGTAGAATAGGCCAGAGAAGAAGGGATAATCAAACTGTCACTTCCTTCGCATACTATCCATTGAGTATAATCTTTGGACCTCCCTTTTTTTCGTGCATTAACTATTATTTTTTTTCGTTCATTTATACTATTCCCAAGAGATGGACAAGTGTATGAGGGAACATGATGGACAGTTCGTTTCACAATTTCAAGTGTCTCAACTGTTCGAGAAGGACCACTATGAACCACTTGGTGAATATTACACGAATGTATGTGTAATATGGACCACCGATACATAAATAAAATAATTATTTCCAGCAATTATTATTAGTTCCCAGGGTGCTTTACTAAGCTTGAACCATGCAACTATGCAATTGTAATGAGCAGCCAACAAATTAAATCTTTTTTATTTCAATAATTTTAGTTTTATGAGCATTCTTGCTTAGGGGGTCCATATTACACAGATCTCCCCTAACTCTCTTTTTTACAAATTAAAATTTCTGTTATGAAACCGATTTATCAGACCTTGGAATTATAAGCAATAAATTACAGTATTTAGGATATTTTTCAATTATGTTACAGTTTTTATCGAAAAAAAAAAAATATTTTGAAAAATTGTGAAAAAACAAAATGTCAGAAATTATTTCGAAAGCCTTCAGAGGTGACTGAACTTTGTTACATTCCCTTTTAGCTCGAGAATAAAATTAAAAGTAATTAACGCATCGATAAATCACTGTCATGAAAATACTCGTTTAACAATAAGCCTCCAAAATATGATGAAGAAAACTATTTAAAACCCGAGTTGTGTCTAAAAATAATGATATTCGAAACATCCTGTTTCCATAGAGAATGACACTTTCACTTGATTTTTTAGCTGATATTTTTTAATTACTTTGGCATTATCACAGAATGGTTTCTTTTCTTTTCTTTTTCTTTTTTAAGTCTGTTATCATGAAAAATAAAAATTGTTTTTAAAGTTTCCATTTCTTTTAATCAGGAAGTTCATATCTCAAATCTTTTTAAATTTTCATTGTGTCTTCAAGAAGTTTATTTCAAATGTAGAGTTCTAATTATTCTTTTATCATACCAGAAAAATTTTATATGCTTTATTAATGCTAAGTCTTTTACCATTGATGAGATACTAATTTCCATAAAAAATGAATTTATCTGTATATTAAAAATGTTATTGCCGCCGCTGTCCGATTTTTTTTAATATTATTTATTTATTTTATTTATTTATTCATTTTTGTCTGCGATTGCATCTCCTTCCGAACAAGAGAGTTCTCAGCATCGCCGATGTTTGTCGAATAATCCAAGGAAAACGTTATTTTGGATAAAAATATCTATCACCTTAATTAACGAAGTTAATAATTAAAAGCGTCATGTTAATAAAAATACTCTAACTGCGAATTGCAAATAGTTTCTCCAAAAATCATTGTTCCTTCATCAGAAAGCGTTTCGAGGAAAGAAGAAGGGAAAGTTGAAAATGTGCATTTTTTAAAAGCGTGAAACCAATGGTTTAATTTTTAAACTTTAGATATCATCAAAGAGGTTGTTTAACTTTTGTATAAAGCTTTGACAACCGTATAAAACATTTAACAAAATATGGATTAGCGGCATTTTATAATTGAAAACGTTTATAAGATTTATATATATATACAGTGGAACCTGTCTAAAGTGACCACCCTAGGAACCGGCTAAAATGGTCACTGTACACCGTTGGTCACTTTATAAAGTCTCTTTAAAATTGGAAAATGGTCACTTTAGTCAGGTGGTCACTTTACCAAGGTGGTCACTTTTACAGGTTCCACTGTATATATATATATATATAGATAAATAGTTGTGTCACTATAGATAACTTTTTCATATAGATAGACCTTTCACTATAGATACACCTTTTCTCTATAGGTAAAAAAAGAAAAAAAAAAAAAAAAAAAAAGTTACTGCATTTTTTTCCCATCGAGCTGTGAATAGGCAGATAGAGATCTGTAATAGGTTCCAGGTTAAATGTTGATCTTTTCCATTACAACGATTGAATCTATTTTGTTTCAACTAAAATATTAAACCTTTAAAAACGTAGATCAGCTTCATGTAGTATAAAAGTTTTAATAGAAATAAAAGACATGAAAACGCATAATCACCAATAGATTGTAATAAATAAAATAAATAAATAAATAAATAAAAAACTTTTGCGTATTATTTAAAACAGGGATAAGTACAACCTCCCTCCGCCACCCTCATAGAAATCATGTTTTAAAGCATCTGAATGTGATACATTTCTTTTATTTTTATGAATTTCCCTCATACAAACCAGTCTCTTCATTCATTTTATTTCCATAAACAGTAAACTTAATTTCTTCTATGTTTCTGTAATCGAATCAAAAATATGACATAACCTTTAACAATACAATATGAGCAGTAGAAAACCACATTACTGTATGTTAATAATATAGCAAATCAAAAAATGTTTACTAGAGTTTAATTGAGAGCGTACAGAATAACTAACAACTATTCCAATATTTAAATACATTTTTTTTTTTTTTTTTTTACAGATTTTTTTAATCTTATTTATTCGTAGAAAACTGATACAAAAGCTTAAAAAAAAAAAAAAGAAAAGAAAAGAAAAAGAAAAAAGAAAAATCTGTATATTATACCGGTATCCCGAAATTTGAAAGGTTAGCAGCTATCAGGAAATCATATCATACAGGAAATCAAATCATAATCATAGGCTTTTTCAACTACAGAATAACCTTAAATATTTTGTGTTGCACTAAATTTTAAAGCATACCTGTAATATTTTTTTTTTAATTCCTAAAAAACTGCAGTAAAAAAAAAAATAAATAAATAAAAATAAAAATAAAAATTATTAAAAATGTTTTCCGCATTAGTTCTGATAATATGTGTATTAAATATATGAGTGGTTTAGCATCAATTTTGTAGTAAATTTCTGTTCTTTTTTTAAATATTAGTGAATTGAAAACAAAACAATATTATCTAATGAAGAGTAAGAAAAAGTAAAAATAAGAAATTAAAAAATAAAAAGTAAAAAGTAAAAAGTAAAAAGTAAATAAAATAATAATAATAATAATAATAATAATAAAATGATTTTATTTTTCTCTTTGATTACACAGCTGCAATAATTTTCATCGTAATTTAAAACTATTAAGTAGAATTACTCTAGCAAGTTATCCATGTAATCCCTTAAAAAAATATATCACACTCATTTTTTCTAAAACATTTAACTTGAAAATTACTTCATTATAATATATCATTTAAATTACTTCATCTAAAAGCTTAATCTCTAGTACAAAAACTCAGCTCCCATTAGTACAGAAATATAATTACTTTCTAATATAAAATATTTGTTCTACAGAAACTATCGTACAAAAAACTAAATTTAATTCAGCAAATTAAAAGTTTTAAATAAGTAGACTTTTTAATCTAATTCCCCTAAAAGTTGAAGTACCAATTAATCCTTCTAAACTTGAATTTAAATTACATGTATTTCTCATACTCACAGTAGATCACAGAAAAACTAATTTAAAAATTTATGTTGAGAGACTTTTGCCAATGAGAGACTTTTTGTTAAAATTAATTTACGTAACAAATTTCCTGATTGTCTCATTTATTTTTCTTGAAAACTATGCTTATCTATACGTTATTTTTTTTTCTAGAAAGCTAAAATCTAATTAACTAAAGCCCAATTTAATTAAATTAGTAAGTAAAAAAGTAAGTAAAGTGGTTCTTTATATATTTTTTCATTAAGAATTAAAAAAGTAACTCGGATATATATTGCTACAAAAATTAAACATTTTGTAAAGCAATTTTTTTATATTATTAGCTGATAAATTCAATATTTGTTGTTTGTATTTACGCATGCATGTAAATTAAATACAAGTACGAAAAATCATGCAGTACGCATTGATTATTAACACTTTCCAACTGTGCGTAGTTGTTGTATCTTATAACTTTCAATGTTTTTTGCCTACGTTATAAAACAGCGGACAGACAGAAGCACTAATAGGCATACAGATGAACTAATTGAATTAAAATTCCCTCTTAAAACATTGTTGAAAAGTGTTAAAAATGCTTAACACAAAAGAAAATGCAGCCCATAAAATAATTGCAACCCTTAATTTATCTGAAAATTTTAGTGTAACACTGTAAATTTGAAGGTTATCCATATCATATTCTATACAAAACTTTATTTTAGCATATTAACAATAAATATCAATTTGTTTATGATTTTACAGTATAAAGTTACTTAAATGCGATTTATTAAAATGTCTTCCATAAAACGCAACGCATTGGCATTTTTGGGGTGTCCTGGTACACTAAGAGGTTCTGCAGTACCTATTAATGCCATTTTAAATAGAGAACACTCCATAGTGAACTTGAGTAGCATATGTCATTTTTTAAAAATTCTGAAAATATTTACAGACGCTGAGGGCGGGCAGACGGACAGATATAGACAGATGGGCAGTAGGGCAGAGAGATACAAAACTGAAAACTGACTCTTCAAATTTGTTATAAAATGTTAAAATGCAGTTCCAGCAAAAATATTTCAATGGAAATGAATATTTTTGCGTGACCGTGTAAATCTAACCTTAATCACACAACATTATATAGCATTCTTTTGTGCATATAAATAGCATATTTCAATTCATTAAGATTTCTGCAAAGTAAAGTTATTAAAATAAGGTTTAAACAAATATCTGTCATGGATTGCAACTATTTGAAATAATTTTGAGTCTCCCTGTGCGCAAATCAGAGGTTGCATTTATTCTATTTTCTATAGAAAACTTACAAAAGTGAACTTGAATAACATATTTCAATTTCATTAAGATTTGTTCAAAGTAAAGGTATTAAAATACAGTTTATAGAAGTACCTCCCATAGAACACAGTGCTTTGGAATACTTTCGGGTGTCCCTGTACACAAACCAGTGGAAGTATTCTTTTCATTTTCAATAGAAAACATCTGATAGTAAATCTGAATAATATATATATCAGTTTCAAGAAATTTCATGAATATTTACGGTAGCTGGAGCGCTGGCAGGCAGACAAACGGACGGACGGACAGACAGACAGACAAATCGAAATCATTAACACTTTTCACCCTTGTTGAAAAGTGTTAATGAGCATAATATTTTTATACTATGTATTTAAACCATACTGCGTAATACGAAATTTCATTGCTTTTATTGAAATATTGTCTGGGATATAATACTACTGAGTATAATACTCAGTACTAATAGTACTGAGATAGTATTATATATATATATGTTTATTTATTTTAAACGTTTGCTGATTTTAATTAATTTAAATTTAGTTGCTAATTTTTAATTAATGCTAGTTTATATTTAAGAAAAAAACAGAAATTAAAATAAGATTATTTTTGTATATTAGAGAATATTCTTTGCATTTTCGAAAATTGCGCTATTCAGCTATCTTTAAACTAAATTAAAATTCAAACTGTTAATAATCAGTAATATTACTGGATATAACTAAAAAAATAAGTCAATTTCTAATTAAAGAAAACTAAAAAGTAAAGCTGAATCTTGACAACTCATTTAAACTACATTTAAGATACTCAAAATTTAATGCCTTTTATCAATAAAAGCCACAACATTTTTTGTGATATTATTTCGATTTCAGTGATTAGTAGTGAATTATTCGTTGTATTTAAGTTAATTTCCTTCAAATGAAATTAGATATAAAACAAGTTCTTTTTTTCTTTTTTTTTTAATCTTCCTGTCATTCTAGAAATGTCATCAAACTCGGAAAAGCATCTTATTCCTTTTTCAAAAATTTCAGAGTGGTATTTAATTCTGATTAAATTTAGGATTGCGGTATTTTATAAAGAAATAAATTGGTTCGTTCATCGACACTTATCGGGACAGAATTTGAACAAGTCAAATATTTATACTGTACGCCATACAGCGATTTGATTAAAAAATGCGTTAAAGTTCAGTTTTTTTTTTTTTTTTTTTTTTTTTTTTTTTTTTTTTTAATAATTCAATTAAAAAAAAAAAAAAAAAAAAAACTGATATTTCGCGAAATGCTTGTTCTTCTTTCCCTATGAATTCTATATTTAACATTGAATTGCAACTTACCACATGTCATCTGTAATTTATACACAAACAATAAATTTAATCATCTAAAAAAAATAAACCAAAATAAGAGACGATATAATGATACAAAAATTAAACCAGTTTTCATGGTTTCACTATATATTTTTTTCTCTCTTATTTTTATCATGATAAATTTCATTTTAAGAATATCTACACGTGACACAAAAAATGGCTTTTTTAGATATTCTAGTTTTACAGACATTCAGCAACTTTTAAGATTAAGTTACATAAGATATCTAGCGTTTGAAATTTGTCATGCGAAGAACTACTTGGATAATCTTGTTTCCTACTGGCATAGCTGCCAACTTTAATGTATATATATATATATATATATATATGCTACAAGAAATTTTTAATAGAAACCTTTTATGTATTTTTGTAACGGTTTTAACTGATTAAATCTGTACTGAAAAGTATAAAGGATTTAAGTCCAAAAATGTCGATTTTGAGTTAAGTACATAGTCAGACTCAGAAAAAAATTTTCTATCGATTGGTATAAAGGATTTAAATCCAGGTCATTTAGTCTTTGAGAAAATCCATTGGTAAAAAAAGATTCGTCAGAAATTTAGCATTAATCTTTAGTATAAAACATTTAATTCAATTTTTCCCTTTATTAAATGAAGATTGACAATCACTGAATGGTATAAAGGGTATAAATCAACCTAATCCCTTTTTCCTAATCAATTCTTCTGATTAGTTTTTAGTTAGTTTAACTTTATTTTTCGTCTCCTGAAAAATCAAGAATATGGACTTAAATCCTTTATACTTATCAGTACAGAAATATGATAAAAACATTTCTACTTAAATGAATTTGTGTTATAAAAGTGTGAAAGTTGGACGCTATGCATTAGAAAATCTAAAGTAAAGCAGCATTGACGTCATCAATACTTAAAAGGGATATTCTTTTTCGACATATATGCAAAGGAACAGACATGATGTGACGGTGTCTGATCTTTGTTAACCCTTTAGAGACGGGGCTAAGCTCGATTTTCTAACCTTTAAAGACGGGAGAATTTTTCATTGTGAAAATTAAATTGGACTCGTCCAGTTTTCGTTATCTCTGTCACCACGAAGTTTCTAAAAGAAGGTGGGGTAGCACCTGTCAAAATGCTCTCCTACATTTTTACTAGACAATGGAGCCGGATTACAAGAGACATGGGAACGGGGGGATTTTCTATGTAATTGTAAAGGTAGCAAATGCAAACTTGGAAAAGATATCAGATAATAACATACTAGATGAAATTTTTATTTTCAAAGAAAGCACTTATTAAATTAAGTCTTGTTGGTTGAAACTTTTCGCGATAAAGATATTTAATTTAACATTTGCTTTTATCAAGCAAGAATTTATTATTATTATTATTATTATTATTATTATTCCATTTCTTGTGTGTAAAGCAATGAGAAGTTAAGCAAGAGAAACGTTGATTTTCTAACATATATTCATAATAATCTTTTTATAATTGTCTAGTATAACTGTTATTTATTTAATATAACAATTGCGTAATCACTAGCTTTACCGGACAACCTCTTAAAATTATCCTAATTTGTGATTCGCATATTGAAAATATTTGAAAAGCACAGAAAAAAAAAAAATTAAAAGTGTTTTTTTTTAAATAAATCTTTATGCACATTTCTTTATAACGATTATATATATATATATATATATATATATATAGAGAGAGAGAGAGAGAGAGAGAGAGAGAGAGAGATAGATAGATAGATATTTCCAATGGTTTATTCTTTTCGTTATTTCGGTTTAAATTTTGTTATCATTCCAAATTAAGTATTTGGTTCTTCCCTTATTTCGTGCTCTAAATTTTCAAATGAAACTTCTATACCATGTTATTTAGATAAATTGTTAAGGAACTTTGATTATTACGATGTATTATTACGGTACACTTATTTATATAAATCAATAAATTAATTTAATTATAAAAGTCTTTTAGGATATGACACCTGTTTCTTTCAGACAAGTTATACAACAAAAACAGTTTTATTTTTTGTTTTCTTTTGGCAGCAACTGAAAAATAATAAAAATACTTGTGATGGAAATTTTAAGAAATTAATATAATAATCGTTGCTGAGGAGCAAAATTTCATAACTTATTTATTTATTTTTTATTTATTTTTTTAACGCTTTATGTATATATAACTAATAATATAAGAATTATTTTTAATTATATAGAATAGTTACATTAAATGAAAGTGAATGAAAATAACTCAATTTTAATTTTTAAGTGAATACCAATTTCGTAAACATGAGGAATAAATTTACGTATCAACTATCATGATTTTGTGAATTTTTTATCAAGCTTTACAAAAAACTACAAATCATTTTTTTGATTATAGGATGCCTTTGGTACAAAATTAAATTTTGTAAAAAAAAAAAAAAAAAAAAAAAAAAAAAAAAAAAACAGTTTTACTAGAGCGAAATAAATATTTCTTTCAAACTGCAAAAAAGACCATCGTTGTTTTGCAGTTGACCATTTTGGATACAATATGAAATCCGCAATACACGAGGCAGGGGGATCTTATCCAAAATTTAATTTTATTTAGAACAAAATTTTAAATATTAATTTTAGGGTAGTTTTACCTTACGCAATGGGAAATGTTATTCGATTTTTAAAAAAATTATGTTTTTTTTACGCTATAAACATTGTATAAGTAATAAAAAATTATATGATGGTATATTTTAATGGTATCCAGTAGTCCCTAAAATTGTTCCTAAACCTATTTTAGATTATTTTCAAACTAGCTTGAACTTAATTATCTTATCTATATATTAATAGGCAAGCATAAAATTTGTTGTCCCTTTTTAACATATTAATTATGGGAGTAGAGGGTTGAAAATGGTATCATTCGAAAGGTATGGATAGCCGGAAGGTGCGAATACAAATATTATTTTCTTACGATGTCAAGAAGGTATTTAAAAATACATTTATTTTTTATGCATTTTCCCCCATTTTTCCCTTTTATACACGTATTCCTTCACATTAAAAAATACCTAAAAGTAGAAAGTTGTTAAATCTGGCAATTTCATAAAGCTCAAATAAAACCATAGACACAGTAATTTGTATAATGTAGCATCACTATACGCAAGCGAAGTGATGACGTCACTGTCTGTCCATGGAGCCATGTAAAAGATTTTCTATGTTAATTGTCCATTGAATTTTTTGTAAAAAATTATTAAAAAATAACGGAAATTATCTGCCGATTTTAATTCCGATATTTGGGTATAGTTATATATAAGTTACTGTCTACATGTGTTTGACTGAGTTATTTTTTCTGTAAAATTGATAAAATTTTAATTTAAAATCACAAAACTCCAGAAAAAAAAAAAAAAAAAGGCAAACTTCCAGTTTCGAATGTAAACATAAACATTTCATTTCAAAGGGTGATATTTAAACAATAAATATTCAACTAATATACTAAATAAAAGGAAAATGGATTTGTTACTAACTGCTGCATGTATAAGTAGACGATACGGAAAAAATTCCGATTTCCGTTTTTTGCTGAATTTACATGTTTTGAGCTTCCTTTACGTTTCAATTAACTGAAATTGGCTACTTATTTTTTAAAAAAGTGTCTTTATTGCTAGCTTTTGTGGGTAGAAGAAGCAAGTAGAAGATACATAAAAACTTTTGATTTCCGGTTTTCGATAAATTTACACGTTTTGAGATTTCCTTGCATTTTAATTAAGTGAAATTAGTGAAATTGACTACTTATTTTTATTTTTTAAAAAGTGGATTTATTATTCTTTCCTCTGCATATATAAGTAGAAAATATAAGATTCAGAAATGTTTTAGATTTTCGGTTTTCGATAAAGTTACACGTTTTGAAATTTCCCGAACTCAATTCGACCATTTTTGAAAAATATCTTTTTTTTTTTTTTTTTTTTTTTTTTTTGTTTAAACACTGTACTTTATGAACCAATCGAATTAATTTAACAGAATTTGATACTTGGTTGGACCTTGGTCTGACATGGTACCTATTAGCTTCTGGGCTGTATCACACAACAAGGGGCGTTTTCACGTTGCGATTTTCTCTCATTTCAGGAAAGGCTAACATCTACAGAGAGAAATAGTTATATTAAGTAAAACTCTGCTTATTCAGTTAGAGTGAATATTGGCAAACATTTGCCGCAGCTGTGTTGCAATTGCATTCCGTTTAGGACAAGGCAATAACTTTGCTTTGCCTCGCTTTGCAAAAAAAAAAATGGTCGAGTTTCGACCACTGGGCGATACTAGTCTTATTAATCTGACGTTTTAAACTGCTATCTTTCATTATGGTATTGAAATGCATTATAAATGAAAGTCGCGTGAGTGACTCATCAGATTCTTATTATTTTTATTACTATTAAATATTTTTATTAACATACTTATATTTTATTTAAATTTTAATTAGAATAGTCAACGATAAATTCAGACAAAATATAAATTATAATTCTAATTATGTTGCACTTTTATAAAATTCCACTCATCAGAAATCCATAAAAAGGATCCTTACATATAATTCAAATTTATAAAATTAATACCTATAAATTTCATGAAATTTTTTATAACAGTCAAATTCATAAAAGCTGCTATTTCATGAAATTTCGTTTCATGAAAATGATTTTTATAATTTTTACTACCATTACTCAACTACTCTAAGTAATGGAAATATTGTATTGTATTTTAGGTTGTGATTACAAATTCACAGTTTTAAAAAATAAAATAAAATAAATCCTTAGATTCGGAAATTTCTAAATAATCTTCAGATAAAAAATTAGAATTTTTTTTATTTATAATTTTTTTTTTTTTTTTTAAAGAAAATTTTAGAGAATATTTAAACGTTGATACATGAAATTTAAAAGCAATGAAAGTAATTTGCAAATTTGAATATAAAATATTTTTTCAGTTTTATGTAAATGTCATTTTTCAAATAACATTTTTCAGAATATCAAAAATAAGAGTGCTTTTTACAAGTTATCGTGAAATATTTTTTAAATGCTTTATTAAAAAAATAAATAAATACTATTTAAGAGATAAAATCGGTAGAAAATAATAAATAATAATAAAAAAAAAACATAGATTCAATTTTTATAAAAATGGGTTTTAGAAAATTGGATGAAAGAATTTTAAAGAAGATAAAATATTATACATTGTGAATAAACTGAAACATAGAATATAAATGAATTAGTCAAAATTTTGTTGAAACATTTATAATTTTTACAGATCATTTTGTAAAATATTCCGACATTTTAGACACGAGTGATTGAAAGTTGTTGACAATTATTATTCAATGAAAAATTTGTAAATTAGTGGGTTTTTTTTTTTTTTTTTTTTTTTTTCTAATTTTTATTTATTTATTTATTTTTTATTATTTTATTTTTTATTTTTATCCAATTAGCTACATTTTGAGTGTAATTGATTCCCTTGCACTAATAACTTTCTTCATTAGTCGCATCATCAAAATTAAAATAAATTTCACTTTGACAGTCTTTTCTTCAAACTTTTTTTATAGCTCCAATATAAAATGAAGAACTTTAATCAACTTTCCTTGAATTCTACATTTCACTGCATAAATATTTTCGTGGTATTTCGAAAGCAGGGTACACATGAGTATATCTTCCAAAAAGTGAACAAATATGTTACTCTCCCTCTAGGAATCTTTTAAATTGTTTCATCAAATATCTCTAGAATAACTCTTAATATAATTAGAAGAATAACAATTAAAAATTATATGGAAGAGAGGCTAGACAGTTTCTTTTCCAGATACTCAAATAAAATGATGAAGAAAAAATGTGTCCTTATCCATTAGCTTTTTTTATGCAATTAAGTAAATATATACAGTTCTACAGAACCATTTCGAGAAGACCTGAATATTAAAAATTTTAGTCGTTCGTCAGCGACAGGTAGATACTTTGAGCTTATTCACAATTTTTCAGTTGATTATTTCAATTAGTGAATTTTCTCGACTGATTTTGAGATGTTTTAAATAAAATAATTTTCGTAAAAGATTCTGTAAAAAACTTTATATATATGAAAAAATCAATTATTATTATTATTTATTATTATTATTATTATTTTATGTTAGATACTTTTCCTGAATTGTCCATTTTAAGTTCACCAATAATTGTGAAAATGTAATTCAAGTTATTTAACTTTTTAAGTCTATAATTTTTCCATTTGATTTAGTCGCCATACGACGAGTGGCAAATGAATATTTCTGTACTTATTTCCAGATAATTAACAATTTTGTAAAAAAAAAAAAAAAATATATATATATATATATATTAAAATGCATATGTTATTAAAAGAAAAAATAACAATTAATTAATTAAAATAAAATTTTAAAAAACAATTAAATGTCTTAATTATAATACAATTTTAAGTACCTCAAATGTATAATTTAATAATAATATTTCTTCTCAAAAGTGAAAGTAATTTGCATATTTAAAAAAAAAAAAATCTTTATTTCTTTTTTACTTAAAATATGATATTCTTATCCAAAAACATTAGAAACACTGACCTACCACGGAGTGCTGCATTAATCCTATATACAATATAACATACTGTATATGATATCCCATTTCTTAAAAAATATTAGATCTGCGCGTTTATAGGCGACCTTTTGCATATAGAATTAGAGCAATATACACACAGAAAAATAAGTTGGTCACAGTGACCTGGCAAAATGCTCAACTGACAATACAGAATTGACTAACCAAAATCGCTGACTAGCCAAAAAGTGTACTTGCTGAACTAGTCTCCAAAACTGAAAAGTGTACTTGCTGAACTAGTCTTCAAAACTAAAAAGTGTACTTGCTGAACTAGTCACCAAATCTGAAAAGTGTACTTGTTGAACTAGTCTCTAAAACTAAAAAGTGTACTTGCTGAACTAGTCACCAAAACTGAAAAGTGTACTTGCTGAACTAGTCATCAAAACACTACTCCAGACTAGGAAGGTTAATATTATCAAACAAAGATGGCTAGTCCACAATCAAAACTATCTGACCAGTAAGATTAGTCATCAACCACTTTACCAGACAAGGCAAGTTAGTCATCAATTGCATTTATCAGACAAGGCAAGTTAGTCAGAATCTACACTTGATTCAGAAGGTTAGTCAGCAGCCACCAGGTATCTGACTAAGCAAGCGAGTCAGTTTTTAATGAATATTTGAAGAGGCAAGTTAATCAAGACTATTTGCCTGACTAGCATGTCTGATAACATATGAAGAGGGAAACTAGTCTTTATTTGACAAAGCTGTCTAATAATACTTGAAGAGGAAGATTAATCCAATATATATGTACAGTTGAACCTCGAAAATCCGGAATCGGCGGGACCGCGGTGATTCCGGATTTTAAAGATTTATTAAAAATTAATTTTTACGACATAATTACATAAAAAATGCAATTTTTACGCTAGTGAAAATAAACGACGATCGAATTAGAGAATTAAATTACAAAATAGAAATACAATAGATTTAATTTAGAATTAAAATATAAACACATTAAACTAAAAATGTTATAGACAATAAACTATTTATTTATTAAAAAATACTCAAATAAAACTATAAAAAACAAAGTAATTTGTGTTTTTTTTTTTTTTTTTTTTTTTTTTTTTTTAACATTTCACCAATTTAAAGCTGATTTTTTGCAATTTAAAGGTAATGTGATTTTTTTTTTTTAAATTATTATTCCGTTTTTAACTTACCTATTTTCAAAAAATAAATTCTTTAATTAACAATCAAGTAGTATAAAAATATGTAAAATTATGACTATGTATTCAGTGTTCAATAAAAAAGATTTTTTGGATTCCACAAGAAATGTGGAAATAAGGTACATCAAAATCTTATTTTAAAAATAAAAAGTACAACCGGAAAAATGTCCGGATTTTAGAGATTTCCGGGTTTTCAAGATTCAACTGCATATATATATATATGACTAACCTGTCTCATAATATTTGAGCCAGATTAATCTAAATTTTTATTAAAATCCCCCATATTTCATGATGAAGAGATTCCATGCTTGTTTGCAGGGGGCCTTTTAAAAAGCATTGTTATCAGACTTAACCTGATTAGTTTTGTAATTTTTAAAAGTTTCTTCCTTCCCCCACCTCCCTTCATGGTGTTCAACCTCAAAAAAGCATTTTAAAAACTTTTCTGAAAAACTACTTGTTCATTATTTGGAATAAAATAAATATAGCTGCCAACTTTTTCAATTTATTCTGCAATGTTTTTAACATTTACCCTTTTTTTTTTTTTTTTTTTTTTTTTTTTTATTACTACATATTATTTCTATATTATTATTTTTTTTTAAGCATGCAATTACAATTAAATGTGAAGAAAATTACTCGTACAAAATAAATTTAAAAAGTTTGCAGCTATGAATAGTGGAAAATTAACAAACATATGGTACATCGGTAAAAGAACTCTACCCAAGTGAAGACTGCAATGGCTATATTTATCTAAAGGTATCTAAAGCTCAATTTAGTGTTAGTGAAAAAAATTTCCAAAGCTTAAATAAATGTTCTGAAATTATTGCACCCATGGTATGTTTTAACTGAAAATTTGGCTTATAAAAAAGCATAACTAGAATATGCAGTTGCAATCAGCCTGTCATATCCTGACAAGCTATCTTTCATCGAGATATGTGTGTCAAAAATAATACCAGAAACGGCTTCAAACAAACAAAGTAAATCTTTAATAATAATAGTTTAAAGCTTCACAATTGCTTTTTATAGTTTATATGGTAATTTAAATACTGGTATAGTAAATAGCCCATCTCTTCACAATTTCTTTGTAAACACTTAATAAGCAAATTTTAAATCAATGAAAATTTCAGTGGACCACTAAATGTATAAAGTATTTGTTTTTAGTCCAAAATTTTTTTTTCGTGTATTTAATATGCTGTGAAACACTTTTTTTTTTGTGTACACAAGTATTAAAATTGCTACGATTTCATTCTAAATACACAAATACTTTACAGCATGTTTTGTGAAGAACATCAGGATTTTTAGCTCAATAATTAAAATTGAGACTAGTAATAAAGTCAAAAATAGTCTTTGCTATTTTTTTTTGTTCGTCAGCAATTTTAATACTTTTTGTTTTCTCAGAATTTGCATTTTTTGATGCTAATCACGAGACTGAATAGATAGAAATTATTAGCTTTGTTATATTTACAAAAAGTTTTACCCTATTGGCTTGTAAAATTTCTTTGCGGTGATAATCTTTATTCATAGGGCAATAAAAATACTGTTCTTTGTTAAATACTTCAAGTTGTTTCAATATTCCTTACAGAAACAATTTTCTGAATGTGCAACTTACTTAACTAAATTTTACTATATTTCACCCTAAAACAATGCAATCTTTGTTTCTTCCCCCTTATTTAATTATTATTTCTACTATTTAATTCATACATGATTGCAATTAGTTCTGCGCCAAGATAGAGTTGTAAAAAATAATTTATGCATATACGAAGAATTTTGCACATCTTGAAAAAAAAAAAAAATATTTTGAACACAAAAGGCAGTTAAATAGCAAGCAGCACTATTTCAAGAAATATTTCAGAACTATTGTAGAAAGCTGTATGTGTTGCACCATTAGGTTCTTTATTATATTTGATGATTCCAGTTTAGTAGATTATTTGTACCATTAATGATTGATAATTTTAATCTTAAAATCTTAAGATGTGAAACTATAGTCCTCAGCTAATTTTTGGAGAATGTAAGTTACTGAATACTCAGACTTAATTTTAAGATGAAGAAATAAAAACGTTCAATATTTTATCCCTTCAAACATGATAGACTTAATTAATTTTTGTTGTTATTGTTACTTATGCCACTTGGAACTCCGAGCCCAGATACATTGTTTCCAAACTTTGCGACTTTTTAATTCAATAGTCACCAATAATTTTGAGAAGTGATATTTGATATACATAATAGACGATTCTTGAATTCGGTTCGTCTTTTATGTATATCAAATATCACTTTTCAAAATTTTTGGTGACTATTGAATAAAAAAGTCGCATAGTCTGGCAACACTGCCCGGGTATTGTAACAACAAGGATTTAAGGTAGCATAAAAACACTTTCTGTTTAGATCCTAGAACTGTAAAGAGATTAATAGTTTCGGGAAACAGCTTGCAGAACAGATTTTTAAAGAAATATGTTTAATGAAGTCACTCTATTTATATATTTATTTTCAGAGTTTATGCACAAAAAATAGAAGTTCATCAACAGGCTACTCTCTCTGTCTCACAATTTTTTTGTTTCTAATCTTCAGATTCCCAGAACTATCATTATCGAAATTTTTATAATCTGAGTTTTTTGATTCGAAAAATTCACAATTAAATTGGTACTCAGTTTTTAAAAAAATATTATTTAAAATTTTTATATTTCATTTTACAGCAGACTACTAAAAAAACTCATTAATTTTTTTACTTATTTAATTTTAATTTAAAAAAATTAATTTTTTAGAAAAAAACAGTACCAATTTAAAGGTTGTGAACTGTTAAAATGTGCAACCAAACTTAAAAAATACATTAAATAATGAGTAATTCTACCCATAAATTTCTCTAATAACATATCTTCTGGAAACGATAGGGATCGAGTCCTTTTAAGAATCAGTCTAATAGATTTTTCAGAAGTGATGCAATAAACACATTGAAAAAAATAAAAAATATATAAATTTTAATTAAATATATTTACATGTTGAAGTACTAATTCAAAAGTAGTAACTAAATCAGTACTTGTTCAAAACTATTTATTTTCTGAATTTAACAGGGCTGATTGCAGGGTTGGGCCCCAGTTTTTTTTTTTTTTTTTTTTTTTTTTATAATAATAAAAACATTTGAAAATATCCACAATTTTGCCCACTTTGGGTTTTTTTTAAAAATTTTATACGAAAAAAAAAAAAAAAAAAAAAAAAAAAAAAAAATACTAAGCAATTGAAACACATTTTTTTTTTCATTTATATATAACGAAACAATTTACATAAAAAATGAGTTTTATTTTGAGTTATAATTTTTACAAACAGAAGATTTACCATTATATTTACATTTAGATACTGCAAAAGTGCAACAACTAAAAAGTTTGGACTTGTGCACAATACAGATTTATCACAATAAAATGCAAAAATATATATTTTGTAAATAAAGACACACAAATGTACAACTGTTAATTTACAATAAACTAATTAGTTAATTAGTGCATACAATGAAGGCAGGAAAAAGAAAAGAATCATCAACTTTTGCATGTTTGTTAAACATACATTTAAAAAAAAAAAAAAAAAAAAAAAAACAGAAATTTTAATGAAATAATTACATATTTCACACGCACACATTAAAAAAAAAAAAAAAAAAAAAAAAAAATTCAGGTAGAGTCAAAATATTGATTATTTTGGAAACTGACAGCAAAAATTATCCCTAACTTCAGCATTTATAATAAACGTAATTCCTTTTTTTTTCTTTTTAAGAGTAGTGAAATAAACCCAAAATCCCCCAATCAAAAAAATTTGCTACCAAAAGAGCAAGTTTTATTTTACACTATAATAATCTTTTATTTGTGGAACCAACTTTGAAAATACAGTATAGAATTCGTAATCCAGAATGCTCCCAAAACCAGAATGTAAAATACCAACTACCAAAATTTTTAATTATCATAAAATTTAAGAATAAAAGTTATACAATAGCAGCGGTCAGAATTATACTATATTTAATGCAACGGTGTTACTCTGAGGAAATATGGTGAGCACATAATTGTACAAATAATTACTGAAAATTTTGCAAATTTAGATTGGGAAATGAATTTTTATGGTATTTTTTAATAGTTATTAAACACTAATAACAGAAAAATATTTTGTAGAAGATGTTGTTGCAGAGGGCAACATTGTTTCCAGACATGTTAAAATTAATATTGCTGTCCCTGCATGTATGGCCCTTCATGACATTTTTAATATGCACTACTATCAAAAAACGGGCACCATTGCAGCATTCGAACTTCTATATGGTTTTCCAAACAGATTTTGCTGCAGGAAGAGACCATACAGAAAAATCATGTAGTTTTTAAATCAGGAGTGATTGTGTGCAGAATTTTTTGTCTATATATTTTCTGATATCAAGATTTTTTTCAGTTTATTTTTCAGTGACTGTTAAGAAAGAAATCTGTTATTTTGTTGAAATTTAAGTCCCCCCCCCCCTTAAATTTAGTAGTATTCTTTTATATTTACAAATATGTATAACCAAAATTTATTGGGAGGGGGGGGAGGGGTTACAAACTATTTTAACTTCCCAAAGCTGATTATTTTGCTGAAAAATCAAAAATTACTGCTTTAATTCTTTTAATTTTTATTTTGCTGCAAATTCCCAAAATAACATAATTATTTTGCTGTTAATTGTAACAGAATTTTATACTACAATATAGGATCCATTATCCAGAAAGCTTGGGACCTGGGATATTCTGGATAAGGGGTTTTTCCATAATTCGGAACACTTTAATATATGTATAAAAATGGTAAAAAATAATTCCATAAATAGTAGTGATAAACATGAATAAACACTTTCATATAAACACTTTACCTATATATTTGTTCATTTAATAAATTATTTCTACAAAATAAAAAACATTCTTAATTAGAATTTTAAACTATAAATAATAGTAATAATAAATGAAAATAAATAAACATATATAAAGTTTAATTTTGGACCTGAGAATAAAATCCTTTCACTTGGATTTTGCAAACATTTCTATGATTTTTTTTTTTTTTCCCCTCATGATTTTTTTTTTTTTTTTTTTTTTTTTTTTTTTTTTTTTGCTCTGATACTAATTGTTTATAAATGTTTCAAAATTGTTATAACAATTGGGATTTCATGCATGTAACTTGGGTTGAAGAATAAAATTCATCTGCTATTGGCCACTTTAAGAAGTATGTGGTTCATCTGTGCATCCACTATAAATAACCATATGCGGTACCGCAACACCTTCTCTCTAGTAAAAAAGAAAAAACAAAGTATTAATAATTATGATAACTCATTTTTATGCCAATATTTATATATATATATATATATATATCGGGGGTCGATCCAGGCAAAAATTAGGACCCTGCTGCCCCTTCACAAAATTCAAATCCATAAAATGGGCCCCTTCACAAAATTCAAATCCATAAAATGGGTCCCTTCACAAAATTCAAATCCAGAAAATGGGTTCCTTCACAAAATTTAGATTTATAAAAGTAATACTTTTGTAAAATTTTTTCCATGTTTACAGTATTATTTTTAATGAGTGTCTATACTTGTTTAATAAAATGCTACTAACTTGATATTAAACATTAGACAGAGTAACTGCTAAGATGAAAGGTTTCTAGCGACAATTCCTTTTTTTTTTTTTTTTTTTTTTTACAAAAACATTTTGGTTTTTCACAAAAATGGGCCCCAAAAATTAAAACCTGGATCAACCCCTGTATATAAAAACTTATCAGTTTTACAGCAGTGATATTGAGATATATGTACTGTGAATTCAAGTTAATACATTTTTGTTAACTTTTCCAACCCTCAAAATATGTAAACAATTCGTGATAAAAGTCTCCCCAAGTGCTAGCTTGTACCTTTTGGTGCGAAGCAAAAAGTTGACGAAATTTCTCTGGAGTTAATTTAAATCGCCTCAGCAACAATTCCTTAAGGGCCCCTCTTCACTCACCGCTGCCGGAAGCCGAAGCTAATGTTATTAATGGAAAATTTTTCTTTACAAATAACTTATTAACTAATACATATTTTAAAATTCTGTTTTCACATTCAGAAAATTTCCAGCTGTTAAATTGACGGACCTTTTTTAAAAAATTATTTTTTTAATTTTTTACATTTTATTTTGAAGCTGCAAAGTACGAATTTTCAATATGTGAATTTTTTTCATTTTGCAATTTCAAAATAAAATATGAAAAATTAAAAAATACATTTTTAAAAAAGATCTGTCAATTAAACAGTTGGGAATTTTCTGAATGTGAAAACAGAATTTAAAAATATGTATTAGTTAGTAAGTTATTTGTAAAGAATATTTCCCCATAGAATAACATTAGCTCGGGCTTCCGGTGACGGTAAGTGAAAAGGGCCGTTAACATATTTATATTTGTATACCTTATCTTCCGGTTCTCGCGCAATTAATTAATTTATTTCATAAGGTAAAAGTGCAAGAAGATGCGTAATCCACTCTTCTTCAGGTAAAGAAACACGACGGGCTTGTCTTTCGAAAAGAATTAAATAAAGATTTATATCTTCTTTCATGTAATACTTTTGCATGAAATTTCGGAATTCTTTACTTGGATTTCTCGTTTCGCTATCTTCAACCCTAGTTTGTCTATTTCTCAACCCTAGTTCGGTCTCGACTTCATTCTTTCAAGTTCAAATTGAATTGCTCCTTTTCTGTTCTTCAATTACTTCTTTCCTAGCATTCATAATTGTATTTAACCTTTCTTTACAAAATTTCTCATCGTAGTCTTTGCCTTTGAGAATAGCATTTTTAAAATAAATTATTCTGAAATCTGGCTGAGCCGCTATACCTAGGTCGTCAGCTAATATTTTTAAATCCTCTTTAATAGCCCTCGCTAAATATACCATTTTAAAATATTTTTTTGAGAAAAATTATTATTTAAACGAGAAAAAAATAATTTAAGTTACTATTATTAATTTTCTTTTAATATCTGTATTAAGCCAAATTATTAAAGGAAATTAATTATACCTTCCCTAAAATCGATATCAATAATATACACCGACTGCTTAAACGAAAAATTCTAAATAAATCAAATTACTAGAAAAATAAACTAAACTACCTCTGCGTAACATAATTGAGTATGAAAACACAAATAAATAAATGCGTTTAACTCTTAAACATAAAACAGCATTGATTTAAAAAAAAAAAAAAAAAAAGTATTTTAAAATATATCTCATACACACGCATATAGATTCATAATAATCAGTTTATATATATATTTTAAACGAGAACAATATTTAATTTATGCTTCGCATACCTTAGTAAATCTTTACTGAAAAAGAAAATATTATATCTATAACAGAATGATTAAAAATGTGTTAGGAATAGGAAATTATTTTAATCATCAAAAGCAAAAAAAAAAAAAATAATAATAATAATCTGGTGTGTCACTCGCACGACTTTCGCTTACCCTGAAATTTAATACTATAAATACAGGTTGCAGAATAAAAGGTAAGATAACGAGAACTGTTATGTAAACCTGTGTTAAACAATTCATATTAGGCTTCTGAAAAGTTTTATATAATTAGTTCTGTGTGAGGGGGGCTACCGTCCCCCTCAACCCCCCCGTTTCATTAATGCACCTACATTTATATAGAATTTAATTCGGTTATTAAAAAATAATTCTGCTTTTAAAAATAATTTATTAAAATTATTATTTAAAAAAAATATATTTTATGATAATGCAGACGATTTCCATATTAGAGAAGTAGTATAACACCAAATAAAAAAAAAAAAAAAAAAAAGTCCATTTTATTCTCAATAAAAAAAATAAAAAAAAAATTTTTTTTTTTCGTTAAAAGTAAAAAAAAAAAAAATCGATAACTTATCGCAGATCGATGGTTCAACCATTCGTTTTAAAGGTATTGCTATTGGCGAGCTCTTTTGAAAGATACCCATCATGAAAATTCACTCCCCTCGATGGGGGACTCCCCCCCCCCAGAGGGGGGGGGGGTAGGCTCTTACATACACAATTTTTTTTCCCAGTTAACTGTCTCTATTACAAAAAATATATATTCGTTTCATTTGGTTTAGTGCAGTCTATAGACGTTAAACTCACTTGCAATTTCCCCCATAGAGACGTAATGTATTAGAATTCTCTTGATTGTCCCTGTACACGAACCAGTTGCTTGATCTTAACGAAAAGCCTACTGTAGCATCCCTATATAATACACATTTAGAATACCAAGTTTGAACTTTCTGCCATAATTTGTTTTAGATATGCTGATAACAGACAGACACACACACAGACCATTTGCTAAAAACATGACATTCGTGTTCAGGGGACCTCAAAACAATATGTGTGATACATATATGATATAAACAATATACTATAGATATAAACAATATGTGTGTAAATATAACAAAATCTCGTGTTCGAAAATTTGACCCAAAAATAATACTTTCTCTTCCTTATGGGTAAGAGAAAGTAAAAATCGGCAATGCAATCGATAAAAAATAAAGAACAAATAAATACATGTCTCTCTCTCAAGAAAATTTCACCAAACAGATTTCAAGACAGAAAAATAAATAAATAAATAAATGCTTTACTGTAAAGTAATAAGTTGTAAAGTAATAAGTATATATTTAAGATAAACAAGAATAAAATTTAGGATATGATAACAGAAATAATCATTCTCTTCTTTTTTCCCTTACTCGTAGCAGTACACTCAGGCGATCGTCAGATTAATTATTTGGGAGAACACAGAAACATATACAAAATAAACGTCAGTTACTTTAAATCGAAAGTATTTTTTGCTATTTTAAGGAAACATAATTTCTGTTATTAAAATAATACTTTTCCAAGGATATGTTTTAAATTATAATTAATAAGGATAAATAATCTTATACTCTTTTAAAATGAAAGTATATTTGAATAGAATTAATTATTAAGAACAAAATTACTCATTTAATACTAGAATAAATATTCCATAAGAAATTTCAACTCCTAAAAACAATTCAAAATTTTTAGAAAACACTTGATTCTATATAAAATATTCAATAATTTTTAAAAAAAGAACAATTTTTTTTATTTTTTCCGAAGGTCAAGTGTATGTGCACTTAAAAAATAAATGAACGACGATAATTTAGTTCAAAGATTTAACCTCAGAAAACAAGTATATTTACTTTAAAACATTCAGATAAAAATTCTTAAATATTCTAAACTTGAGAATATATTATAGTTAAGTTTTATCAGAAATATGACAAAGACAAAATAAATAAACACAATATTTATTAGTTTATAATTTTCCTTATCCTACTATTAAAAACAATAAATAACTTACTTATACAGATACCGAAGAAATTAAAAAGAAATGTTCTTGAAAGTGTTCTAAACACAGCTCAGAACCAGGGTGGCTCCTAAATCAAGTCAGAATCCGAGAGATTCTATTAAAGATGCTGAGCAAGGACGATTTCCACAGCGGGAGAACACATTCGCTTTTCAAGCATGGCTGGTAAAACAAAAATAATAAAATCGAAATTGGCCGACCAGTTCATCGTGGCCAGATCCCCCAAATTATCTATGCGACGGTGGCGTCTAGGGATATGAATGATAAACGAGCCATTATTTTCGAAGACTGACATACATTTATTTAAACAATCACGAACGCACACACATATTAAATTTACATTTTACATTTTAAACAATAGCAATGATGCGACGCCAACACGCTTCGAACGAACAGCAAACACAAGGTTCTGCAAACAGAACTCTTTAGCAAAGCAAGCAACTTATTGGTCACGAGCATGGTCACGAGTCACATGACCCTTTTTCCTTTTACATCGTTGCCATTCACTCAGAAGAAATGTAATAAAACACATTTACATGAATATTCTAATAGATAAATATCCTACATATATATATATATATATATATATATATATATATATATGTAAACAAGTATGTTGTGGCTACCATAAGACTTTCTTCTTTGTTTTCTAATACAAATTCATTCACTACAAATAATTTATTAAAACTATTATTTATTAAAATTATCTACCATAATGAATACAGGCGATTTTCATCTAAAACTGACACAAAATATACAAAGACAGTTTTATTCTCTATAAATATTATGTTATAAAATGAGTTTTCATAATGGCTATCTCAACTATCAAGTTTTGTACAATTATACACCATAGAAGTCGAGATACAACTTTCCCGTTCTCGGGGAAAATGGCAGTATAGCAGCGCCACCTATTGGCCGATATGCATCCAAATTGAATCAGCATAATGTTTCATAACTGTCTTTTCACGTATCAAATTTTGTTTTATTATACCCAATAGAACCGGAGATATCCCTTTCACTTAAACTGTGAAAATTTCTGTATAGCAGCGCCACATGTTCAGTTATTGGCACCAAAAGTGGACAGACAAGTTATGTCAAGGTACATCCATATATAAATTTATGTGCAAATTTGTGCAGTAATTCCTGGGATATACAGCCTTCCTTTAAATTGTAGAAATCGCTGTATATCAACGCCATCTGTGGAGCGATGGACACCAAAAGTCGATAAGCACTAATTTTGGTCAAAGTGCATTTACATATACATTTATATGCAATTATGGACGGTAGTTCCAGATATACAGTTGCCACAAAATTTTCGTCACACACACACAGAGACAGACTGATATTTTCTAAAAATAATCAAATCTAGTTCTGGAGCTCTCAAAATGTGTAAATCTATCAAAAACCGAAAGTCGAAAATTTTTACGAATCGAATACTTTCTTCTATTGAATATAGAAGAAAGTTAAAGAAAAAAAGAAAAGTAAATTGTGAATTTTTTTTATTTTCTAGAACGTAAATGCGAAGTTGTACAGTATTTCTTTCATTTATATATTTAAAAATAGTCGAGAAAGATTTAGAATTTTCTAATTTTCGTACAGTTTGTACAAAAGATACGAATTAGTTTCGTTAAAGAAAAGAAAACGGATCCAGATATAAATACGGATCAATTTTTCTGGTGGATATCCGCGGATACGGATACGAATATATACGGAGCTCCGATACACAGTATGTTTAAATCTTTTATATAGTTATAAATATGCCTACAACTTTATGTTTATAATTATAAGAAATATTTTGAAAGATGTTCTCAAGTCGATCAGACTTGTTGAAAACTAAACCCGAGCGCGACCAGCAAGACAGATAATTTTGTCAACCCGACCCGACGGGTTAAATCGTGTTACCCGACCCGAACCTCATATCTTGAAACCCAATTTCAGTTTCAGACGAGCAACTGACTGGAAAATTCTGTTTACATTCCCAAGCGGGACAGTTACGTTATCAAAGCTACCGGAGTGGCTTGAGGGGGGGGGGGATGTCATACAACTACGGGGAGGAGTGGTTAGAAGGTTCTAGATTGAAATTACTACTTTGGAACTGTATAATGTAATAAATAACAGTTCGCTTCATGCGATAATAAAATAAGTTTAAGAACTGAGAACAAGTTAATAAATTTGGAATTAGTGAAACATTTAGAAAATTAATTAATTAAAAATTAATTAGGGAGCTGTCGGTGGATTAGTGGGAGATAGAATCATTTAAGTGTGTAAAATGAGGCTTTAATTTTAAGGGAGCTTTTAATTATATTACATATATATGAGTAATTAAAAAACATATAATATATATAATCATATTAATTTTACTTCTAAAATAATTTGTTGAAAAGCATAATGCGATGTAAAAATTACGAAGTGAAAACTTCTTTAGGTGCAATTTACACATTAATTTATTCAGAGTGATTCCTTTTGGTCCTATGTTAAAATAAGCTTACTCGTTTTATAAAGTCGTGCATATTAATGCAACAAAACACGTAAATTGATTTTATTCTAAGCTAAGTAAACAAATCTCTATTGCAAAGTTCAGATGAAGGTCTTCCAAATCCAGAAAAATGATTTTAAAGGATGAAGTCATATTAAATTGACTAGAGTGGATGGGGTAGGGTTTTACGGTTATTCCTCATTAAAAGTTATATTAAACTGATGTGTAGAACTGGATGTTCATATTCAGGAACGAAAAATAATTCCTATACATTGTAGTCTATGTATAGAATTTTTAAGAGTACATTATTAACCTCATTTGTTTATTTGAATTAAAGATAATAAAATTAACATATGCTTTTGAGTTGCACAAAAGCTTGTCTTCTGTATAAAATTGGAGGTATAGCATTAGTGTTTTGTGTTCAGGGTTACTCGAAGAATTCAGATGCATTACAGGTTACGAATGATAAGCTTGAAAATGCATATTTAATTGTATTACGTCATTTTTATTTATTTATATATATTATTATTTTTTTTTTTTAGTGCTTTGTACAGTATATATACAATATACAGGACCACGTGCAAGGCTTAGTTAGAAGAAGTCAAATCCATTATTTTCTGTTGGATATAATCGATAGGGATATTTTTTAAAATATATGCATTACTAAACAAATGTACACTTCAGTTATCTCAAAAATAAGCACTTATTTATCTATTTATTTTAAATTTGTGAGTGCTGGAAAGACCCTAAAGTAATTCTAAGAACAGAAACAAAAATCAAATTCGAACTACACCGAAACTAAACCTTGACCAACACTTCTTTCCCAGTGAAACAAAGAATTCACTGGTTTAAACATTCTTCTTTTCATCATTATCACATGCATTTATCTCCCATACATGTTCGTGAAAGCTCAGAGACCAGTGGTATGTTGATGTTGGGTATTTAGGCCGATTGACTTTTCGAGGATCCTAGGCCTATTGATTGGGTAATCGAACCGGGGTCTTAGGCCTGATGGGAGTACCCTCCGTGAGGGGGGGGGTCATTCTAAGCGGTCTTAACCCGTATTTACGCGAGTTTCTGAGAAAGCCACAGAAAACTTCGAACGGCTAAGTCGATAAGCACGACATAGGATTGAATCCGGCACTCCCCTTCTATCAACTTTGAGCGCAGAACCGCTCGGCCATTGGTGTGTGTGTGGAGGGGAGAGGGTCTTGGGGTCTAATAAAAAAACAAAACGTGTACCATTGTTTCCAAAAAATTAGATGTTTCTAAATCTATGTTCGTATGTCCCTAACATGATGAAGCTGACGAAAATAGTCTCAAAAGCCCCACAGTTAGCAATACTTTAAAGATTATACAATAAAATTTTTCTAAGAGGTCCATACACCGTGGTACATGAAATTAGCCTTTTACGGAGGTGGCCTTTTAATAGAGGTTATTCAGAAAATTTAACTCTGAGAACAAAGTGATATTCAAATTTACATAATCTGTCTATATATGTAATGTAAAAAGAAGCATAGAAAGAGCTTTTACTAATTAATTATCAAATTAATTAAAGTTTAATAAAAAATAACTATGTACAAATATTTACATTAATGACCACATAGGTCCAAAAAACATATTATAAATCCACTTAGGATTCTATATCATCAAAGAATCTATTTTCTATAATAATAAAAAGAAAGGTTTGTCTGTCTGTCTGTTCTTCTATACGTTCAGCCCCTGCCCCTATTGAACGCAGAAGTACAAGAATTGACATACGGATGCTCTGGAGCCTTTCCGAGGTCCTCTTCAAAACAGAATTTAAAAATTTTAATTAGTTCTGGAGATATTAATTAAAATGTCGACTCATGTCTAATCAGAAAGCGATCTCAATGACTGAGAATTCACCGCGATTGCATAAAAATAGATATATTAACGGAGTTAAAAGCAGAAAAAGTGTAAAATAAATTAGAAATATTAGTCTAATCATTACGAATTTGGTACCAAATGAAAGGGACAATTTTTCTGAATCTAAGAGTGCAAGCGGCTTATCTGTACAACAATTAGATTTTTTTTAAAAATTAACTAAAGTGTGAATTTTTTGTGGCAACATCATTTCAAATGCCAGACTATTGTCTGAGATGAAAAAAGGAAATGATTGTAACCGATTAAGATGTCACGTGTTTTATAGTGGGGGGGGGGGAATTGCAATTTTCAATTTTTTTCAAATTTTCATTCACGTTACATTTGAGTTAATATTCGGCCTAGACAGCATACTATAAAGCTACTATTCAATTTTCATGAAATTATGTGAATAAACAAAAAAATTACATTTTTATTGGGAATTATATTTATCACGACTCATGTGACCAAAATACAATGTAAGATTAAGTTTTGTTTAATATTTTGCAGTATTTTAAATTGAGATATGCCGTTGAAATTTCGTAATATTTGGTTTTAACGGCCGATAATCCGATTGTGAATATTTTTGAAAGTGTAGAATTATTAGGAAAGGCATGAGGGGGAGGGGGGCAGAAAAAAAAAAGAGTTACAGCGTTTGAAATTGGTATTATTAGGTTTTAAGGCAAGATAAATCAATTGCGGATATTTTCAAGTGTAAAATTATTAGAAGGGACGGAAAGGGGGGGGGAGGGGCAAAAATGTATAAAGGGAACGGTTGTTTCGGAGAAAACGAGGGAAAACACAGAACGCTTTTATTCTTTTATATTTTGCAGAGTTTCGAATTCTGATATTCCGTTCACATTTCATACTATGGATTTTTAACAGTATTTAGTCCGGAATTACGCAAGTTTCGGAGAAAACCACGAAAAAGTCAGACATAAATCGTTTTATAATAGTGTTTATATCATTTTTGTATCTCAGCTTCTAATTAGCATAATTTCAAAAGTAATATGTCATTTTAAAACTTATTTAAATTGAATTTCAAGAGTAGACGCCACAAATCTCTGTCGTCTTCCATTAACCGACTACCGTAGGTAATGGAATTCGAGATTTCACGTGATTTACATGTTTTAAGGTGTCCTGATTAGGTTTTCTTTTCTATCTCAACTAATAATTAAAATAACTTTATAAGTAATATATTATTTAAAAGCTTTGTTGATTTGGAATTGAACAGTAGATTACAGAAATTTCTACCGCCAGATGGCGCTGTAATATTTTAAAATTTCAATATTTCGAATTCTAATTATGATTAAATTATTTTTAATACATCATTCGAAAGATATTTTAAAGTACTTTTATATTATCGAAAGTGGAATTCGAGTTTTCACCCGATTTACACGTTTCGAGGTATTCTGTTCAGATTTTCTTTTGTATCTCAGCTACTAATTAAAATAATTTCATAAGTAATACACCATTTGAAAGCTTTGTTGATTTGGAATCGAACAGAAGATTACAGAAATTTCTACCGCCTGATGGCCCTGTAATATTTTAAAATTTCAATATTTAAATTCGAATTCTGATTAAATTGTTTTTAATTCATCATTCGAAAGATATTTTAAAGTTCTTTAATATTATCGAAAGGGGAATTCGAGATTTCACTTGATTTACACGTTTTAAGGTGTCTTGATTAGGTTTTCTTTTGCATCTCAGCTAATTGAGTTAGACTTTTCAAAATCGGTATATGTAGGTTAATTAGGAGGGGATGGAAGGGCGGGGAAGGAATAGGCGCGCGCAGCGCTCACGGGACTGCGGTGCCGAAGGCAGTGGGGACCCGGTCCAACTTTTTATCCGATGAAAAATGATTTAAAAATTTTTTTTTTTCTTAAGAATAACAGTTTGATTTCAGAAGGAATATGAGCGTGCAGCGCACGTATATCTTCACACGTGTGCGCATGGGTCTGCTCTGGCGAAGGCAGTGGGGACCCAATGCGAACTTTTACCCGATGATTAAAGATCTTTCTAAAATTCCTTTTCTTAAGAATGAAAGTTTGTAAGTAATAATGTGGAATTTTGTGAAATCATAAGGATGGTGAAGGAATACGCACGCACAGCGCACGGATCTTCGCTGCCAAAAGCAGTGGGGACCCAGTGTGAGTTTTCATCCGATCACAAATGATTTTTTTTTCTTTTTCCTTTTTTTAAGAGTAATATTAATGAGTAATAATATTCAATTTTGAGAATTCTTTCATTAGAGTGGTTCATTTAAAAATACTGACCCACTAGCGGGCGAATGCAGAGGGGACCCGGTGTAAGTTTTTACCCGATCAGAAATGATTTTTTTTTTTTTTTTTTTTTTCCAAGAATAAAAGTTCATGAGTAATAACATGGAATTTTGAGAAATCATAAGGGTGGTGAAGGAATACACGCGCGCAGCACATAATTAAAAAAAAAAAAAAAAGAATAGTTCTCTGAGTCATCCTGGCGACAGATGTCCGTCTACTACATGATGCAATCTCTTTCGATGTTTCGAATGCACTTGAGTATAGATTTTTTTTTCTCTTTTTTTTTTCTTCTACATATTAGTTTTAAAATATTTTAATGTTAGTTTCCTTGAACTTTGTGTGATTTTTAAAAGATTTTTTTTTTTTTTTTTTTAAATACATTGGAACAAATTTTGCTGCTTAGTGTCATTTCTCAGCGGAAAGATATTTCTATTTAAGTTTACGTGCAGGGAATACAGATTTCAGTCTTTTTAATTTTAGTTGGGGTAAAAAATTAAATGTCTGTTTTCAAAAAAAAAAAAAAAAAAAGAAAAGAAAAAAAAAATACCTCTTTTTCTATCTGTTATTAAAAATTGCCGTGCTCCTTTGCTATCGTTTCATGTCATACTTAGAAAATTATTTATTAGATTTAAAAATACAAAAACTGGGATTAGTATGGCACAAAGTTCTTATAAAAAATATGCGTTTCCCAAATAACTTTAAGCGCAATTTTCTTTTTCAGAATTAATGAAACTGACACTATACCGCGAAATTCGATGGGTTTATTTTTCGATTTCGGTTGACTAACTCAAGTTGTCAGGAGACAAAAAATAAATAAACAAATAAAAAAAAAAAGATTAAAGAAAAAAAAAATAATAATGCTGAGCTTTTGGACTAGCCAAACAAATTTTTCTTAGTCAATTGACAAAATAGGAATAATTTATTTTTATTCTCTCATCTGACTAACCGGTCCAATTTGAGGAAAATGAAAACTGTACCTGGGAAATTAGTCATCTGACAAGTTTTAGAGCCAAAACGGATCAACAGACGAAACACATTAAAGATACATGGTAAAATAAAACGATTTTTGTGTCTCATGACTAAATGGGATTGTCAGGTAGTGTTTTGATTGTTTAAAATGTTGCGTAATTTTGTGCAAATTTGTCAATATACTAGGAAAACGTGTACTATGACAAAGATAACACGTTTCTTGAAAAGTTTCGATTTTTCATTTTTCTGTGTGTATATATATATATATATATATATATATATGTTCCGAACAACTTCCAATTCGAATAAACATTCTATTGCCGTATTATAATGACAATAATATTCAAATCAGAGCAGATAACACAATGTACCTTACTTCAAACACCTTTCAAGAATACAGCTCTTTTATTCACACTCTTTTCTCAAGCAATTAATCAAGCGATAAAAAGAAATATTCCGATACCCTCCCCCACCCCTCTCTCTCTCTCTCTCTCTCAAAAAAAAAAAAAAAAAAGTTTACAGAAAAAAATAACCATATTATTTGAATTAGCACATATTATACTTTGAATTAAATATATAAAATATTTTTACTTACTTATCAAAATAATTGGTTGATAAATTAAAACAAACAATAGCATGATTAAAAACTATTTTATAATTTTCAGGAAAAAAAAAAAACAGATAATTAATTTCTTTATAGTAAAATTTCATTCTTCCCTATTGTCTTGAACTTGCAGGCAAAATTGAATTAATTCTAGCTGATAAACTGTAAAAATTAAAATGATTACAATGCTATTCAATTTTCTAATAACAAACTTCCAGAGACTAACAGATTGCATATCTAATATAGTAAGATAAAAAAAAAAAGAAAGAAACATATGAATATTTAAGTGTATATCATGTTATTGGATATAATGAAATAATTCAACGAGCCCTTCATTTCAGTAAAAGATAATTGCACTATTACATATAATATTCCCATAAAAAAATGTGATATTTCAATATGATCTTTTATGATAAAAAACAGAGATAATTATTAATATATAGTAATCTAAATTTAACTATATTTATTTTAGCAAATAACCTCTTACGATATATATATATACAGATATGTATGTGTGTGCGTAAATAATTGTTTTTCATAAACGAATCATTGTTACAGAAAAAACAGAAAGAAAAATTAACTGCGAAATCCTGAATGTCTCCTAAACCCCCCCCCCCCCCTGCCCCTTGCATCCACCACTTGTCCTCGTCTGACAGCTCTAATCCGCCCTCCTGTCTCAACAATGTGCATACAAAAGGATTAAAAGAGTTCTTTTCTATGGTGGATACAATAAGTATTTCACCCCAGCACAAAGTTTTTCCGTATATACCTGTCACCCCTGAATTCTCCCATTCCGGCCGAAAACGGCCCACTCCGTCCTTTGGGGCGAAAGCCGTTATGGGCCGTATCCGTCTTTAAAGAGTTAATCTATTTTGCCCTGTGGAGTGCTCGAATTCATTCGTAGGTCGTTGGATTACCAAAAAAAGAAGACTATCAATTTTAATGGCATTTCTTCGGATATCTTTAGGGGTAACTCTTGGGCTTTTTACCCATTAATAAGATCTAGTGAGGCGTCAAAACTCTGAACTTTAATCTCGATGAGTTCATATGGTATATAACTGGTCATTCAACCGCAAGCACAAATCATTATTTAAAAACACAAAATATATATATTTAAAAAAAAAAAAAAAAAAAAAAAAAACTTATGAAATTACTGGTGTTGACTTCAATTTTGATTTATTGCACTTTTTCAAAATAGTTTTAACAGAATACATCCACAATTTTATCAAATAGAACAAATAAATTTATGACAACGTGTGAGAAAAACATACCGTATTCATGAAACCCATTAATAAGATCTAGTGAGGCGTTAAAACTCTGAACTTTAATCTCGATGAGTTCATATAGTATATAAATGGTCATTCAACCGCAAGCACAAATTATTATTTAAAAACACAATATATATATATATATATATATATATATATATGTATATATATTAAAAAAAAAAATTATTAAATTACATGTGTTGACTTCGATTTTGATTTATTACACTTTTTCAAAATAGTTTCAACAGAATACATCCACAATGTTATAAAATAGAACAAATAAATCTATGACAATGCGTGAGAAAAACATACAGTATTCATGAAATTACATGAAAATTTCAGTGATGCTCATTCAGATGTTCACACGTCTCGATAATTTTAATTCTAATTCTGTTACTATCTTTATGATATGAATATTACACGATTCATATAAAATTATTTCATCTTGTATTATGATGTTGAAAACAAGTGAATAAATAAAAATGTAATACCGTATAAATTATCTATCATTCTATACGCTTTTAAATTAAGGAGCATCTATATGAAATATTTTATATATAGGAATACTATGTAAGTTCTGCCTCTGACAGTATTTCAGTCATAAATTCATTCACATTTCTCTTACAAGATTTAATAAAATTTAAAATATACTTTCAATTCGAAGTAACAAAAAACAAAACTCTTCGAATTATAGCTCGTAGATATCTTCAATTCTCTAAATATTTATGAAGAATTAAGAATTTTTTAACATAAACATTCAAAATCTTAAGTGCTTTCTTTACTTTTTTTTTTCTCTCTTTAAGTTTCAGTTTCCGTGAGAATATTTTTTTAAGGTATATATTTAAACAAAGTTTTACTCAGCGATAGACATTGTCTGGCGATTCTATAAATATTTAGCGATTCTGGAAAAGAAAAGAAAAGAAATTAAGGTAAAGCTACAACTGTAGGAAAACATGAGAAGTGGTGATTAGGAAAACTTTTATTGAACATTAAGTAGGATAGAACTTTTTTTTTCCTCCCTTGAAGAAACATCGATTTTTCTAAGTTCCATGTTACTAAGCGCATATAACACATCGATAGTTACCATTTAGTTTATTATTTGAAGAGAGTTTAAAAATTTATATGGAATTTCTTTAATTTCTTTGTCAAAATTTTCAACTGTATAAGATAACATTTTTTATGTACTTTGTTTATAATTTACAATTTTGATTTAGAATAATTTTTCAAGCGCTGTTTTTTCTATTTAACTTTCAGTTTTGAAATTTTGCTCAAAACATAGCTACTATTTTAAAAATACAGTTCAAGAAAAAAACAAGATCTATTTCTATATTGTTAAATATGGAATTGCATGTAATTTATTAAATAAAATAAAACAATGAATGCAGAAACAATGAATGCAGAAATATTTAACAATCTTTAACAATCTTTAACAATGAATGCAGAAAAAGAAATACAGGTGTTGTTTACGTTGCATAAGATTTACATTTTAGATATTGTAAAAACTTCTTTAGAATTCGGCAAGGTTGTAAGATTCCGTCTCAAGACGGAACTATTTCACTTGTTGTTTTTATCAACAATTTCTATTATATTAATACAGTATTAATATTAAACATGATATAAATTATTGATGAAAAACAGTGGTGTAAGACATGGTCTTGAGACTAGAATTCTTGCACTTTTAGTACTAGTTGATGGTAGAAGATCGTGTTCAATCAAGTGTTCTGCGTTGTCGCACACTTGCCAACATCCTAATTAATACTCCGTAGTGTTGTAAGTCCAGCCCTTTTTTTCGCACCAGTAAATTTTTAGATTAAAGTTTTCCAAAGACAATTAAGATTAAATAAGAAGAAAAGTACTCTAAAAAGATAATGGTGTGAAAAAGAAGGCGGAGCTAACAATACTACGGAATATTAATTAGTATGTTAGTAAGTATGTTATCGGCACCACAATTGTTATTTAGAAATATTAATTGTATTATTACAATTTTTTTTTTCGATTAACCAGTTAACGCCCGAAATAATTTTACAAAATATTATTAGCTGATTATTTCACTTCTAAATTAATATAGACAACTGACAGTAAAATATATTAACTTAAATAATTCTTCTGATAGTTTTAAATTTAAAGCCTATCCTCATTTATTGGCGTTTAGTGTTCTAGCGAGAAAACTTCGAGATAGTAAAACTTTGAGATAACAGATTAATTTACAAAGTAAAGTATTATAATATACATTATTATTCAACTTGATATAAGTTAGTATACCTGCGCCAAACGCAAATATATGTGCGACGAATGAAAAATCATAAAATGACAGTCTAAATTATGTGAATAATAATTAATAATGGGCACATAAAACTTTCAGGGATCATTTAGAGTGACGCTGTAAACTGTCACTAAAAAGCAGAAATCATTCCAAAAAACCACAAAAAATATACGTGCCATTTTATTAGCTGTCCTCAAATGAGGTTACTCGGCTCTAATGGGTTAAATAGGATGGTGATTATTGTTAAAATATACTGGTGGAAGAATCTAACGACGGAATACTTTCACCCCTGTGCCTTATTTCGTAGATGTGATTTTAGCAGGGTTGCCTGGTTGCCAACTTTTACACTTTTTGTCTACCTGAAAAGTTTTATAGAAGTATTTTGTATATTTCTGTAACAGCTTCACCGATAAAGTAAGATGAAGTAAGATGAAAATTTCTATTTAAATTTTCCGGTAACCAAAAAGCGTAAAAATTTACAACTATGAGGAATGCTACGGTTTGCATTTTTAAGAACTAGATATTATTTTATAGAAATGCTCTGTAATATGTTTACATGATCATATAAGCAAAAATTACTATATGGATTGGACGCAACTCAACTTCTATCATATATTTCGCTCTTCAAACAGTTTTTTTCTTTTTTTTTTTTTTAATGCTAAATACGCATTTCATCTCCAGTTATGACTTGGTTCAAAGAAGGTTCGTTTTGTTGTCGGACAAATAGTGAAACATGAGAAACACTGTTCAATTTGTTCCGTTTTGCCAAAATGCGCGGACCATACATATCGAGTTTCTATACGAACCCACATCTTAAATTTGGGAAACACAAATAGATTACCATTATTTAATCGATGTAATCTTCGTTCCATGGATTATAATAACCTTAAATCAGGGATAAATTAAAACTTAAATGCATACGAAATTTTTGTTATAACAACATTTTTTTTTAAGTATTTTATTTAACTGCATGCCTAATTATTATTAAAAGGATAATATATTAATTATTTAAAACATAAAATGAATGTTCATGATTTGCACTTGAATTACAATGTTGAAAGTGTACGAAGCCTTTGTTTGTGTAGGAGAAATAAAAATATCCAAATGAAATCATACTTAGCAATACACACTGTCTGGCGATACATATAAATTTTTAACGGTTCTGGACAAGAAAAGAGATTAATCGAAAGAGAAAAACTGTAGGAAAACACGGGGAGAAATGATTAGGAAAACTTTTATTGAATATTAAGTGAAATAGAAATTATTATTATTATTATTACTATTATTATAGATTTTTCTAATCTTCATATTATTAAGAGCACATAGTATATTGTTAATTATCATCTGGTTCAATAATAAAAAAAAAGTTTCAAAAATTGTGGCTAATATATATATGTATAAGATAACACTTTGTTTGCTTGAATTTTCCTCTAGATTTGTAATTTTGAAAAACATTAAAGTTTTTCTTGAATAATGTAAAGAAGAAATGCACATTTCCTTGTGCTATATTTTTGAAGAAACTCTCCGTTTTTAATCTTACTGTGTTTTTAAACTGTGAACTGAATTAAATTACTCATTATTTATTAAAAACATGATTTAAATGAAAACGAAAGAGAGGAATTTTAATATTGCTAAATATATAATGGCATGTAGGACTTTCATTAAGTGATAAGTGACATAGGCATGAATAAAAAATGAATAAGAAAATATAAATAAAATTTACATTTGAAATGTTATACAAAAGTACCTATAGTAGTAAGGTTTAAATGGATATACTATTTTCTTCATAGGAAGATATCCACTCATTTACGAGAGCTATTTTCGATTAATAATCACTATATTTTTAAAGAGGAAAAAAAATCACTGTAAAAATACAGTAAAGCTTTCTGGATAGAAGAAAGTGTTCCTCCCCCCCCCCCCCCAAAAAAAAAAAAAAAAAACAATAAAAAAACATATTTTAATTATGGAAAATAACAAATATACATGTTTAAGAATTTGGTTGAAATTACTCTGTACATCGTGTAAAGCGTATGAAATCTTTCTTGTTATTAACAAAAAAAAAAGTTTCCCAACATTGAAGTTAGATACAGCTTAGAACATATTCCGCTTTTCTGAAAAATTCCTTAAGATGAACCTCTGAAAAAGTTTTGAAATCGTTTCGTTTACAAAACTAATAAAGTCAACTTTCCTAAGATTTCCATTAGGAATTTATTTATTTTTATTTACTTTTATTTATTTTTAAGGTTTTTTTTGTGAAAACTCTGCTTTTCATGAATTTCTGAAAATTTCTGAAATATTTGTCTAATCATGAGAAACTGCATAGATTAACTAAATCTTCATCAGTTGGCGATGTCTTCTTAATCTAAACACTAAGAATATTCAGAAATCTTTTATCGTATTTTCTCATAAATTAAGATAATGATATCTTCATATTTGCAATCGGTTATGCATTTTGAATACCGCTTTATTGTAAAAAAAAATTAGATTTTTTTTTTTTTATAAGGACTGAAACTCTTCAATTAAATAAGGCGTCTAAAATTGTTTTTATAGCGATATTCAAAATGTGTAAAATTTAGCAATTGTGTATCACTATTATTACTCTTATTAACACTTTTTAACAAGGTTGAATAGTGTCATGACTTCGGTTTCTCTGTTTGTTCATCTGTCTCCTGCCTGCGCTCTAACTTCCATAATTGTTTATGGAATTTCTTCAAATTGATACATGTTATTCAAGTTTACTATCGGATGTTATCTGAAAAGTCATTGAATACCTCTACTGGTTTGTTCACATGGACGCCTGAGAATAATCCAAAGTATTGTGCTGTATGAGTGGTATTTCTGTAAACCATATTTTAAAAGATTTACTTTACGCAAATCTTAACGAAATTGAAATATGTTATTTAAATGCACAATCGGATGTTTTCTATAGAAAATGAAGTAAATACCGCCACTAATTTGTGTACGGGAACACAGGAAATTATTCCAAAGCATTACATTGTATGAGAGGTATTTCTATAAACCAAACATTAATAACTTTACTTTGCACAAATCTTAATGAGATTAAAATATATTATTCATATGCGAAAAAAAAAAAAAAAAAAAAGAGAGAGAGAGAAGAAAAGAAAAAAAGAAAAAAAAAAGTAAAGAAAAAAATGCTTTCGATTGAATATAGCACGATTAGTATTAAGACTTACAGGAAAATATTCTGTTACATTAACGTCTATAATTTGAAATATGCTGGAACTGTATTTCTGTTTACAATAAACGTTTTTAACACTTTTTAGCAATTTTTAAGTGTGAATATGATTTCAATTTGGGCATCTGCCCGACTGTCCGAATCCACTGCCGTAAATATTTTTAGATTTTTTTAAAAATAACATTTGTTATTCAAAATAATTTTGGAATGTTCCCTATTTAAAATGGCATTAATATGTCCTGTACAACTGGTGTGTGTACATGGAACACCCCAAAAAATGCCAGTGCTTTCCGTTTTAAGATAGACATTTTTATAAATCACATTTAACTAACCTTTTCTACAAAAATCATAAAGAAAGTGAAATTTATTGTTAATATGCTAAAATAATGAAAAAAATTACAGGACTACTCTAAAATATGCAGATACATTAAGGGCTACAATTAGAATTTAAGGGCTATATTTTCTGTTCCGTTTAGCATTTTCAACATTTTCCAACAACATTTATGAGTGATTAGGAATTAAATTAGTCTTTCAGCCTTTCAGTTTTCTGTCTGTCCGTTGTGTGATAATGTAGGCAAAGAACATTGAATGTTATAAGATACAAAAAGCGCGTTCAGTTGGCAAGTGTGAATAATCAATGTATACTGCAGGATTTTACGTTCTTGTTATTATTATTATTATTTAAAATGGAAGGACAGGGATACCAGTTAATTAAAAACAATTTTTCATAAGATACCATCCTATAATGTCACACTTAATAGGCCCAACGTTCAGTTCAATATTTATACCTTATCCTAATTTGTTAATTTATTTCATTGCGACTAGTTTTGTAGTTTATTTTTCATGCAGTTCCGTACTATTTACAGTTAAATGCTCTCTATAGCGCCAATTTATGAAAAATATTGACCTATTATGCTCCGTTAAAAATTTTTAAATTTCGAATAATATAAAATTTTTAAATTAGATTACTTGTAGTTATTTATCTTCAAGCTAATATCATAACTCATATTTTAAAAGCGTCTGAAATCTTTACGATGAAACTATCCCTAAAAATTCTCGTTTGTGTAAAATTTTGCTCTATTCTGATTTGTTAAGAAAATCATAAATTTCGAATAACTTACAAAATTTTTAAATTAGAAAAGTCATCGTTAATTATGTTCGTGCCAGTATCCTAAATACTTTAAAAATAGTCTGACATCTTTACAAAGAAAATATCCCAGAAATCGGACGTTTATGCGAAATCTTACCCAATTCTATCATGTTAAGAAATTGATAAGTTTCAAATAACATACGAAGTTTTCAAAGTTCAATTTTAATAGTTAGTGATGTTCATGCCAGCATGATAATTGATATTTTAAAGCTAGTATAACATCTCCATAATAAAAAATATTCTTTTGAATGCACGCTTAAACGAAAGTTTGTCCTATTGTTAAGAAAATCGTAAATTTCGAATAACTTACAAAATCTTGAAATTAGAATGTTGCAAACCAATAGAGTTCTTTTCAGTGTCATAAGTAATATTATAAAACTAGTTCAACTTCTCTGCGATCATTTGTTTTTGAGATATAATGTACGGACACAGACTAATAAACTAACACAGTAACAAACTAACAGACTAATTGAAACCCTTCAGATGGCACTGTATCAAAATTGTCTTTTTTTGATTCCTCACATCTCAAAACGTTTAAAATATTCAAAAATTCGGGGTCGAAAATTGTTACGAATGTCTAAGTTCATCGTATCTATAATATGATGGTGATCTAAAAGAGGAATTTATATTGTTAGCTTTCAAAATTTAACTACATAAAGTGTGAAATTAATTTCAAAATCGAAGTAGGGGTACAAGATGACTGCAATAACAAACCATATAGTACATGTAATTCCTTTTCTTTTTAAAATACCCTACTTAAAAATTGACTGTTTTTGTGATCATTATAAAACTTTCCTTTTTCGTTTTAAATTAATTTAACGTATAAGATTTTATAAAATGTCAAGCATCTTAAGATGCTACAATTTGTTTAAATCTATCATAAGTTCCTGTAATAAATGATGTTTAATATAATATCACTGATCCTTTTTGATTTTTAAATACCTTAAACGAAACATTTCAATGAATTAATCAATATAACTAAGTTCACTCTTCAAAGAAATATAATCTCATTCACCAATGGTTTGAAACAATTTAATGTATACCATCATAGTTGCTAAATTTAGTCCTGTATGGGTACCGGAGAACATTAATAGAAAATAATAGGTGTAAGGGAAAGTTATGTCGTTGTGTGGCACCCAAACAGAGAGTTTGGACACGAAACCAAGCCTTTTAGTGTGATCCAATGCAGTAGACTGATGAATTCCAAGCTTGAAGCCAACTTCTGTGGAAGTTAACGTGGGATTTGTCCTGCCATTTGACACCTGATGGCATTCCCGATCTGGGTTCATCTTTCAAAGACAAATAACCCAAACGAAATTTCGCAAACTACCTTTGGCATGTTCGGCGTCATCTCCAAACACGTCACACAAGTTTTTTTTTGCCTCCATCGCGTTATTCCTTTTTTGGAACTCGTACAACAAACAATGTCTTAAGTGCACTTTTTCTTCACCCATGGTGACTACAAGTTTGAAAAAACCGACTAAAATACGAAAAAATGCGTGTAAGTCACCAATCATACTCTAACCTAACTGTTTAAGCCTGTTTCATTCGATAATCGACAACGCGTAAAACTGCACGTGTTCAAAAACGACAGAACTTTCCCTTACACCTAATATTTACATATTTCTATAACAGTTTCCCCTGATTAATAAACATAAAATTTAAATAAATAGAATTTTTTATTGTATTTAATCAGTGTAAATGTAATAGAAATATGTAAATAAGTTCTATTAAGATTTTCAGGTAATAAAAAAGAGTTAAAGTTTGCAACTATAAATATCATAGTTGGTAACTTGTTTTATTTATTCCGTAACGTTGTTAGGAGCGAAAATTTTCATACCAGATTTCTTAGTAAAATTCTTCATACTATTAATTATACATTGGAAATAATTACTCTACAAAGATAGCAATGTGTGAAAAGACCAGGTACTAACAATAATACGGAATAAATTTAAAATGTTGGAAGCTAGGACACACCATAATTATTAAATTTGTATTTAATAAAAATAAAATCTGTATATCTAAAAACTAGAATTTCTTTATATATACACCAATTAGTACTATTACAGCACTGAGTAAAAAAAAAATTCACCAAATACAAAAAACAGAGAATGCCTAATACAAATTTCCTTTAATAGGGAAACGCTGCAAAATGACACTTTTTTTTTTCTTTACTCATTTCCCATCGTAATATAATAAATTTCTGGCATTTATCCTTTCATTATGCTTGACCAAGAACATAATGAAAGTGCAGTAAATGAAAAACAGGGTGTTAGGAGATTCATTAATAAAAGCAAAGACGGGTACGCATAATGATAACAATTAAGTAATAAAAAATGTAGCTATACTTTATTCAGGAATTATGAAAGGAACTATTATGTAATCGTACACTTCTAATTATTACTTACGCTTCGTATATTAGGACATGTTTTACACAAGATTTGAAGTAGTTCAAGAATTCTGTATGATTGTTTTTTAAATTTATTTAAGTAAAAACAAGAACGTAACAACTTCGGTTAAACTAGATAATAAAACGTTTTAATAGCTGACAATTCTTCCGCTTTTTGAGCACCCCTATTTCTCAAAAAATTTTTGTGTTTATTTAAAAAAATAATTTCTATAATTAAATAAGCCTAAGGTAATTATTTTTGAAAAGGGGTATTCAATAAACAGAAAATTTGGCAGCTATATACTTTTCAATACAAAATTATTCTAAGTGTTTTATCAGATATGCGAGCATTTTAATTTATTCCGGAGCTTTGCTAATACCCGGCTTTTTAACACCACTTTTCGTGAATAGTATTTTTCTTCCTATTTAATTGCAATTAAACAGTGCAGAAACAATCTCTACAACATGCGTGCCAACATTCCAATTAGTATTTCATAAAACTGTTAGTACCCGCATTTTTTTTCCCCATTGCTCTAGAAATAAAGTGGTGAGGAGAAATGAGCGGATACTAACAATTTTACGGAATACTAATTAGAATGTTTGCAGCTATGCTACAAGTGAAGTAGTGTGATAAAAGGGTGGGTACTAACAGTACTCCGAATAAATTAAATTTTAGCCTGTCTGCTTTCCGTGTCAGTCAAAAAAAAGAAAAAGAATACAAATGAAAAGAATACAAGATAAATAGAACTTTAATTATTTATTCTTTTTTATTTCTGATGAATATACCTAGAGCTCATTTCGAAATGATGTATCGTTGATTAAATTGTATCTTGTATCTAAAATGTTTATCTCTTGTAAATAATGTCTAACGTATCCTTCTCATTAATATCATAGTACCAGATATACATCAGTTCGTATTTGTGTAATTCCTTAATTTATTTAGTTGCATCAAATGCCTTATACTTATACATAGTCAAATTCAGTAATGTATATTGCCAGGAATGTTATTTCCCTTTCCTTTGTTTGCTATCAATATATTCTAACAATAATTACCACTGTACTGAATAAAAGAACTGGTGTACAATTAATATTCAAACTAGAAACTTCTTCACACACCACAATAGTGTTTACATCTGAGGAAGAAAGGCAACGTCCTTTCGTAACCGTTAGTATTTTCATTAGTTTTATGGTGTGTGAAGAAGTTTTTAGTTTGCATAAGAACTACCACGTTGCTCCATTACAATTTTTTTTTTTTCTAAAAATGCAAAATGTTTCTCTGTGGAAGAGTGGTACAAATATTAACGAAAATTATCTTTATGAATAATTTCTTTCTTTCTTTCTTTTTTCTTAATATATCACATTTAGTAAAACTTCCTTAAAACTATAACTGTAAAGTGTACCCATACATTTGCGCAGATATTTGATTAAAATATATATACTATATAGTTATATGTATGTATATTGAAAAGAGGGGATGGGCTCGTAAATTCTATCCAAATAGACGACAGTTTTTTACGTATTTTATTTATTTCTTTTACAACATTTGTCTTTGTAAATATAAACATCTATTTGTGTTATAATAAATAAGAAACTAATTATTTAAAAATGAAAATGGTAAGCTTCTTAAAATAGCAACAAATATCTTTAAACAATGTATTGGAAGTGCGGGGGGGGGGGGGGATAATTTTAGAATTTTTTCGGTTATTTGAAAACTGGTTAACCAAGAGATTACTGTATTAATTCTTCCTTTTTATTGCAACTTAAATATGTATACACATATATACACATATGTTTTGTTTTAAAATCATTTTTACGCCACTTAATTTTAACAAGAACATATATATCAATTTCTATATTTTTGCATAATTTTAACGTTCATCCGTCATTTCTCGAATTATATTCCTATTTTATTTGAAGATTGGGGGAGCATTTGAACAGTATTTTAAGGTAATTAATTAATTATATGTTAGAAATAATTACTCTACAAAGATAGCGGCGTGTAGAATATGTGGGCACTAACAACATTACGTTTTATGTGGAATAAATTTAAAAAGTTGGCAGCTATGTATATGTCTATATAATAGTATATATATATATCTATATCTGTACTGATAAGTATAAAGGATTTAAGTCCAAAAATGTCGATTTTGAGTTAAGTACATTGTCAGACTCAGAAAATAATTCTCTATCGATTGGTATAAAAGATTTAAGTCTATGTCATTTAGTCTCTGAGAAAATCCATTAGTAAAAAAAGATTAGAGTCAGAAATTTAGCATTCATGTACGGTATGAAATATTTAATTTAATTTTTTCCCGTTATTAAATGAAGGTTGACAATAATGGTATAGAGGGTATAAGTCAACGAAATCCCTTTTTCCTAATCGTTTCTTCTGATTAGATTTTAATTAATGTAACTTTATTTTTCGTCTCCTGAAAAATCAAGAATATGGATTTAAATCCTTTATACTTATCAGTACAGATATATGTGTGTAGGTCAGAATTTGTTTAAAAATACGTAAATAGATTATCCGAATGTATCCAATAAAAATATGTCTCAAAATTCGAAAACTTACATTTAAAAACAAAAAGTATTCCAAATTCCTATTCGACATTATATTTAAATAATTCAAATAATAAACAAGCAAAATCTCTTCACTTTCAATGTAAGAAAATCAATCTATGCGCTATTTCCTCACTGTAAATAAATAAGTCTAATTTATTAACTAGATTCTGAAAATGCCTTTAGGATTTAAAATCAATGTTTTATACGACTATTTTTCCGGGTTTTCTTTCTTTCTTTTCTTTTTTTTTTTTCTTTTTTTCTTTTTTTTTTTTTTAAGCCAGGGGCTAAAAGGAGCGCTATTGATTTCCTTTTTAAGTTTGCTAAACATGCATGTCACATTTCTAGAAAGTGTATAATAAAAATTGAAATTCAAAATCGTGCTATTATCTTGTTTGAATAAAAAGAATTGAAATGATCCAGTTATGGGGTAGTTGAGTCGCATACTAATTCGAGAGATTTCCTGGATTACAGATAAAAAAGCATGCAACAATGCTAAAATTAAGTAATCTAGCTGTGTTATTTCACTTTAACGTAATATGCTTTATTTGTATTGAATCAAGGTAATCTTATTGTATATATACAAAGTCAACTTTATGTAAATAAAATAACTTTTTTAAATAGAAAAAACATATTTATTTTTTATACTAGTGTAACTTTGAAACGAAGAATGGTTTTTCTCCATATGTTACGTCGTAACAAAGTAAAATATGAATTTTAATGATTGAGAATTATTAACTTTTTTAATATATATATTTTTTTATTTCCTGTGTATAGTTTGATTAATAATGAAACATTAGCGACAATTTCACTGTAACCGGTTATTTAAAAAAGCTTAAATTTGTGTAAAATCTTCTTTTCGCAATTTCGTTTCATTTCTGGCAAAAGATGGTGGCTACTTCTGGTGTTTACCGAAGCGGGTTAGTCATTCTCTCAGAATAGGATCAAAATTGTGATGGCTTGTCTCAAGGCTACACTTAAGAGTGAATCTTAGACTGTCGCCGATTGCCCGTAACGCAGCATTAATGTGACATAAAACCTACTCAACTCATATGCCTTTTTTTTTCTTTTTTTTTGTAGAATCCTATATAAGTCACGTTTATGTCATGGAAAATAAAAGAAAAAGAACAGAAGGAAAAATGTTGTTAAAGCAATGGACAAGCAACAAATGCTTACAAAAAAGTATTACTTTAAATTATCGAGTATTCTGGCCGCCTTATCGAATTGTACACGGTTATCGTAAGTAAAGGATTACGAGAAAAAAAATATATGCTCACTAAATTAATGTTTTAACCAATGCCCAATGCTTCAATTGTTTATGACAATTAAAAGCAATTGAACCCAAAATTACACTTTTGCGCATACGTTAGCGCTAAAAATATATAAATTCGGCGATTGCCTATATGGTGCACAATGGACGCTTGTTGGAATTCCGGTATGTAGTGTTGCTTAAAGTGAATGTGGTTTCTGAGAGTGATCAATATTCATTAGTCATGGCTCAAAGGCATCAGTTAAGTGAAGGTCAAATGGGGCGAATAATTGATAGAATCGAAAAAAGTAAAGAACAAATAAAGATCGCTTAAGATTTAAATAACCCTCAAAGTGTCATAGCAAGAGTTTAGATCATATTTTTAAGCAATGGATCAGTAAACAGCCTGGTCAATGGCAACCGAGTGCAACAACTGCATTTGAAGACCGTTTTCTGTCATTGTTGGTTCGAAAAAACCGCAAAATGTCTACAAAAGATTTGGTTTTAGACCTTCAGACTGCCAAAGGAACTGTAATTAATCGTTCTACAGCTTCACGAAGGCTTAACGAGGTTGGGCTGTATGTGAGAAAACCAATGGTTTGGGTCCCACCCCAGGCTCCAGAGGGGCCAGTTTAAACTGATGTCGTCATCTTATTCAATGGAACCAAGAAGACTGGATCTGATAACTGTTTACTTACGAGTCCAAATATAGTCTAAACACTGATTCGAGAGAGAGATGTTTTTATCTGACGAGATAAAGAAATAGGAAACGCGCTTTCCTTCTCTATGAAATATACCGTTTCTGCGACTACGATTAAAGGTTTTTTTTTTTTTTTTTTTTTTTTTTTTTTTTTTTTTTTTTTTTGGGGGGGGGGGGGGGGGGGGAGCATTATGACAAATGGCCACACCGAGCTGCATATCTTTCAAGGAGGTCTTGCAAAGGCTCGAAGATATATCGACGAGGTATTGGAAAGCTCGGCAATATCAAACTCAGCTACAATGCTCGACCACAGCGAGCATATGTGGTATCAGAATAATTGCAAACAGAAGATATCACTTGAATGGATTGGCCACTTTACTCATCTGACTTGAACCCGATAGAGATTGGGTGGGATGCCTTAGGGTGCCAAACTTCAGCGCGTCAAATTCCTATTCTGATCCTCCAGAAGCTGAAAAGTTTTAGATGAGTTGCGTGCAATTCACCAGACTTGATCAACACTTTGACAAAATCTATGAAATCAAAATGTGAGGTATGCATATCTGTCATAGGTTAATACACCACACTAAAGAAAAAAAAATCCATAAAAAGGGACAGTTTTTCCCTCATTTTCCATTTTGCATAAATTTTGTTTTAATATCAGTATTTTGCAAATAATGAACTGCCAAGCATTGCAATTTATAACTAAAGTTTTATATATATATATATATAAAATTCTATTAATAATTTTTCATTAAGTATCAGCTATATTTTATTTCTGTTATTATCCTTTAATTTTGATGACCAGTGTATTTAACTCACTTAAATTTTTCATTGAAATTTTAATAGTTGATTTAGATTAAATGTTACTATTAACAGACGAAAATTATTCATTGTTTATAAAGAAGCATTAATACACTTCACAATTAAAAACTCAGAAAATGTGTCTAGAAAGTCCTACTTTCTTACCCAATTTAATCGAAAGTAAACATAAATTTCACGACATTTATTAAACAAAAAATAAAAATTTATATATAATTCTAATAAAGTTATTTGATGCTTGCATATTTATTGCTGAAAATTTTTGGCCTTAGGTAAGATGTTAGAAATGTGATAAAATTAAGATTTTTAATTTTAATTATTACTTACTTTTTTATTTATTTATTTTTTAGCAAAAATCTTGTCATTTTTTATTAAAAGAGTATCTGAATTCCCATTTCAAATTATAAGACAACGGAAAGTCTGATTCATTTACACAAAGATTTGGTTTACTTTTAACTTAGATTGTTTGAGTATAGGTGGATAGAAAGTTGTATAATATATGATAAATTGTATTTCAGGATCCGTACGGTTAGACAGTTACTCAATCTTTTAAACCACTAATTTTTTACAGTAATTTTTGCTATAACATAATTCTATAAAGTTAAAAAGATATTTCTTTTTAGAAAATATTCTTCGAAGAGTGCTTAAAAAAAAAAGAAAAAAAGGCGAGTCCGTATGAAATCTGTCGTAAAAAATATTTTTAGTATTTCGTATTTTCTTCTTTTATTTTTGCAGATTTAGAAGGTAAGATTATTTTTTAGTAGAAATGAGTGAGTAATAATAATAATTTAATTTAAAATTAGTTTGTCATGGCTTGCATATAAAATTTTAATCAGTTTTCATTCTAAAACATTTTCTGTTTTCATTATTATCATTGTTTTGAAATATTAAATAATATTTCGCTGCAGAATTATTTTTATCCTTTTCAGTGGCACCATTTACATAATCGAATACAAATTTTATTTTTCGATAGCAAAAACTGGCTGCGGAAACTTTTTACAAAATACTTCTTTTATAACTTAGAGGAATAACTTCATTTATTTCTTCTCTGCTAATATGGTTGGTGAATTCTGATGGCTTTTAATTTTAAATGGGAAAATTTGCTTGTCTTTCAAAGGGCTATAGAAATAAAACAATAAATAATGATGTATATCTCTTAATAACAATATTTTAAAATACTCCCTTAACTCTAAGGTAATTGGGATCATTTAAATCATACTGCTACCGGAGTTCACGAACAAAATTAAAATAAAAGAAATTGCCGGCCTTTTTTTGCTGTATTATAAAAGTAAAATTTTGCTAAAAAAATTCTACGATGAGTTTTTACAGTTGAAACTTAATAATTGCGTTCTCGCACCGAGAACACTATGCCGCAAACGGATAAATTATAAATCAGGACGAAAAATTTAATTTTAATATTCATCACCTTTCTTTTTAGCTAATTCAGTTTTAATTTAAATTAACATATTTAAAATAATCTGGTGTGTCACTTCCATGACTTTCTCTTACCCTGCATTATAATATTATAAAGACAGTTTGCATATTAAATTTTAAGATTAATAAGGTAAGGTAATAAAGTTCAATGTAGTTTTAAATAATCAAAAATAGGTTGACATAAAATTCTGTGTGAGGGAGGCTACTGCCCCCCTCAAACCTCCATTCAGTTATAGTGCCTACATTTATTTAAAAAGAAAAGTCAAGATTGTTATTATTCTGCCTTCAAAATTCTCAATCTTGAACAAATTTTTAAGTGGCAACCTTCAAAATAGCAATTTCAAATTTTCTGCAGTTATTTATTTTTAAGATATGGTCATAATAGATATACGTACAGATCAACCGCTAAGTATTCGATTTTCGTATTCAGAGAACCTCAAAACAAGAAATTGTACAAAAAATCAGAAATGAAAATAGAACTTCTAAATAGACTTTGTTTACAGCATGAGAATGAAACACTAATTTTCGTTCCTGAGCAGTGTTCATCGACATAGTATAATGCAGCAAAGCATTTCCATCAATTACATTCAGTAAAAAAGAAAGTATAGCTCAATTTAGGGTAGCCCTGTATATTGTCTACAAACGACATGCAGTATATACGATATTGTGTACTTAAATTTAGTCTTACTTGAAAAACATCTAACATAAAATGATTTACAATTCCAACAATTTCCAAGTGCTATAGCCCCAATATATCCAGATACTTTGGGTAGCCCTGTAAACGAATGTTGAATGATTTCCATAGCACAATCTACACAATACATGATTTTATGCATATAAAAAATATATAATTATTTCACTTGATTTAGTGTAGCATATAGATGTTAATGTCCTTCCCTCATGGACATAAGGTATTTGAATTCTCTTGGATGTCCCTGTACACGAACCATTTGCTTAAATTAAATGGAAAATTTAGTGTAGCATCCTCATATGATATACATTTAGTATACGAGTTTGAACTTTCTGCTACTATTTGTTCTTGGGATATTCTGATAACAGACACGCAGATAGACACACACACACACACACACAGACCGCAACCGCTAAAAACATGATTTTCGGATTTAAGGGCTCTCAAAACGTATCAGTATAAAAAATCTCCATTTTGAAAATTTGACTCAATAACAATACTTTCTCTACCACATATATGGTTAAGAGGAAGTAAAAAAAGGAAACAGACGGAGTATTAAAAGTAACCGCTGACCAACGAAAATGATTATTATGTATATACAATTATAACATAATATTGCATGTAATAACATTATTTCTTTAGAATAATGTTACTAGAATACAGCAAAAAAATAGTGAAATATTTTTTTAAACAACAATTTTTTAATATATTTAATAAAAAGGTAAATCAAAATAAGCATTCAAGTTTAATAATTTTTTTTATTTAATTTTATTGCAAATTCAACATATTTAAATGAAGAATGTTAGGAAAGAAGTATTAAAAGTAACCCCAGAATAACATAAACAAAGATTATGTATGTACAATCTAATATATATATATATATATAATTAATTAATTAAAATTCAAAAGAATTTCTAGGTGATCAAAAGATTTTAATATAGTATAACAATAGGATTAACAGATTAAAAAAAAAAAAAAAAAAAAAAAAAAAAAAATCGAATGTATACAATGTATCTAGTAAGAAATGCAACGTCAACCTACAGCCGGAAATATTAAAAAGACATTGACAGAACCAAATGTCACAGTTTGAAAATGAACAATATAGGAAGGAAAAGAAAATTTCAGAGAAATGACATACGGGAAGACATACTCAGACTTAAAGGGAAAAAGATTTCGAGCCCAAATGGGGTGTCTTATAGAAATGTCAGAAGAAGAAAATTTAAATACAAAACGGTCCATATTTGAACTGAAATAAAGATTTTTTTTTTCGTCTACTTTCAACAGAAAAAAGTTTCGGATTAAAATAAAAAGTTTTGACTTCCAGTTTTCGATAGATTTAACCGTTTTGAGATGTACTGAATGCGATTTTTCCATTTTTAGAAAATGCCCGTCTGTCTGTGTTTGTGTATATGTGACAAAATTTTTCTGCTAACTCTAGCTCAAAAACTAATACACAGAATTTTCATTTAAAAAATATATATTTAGTTGCACCTTCACAAAAATTGCTACCTTTCAACTTTTGGTGCATAATGCTCAACAGGTGGCAACCAGCCTTAACTTTTTTAAAGAGACTCTCTTAATAATACTTTATACAGATGTGGGACAACTACTGATACAACCTATGTTTAAAGGTTAATGTTGTTGTTAACATCTAATTATATTTCTTTATCTTTGAAATAAAGATGCAATATAATATGAATCAACTAAAAAGCTCTCAGATAGAACATATGAGAAAGTATGTGAACAATCCCTGTAGTTAGATGTGAATCTATGTGTCTTATATAGAACATATTCACCTAAATTTGATTACAAAGACCTTTTATTACTCAGAAATTTTCATACATTGAGTTTTATAAGGGGCAATTATTAAATACAATTCTCATGAAATTTAAAATAGGAATAATTCGATGATAGTAAATTATATTTACTATTTTTCACTTAAAACCGGCAATTTTAACCAGTTGTACCTAAAAGGTTATTTAGGTTCAAGAATTAAAAATATTATAATGTGTAAAATCATGTAAAAGGAGATGAAATTTTTATTTATATATCAACTTTTTTATCATGGCTTATATTTAAAGTGACGCTATACCACTTACTTTTCAAAAGGTGAATAAATGTAGATGCTCTGAGTAAAAAATCTCGAACTTTGTAATAGGAAAAAAAATATTACTAACATAAACTATTTTCCTAACTATATGAAATTCTAATCATACACAATGGAATTTTTTTGTTGTTGTTGTTGCTGGTATCAATATCGTAGTGTGTGTCAGAAAAAGGTTAACAAAAAAATCAGATACCTTATGTAAGCGAAGCGTATCATAAAACTAATTTTCTAAATAACTTTCTCCCAATCCCTTCGACTAAGATTTTTCTTTAATAAAATCTTTTTTTTTTTTTTTTTTTTTTTTTTGTACCACTTGTTTCTATTAAATAAAGCCTTCGATATTGATTTTAAGTTCTTGAAAGATTTTCTTATACAACAATTTCAATTCATTTTATCTCTGAAAGACTTTTTTATCGCAGAATTTATTTAAAGTATAGTGTTGTTACTTAAAAGTAATATGTATTAAAAAAAAAAAAGAAAGAAAGAAAAAAAGAAAAGGAAAAGGAAAAGACGAAACATTCCTATCATCTATAACATTCTTTCGACGTCGTTCTTAAGAGCTTTAATTCTCGTAAAAAAATGCTTTTAATTAGAGGAATAAAGAACTAAATATGCCTTCTGGAAAGGATAATTTTTACTGACACGCAATTAAGAGCGTGTTCAGTAAAAATAAACTGTTTTCTTATCTATTAAAGAATTAAAGATAACTTTAATGTATTTTTAAGACAGCAGCTTTTAGAGTGTGTCTTTTGCAATTTCAACAGCATTTATTTATTCGTTATTATAAATTTATTCACATAATTTGACAGAAAAAGGCAAAAGCTTATAAAATAGTCCAAAAATTGTTTTGTTATGTTTATTTATGTAAATGCAAATTTTGATATATTTAAATATATCAAAATATATCTAAATATATATGTAGTAATATTTTAATAGATTTAAATATATTTTTACTTTTACGTTAGAACAAATAAATAAATAAATAAATAAATAAAATAAATAAATAAATAAATAAATAAAAAACTAAGAATCTTTGATGAAGACATCCGTCTTTCTAAAATAATAAGAGATGTTTTATGGAAAATCTACATAAACGAAAGCAGTTAAAAAGAGAAAATAATTTAAATAAAAGCAGTTAAAAACAGTTATTTCGGAAAACGACGTAATTACGTAGATATCGCAACAGTGAAACAGCTGAATGAGCTGATGAACAGACTGATTTTAGCTACTTGTATGGACATAGCCCAAAACGTCCTTTATAGGAAGGAAGAAGGGTCATTAATATGTACTCACAAACGTCAAGCGGCGGAGGAGGGGGGGGGGAGATAATCATATCGTAGCTAGTTCTATAGTGAAAAGGTATGGCTAGTTCTATAGGGACAAGAATATATATATATATATATAAAAGGAGATGTACAAATAAATTTTATGGCAGTTTCCATCACAAAGTTTTAAAAACACTATGCCAGTGCACTTTAGGTTATACACAATATTACACGTAATTTGTATTTTATGATCAGAATTCTTCTTGAAAACTGGGCGCACCAGCGGCCGAGAAGTTCTGTCCTTGTAGCTGTTAAACGTGAGATGCCGGGTTCGATTCCACGTCGCGCTCATTGTCCTATCCGTTCGGAAATTTTCCGTGGATTTCACCGAAACTTGCGTAAATGCGGGCTAGGAACTCATTAGAAAGACTCCCCACGAAGGACACTCTACCTCAGGTCTAGTACTCAAGTGCAGTTAATTGTGAATAATTCTAACACCGTCTTCTTAAAAGCCTTTGAGCAATACCTATTCAACTGGCAGGACGAAGTTTACGGCCTTATTTGCAACTCACAGGGGAGTGAATATCCCAAAATTAATCACATGGGATACCCTACCATAAATGTATGTGGGTATCTCAGATGAGTGAACAATTTTAAGGGGATAGTGGACCTTTTAAGTCGTTTTTGTAAAATATTGCCTTAGAATTATTAATTTTTTCATAGATATGCTTTAAAATATAACATTAATTATAATAATAAAATTTCTCGAAACTGTTTTAATAATAATAATATTATTAATAATAATATATATATATATATATATATATATATATATATATATATATATATATATAAATGAAAGTCAAAATTTCCTTTAGTAATTTCTTTAATACTCCCTGTTAACTATTTTTAAAATTTTTCCTCGATTTTACAACAGTATACATTAAAAATACATTTTAAAGGTATCTGGACATTAATTTGTGGTATTATTGGTAAGTTTTCTTTTTTAAATACTCAGAAAAATTTGTTTTATTGAAACAAAACAAAAAAAAAGGGGGGGGGGGGATATAGACGAAAATGTTTTAATCTATTAATTTTATTGTTTTAATCAAAATTTTTGTTGATTCGACTGATAATCGTCTAAATGAACAAAATTATTTTATCGATTTCAACAAATTGCTTTGTTGATTCAACTTATAACTTGCTCATTGGCTGTTTACAGAGAAATTGTAGCTTATTCTACTATCCAGTGAAAATTACTCTTCTTTCAAAAATATTCTTTTAGTTAATTGAGTGAAGCGAATTTAGTTAACAGGCAAAATTACAGTTAAAACGTAAAACAATTCTAAAATTTATTGAAAAAAGTTTTTTTTTTTTTTCAACAAAAAAGTTTTTAGTGTATTTGTATGTTTGATTGTTAAAATTTGCATGAAACTTCAGCAAATCGACACAGATTTTTTTTTTTTTAATGAATTTTTATGAGTTACACATAGCACATAAAAGAACACTTTTCATTTTTCTAGCTTTTGAAGGAATTATCCTTGTTTTAATGAATTATATAACTGGCTTTCAACTTTAATAAATATTTAACAAATAAATAAAGAAAAAAAAAAGTTTTCCGTTTTAACTAATATTAGAAAGAATTACGAATTATGTCATTTGCCTTCAAATTTTTCACGTCTTTCGTATTTTTGCTTTTAGAAAAGCGAAAAGAAAAATCTGGCTGTTTGACCAATATTAGGAAATAATGTCTTTTTAGAAAATTTTTAATGTTAAGAATATGGATGACAAATGTCATGTTCAATTTAATATTTTTACTTTATCATTTCTTCAAAGTTGAGATTTTTGATTTTTTACTACTTTCTTCATATATAAGAAAAAAGTACTGGATTCGTGAAAATTTCCGGTAGCTTGTCTTCAAAAGTTTTGCACATTTTGATATGTTGGGAACACTATTTGACAACTTATAGAAAGTGTGTGTTTGTATATTCATAATTTTATGGACGCTGTATCTCATGAACCAATGGCCGGAATTCAATATATAAATTTGATAGACATTTGACTTAAGTCAGTGCTAATTTGTTTTCAGTACACATCACACAATGGGTGGCGCTGTTGTACCTTTATATCTATAAATGGCAGCATAGAACAAAATGTCTTACAAAAAAGCACAGTAAGGATTATTTGAATAAATCATTATGAGATTAAGAGCAATTATTTATAACAGTAATACTGAACAAGAAAACGGTTTTTATGTATGTAGAGGCATCATCTCCCTCCCCTTGGTGGTATATTTACTCCCCTGGGGTGGAAATTTTCAATGCGAATATTTTTCAGTAGAATTCCTCAAAACATTTAAAACGAATAGTTGAAACAAATAACCCTTAGATGTCATTTGCCAAACACAAAATTGACTTTCTTAGTACACCTATTGTTATATTTCTCTAACGTAAAAATCGTCTGCTTTTTTCGTGGAAAATAGTTTCTTATGTTTAAATTTATATGTTAAAATATAAAAGAATGTTTTGGAATGACCATAACATATTAGCTGGTTTTGTAATGGCATTTGATATGAATATTAGTTGTAATTTAAGTCTAATAAGCAGGTCGAATTTATATTTGCAATAGAATATTAATCGTGGATTAAAGTATGAAACATTTAGGGCCTTATTCACCAACTTCTTAACACTCGGATTAAACCTCGGATCAGTGGTAATCGCTCGATCATACAAAAATCGGTATTCTCCAACAAAAATCCGCGGCAGATCTGTAGAACAGAGGTTCTCTGGTGTTTGTTTACATTTTGGCGATATTATCCGTGCGCCAACGAACCAAGGAAATGAATTTATCTTATGGCAACCTTACAAAACGTTTGTTTACGATCGAAATGAAAGAAATATTAATGCAGACGACTATTTAACGCAATTAAATAAAGTTATCGAAGAAATTTCATAAACTGGCGATGGTTAATTAACTTTTTAAGTACAATATCTATATATTAATAGGCAAGCATAAAATTTGTAGTCCCTTTTTAACATATTAATTATGGGAGTGGAGGGTTGAAAATGGTATCATTCGAAAAGTATGGATAGCCGGAAGTTGCGAATACAAATATTAAATTCTTACGATGTCAAGAAGCTATTTAAAAATACTTTTATTTTTTATGCATTTTCCCCCATTTTTTCCTTTCATACACGTATTCCTTTACATTAAAAAATACCTAAAAGTGGAAAGTTGTTAAATCTGGCAATTTGATAAAACTCAAATAAAACCATAGACACAGTAGTTTGTATAGCATCCTTATACGCAAGCGAAGTGATGACGTCACTGGCCGTCCGTGGAACCACACGTTTCCTACGTTCATCGTCCATTGGATTTTTTTGTAAAAAATTATTAAAAATTATCTCCCGATTTTAATTCCCATATTTGGGTATAGTTATATATAAGTTACTGTCTGCATGTGTCAGATTGAGTTATTTTTACTGTAAAATTGATAAAATTTTAATTTAAAATTTCAAAACTGTAGAAAAAAAATGGCAAATTTCCAGGTTCGAATGTAAGCATAAACGTTTAGTTTTAGTTAAAGGACGAAATAGTTTTAAAATTTAAAAGTAAATTTTTGTCAATTTATAACTTAATCTAGCACATGTGCACGATGATTAATTTATAATTATATCCAAATATGGGATTTAAAATCGGGAAATAATTTTCCTCAATTTTTAATTTTTTAAAAAAAGAATTCCAATGGACAATTAACATAAAAAATCTTTTACTTAGCCCCAACAACGGTCAGTGACGTCACACTTCGCTTGCGTAACTCATTTGCATCAGTAAGAAAAAAGTAGAAGATATGGAAAAACTTTATGAACCAATGGAATTAATTTAACAGAATTTGATATTTGGTTGGACCTTGGTTTAACATGGTACCGATTAGCTTTTGGGCTGTATCACCCAATAAGGGTGTTTTCACGTTGCGATTTGCTCTCATTTCAGGAAAGGCTCAACATCTACAGAGAGAAATATATTAAGTAAAACTCTGCTGATTCAGTTAGAGTGCATATCGGCAAACAATTGCCGCAGCTGTGTTGCAATTTAATTCCGTTAAGACAAGGCAATAGCTTTTCTTTGCCTTGAAAAAAAAAAAAAAAAAAAAAAAAAATGGTCCAGTTTCGACCACTGGGCGATACTAGTTTTAATAAATAAGCAAATACTTAACAAAATGCACGTTTTGTCATCGACGTTTTAAGAGCAAATTAATTTCAACAACACAATAAATGTAATTAAATAAATGAAAATTCAGAATAAAAATATAACTTTAAAAGTAATTAAAAAAGCATGAAAACTTACAATATATGCAACATGAATTTTATTTATTTATTTATTTATTTATTTTTTCCATTTTGAAATTTCTGTTGACTCCATAATACGTAAATCACATATCAAATATTTCACTTCGCGCTCAGTTAATTCGTAACATTCGAGGATTCTAAAACTGCATTCAAATGAATCGAAACATATCGGTATAAAAATTATGAGAATATACAAATAAAATAAAAAACGTATTTTCAAGTTATCAAGTGATACGATTTCATTTCTCCAGACGCATATCGTTTCGTATTTTTCATTAACACTTACATTTCAGCGGAGGGGAAAATTCCCTAGTTTTCATAAACTTGACCAACAAGTGATTGAGTGAGTGAGTTTTACGTCGAACTAGTGCTACGTTGTGGGCAATGAGTACGGCAACCAAATATCCCCATTTTCTACAGACAACGTTTACTTTATTCGCATTATTATAATTTTTTAAAAAATTATAGAAAGTAAATTATTTAATATTCATATTTTATTTTTAGTGCTTATTAATTAAAAATGAAAAAAAAAAATGCATGCATAATTAGTTAATTGTAGCAATTTAAAGCTTCTCTGTTTTAAGAGTTCACGGATCCGGCCACTAACGACGGAGGATGAATTGGGACATACCCCTAAGGTATATGAACCAACAAAGAAACATGGCTGTATAAAGCTATGAATCTGAAAACGCACGTAACTCGGCTCCGTGGCAATCACTATCGCGCATGTTAAGACCAAGATTTCCCATAATGTAGCTCTAGTGCAATGTAAAATACACTCAAATCAATAAAAAACAAATGAACCAATCAAATATCGCCTAATTTCCCATAATGTAGCTCTAGTGCAACGTAAAATACACTCAAAACAAACGAACCAATCAAATATCGCCTAATTTCCTGTAATTTAGCTCTAGTGCAACGTAAAATATACTCAAAACAAATGAACCAATTCAATATAGCCTAATTACCCATAATGTAGCTCTAGTGCAATGTAAAATACGTTCACATCAATAAAAAACAAATGAACCAATCAAATCTCTCCATACTGCGTCATAATAGAATTGTTAAGTTATGTTTACAAGGATAGGCAGTTTCTCGCTACGGAAGTTCGCCAAGCAGAAAGTGAACCTCTGTTCTACGGATCAACCAAATCCGCTGTTCACCGGCTACTTTAATTCTCGGATTTGCTGATCCATGGTTTAATCCGAGTGTTAAGAAGTTGGTGAATAAGGCCCTAAGTGTTGCAAAAAGTTATAACTAATAACAAATTGTGCTAATTTATTAATGAAGGACCAATAGCTGTTATAGGGTATCGACAGATTGCTTTTTTCTCTCTGATTCTTCCACAACTGTATATTGTTACGATAATTCTTCATTTCATTAATCATAAAAACAATATAAAAGATTATTATTAAAAAATAAATAAAAATACGTGTGGCAGTCGGGGACTGCCGTGGTAAAGCTATTGCATGGCATTTTTTATCAACTTATGCAATTATAATTATTTATTTATTTTATTTATGCAGTATTTTTTTTTTCTTTGATATTAATTCAAGTTACACTTTTTGAGCGTGGTGACCGATAAGAAAACAAATTTTTTTCTTTTATTGAATAAATGAGAATATATCCGCAATGAGAATATATCAAAAGTATCCGCAATCGATTTGTAGGTATCGAAAACCTCGATGTAGCAAATTTGAATGATCTAACTCTATTTTTTGAGAAAAGGTATTTTAATAGGTTTTTAAAGGCCTGCAAGTCGAATGGGGATATTCAAGTTTTTTCTTTGATATAATTTTGAGTTACACTTTTTGAGCGTGGTGACCGATAAGAAAACAAATTTTAATAGAGAAAAGGTATTTAATAGGTTTTAAAGGCTTGCAAGTCGAATGGGGATATTCAAGTTTTTTCTTTGATATTAATGAATGAGATAACAATAATGATAAGATAACAATAATGATAAGAAAACAAATTTTAATAGAGAAAAGGTATTTTAATAGGTTTTAAAGGCCTGCAAGTCGAATGGGGATATTCAAGTTTTTTCTTTGATATTAATTCAAGTTACACTTTTTGAGCGTGGTGACCGATAAGAAAACAAATTTTAATAGAGAAAAGGTATTTTAATAGGTTTTAAAGGCCTGCAAGTCGAATGGGGATATTCAAGTTTTTTCTTTGATATTAATTCAAGTTACACTTTTTGAGCGTGGTGACCGATAAGAAAACAAATTTTAATAGAGAAAAGGTATTTAATAGGTTTTAAAGGCTTGCAAGTCGAATGGGGATATTCAAGTTTTTTCTTTGATATTAATTCAAGTTACACTTTTTGAGCGTGGTGACCGATAAGAAAACAAATTTTAATAGAGAAAAGGTATTTAATAGGTTTTAAAGGCTTGCAAGTCGAATGGGGATATTCAAGTTTTTTCTTTGATATTAATGAATGAGATAACAATAATGATAAGATAACAATAATGATAAGAAAACAAATTTTAATAGAGAAAAGGTATTTTAATAGGTTTTAAAGGCCTGCAAGTCGAATGGGGATATTCAAGTTTTTTCTTTGATATTAATTCAAGTTACACTTTTTGAGCGTGGTGACCGATAAGAAAACAAATTTTAATAGAGAAAAGGTATTTTAATAGGTTTTAAAGGCCTGCAAGTCGAATGGGGATATTCAAGTTTTTTCTTTGATATTAATTCAAGTTACACTTTTTGAGCATGGTGACCGATAAGAAAACAAATTTTAATAGAGAAAAGGTATTTAATAGGTTTTAAAGGCTTGCAAGTCGAATGGGGATATTCAAGTTTTTTCTTTGATATTAATTCAAGTTACACTTTTTGAACGTGGTGACCGATAAGAAAACTAATTTTAATAGAGAAAAGGTATTTAATAGGTTTTAAAGGCGTGCAAGTCGAATGGGGATATTCAAGTTTTTTCTTTGATATTAATTCAAGTTACACTTCTTGAGCGTGGTGACCGATAAGAAAACAAATTTTAATAGAGAAAAGGTATTTAATAGGTTTTAAAGGCTTGCAAGTCGAATGGGTACATTCAAGTTTTTTCTTTGATATTAATTCAAGTTACACTTTTTGAGCGTGGTGACCGATAAAAAACAAATTTTAATAGAGAAAAATATATTATAGTTTTAAAAAAATTAAAGAACACGCTTTTATAGAAATGTGAACTAAAAAGCACAAAATATCTATCTTAGTATTAAAATTCAGGGTAAGAGAAAATCGTGTGAGTGACACACCGTAATATTTACATACATTTAATTCTTTAATTAAAATAACTTAGAATTAACAAAAACCATTTTTTAAAAATTTCCCCTGACGGGGATCGAACGCTGGACCTTTAGGTTCGCAGCGCGCCGCCTTACCTCTACGCCATATCGTTCACGTAGGGGAAGTATTTTTTTTTACAATATAAATTTTTTGTTTGCTCCCAGAGAAGTTACAAACAAGCATACATATATACATACATACATACATACAGGTGAAGCTAATAAAAGCGTGTTAAAAAATACTGCATTTGTGATAATAATAAAATGTATGTATATAGAGTACTCACTCATTTTCTTTCACTATTTTTTCATCACTTTCTTCTTTAATAAATGCACTTTGTTTATTCATATTTAAAACACTTTATACACAAATAAATGCACTTTGTTTATTCATATTTAAGACACTTTATACACAAATTGTACGCGTACAGCTATTCACTGTTGTACATAGATGATAGATACCTATACACCTATATACTTTCTCACAAACAGCTGCTTACGTATTCGTCCGATTTCGGAGCAGCTTGTCTCGATTCGTGCGAGCTTCGTACAGCCGAAGTTTACCGAAGTCTGCCGAACTGTGTTAGGTTTTTTTTTCGTTACGGAATTTTTTGATTCGGTCGCCGCGCTCAAAGCCCGCGATAAAAGCTATACAATAGCTTAATAAGTTAGAGGAAGAATTAGAGGAAAATTATGGACGGTCGACACCATGTTTCAGATCTGACTTCTTATTGTTAATTAATTTTAAACTATTACTTCCTGATTGAGGAGCACTTTTAATTTTAGAGTTTTCTTTTCATATGAATGTTCTTCACTTCGTGATTATTCCACCAGTGCTATATGAAACCACTGGCGAGAAATTTTTAACACCTTTAAAATTTTCTCACATTTTAAGTCCTTTTATTGTCATTTTAAATTTAATTTAATGATCAGAATAAAAAATTGAAATATAGGAAGTAATTTATGAATTCTGTTCGTTAAAAATTTTGCACCTTTATTAAAATGGCTTGAATTTTTATCGCAACGTAACATAAGCACTATATATTTATTTTGTATGGTCTTATATGGAATATAAAATAAGTTAAAATTTCTGATAGGATACTAATATGTATCTTATAAAGATAGACCATTAAACAAAAAGATAGCATTGTATTTCTGAATAAAAAAGAGCATACTTTAATAAAGGTTTCAAAATTTTCTAGATATTGGATATAAATTTAAAATTTCTATATGACCAAACCTTAAAATGTAAATTAATTTTTAAAGAATAATCTAGTAAGAATCTTCATATTCAGCATAATTTTTCAATAACTTAAAAGGAAAAAAAATCCATCGTATACATTTTATTAATAACTATAATCTTCACAAAAACAGCTTTTATTTAAGACAGCATATTATTTGTTATTGCCCCTGGGCAAAAAATATGTTTTGTAACACAGCAATTAGTCTTAAGCTACAGAAAAACAAAGAAAAAAAGTTATCGTCTGAAAATAAATTATTTTCTCATATATTTAGGAAGAAAAAGACTAATGTGTTTTAAATGATCACCATAAAGATTTTTTTTTTCTTTGAAAAACATAAAATTTCATTTTGCATGGCAAACAGAAGTAAGACAGTTAATTGTCCAAAGATGTATAACATCAGAATTTTTTTTATTCTTCCATTTTCTTCAAAAATTTCACATTTACAATTTTGTAATTTATTTTTGTTCTTTTTCTGCTAATTTACTAAAATATTACTGCAAACATTCAATAAATAATAACATTTAAATCTGAATTAAGACTTTTTTTTTACTAAAAATACTTTTGTGCATTAGCATAGGGGTTGATATAATTCGAAAAAAAAAAAAAAAAAAAAGAAGGTAGCTTGACGTAAAAAACTAAAGTTAAAACGAACTGTTTGTGAAAAAGGAAAAAAAAGTTTGTTTTAAGTCTTTTATAAAAAATGCTATTAGATTTCCATAAAATATGTATATATGTATATATTTATTTATTTAAAGCTAAACAGGTTTTTAATATTGCTATAGCAACTTAAAATTACTTAATTGATGTCAGGAAAATTTTAATTCATAGACTGTTGAAAACGAACTGGGAATTCTCAAGACACAATAAAATACATAATGGAAATAAAAATAACTTTATTTGTCAAAATGTATACAAACTTTTTCGAGCATGATTAACAAAAGTCGTCGAATTTCCTGCACTAGTTACATTTAGGACCTTGCAAGCTATATTTTTCCCTGAAAACCTTCTCGATTTGGAAGCTACAGTTTCTAATTATCCACAAACATCTAAACAAAGCTAAACTGGATACAAAAACATTTTTACCCAATCGAAAAACTGTGTTTCAAAAGATACCAATATATGGTTAAAAAAAAAAAAAAAATGCTATAAAACGATGCTTTACTTATAAATCGAAATTTATTTCAAAATTAATAAAGGTCCAAAGAACTGTAGTAATCAATTGAAGAATAACAGAAAGAAATATTAGGCACTGAAATATGAGGAATATATACATATATATATTGCTTTTGGTTGTTGAGCATGTTTTACGAGGTCAAGTGCAGCACTCTATGCACTTGACCCATTGTTCTCCATGTTTATCATCAGAGAAACAGTTCAAGCAGATAGGCCACATTGCATCATTATCTTCATCATTATCGCTTGTATTATCATAAGGAATGTCACCTAGATAATCACTTTCGTGATCTGGGTAGCTGGGTCAATCAGGTTTGGATTTTTTTTATAGCGGATTCTTCCCCTTTCACTTCGAAATAATGGATGCCAGAAATTATTTTTCAGCTGAGCGTCTTCTTTGCCTGGGAATCCTTTGCGGAGCGGAGACCAAATGATCAAGGTTGCGGAGACCTAATGATCAAGGTTCTAAAAATAGAGGTGAACCTCTATTTTTAGAATTTGATGGTGCGATGGCACATTCCTGAAGTCTTTAGGGTTGATGGCAGCAGCAGTTTTCTGAAAATGACCACTTGATGATGGTTGAAAAGTTACCATGAAATTTTCACCGGATGGAGAGGTGGTACAAAATTGGGACCACGCTACTTCCCAATATGGCGAAGCTTTTGCTTTCGCAAGATGAAATGAACGTCCGAAGACCCAATGTACGGTATAATTAGCATCTTACCAACATAGAATGCATGCAATGTATAAAAGAAAGAATGACTTACAGTACACTAAATAATGTTCTATAAAAGACATAGTAAAAACTTATCTCTTCTAAAACCAGGAAATCTAATGTATATAACAGATCTAAGTGCTTTGGGAAAGAAACCTTCACTACTAATACGTTATATTAGTCGGCTTTTTTTTTTTTTTTTTTTTTTTTTTTTCTTTTTGCCTTGCGCAACGATTGGCGCAAGTTAAGGATGCGAAGAAAAGTAAAAAGAGCGAAATTAGGGCACTTTATCTTGTACTTTTACCAGAGACTGACACTTTTCTTTCAACTAAAATGGGGGTGGGGAGGGGTTAGTTCTGTTTAGCTTCAGAGAGCCATGCTGAGAGTCACTAGAACCATGTTCAGAGCGTAATGGTATCGTATACAACAGACGAAAAAAATATGGGAGATCGACTGGCAATCGTATGTCCAGTCCCTTTCTCCTCTAGTCCCGCATGCCTTGCCTTAGACAAGCCTTGCATAAATGGATTCTTTTAAATTTTGGAGTTGTCGCTGTATGCCCCTTTTTGTAGATTAAAGCTCATTAAACCGGAAGCTATGGCTTAAAGTGAAATTGCAGCGAATGTTTCAGGCCAAAATATACTGGTGTACAAAATTAAAGCAACAACCTGTTTTCTCGTTTTCTTCTTTTGTACATAATTTTCAAACAAATAAACATATGAACATAAAATATGGATGGTCTGTTCGTTATCGTATTATTAACCGAATTTTATGTAAATTTAGCATAAGAATAATTATTTAAGCTAATAAATATTCATTTTTCTCTTAAAAGTAAACTTTGGAAAAAATGAAAATTTTCAAAAATTTTAGGAAAGAACACGTAATGAAAAGTGGTGTTAAGGATGCATTAGAGATAGGTGAAGATGCACACGCATCCATACATTAGATTACAACCAAATCTTTCTACTTGTATTCACTTTTCTGTTTCTTATTTTTTCTTCTTTTTTTCGCATATGAATAGCTTTTAAAAAATATACATACAAACATAAAAAATGAATAAGATGTTCATTATAAAACTATTTATTGCCATTTTGATTATTCTGGTGATGTTCATAGTTTACAAATTATTAATTATACAAAGGGCATTCCATAAAAACTGAGAGTTATTTTTTTACGTAGTGGCAACACCACGAAACTAAAAAATAGACGTGAAGGCGATTTTTTCAAACTGTTAACTGTACATTTATACAAAATTCTAAACAAAGCAGATGATTTTATTTTCCTATTTCCGTGTTTGTTTAAAGAACTGTTTTATTTGCCCTACAGAAATGGAGATAAGTGATTCAGAGTTAAAAAACGAAATGCGTTGTGGCATAAAATTTTGCAACCGTTTGGGCAAAACAGCTCCAGAAACATTTAAGTTAATGAAAGAAGCTTACAAAGACAAATATTTTGTTGAGTCTACGATTTTTAAAAGGCATGGTAATTTCAAGAAAGGCCGTTTGTCTGCAGAACTGGCTCCTAGGCCTGGGCGACCAAAAAGTGTTGTGAATGATCGAAATGTTAACACTGTGTGGGTAATCCTTCAAGAAAATCGGCGAATGACATGTGAGGAGATAGCGGCATCAAAAAACATTTCGAAAACGTCGATATTTCGCATTCTACGGAACAATTTATAATGTTTGTTCCAGATAGGTCCCTCATCACCTTACTAAAGAACAAATGATAACAAGAATTCACCAATGTTGTGAAGGGAAACAGATGCTTCAAAATGATCCAAATCTCCTAAAGACTGTAATAACAGGTGATGAAACTTGGGTGCATCATTATGATCCCCTTACCAAGTCCGCAACAAGTGTATGGAAACATACTGATTCTCCGCCTCTGAAAAAAATCCGACAAACCAAATCTGCTGGAAAGGTCATGATGATTATTTTCTTTGATCATAAAGGTGTAATCTATCAGCATGCTGTGCCTCCAAAAACTACTGTGAATGGTGAATATTATGTTTCAGTTTTGAAAATTTTGCGACAACACATATTGAGAAAGCGTCATGAACTGGTAGGGATTTGGACATTACATCACGATAATGCTCGCCCGCCTGTCGCTACTTCTGTTCAGCAATATCTTAGTAAATGCAATATTAAAATCATGCCACATCCCCCTTACAGTCCAGATCTCGCGCCATGCGATTTCTGGCTGTTTCCGACGTTGAAGGAGAAGCTCCGTGGCAGTAAATTTAATACAGATTCTGAAGTTATTTCAGCAGGGGAGGATTCTTTGAAGCATCTTCCAGAAAAGGGCTTCTCTGCTTGTTTTGAAAAGTGGGTTGAACGATGGGACCATTGCATATCATCTTACGGAAGGTATTTTGAAAAAGAATGATGTATTTTTTGCTATAAATATATTTCTTGATTTTTTATGATTTTACTCTCAGTTTTTATGGAATGCCCTTTGTATATATATATTTTTTTTAAGTCCATTATAAAAGTCAAAGAAAAGTTAATACAGAAAGAAAAATCGAGATTTAGTTTAACATTTCGATGCATGTGCGTCTTTACATATCTCTAATGCATCCTTAACACTTTTTATTAAGTGTTCTTTCCTAAAGTTATTGAAATTTTTCATTTTTTCCAAAGTTTACTTTTGAGAGAAAAATGAATATTTATTAGCTTAAAAATTGTTCTTATGCTAAAGTTACATAAAATTCGGTTAATAATATGATAACGAGCAGGCCATTCAAATTCTATGTTCACATGTTTATTTGTTTAAAAATTATGTGCAAAAGAAGAGAACGAGAAAACAGGTTGTTGCTTTAATTTTGTCCACCAGTTTAGTAGAACAAAAACTTTACCATATATATTTACTTAAAACTTAAATTTCTTCGGAGGCCCCCTCATGACTAAATTCACTCCACTTCCTGGTAAGCCACGGATACTTGTGGATACACGTTTAACAATTCACATTATGACTGAATAGCACTTTATTTATTTATCGAATTGATCAAGAGCGCACTTTACGTTTTAAAAAATTCATAGTTTTAAACAAAGCTTTAATAATGTAGATAGCCACCATTGAAAATAAGCAACATACACAAAAGTATGTATACAGAGCTTTCAACCTCCGAACTATTTCATACCACTATTTTAAAAATATTTTCCCTCTTCATTTATTATCGAAAATCCTGTGTTTAAATAAGACAAAAAATAACTTTCCAGAAATATTGATTTTTTTTTTTTCGACTGAGTGAAAATAATGCCTGGACCGGGAGTCGAACCCCGGATCTTTGACGTACAAGGTCAAGGCTCTACCTATTGAGCTATCCAGGCCGGCAACCGGTCTGCATTACTCACTCAGACAACCTTTTGGCAGAAACATCTGGTCTATTATGTAGATAGCTCGACAGAAATAAGCCGCAGGTAATGGAAAACACCATTAAACAATGGGAGAAAGAAATACAATTTTTAATTAAAATCACACAATCAACTGATTGGAAATCATGTTTGTTGAAATTTTTTTTTTCCGACTAATAAAAATTTTATTTTTATTTTTGTCGGAAAAATATAATTTCAATAAAATATGATTTCCAATCAGTTGATTGTGTGATTTTAATTAAAAATTGTATTTCCAGAAATAGTGATGTGAAATAATCCAAACAGTTGGCAGTTTTGCGTAAGGAATTGCAATCTTAACCCTTATATGAATGTTTTTTTTTTTTTTTTTTTTTTTTTCTTAATCGAAAAAATTTAAGAAGTAATATTTACTAACAAATTATTACGAAATACAGGAAAACACAGCTTGAAGTTTTGAAATAAATGTCAAAAAATTTTAATTTCCTTGTCACTCTTAACTTTTTTAACTTCTTCAGACGCGCCCAAATATTTCTTCAATTTAAATGCCACATTGAAAAGTGCGCAGATTTGCTTTCTTTTTTTTTTTTTTACTGTTTTCCTTTATATATTTTTTTATTTATTTTTATACTTCTTCTGAATGGATCAAGGTAACGTGTCATATAGCTAAAATCCAAACTTTCCCGACGGTTAATAGTTTAATCAGAAGTAAAAGACAGTACTTGGTTTTTGAGACATTTTCCAGTTAACGTTTAAAAGCTGTAAGTCCTAGTTTATTATTATCATTTTATTTATTTATTTAAATATTTAAATATTTTAATGATGTTTAATACTTTCTACTGTAAAAACTATGATACAGTTAAATTTTAATAATAGTGAAACCATGATAATAAAGTACACAGCGTAAAGATATAACGCAGATTCATATATAATTAATAAGTAATAATAATAATAACAACAACATAAAATTTGACAAAATAAAATTCCATTATCAGGCACAGAAAATAATCTCAGGTTTTCATAATCATAAACAATAATAACTTTTATTATTCATAATGGCAGAGAACCAAAAATAATCTTCCTTTTATAAACTTTATTCTCTGTGAACTGGTTTTAAAAGAAGATTTATGAAACTTATCTTCTTAAAATCTTCTTCCACTTTCACTTTATCATCGATATTATTCATCTTTTAAGTTTTGTTGCATCTAATCACGATATCTCAACCTATGATCCACGAAATATTATCGAAAATCCTTAAGAAAACAGGCAGCTTCTAGCTGATAAACATACCATCTGTTTCCATAAAATTTTAGTTTCTTCCTTACAGCTTATGATGTTCAGGAAAAAATATTAAAGATTAAATTTTAGCTACTATAATCTTTTTTTTTTTTTTTTTTTTTTTTCTTTTTCAGATAATATCTCTAATGATCTCTGTTCGTAAGGAAAAAAAAAATCTGTATTCATGTTTGTTGTTAATTTTATAGATTAAACATATTTTATGAAGCATTAGTTTTTAAATAAATTATTCAGATTTTTAAAGGTAGATATGCTTATTTCGTGCAAAAGTGGCAGTTATTTGAAATCCTGAAATAAGGCAGTTTTATATTTAATAGGTTATTATACTATATATTGAAAAAGAATTAAAAAATATATATAACATGCTTTTTTTTTTCCTTTGTTATAAACACAGAACGTAAAGAATTTTTTTCTTATATAATTGTTAATTATTCTACGTTTAACAAACAAATGTTTGTTTGAAACGCAGATTTTCGAACATTTTATAAAAATTTTCATAATGTAAACATTTCCACTTCCTTAATAAAAATGCTTTCATCTTGTTAATTTCATATGTTATTTTTATTTGTAATACCACCTGGCAGTTTACATATATGTATATTACTAAAAAATGATTTACTCTTTAACGGTCTATTATGCCATGTATTTAAAAAGAATGGTAATATTAGCATAATTTGTGTTTTTCTATTTATTATGAAAAGAGAACTTATCAAGAATTTATTTACCATAATTTGTTAAATGTTAAGTGTTGAACAAACATATACATATAGGTGTACATTTGTTTAAGAAAAGAATATTTATACGTTTTATAATGTGTCATAGTTTTAACATATGTGACACATTAACAAACAACATTATTGTTTTATCATTTTTTGTCTTGTTCATTTCGTATATTAATTTTATTTGTAAAATAAAGTAATTATTTAATGGATTATTACGTAACATAAATAAAGGGAGTGATGATATTTGTATATATATCTTATGGATTATTTTATTTTATTTTTTTATATAATTAGAGAACATATCAAGAATAATTGCTACATAATTGTTAAGCATTTTGTATTTAATAAACAAATATTTGTTCAAAAAATGAATATTTATACATTTAGTAAACTTTGAAATAGCATAAACATTTCTGCCATATTAAAAAAAAAATCTTTATCAGTTTTGTTCATTTCTTTTTTTAACCTTTTCTTACTTGTAAAGAAAAAAAAAGTCTAGCAGCATACATATATATACTACTCCGATTCAAAAAATTAGAATAATGAAAAAAAATATGGTCAAGGGAAATGAAAATCGAATTTATCAAATAAATAATCAACAATATCAAATATAAAGTACTATAATATGAATCTGCATATTTTGCAGATTATAAAAATGTAAACACATTACAATGAAATAGAAAATATATTTAAATCAGCTAACAACAAAAAATTCAAAATATTAGAATACTTTCTAACATGGTTCAAAAAATTAGAATAATGAAAATATATTGAACATAATTTAAACTCTAAGTATTTTTACTTGCTAATCAGTACTTTGTTGCATCACCCTTAGCTTTAATGACAGCTCTTAAACGTTTTGGCATGTTTTTAACTAAAGGTTCACAATCTTTTTTATCCAAATTCGCCCATATGCTCTTTATACTAGAAATAAGTTCTTTTTTGTATCTAGGCGCAACTTCTTGAAGTCGTTTCTTCATAATTCCCCACAAATTCTCGATAGGATTTAGATCGGGTGAGTTTGCAGGCCAAGGGAGTACAGGTATGTCCTTCTCTTTGAGCCATTTAGTTGTTGATTTGGAAGTGTGGGGAGAAGCTGAATCTTGCTGAAACAAGAAATCGTCATCACATAAATCCTCAGCTGAAGGAATCATGAAATGTTCAAGAATTTCTTGATAGACTTCTGAATTGACTGTTGTGGAAACAATACACAACCTGCCTGGGCCTTCAGCAGTCATGCAGCCCCATACCATAACAGAGGTCGCAAATTTAAACGAACGTTTTAAACATTCTTTCTTATAAGCTTCATGTTTGAGTCTCCAGACACGTATACCTTGATTTCCGTGAGACACACAAAACACACTTTCATCGCTGAAAAGTATCTTTTTCCAATCGTCGTGATCCCAAAATAGCCTTTGTTTACACCATTTAACTCTAGCAGCCCTTTGCTTAGATGATAAGAATGGCTTTATCTTAGGCACACGTGATCTAAAACCTAATTTGCGAAGTCGTCGTAGTGTTGTAGATTTGGAGACATTTATACCCATTTCTTTCCATTTTCTATGCACATATCTCACACTCCGAAAACGATGTTTCTTCACAATCTTTTTCAATTGCCTTTCATCTCTTCTTGAAGTTACTGGCTTTCGACCACTTTTAAAGTGTTTATTTTGAAAACACTTATTATTAGAATATTCTCTCAAAACTCTACTCACACTTGCTTGAGAGCATTTCACTTCTTTTGCTATAAAAAGTTGTGTTTTTCCTATTTCGTGCAAGTACACAATACGATATTTCACAGCCTCAGATAAATCACTCTTTCGTCCCATATTAAGCAAATACTACGCTACAATCAAATGCCAAACGACTTTTCATTTTCAACGGAGCACATTTTATAGTCCCACAGATGTTAATCCCGCAGCCGTTCTCTCAACTTATAAGAAAAATTTGAATATTCTAATTTTTTGAACCATGCTATCGAGGTATTCTATTTCTTTGAATTATTCTAATATTTTTTAAATAGTTAATTATTAATATATCAGATAAAAATAAATATTTATGTTATATTTATAAATGCTCTGAAGATAATTAGATACTTTTAATATATTTTTTCCTGGACGCAGTATGCAAATTGACGCGTTAGCAACATCAAACTCATTCTTTTTTACATTATTCTAATTTTTTGAATCGGAGTAGTATATATATATATATATATATATATACCGGGTGATCCATAATTTTGTACACATTTTAAATATTCAAAAAAATTGGAGGAATTGGTAGACCTGAACTCGGTTTTCGAAACTGGCATTCTCGTGAAGGGGATATATATATATATATATATATTTAGTTTAAGAAAGAAATAATAGTTAAATTTTTCGTCAATACAGGGCACTGTACGTCAACAAATCCGGCATTTCCTTGAAAAACTTAATTTATTTGCATGCAAACGTTTACAGGCATATAAATCTTATTTTGTGTGTTCATCATTACTACAAATTATTGTTTGCAAAACGAGTTGTCACAAAGTGCAGCTTCAGTTGGTGGTTCTTAGCTGAAGGAAGACATCTTCACTAATAACGCTTTATCCACCAAGTCAGCATTGTAATTAAATCTTCATATATGCCGTATGCGCAAGTAGGAAGAAAAATAAGAAATAAGCTGTGTGTTAATCGTAAAACAATGCAATTTCTAGGACTACGATTTGCATATTACTTGTTACGCCTCCGTTCAGAGTTCTCTATCGACGAAAAAATTTAACTCTTTTTTTTTTTCCCCTTTACCAAAAAAAAAAAAAAAAAAAAAAAAAAAGCACATAATGAGTTTAAATAGAATGTTAAAAATCTTTTTTTTTTTTTTTTTTTCTTTCAAGTAGTAATATATTGTTGTAAAAAAAAAAAAAAAAACCGCCCAAAGGCAGACGGTTTTTTTTCCCTGTTTGCTGTTTGTAAACACTAGTCTGCAGAGAAGGTTTAACATATTCCTTAATTTCTAAAGTTCATGAAAAATAAAATCGTTTAGTAGCCTTTCTTCTTATCTTACTTACTTATTCAGCATATTAAAGAGATTTATTTTGATTTTGAAAACAAGAAATAAATGTTAAATAACGAAATATTATATATTTGCTATTAACCATACAAAGTTGTATATTATTTTATTATTTTAAACCTTTTTGTTAAACCGAAAGAAGGATATTTTTTTAACAACAAACACTTCAATAGGCATTAGTTAAATTATTATATATCAATAAATAAAATTTTGAATTTCTTTATCGGTTTATGAAAATAAATAGTCAGAAAATTCAAATCATACGCATGTGTTGCACATAGAATACAAAATAAACGAATTAATTTGATTAAAATATTAATTAAAATTAAAATTTTTAAAAGCTAATTCTCAATAAGTAACTTTGGTCATCACTGTGTAAATTTACTTTAAAAAATAAAATGAAATAAAATAAAAGCAACTATAAAAAAGGATAAAAAGAAATACCATTGTAAATTAGATATTAGTTCTATTGATTTTTAAATAAAACATTTTAAATTTTAGATGAAATTTACGCTAACATTTTCCATATTTTTTAAAAAATTGCTATTAGCAAACCTTTTAATGGAATTTACTATTTATGTATTAAATATGTCGAAAGTTTGTCGAGACATTAACACAGACATTTCAGGTTTCATAACTTTCAGATGATCCGGGACTAAAAACAAAGGAAATAAAAAAGAAAGAAGGAAATGAACCGATCACAGTACCGATACCTTATTTTAAACAGTGTAATATATAAATGCCCTTTTATCTGTTTCGTAACAGTGTAGCAGCATTGTAACATATGAGTCTTTATTAAACAAATTATATTAGTGCGAAAATAAATTCTTTTTCTATCATTGTTTTCAAGTGAAAACTCAAAGAAAATTCTAAATAAAGAGGTAAATAAATAAATTAAATTAAATTAAAGTTAAATATATATATATATATATATATGTATTTGTTTAACATTTTAACGTTCATCGATTCCGCACTAAAATAAAACGTTTACCTTTTTTTTTTTTTTTTTTTTTTTAATGCAACAATTTTTCGGCATTGTTTTCTTATTTTAATACATTTTTAAAATTTTGTTCCTTAACTGTTCGGTAGAGAGCAGTACCACTCCAAAATTTAACAGATGATGTTTCAAAGAAAGACATATGCAGAAGTCACTTTAACGTTCTTAGTAGGTTGGAGTGCACTTTAATAATGCACTCGTGTCTAGTTTTTATTATTATTATTATTATTATTATTATTTATTTATTTATTTATTTATTTATTTATTACCATAAGAAGAGCAGTGCCACTATTTTGACCTGAAACAACTTTTACGTGTTCCTGAAATCCGTAGAGTTTACTTACGAAATTATTTATTAATTAAATTAGTCCATTTCTTTTAATTTAGTCAGGTTAACATACAAATGTTTAGAACCAAAATATTCTAAAGAACTGAAAATGCTAATTTTATTTGTTTATTTATATTTATGATTACTTATGAATTTAATATCTGTTTTTGAAATTAGTTTAGATATTTTCAAAAGAAAATGCGTGGTGAACAATTAAAAACTAAAAACAACATTAACATATCTGTTCCTTCTGCATGAGATGGCTTAATTCAAAATTCTATGAAGGTGACTGTGATGAGGTATGTGGGTCAATAACCGACTATCGACATTAAAGTTCCAGATCTGTAATGAGTGTCTTACGTGGTGTTCTTTCAAAAATAGTCCAGGCAGTATTCGCGCAAAATTTAGAGATATGTACGGAAATCTTTGAAAACAGAAAACGATCAACGCAACCTGGATTCGAACCCGATACCCTGACTCTCTCAGCATAGGGAACATAACAACTTGGTCATTGGTGGAATAAACTCCATGAGCAAATAGTACACAACGACTTTAACAAATATTCCACCGTTAAAGACATTAAGCGTTAATAGTTTTTAACGCTGTTATTTAATAACTTTACTAATTTTCTATTGCTGTGTTTTAAAAGAAAATTATGCCCTGCGATTTCTTTTAAAGATGAAATAAAACATGAACAATATAGGAAAAGTAAAGTTAATCACAGATAGGTTATTAACCAATTGTTAATATTTTGCAAATAATATAGTAATCGAATTAATTTAACTATATTACAAACCATGCGAATAAAAAATATATACTTAATATAACTGCTCGGCATGAAATTGCCTCTGACACCATTTTAGCATATTCTTATGTAAAATGACCTCCTGATTCTGAATATGACGCCTATTTTTCCCTATCACCCACTGATTTTTAGGAATGCCCCCTATTTTTATCATTTTTTGATGATTTTATGGCTATAAATTTGATTTTTAGGAGGGGAGGGGATTATTTTAACCGTTAAAATATCTTCTGAGGGGCTACAGAGTTGGAAAATTCTAAAACATGGACATTTGCGACAAGGAAAAAATTTTGGGGGGGATTTGCCACTGAAATTATGCATTACATATCTTATATTTTTTTAATCTGTTATTAATGTTATTTTTTAAACTTGATCATTTTTTTGCTGTTGTTGTTTTGCTTTTAGGTGTTAAATTAATCATTTTTCATTCTTCAAATCAAATTCATGGTCATAAAATTATCAAACAGCGAAAGAAATTGAGGGAGGGGTGGTGTTTCTAGAAAACAGTGGGTGATTGGGCAAAATGGGAGTCATATTCAGATTAATGAGGTTATTTTACATAAGAATCAGCAAAAATGGTATCAGAACTCGATTTTTTTCTTCTTTTTTCTCAGAGCAATGTGATTATCAAGATTAAATCAGATCTTAAATTAAATCGGATCATCGAATTATCTAAAATGAATGCGCATTTTTTAGTTCTATTGAGTTTATCCACTTTTAATGAAAATAAGTTTAGGCAAAATTTTGCAGTTAATTTAAAAAAAAGTGCATGTAAAAAATGCTAATATGCATTGTTTTAGTTAGCTTAAAAGAAAAGGAACGCTTTGCTTTTTGTGACTGAGGCCTTTTTGGATATGGATACATTTCTATACTAGAATTTGATCATCTTAGCATTATTATTATTATTATTATTATTATTATTATTACTATTATTATTATTATTATTACTAATAAGATGTTAAATTCAATCTTTGTAGAAATCGTAATGCATTAACTAGACAGTGTGTGCAAAAATCGCAACTTTAAGTGCCTGTTTAATCAACTGACGGACAGACTAATTAAGAGGTGTTTTTTAATATGCTATTCTTTGCAGTGTTGAACTGTATTTTGATCTCGTTCTTCACATATTCTGTAGTTAGTGCGGGGAAAATCGTAACATCTAGAGGTGATTCAATGTGGCTACATATTACATCTCATTAAAAATTTACTTTGATATTATACTGTGTGTTAGCTGCGTATTTAATGCACGTAATAATACAGCGGGAAAAGTCAGGAGTTCAAGTACCAGTCCTGTTGGTTACCTGACAGCGCATATAAGAGCTTAATTTATACACATTATTACTTTGTTTAAGTCTCTTTCTTAATGAATGCCTTTATTCAAGCCAAAATTTATCAATTTCATCTGAATGTACAAACATTACGTTACCTAAAACGCCTTTTAATTAACATACATTGAGAAAAAATTCTATAACTGACATGTAGAATCCAAATTGTGGCTCTAGAAAAAATAGTTCCATGTCATTCTTATAAATTCTAGTCCCCTTGGAAAGCAAGTTCTAGAAGCCCCTATTAGTGTTCTACAGCGTTTGCCTATATTATCGAGGGCAAAGTTATTTAAAAATCTCTGCAAATAAATGAGAATACAAGAGGCGGGTTTCAGCAACTATAATCTTGGTTTACTAGCCAATTCTAGAAAATCAAGCGAGAATTTCTCGTAATATAAAAGATTCAGAATATTCGGAATATTCAGAATATTGTTTCACCATCTAGAAATGTGTAAACAAGAAATTCTCGATCATTTCGTCTATTCAGTTAATTGGCGTGCCTTATGCGCATAGCTCGGAAATCTGTATTTCTAGTTAAGGGATTTAGAAAAGAGCCACTTATTAATTTAGAGGAAGGTGGTATATATATATATTTCTCAGTGTATATTCTTTTCCTTTTCCTTTTTTAATGAAACACAAAGCAAATTTTCTGGGTCATTCTATGGGATTTTTAAACGATTTAGGAATTTTGTGGATTTCAAATTTGTTGAAAAATTATCTACAGTAAATAACTTTAACTTTAATCAGTGGTACTTGGCTGGAAATAACTCACCATTGTTAAAATGTGTATAAAAACGCCTACGAAAATGTGTATAAAAAAGTCTGTTCTTTAACGAGTCTAACATTTTATATTTTCCTATATAAGAACTATATGTACTGTATACATTTTTTCATATATATCATACCATAGTAAACTTTATTTATATGCGTAAATTTCGGTACAACCTCACAGTAAAAAATGCTGCAGTAAAATTACAGGCAAAGCCCGGCAGCAGAGATTCCAGACAAAGCCCGTAAAAAAAAAAACATTTAGACGATGAATGATGTATCGCCAGTAATTTTACTTTGTGATGAAACATACAACTAACCTGCAAAAAAAGTAGCATTGACCGTAAATTTAAAAGTTAAAGTTTGAGTTTCTCGGATGCTTTAAAAAAATTTCTTGCAATTATTACACGTGCGTGCAGCGAGAAATCCACAACATTAAGCAACTTATTTAATTTTTTTACACATAAAAGCTAATTTACAGTGAAACCTCTCAAGTTGGACACCCCTCTAAGTTGGACGCTTTTTCTCGGAACGGAATTTATCCATTAACATTATGTCTAACCCCTATAAGTTGGACACCTCTCTAAGTTGGACACTTTTTCTTGGAACCGTAGGTGTCCAACTTAGAGAGGTTTTACTGTATTAATTTTCGTTCTACGCAAACAGTCTTCGGCAGCCCGGGATTCGAACTCACAATCTTCTGTTTCAAAGGCCAGCGATTTACTAACAGCGCCGTTGGGATCACAGAGAGCTTTCTTTATTAAAACTGATAAAGTCAACATCAGAACTGATAGGTTGATAAATCGTGTCATACGCACAAAAAGACTGGAAATTTCTTTAAACCTATTTCAGCACAATGTGAAGTAACAAATCTTCAATTATTTTTACAGAACTAGCTGTAAAAATATACAGCAACCTACGTTGTATTTATGTTAAAAAAGTGCTTTATTTTTACAGAATTTTTTTTACAGTGATTGAATATTGTCAACGTTCAAACTATGAATAAAATATATATTTTTTAAGACTATTTTAAAATCTAAATTTGCTATTTTTGACAAAATTAAGAAGTCAGTCAATTATCATATTGGAAAACTTTTACTTTTAGTTAAAACAAAAATTAAATTTATTTTTTAAGCTATAGAAATTTATTATATTTTTAAGTTATAAATATTCCAAATAGTAAAATTTATTTATTTTATATTAAAAAAAATTAACTAATTTTTTCTTAAAATTTTCAAATTTGAATTGAATTATAAAATAAGGTAAAAATAAATAAAAGTTTAAATTACATAAAAAGAAAAAAGCCCGCAGGTAGCCTCGAACTCTGGTCGTCTGGGTGAAAGCCTAAGCACACCACGATAGCGCTGATCAGATTGCGAAATCCCAACTATTTCAAGATTACGAAAACTTTAAACGCTTTTTTCTAGAAATTCTGTGGCTAGTGGCCTTTTTTTTTTTTTTTTTCGCTTCTTCTTCTATAAAGACTGACTATGCTGATTTTTGAGAAAGAATTATCTAATATATTTTTCGAAATCATTTTTATTCGTAAACACTAGCACTAAAGAGGTAGTCTTATTTCAAGATTTTCATTAGAGGAAAATAATGGGTGAGAATTTCTCACCCTTCTTCAAAAACAAAATAAAAGATTTTCTCGTAAAAAAAATGGTTTGATAGAAGATAAGAGAAATTTGCGTAGATTAGCTTTTTCTCGTAAAAATTCAAAAGAATTATACTTTTAAAACACCAATTTACGGGCTACGACCGTTTAGCTAGCAAAACGGTCATTTCCCGTAAAATTATACGGTTATTTCCTAAAATGCTTTCAAAAATATTAATTTACGGATTATGACCGTTTAGGTAGCAAAACGGTCATTTCCCCTAAAATTATACGGTCAAATAACGCGATTTTACATTTTTTTTTTTTTTTTTTTTTTTTTATTTTACAGTGTATGAATAACAATGGAAGTTAAAACTGTGTAAAAATACGGAGAAGCCGTTTATGAGAAATCGACTTTCGATTCCAATTCTGATTTTTGCCAAAACTTTAAAAAACTCATCATTTGACCCAACTAACAATTACGTACGAGAGAAAATCTAAAAAGAAGTTAACGAGTTTGAAGAAAATTCATAAAGTCTATTTTTTTTAAGAGCCCAATCGCAAGATCTAAAATTGACGCCCCTATAGTGCGTTTTGGAGATTATGGACTCACTGTTCCGGTTTTTACCAAAAGTTTGAAAAATTAACTGTATATCGGATATGTTTTATTTATAAAATTTCGTTGCTCAATTTAATTTCGTTTTGAAGGTAAAATATTCTGAAAATTTCCACATACATACTGACGAATCATCAAAAACTACAGTTGGTAACAAAAATGTCCGAACACTAGCAAAAATTCCTATGTAAAAAAAGTACACTTCATACGGTTTTGTTAAATAAATCCTTGTCGAATCCTCTTCTTAGTCAGTCTAAGAACATAATTCGATAAAGATTTACTTAACAGAACCGTATGAAGTGTACTTTTTTTACATAGGAATTTTCGCTAGTGTTCGGACACTTTTATTACCGACTGTACTTCTTTTGACCTAAAAAATTTTAAAACATGTAAACCAGATGAAATACCAGTACAGAAATTTTTGATCGAATGCAATACTTCTTTTACCTACGGTAGTCGTGTAAAGAAAGTAAATAAGTTTTGAACTTACAATCGGATTAACGAATATAAATTTATAAATTATAAAAAAAAATGTTTCAACCATGTTGGTAAACCATTAAAAAGTGATCAAATAAGAAAATTTTGAGAGAAGAAATATGTAGTAAAAATGCATAATAATTACAGGAAAGTTTTAAACTTAATGGAAAACGTAACATTATAAATTTAAAAAATATTGTATTGAATCCTAAGAAACTTAAACTACGTATTGATTTAAAAAAAAAAAAAAAAAAAAAAAAAAAAAAAGAGTATAAAAATCATTTAAGAATGGATTATATTATTTTTCATTTCTGATTATTTTATATGAAAAATTTGCAAATATGTTGCAAAAACTTTTGTTTATATAAATTTCTTTTCTTTTCTTTCTTTCTTTCTTTCTTTCTTTCTTTTTTTTTTTTTTTTTTCTTTTTTAACTGAATTAAAGTTGTCAACATTTTAATTTATTCCGATGCATTTTTAACCCCCTTTATTTCATACTACTTTTTTTAAGAGTAATATATTTTCTTATTTTATCGTAGTTAAATATTGGAGAAAATTATTCTGTAATTAAAGTGATAGGAAATAAAGGCGGGAATAAAAGTGCTCTAAAAATAAATTAAAATGTTGGACACTATGACTTACTATATTTTAAACTGCGTTACAAAATTTTCTTTTCTTCATAACGTAGAATTTATTCCCATTTTTGTATCTGTTCATTTATTTATTAATTTTTATTTTTTTATTTTTGAAAAATGCAGATTTTTTTATCTGTAATAAAATAAAATTCATACTTTTTATATTTTTTCATAACATTATATCATATTTTCATATTTCATATATAGCGCATTTAATTCATATATATATATATATATGTGGGAAGTTCCTTGCAGAGCCAACAGATGGCGCTGTCTCTGATGCTTATCATTGAACGAGATGACAAACGGAGGAGTTGAGATCTGGCTGCAGTGGAGATCGGTTGAGACCTTCAGCGCGTAGGCTGACAGGCTCATTTTTCTGCTAATTAGAGCTTGTTGTGCTCTGTATAAGTGTGTAGAGCCATGGAGAGCTCTATACCATAATCTCACTTATTAGAAATAGTACGCGTAGGTACTAATGTGAATTGTAGAGCGAGTCAGTGCTCATATATGTTACTTTCTGTTAGTCCTAGTAATGAAGAGAACTTGTTAGGTGTATTAGGCCTCGAAACCAGCAAATGTTATTGATGGAAACCCTGCTAATATTATCATTTTATCTTTGTGTAAACTGTGTTGTGTACGTAATAAATGTTTTTAGTTATCTTAATCGCACCTCTTCATTGCCCCACCCCTAGACGCCCAGCTCATATACTACAAGTGGGGACTCTGCCGCGATATTACCACCAACAAGTTATAAAAGGTAACTGTTATTGTTATATATTTATCATTGTGTTTGATAGTGGATAATAATGATTAATGCATATATTGAGCAAAAAGAGTTTGAGTTACTATTTTGAATTAGAAATTAATGGTGAAATACTTTTGAGAACACTTTTGGTTTCAATGTGTGATGAAATAAAATAAATAATATAACTTGAGAAGAATGAATAAAAATAAGAATTATGATTGAAAAAAATATTCTGAGTAATCTTTTATAATTTTGCTTATTACTGTTTGCAATAATATTTTAACAATATTATAACAATATTATTTTAAAACGAAAGTGATAACAATTATTAAATAGAGAACAATAACAATAATGGTGATATTATATGAAATATGTGTAATAATTAAGAAATATATAAGATGATCTAAGTATTCTGTTGTATATTACAAATTGTTCTGCAGGTGGTTATTTAAAAATCATGATAATTTTGATTTGAGAACAAAAACCATAGAATCATTTTTTGAGAAAATTGTTCTCATATTATTTTGTTTCTATTTAGGTATAATATTAATTTGGTAGAAATATTGAAATATTTTTTGGTATAAATAATTATTTAGAGTTATAATGGCCCAAAACGTGTTGCAAGGCATTAGAAAAGCCGATTTAAGAACAATTGCTGAAGAATTAGGCCTAACTGTTCCGGCGGAAGCTAAGGTACTTGAAATCAAAACTTTAATTGAGAGTTCTGATATTTATAAAAATGATTTAGAATTTGTTAGAGGTGTTATTAAAATGTTACTAGAAGAACAAAAGTTGAAATCTGTAGAAGAACAAACCAAAATTGAGATAGAAAGAATTAAATTATCCCAGTTAGAAAAAGAAATAGAGTTACAGAATTTAAAGTTACAGGCTGCAGCAAATAATTCTAGTAATAATGTTGAGCAATCAAATTCAGAAACTACTTCACAATCATTAGAAAATTTAATTAGAAGTATTCGAACTTTAACCATTTCAGTACCTGAGAAACCGGAAGCTTTGCACTTATTTTTTCAATCCCTTGAAAAAGCATTCGTTTCTAAAAATGTACCCCCTAAATTTAAATCGGAAATATTGATTAATTTATTGGGAGATAAATGTAATCAGGTTCTTGCGTACGTAACCACCGAAGAAATTAACGATTATGAAAAAGTTAAGGAATTAATTTTAAGACAGTTCCAACCAACGCCGCGTGAATGTTTAAGTAATTTTAAAAATGCGTTGCGTAATCCGTCAGAATCTCATGTCCAATTCGCTTCGCGTCTAAGCGCTTCTTTTGATTACTATTGTAGATTGAGAGGGGTTAACGATGTTAAGGAATTGTGTGATCTTATAGTTTCTGATAAAATATATGAAACGTTGGATTCTAGAACTAAGGAACATATTAGTGTTCGAGAAGGTCAAAATTGGTTTAAACCCAACGAGTTAGGTCGAGAGTGTGATTTATTCTACTCTTCTAGAGGTAAATCGTTAATTGAAACTAATAATAGTACGCGAAACGAAAGTTCAGAGAATAAGCGGTTTGTAAACAAAACTCCTTTTAGAAAGACACATTATAATAATAAAGATCCCATAGTACGTAATTCGGTATCTAATCAAACTCACGAAAAGCATGAAAGAATGTGTTATATTTGTGGTGCAAAAGGGAAAACATTTCATTTCGCTAGAGTGTGTCCTAAACGTATTTCAGAGAAAAAAGAATTCCGTGAAAATCTTCCAACAAATTCAGTAGTTCAATCCGAAACAAGTCCGATTAACCTAATTGTTAATGAGCTCGAATATGATGATATTTTAGTGGATGATATTCCACTTAAAGGGTTAAAAGATTCTGGTTCTTCGATTCTAATTGTAAATAAAAATAGCATTCCACAGACTAAAAATGTTATTTCTTCAACCACTCTAGTTAGCTGCTTTAATGAAAAGAAAGATGCAAATCTGACTGAATTTAAAATATCTTTACCTAATCATGATTCAATAAACATAATCGGTGCTTTATGCAACAATTTGACATGCGACGTAATTCTGCCTAATAATATCTTTCATATTTTGAAACAACAAAATAAAGAGGAAGCAGATGTTTCGAGTTCCAGCGTAGGGGGGAAAGATAGTCTTCTAAATTCGGGGGAAAGCAATTTCGATGAAGCAAATGAGTGTTCTTTTCCTGTATTCGATCGAAAGGAAAATGAAATAGATACTTTTTTTTCAAGTATGTGCAATTTTTCAGAAGAAGAAAAATTCGATGTCAGTTATATTTTAGATAAGTCGTTAAAAGAGAAATTAAGCGAATTAATAAAAAGTTATAAGCCAGTTAAAACAAAAAGTACTGATTTAAAAATGTCCATTATTTTATCTGATGATATACCAGTGTGCTCACGCTCTCGCAGATTATCATTTGTAGAGAAATCAGAGGTGGACAGACAAATTGACCAGTGGTTAAAGGATGGTATAATTAGAGAAAGTACATCAAATTATGCTTCGCCAATAGTGGTGTGTAGGAAAAAAGATGGAGGAATAAGGTTATGCTGTGATTATCGTGCTTTAAATAAGAAAATAATTAAAGATAAATACCCGTTGCCAAATATTGAAGATTTATTTGATAGATTAGGGGAGGGTAAAGTTTTTTCGACACTAGATTTAAAGAATGCGTTTTTACAAGTTGATGTAGAGGAAAAAAGTAGGAAATATACAGCTTTTGTGACCGATAATGCCCAGTATGAGTTTCTAAAAGTTCCCTATGGATTATGTAATAGTCCCTTAGTATTTCAAAGATATGTAAATTATGTGTTTAAAGACTTATTAAAAGATGGTACTGTAATTATTTATTTAGATGATATAATTATTCCATCTAAAGATGAGAATGAAGGGTTAGATAAATTAAAACGTGTGTTAGAAACGGCATCAAAATTTGGTCTAGAGTTAAATTTAAAGAAATGTCAGTTTTTGAAACGTAAGATCGATTTCTTAGGTCACATAATTGAGAATGGCACGATTAAACCCTCAGTAGAAAAAACTCTCGCAGTACAAAATTTCCCAGAACCCCGTAATGCTAGGGAAGTGCAGAGTTTCTTAGGTTTAATGGGTTACTTTAGAAAATTTATTCGTTCATATGCCAACATAGCAAGACCACTCAGTGACTTATTACGTGCTTCCACTCCATTTAAATTCGAGCAAGAGCAGAAATTAGCTTTTCAAAAGCTTAAAGACATTTTATCTAATGCACCTGTCTTACACCTTTTAAAGCAAGGCTATAAGTTAGAAGTTCATACAGATGCATCTAAATTAGGATTCGGTGCAATCCTATTACAACAAGATGACGATGGACAGTACTATCCAATCCATTATATGAGTAAAAAGACCTCTGTACAAGAAGAAAAATACTGTAGTTATGAGTTAGAAGTATTAGCGATAGTAGAAGCCCTTAAAAAATTTAGGAACTATTTATTAGGTAGTAAATTTAAAATTTATACTGACTGTCAAGCGTTCACTAAAACTTTAGATAAACGTGAATTGACACCTAAGGTAGCCAGGTGGTCTTTCCTGCTACAGGAATTCGACTACGAAGTAGAACACCGTCCTGGTAAACAAATGCAGCATGTTGACGCTCTTAGCAGACACCCTGTAATGGCTGTAAATACTGATACCCTTACTCATCGTATTGCTACTGCTCAAGAAAATGATGAGTTTATCAATACTGTGAAATCTCTTTTACAACAAAACCAAAATGACGAATATGTGTTAAAAAATAATGTTTTATATAAAGTGTTAAATGATAGGGATGTACTAATTGTCCCAGAGATCATGCAACTTGAGGTCGTAAAGAAATGTCATGCCTTAGGACATTTTTCGGCTAATAAAACTGAAGAGTTAGTAAAAAGAGACTACTATTTTTCTAATATGAAAAAATGCGTAGATAACGTTGTAAAAAGTTGCGTAGAATGTATTCTCGTAAATAAGAAACAGGGAAAAGGAGAAGGTTTTTTGAACCCTATCCCTAAAGGGGATATACCATTATCCACGTATCACATCGATTTTGTGGGTCCATTACCAACCACTAACAAAAACTACAATCACATTTTTACCGTCATCGACGGATTTAGTAAATTTTCGTGGCTATATCCAGTCAAATCAACTTCTTCAGCAGACGCCTTGCAAAAATTAAAACAGCAAGCTGGTATTTTTGGTAACCCCGCAAGAATAATATCCGATCGTGGACCTGCGTTCATATCTAAGGAGTTTGCAGATTACTGTAAATCAGAGGGAATCGAACATGACACCATCACAACCGGAATCCCAAGAGGGAATGGTCAAATTGAGAGACTTCATCGAACAATCATTCCTGTATTATCCAAGTTATGTATAAATGACCCTAACAAGTGGTACAAGTTTGTTGAGGCTGTTCAGAGAACTATTAATTCCACCACATCGAGAAGTACCAAAAGAACTCCTTTTGAACTACTCACTGGAGTAACAATGAGAAAGAAAGAAGATAAGAGAATACTAGAACTTCTCGAAGAGGAAAGGATAAATTCCATGCTTGATAATCTTCACACCATTCGTGAAGAAGCAAGAAAAAATATTCTTAAGATTCAAGAAGAAAATCGCCGATGTTACAACAAGAAGAGAAAGAAAGCCCATGTATATAAAATTAATGATCTAGTTGCCATCCAGCGAACTCAGTTTGGAACCGGCATGAAACTAAGACCAAAATTCTTAGGTCCTTATAAAGTTGTGCGAGTAAAGAACAAAGACAGATATGAAGTCGAGAAGATAGGCGATCACGAAGGACCTATACATACTAGTACTTCTGCAGACCATATGAAATTATGGTCCACAAACTAAATAGACTGAACTAAATGGACTGATAAACATTACAGAAAAAGTTAACTGTGAATTTTTATGTACATAATTTTTTTAATGTCTGTTTCTCTTTTTTGTTTTTTTTTCTTTTAATTGTATTTTGCAGATATCCTTTAGTATCCCAGGTTGGTTTACGGTGAGGTCACCGCAACATCAGAATGGCAGAGCGTTGTGGGAAGTTCCTTGCAGAGCCAACAGATGGCGCTGTCTCTGATGCTTATCATTGAACGAGATGACAAACGGAGGAGTTGAGATCTGGCTGCAGTGGAGATCGGTTGAGACCTTCAGCGCGTAGGCTGACAGGCTCATTTTTCTGCTAATTAGAGCTTGTTGTGCTCTGTATAAGTGTGTAGAGCCATGGAGAGCTCTATACCATAATCTCACTTATTAGAAATAGTACGCGTACGCGTAGGTACTAATGTGAATTGTAGAGCGAGTCAGTGCTCATATATGTTACTTTCTGTTAGTCCTAGTAATGAAGAGAGCTTGTTAGGTGTATTAGGCCTCGAAACCAGCAAATGTTATTGATGGAAACCCTGCTAATATTATCATTTTATCTTTGTGTAAACTGTGTTGTGTACGTAATAAATGTTTTTAGTTATCTTAATCGCACCTCTTCATTGCCCCACCCCTAGACGCCCAGCTCATATACTACATATATATATATATATATATATATATATATATTGTGTAACTTGTATAATATTTTATTTTTAAAATAAAATGATTTGTTATAAATTATGCATTAATGTCTAATTGAATCATAATTAAAAATTTAATTACAATCTAATTACAAAATCGAATTACAAATTTTAAACTATGATGAATCCTTGACAGTATCTTCTACATGAAGAGAATATCGTAAAATTTTATTTATTGTATATATACATATATATTTATTTATTTTCTAAAAAAAAATCATTATATTTTATTTTAAAGGCCTTCTTTACTCTAAATGCGAATAAAACATTTTGCTTTTCTTTTTTCAGGATCAATATATAAAATGAAAATATAAAATTAAATTTTAAAGGAAAAGTAATGTGATATTTTAGTCAGTTTTTTACTTTCTTATATAATAGAAGAAAGTATAAAATTTCTAAAAATTTTCGACTTCGATGGATTTATAAGTCTTGAGAAGTACAGAAAAAAAAATGGCCTTGAAAAAAATGAAAAAACTGTCTGTGCACATCTGACACAAATTTTATGACAGCTTCATCTCAAGAACTAATGCACAAAATTCCATATAAATTTGACATATATATATAGTTGAACCTTGACATAATTTAATTCTTATCACCTTTCGATGCAAATCGCCCTACAGATTAAGCTTCTATCTAGTTACTTTTTCTTCTTTTTTCCTAATTTTCAAAAAGGCAGTATAGTAAAAATTTCTTATTAATTTAGAGAATATTTTTAACCTGTGAAATTAACATTTTTATTTATTTATTTATTTTGTAATAGTGATAAACAAGCAGGAAAACAACTTATTAGTGTTGGATTATCGCCCCCTCCATGGAAAAAAGTAACCAGCAGAGAAAGAGGGAGAGGGGAGTAAATTTGAGTATTTTTCAAAAGAATTTGTCAATGCATTTTTTAAGATGTCTGTCAGGTGCAAAATAAACTTTCTTTGGACATTTAGTGATTTATTTCTCTGAGGTGAAAATTGTCTGAATTCGTCATGGAAAATATTTTAATCAATAATTTGCCCTGCATGAATAAAGTAGAAAGTTTTGTTATAGCCACAGCATATTAATATTATTATTATCATTATTATTATTTTCCTATACTTTTTAATGAGGGATAAGTTATTTTTAAATATTTTAATGACAGTGATAGTTACTTAACATTTTTATCATGCGACTGGATTGATAGATAAAACTTCCTTATAACATTATTATATTATTTGCAATCAAAAAGCAAAATAAGTAAAACACAAATAATATTAGAACAAATAGAAGAAATAGCGAGTTATGTGCGAAAAAGTAGTTTACCTTGGTAAGATCAAGGTCAGATACGGCAACGGACACATCTTTGCCGTTATTGCAGTTCTCTTGTTATGGGTTTGACACTTACATCTGAAGGTCAACTAAAAATGCTTAGATTTGCCTAAGGATGCGCAACACGATCTTACGAAAGTTAAAGCTATATTTATAGAAATCTATGCAAGCAAGACAAAGAAAATATTTCGGAAAAAGTAACCGGTACCATATAAACTCACTTTTTCTTTTTCTGTTTTCAACGAGAGATAAATAATAAGTTGCGCTTTCTTTTGTATTTATTCAATATTGTAACGAATTCACAAATTGTGAAAGTTGCTTAGTTTAAATGCGTATTCATATGCATCAAATGATAAATCTTAAATATATTGATTTAAATAATTTTTTGATTGAAAAAATAATAATAATTTCAATATATTGAGTTCACAATAATCTGAAAACTAATCTTTCTTTTCTACATGTATAAAGTTCAATTTATCTATTTAAAAATATAGAGATAAGGTGTATAAAATATATTTAAATTCTGTATTTTAAAAAATTAATTAATAGGATGCAGTCTTTCTATATGTATAAAAGTTGTATCATTCTATCTGTGATAGATATCTAAACTTTGAAGACAGTTTGGTTATTTGGCAAATTAATTACAACATTTTTCCCTTTAAACAATGTATCACAACATGTACGTGTATTTACCAAAGGTTACAGACACTGGGTATAAGATAAATTCTAATTGGTACATAAATACTAATTTCGCATTACATTGTTTATAGGATTATTTTCTTAGTAGAAACCATTTACGACTTAAAATTGAATCTATTTGTGAAATTGGAATTTCAAACATACAATTTTATTTATTACATATGGCGTGAAAAAAAAAAAAAAAAGAAAAGAAAAGAAAAGAAAAGAAAACAGAAAAGAAGTTGTTGGTCTATATTGATTGCACAAGCACAGATTATAAAGAAAAAACTTCTTCTTTTGTATCTATAGCCCGTTTAGTATTTCTATAGTATATTAAAAAATTCCGTCATTTTTAAATGCAGGGTTTACATTAATTAATTAATTAAAATAAAAAATGTAAATATGTATATAATAATTTTTGGCTGTCCTGTCTAATTATGAAAAAAGTTACAACTATATATAATATATTTTTTTCCCTTCTTTTAATCTATTTTTCCAAGGTTATTATTATTATTATTATTATTACTTTTTCAAGGAAATAAGTTTCTTCGAATGGAAATTGATATTTAAATCAAAATTATTTTACTGTTATCGTAATAGAACTTTATTTCATTTTAAAATCATTATTGTTTAGGAATATAAATGATAGTCAAAAATTTATTTAAAATAATAAATATTAAAAATCACCGAATGCTTTTTGAAAAAATATTATTATATATACTGCGCCATGAAAAAATTCGTACCATGAAAATATGCAGAAATATATAATCATAAACAACTTCTTAATCTATAGTTCTGTAATTCATGTGTTCAATTTCAGTCATAAAGTCAGTTGGGAGAGCATAAATTCTTTATTAGAAATTAAACACACAATAAAAAACTATTTGCAGTATACTTTGAAGAATTCACAATTATAACTTAATTCAGTAATATTTCAGGATAACATTGTTTCTCCATAAAGGAGCCAAGATCATAATATTTAAATCATAACTTTCATGTTCAAGAGAAAAAAAATTATACTTCCTGTTTAAGACAGGCCGAGAAACTAAACTAGAAAAAAAGTAACATTCTCAAAGAGAGAAAAAACACCTCTCATTTGGCAAAGAGCCAACTACTAGTCGGGGGGGCTGGCGAAACGAAACCAAAAGCTACGTTCAAACATGCTCCGCCCCCATGAACGAAGGTTCATAAAAATATTCTACAAGTACAATAACAACATTAGTGTTGTTACAGGTTTTCATTTTCTTGGTCTTCAACTGCAAATAGATAAGAAAAAAAAGAGATTAATATACATATGAAACATTGTAACTAGATGATTAACATAAATGGATTAAAAACAGGAACATAAAAAAAAAAAATAAATAAATAAAAATAAAATAAAATAAAATAAAAATAAAATAAAAATTTCAAAGTTCAAAATGGTAGAGGTGATAGTTTGGCGATCGGACGCTTCAACTCTCCATAAATAGTTTTCAGTAGAACAACACGAATCTTGCCATCTGCTCCAGGAAATAATTTGATTATGCGTCCTAGTTTCCACTTCAAAGGGGGCTGATTATCATCTTTTATTAAAACCAAGTCGTCTTTCTTGAAATTTGGTTTATTTATTAACCATTTTGATCGCCTTTGCAAGTCTGATAGGTAATCTGAAGACCATCTGTTCCAGAAACTTTGAAAAATTTTTTGTAGAAGTTTCCATCTTTCTAGCGGGGTTAGGTTAACTGAAGAATAGTCAGGTTCTGGTATTGAAGTCAAGGCAGTGCCTATGATAAAATGTCCTGGAGTTAGAGCATTTAAGTCACTTGGATCATTCGAGAGCGCAACAAGAGGTCTGGAGTTCAAGCACGATTCAATTTGAGTAATTAAAGTAAGGAACTGTTCATAAGTTAATATTTGTTCGCCAATAGTTCTTTTTAAATGACCCTTCATCTGTTTTATTCCAGCCTCCCAAAGTCCTCCAAAATGGGGGGCCGATGGGGGATTGAAATTCCATTTGATTGTTTCTTCGGACAAATATCTGTGGATCTTTTCGTCAGAAGAGATCAAGGACATCATTTTTTTCATTTCGTTGTCGGCACCTACAAAGTTCGTTCCTCTGTCTGAAAACAATTCTTCAGGTTTTCCTCGTCGAGCAACAAACCTCTTCAAGGATGCGAGGAATGTTTCAGAGGTGAGATCACTGAGTATTTCCAAATGAATTGCTTTTGTGGAAAAACAGATATATAAACAAATATAACTTTTATAAGATCTAACACCTCGGCCCTTACGAGGTTTGATGAGAAAGGGGCCTGCAAGATCAACCCCGACTTTCGAAAACACTCGCGATGGCACTACACGAGCAGCTGGAAGATCACCCATCAGTTGAGAGGCTAAGTTCGATGTGGTTCTAAAACACTTCATACAGTTCCGCAGATTCCTTTTCACGGCGTCTCTTGCATTAATTATCCAATATTGTTGTCGCAGGACTGAAATTGTTAACTGAGTTCCACTGTGAAGATGTTTTTCATGAAAGTACTTTATAATTAAGTCTGTAATGTGGTGCGTTTTAGGAAGTATCATTTGGTGTTTTTGACTCTCAGGTAGGTTTGCGTGTCTTAATCTTCCACCAACACGAAGAATTTCATTTTTGTCTAGAAAAGGATTTAAAGAAAGGAGTTTGTTACTAGCATTCAGGTTTTTTCCAGATTTTAAAGTCTTTATTTCCCCTCCAAATTCATGTCTTTGAACCAACTTCACAATAATTTTAGTTGCCTCATCAAGTTCTTGTATAGTTAAAAAGCCAGTATTTCGCGCAGATCGACATTTAGTATTTTTTATAAATCTAAGACACCAGGCTGTAACACGTCTTAATTTAGACCAAGATGAAAACTTATATAATAATTCAAATTCATTATTGCCATGAGTTAAAGAGCAAACAGTAGTTTTCCGTTGTTCTCTCAAAATCTCTTCTTCAGGTATTTCGACTTCATTTTCCGGTAGTGGTGTCGGTAAGTGCTCTTCTTTCAACCAGATTGGTCCCTTTAACCATTCTTCATTCTTCAACAATTCAGTTGCTGTGCAACCACGAGATAGCACATCAGCGGGATTTTTAACCCCTGGACAAAATCTCCACTGAGATGGGGCTACTAATCGTTGAATTTCACGCACTCTGTTCTCTACAAAGGGCTTCCAGTTACTAGCACTTCCTTTGACCCAATAAAGGGTAATTTGGGAATCACAGAAGCATAGTATGTTTTTGACGGGAACTGAAAATAGCTGCCCAAGATAATGAGCTAATCGAGCAGCTGTTAAGGCTCCCATCAATTCAAGTCGAGGCAAAGTAAGTTTTTTGAGAGGAGCTACTCTTGTCTTTGACATAATAAATGAAGTTTCACGGGAACAAGGATCACGAAAATAAGCTACTGTACCATATCCCTTCAAACTGGCATCGCAGAAAACACAAATTTGAATAGTTTCAGGAGTTAATTTTTCAAAATTCGTAAAATATTTTCTAGGCACTTCAAAATTTTCTAAATCCTGTATTTCACGATGCCATTTCTTAAATTTTTGTGTTAAAGCATCAGGTAAAGCAGAATCCCAATCAACACCCTGCTCCCATAGTTCTTGCATTAGAAATTTAACTCTTATTATAAAAGGGGAAATAAACCCTACAGGGTCATACACCTTTGCTACAGTTTGTAAAACAATTCTCTTAGTGATAATTTCATTATCAAACCCTTCTAACAGAGACTGAAAGTCTATTCTTAACGTGTCATTATTAGTTGACCACATTATTCCCAATACTTTAGAGATATTTCCCTCATTTATTTCTTCATCAACGTTTATTCCATATTTTTCCCACAATTTGCTTAATTCGTAAGAGTTACTTTTAAATTTCCTTAATGTCATATTGGCATCTTTAAGTATTTTCACAGCACCAGACGATAAAATAAATGCTTCATTTACAGAATTAGCGCCATGAAAGAGATCATCAACATATAAGGAAGTATCGAGCATATCAACTACTTTCTCAAACAAGTTCGTATAGCCCTTTATGTGATGTTTAATGGTAGCTGAGAGCAAAAAGGGTGATGTTGTAACACCAAAAGTTACACGAGTCATGCGGAAAACCTTTAATAGAGGATTTTTACTATTTATATCCTCAAACCATAGAAATCTCAAAAAGTTTCTATCATTTTCTGCAACCTGTATTTGCAGAAAAGCTTTTTCAATGTCACAAACAAAGGCAATTTCATGAAGGCGGAATTTTAAAATAATATCCAAAATATTAGGATTTAAATTGGGGCCTGCAAATAAACATTCATTTAAAGATTTTGCTTCCTTTTCTTTGGAAGAAGCATCAAACACTATTCTGACCTTTGTAGTGGACTTATCTGTTCTTATCACCGGTCTGTGGGGCATATAATATACACCAGTTTCATTTTTGTTTATTTTACACTCCTCTATTATACCCATTTTCTTTTGTTCCTCAAGAATTTTTTCATATTCATTTTTAAGCCATTCATTTTTAGACAGTTTTGTTCTCAAACCCCAAAGTCTATTTTTGGCTATTTCTATATTCGATTTTAATTCATTTTTATTTTCCTTCCACAAAAATTGAATTTCATATCTTCCCTTAACAAAATTTAAATTTTCATTAAAAGAATTAATAATTTCTATATCTCTCTGTGACATAGAATCATTCTTACTGTCACATATTCCAAGTGATTCTAAATCCCAAAAACGCTGCAAATCAAAACTGTCAAATTTATTTACAGATACAAAATGCGAATTAATTACTTCTGTACTATTATTATTCAATTTCCCCACTACAGTATATCCGAAAATAGTATTAGCAACATATAAATTATCACCGATTTCTTCAATGATACCTCTCTGTATTTTCCAAAAATAATCAGCTCCTAGCAAAATATTAATTTTGGAACCACTTAATGAATTGTCTGCCAATTTCCAGTTTTTATTTTTAATATAACTTTCAATTTCTGGTTCGCCCCTTGGGCTTTTCAAAGGAGTCGCGGTTATTAAGTCTGTAGCTAATACTTCAACATGGATGAGCCGACGAGGATTTATTTTGCTACGCAGTTCAATATTAAAAACCTCGAATTCCTCTTCTTTACCTTTATTTATACCAAAGGCAAAAACAGTTAGCTTTTCTGTTCTTACACGGGTTAATTTTAATTCGTGGGCCAATTCTTTAGTAATAAAACTTTTTTCACTTCCGGAATCCAATAAGAGTCTGACAGTTTTTGATCTAGAATTAGATTGGGCTATGACGCAACATGTTTGCAATAACGCTGCCTGATTACTGTTTTTTAAATGTGAATTCGATACTATAGTGTTCTCTACTACTTCTGGTTTCAAGTTTTTTGAAAAACAAAATAATTTGTTATGATCTGTTGCTTTACATTTTTCGCAAGGCTGCGATTTCACCCTGCACTGTGATGACAGATGAGATTTTAGAAAACATTTATAACACCTGCCATCCTTCTTTAATTTTAACCTTTTCTCAACATCAGTTAAATTACTACATTCAAGAGAATGATGATCATAATTCTTGCAAAATATGCATATATTTTTTACACCTACATTCAATGAATTCATTTTATTTGGAAATTTTCTGTCATTAATTTCGGCTTTATTTTTATTTACAATTACCGAAGCATTTATATAATTAATCATACTAAGTGATTTTTCACGCGATTCAAGTTCTACTTTAAGAAAATTAATTAAGTCTGTCACATCAGACTCATCCTTCCTTTTATCACTTTGCCTGTAATATTCAACTACTAGATCGTTTGGCAATAATTTTAATAAAATTGGATTCAGTAAATGACCATATTGGCCTTTTGTCACCCCTAAATTAGATAAACTGCGAATATTTACTTCACAAGCGTCATAAAACTTTCTCAAAGCAGTTATATTTGATGAACTTTTTACGCCTTCTAAGTTTATCAATTTATTCATGTGAGCATTAATGATAATATCCTTTTGCCCAAAACGTGTTTTCAATATTTCTATGCAATTATCATAATTTTGTTCCGTAAGTGAAAACCCTTCAATAACATTGTACGCTTTGTCAGTTAAAAGCGTTTTCAAGTAAGTGAATTTTTCAATCTTTGTAAGATTTTCATTTAAATGGATTGAATTTTCGAAACAATCGAAAAATTCGTTCCATTTTTCTATTTGTCCACCAAATTTTGGTAAGGACATTTTCGGCAATCTCACTGCCGAACCAGTTTTTGTTTGGGTTTCACTGACAGAACAGTTTGAACTACTTTCATCTTTATTATTACATAATCTTTTTAATCTTACAAGGAGAGGTCACGACATGGAAAATTCAGATCGAGACGAAATTGCGCAGGATTGTAGTATACTATGAGGGTAACAACATATTAAAGCAGTAGGACCCACTATCCACAAAATTTCGAGAAAAAAGCATTTAAAGTTTCAGTAATCTTTAAATACAAGTTATTTCGTAAACGAGTAATCGCCTCAGTGGCGTGATCCTAAAGCGCGAGTCTCCCACCCAGATGACTTGGGTTCGAGGCTACCTGCGGGACTACTCCTTTTTTTTTTTTTTTAACTTTTTATGTAATCTTAACTTTTTATTTATTTTACTTTATTTTACAATTCAATGGACAATTTACACACATTGGGGATTTGAACAAAATCTTATTTTTCTGGTAGTTTTAGGCTCATAAATTTCAAAAAGTTTATTAAAAATACAAAAAAGGTTCTCATTAATTTCAAAAATAACTTTCAAATTAACCAAAAATCACGTGACTTCAAAACGCTGTCTGACGTCATACTTTATGATGCTTCAATGTTTACATTTTGTTAGCCTAGTTAGCAAGCAGCAATTCGTTTTAACTTTCGTAATTATCAATCATTTATGTCATTTCTGAGCATTTCTTTTTCATTTTAAAATCATTTAATACCATTATCATCATTTTTCCTTATCATTATTTTCAATTGTTTTCGTTTCATGGCGAAATGCTAAAGAATAGCTTTTGAGAAGCATTTAGCCGTTATATTAGTGCAGAGTGGTACAATACAATATTTATACTATGATTTTTTAATATGCGTCATTATTATAAAATACAAAACCTATTTCACTGATTCAAGAAGCAAAGCAAAGCACAAAATCGAATGTAAACAACGATTACTCCCGTTTGTTGTCATAAAGAGTGACGTCACGATATTTTATAATGCGTTTTCTCGATAGAGTAAATAGTGCGGTATTACAATTGTTGTAAATCAGTCATTAGATTTCAAATAAAGAAAATGTTTGTATTTATTTTCTTACCTTTTCATATTCTATTATATAAGAATAAAATCAGAAAACGTGCAAATTCTCTATTCAAACTTTGAAAATAATAAAAAATTATTTAATTTTCTTGAGTATAAAATAACTTTTTCTATTTTTAATATTTATAACTTAAAAATACAAATTTCTATAACTTAAGAAATAATGTTTAGTTTTGCAAAACCCTAAATAAGAAACATAAAGAAAAACAGACAAATATTTAAATAATTAAAAAATAAACAAGCTGTAAACAAAGTGTAAAATAGTTAGCAGGTGTACTTAAATCTTGGTTTGAGCTTCCTGATTTGGTTTGAATGTGTATAAATTACGCAAACACTTCTAGCTTGTTAATAATAACGGGCAGGTGGAATTTTATTTTGTGCACAGAAAGATAAAAAAAAAAAAAAAGGAAGTCGTTATCGAAAAAGAAACGATGTTCATTAACATTTAAAATCTACATTTAAAGATAACATTTCTTTACCTGTAATAATTTAATAGCATCGCAATCCTATACTATAATTTTTAAGAAACTATTGATTGGATAAGTAATTATTTAATTTGGATAGTAATTATATATGCAATTAAAATCATCATTTCTCTGTAATTGTTTATTTTTTTTTTTTTTGTAATTTAAAAAATAAAACGAAATATACCTAAAATGAAATAAAATATTTAGATAAATAATTAAAAACAGTTTCTTTAGTTTTACCTTATTTTAAAGTTAAAATAAAACTAAAATTTATTTTTTAAGTTATATAAATTTATTGTATTTTTAAGTTATAAACATTAAAAATAGAAAAAGTTATTTTATACTCAAGAAAATTAAATAATTTTGTATTAAAATTTTCAAATTTTGAATTGAATTGTAAAATAAATAAAAAGTTAAGATTACATAAAAAGTTAAAGAAGAAAAAAAAAAAAAAAAGGATTAGTCCCGCAGGTAGCCTCGAACCCAAGTCATCTGGGTGGGGGGCTCGCGATTTAGGATCACGCCACTCAGGCGCTTACTCGCTTATGAAATAACTTGTATTTAAAGATTACTGAAACTTTAAAAGCTTTTTTCTCGAAATTTTGTGGATAGTGGGTCCTACTGCTTTAATATGTTGTTACCCTCATAGTATACTACAATACTGTGCAATTTCCTCCCGATCTGAATTTTCCATGTCGTGACCTCTCCTTGTTAGTTTTATTTTGCATTTGGCAGAAATTATTTGTTCGCCGTATTTATCGCTGGTCGCGATATCTTTTTCATACTCTTTAATATCTACTATTAAATTTTCAATTTCATTATTTAAATTTTTTAATGCAATTTCTCTTTCACCTATCATTTCCTGGATTTCGATGATTTCGTCTGATTTTGTGTTTTCTAGATCATCCAATAATAAATTCTCTAATTTATTTATTAATTTAGTTACATTTGAGCGTTCCGTAGAACGCTTAGCTTTTAACTTTTCAATATTCATAGCGAGCAAATAATCAAACAAAATAATTCAAATAATTAAAATTTCTAATTTCATTTAATCAATGTTATAAATAGTAGTTAAATTTTGCTTACCTGGTTCCATATCCAGGCAGCTATCCAATAACGAATCCGGAATTCCAGTCATTATTATTTTTCAGTTTCGTTTTCACAATAAATTATCCAAGCTTTCAAATCCAAATCCAGATAAATTAATATCTAAAGGTAATTTTACTTTCAAGGGATTTCACTTATCCCGAGTTTCGATCACCATGAAAAAAATATTATTATATATACTGCGCCATGAAAAAATTCGTACCATGAAAATATGCAGAAATATATAATCATAAACAACTTCTTAATCTATAGTTCTGTAATTCACGTGTTCAATTTCAGTCATAAAGTCAGTTGGGAGAGCATAAATTCTTTATTAGAAATTAAACACACAATAAAAAACTATTTGCAGTATACTTTGAAGAATTCACAATTATAACTTAATTCAGTAATATTTCAGGATAACATTGTTTCTCCATAAAGGAGCCAAGATCATAATATTTAAATCATAACTTTCATGTTCAAGAGAAAAAAAATTATACTTCCTGTTTAAGACAGGCCGAGAAACTAAACTAGAAAAAAAGTAACATTCTCAAAGAGAGAAAAAACACCTCTCATTTGACAAAGAGCCAACTACTAGTCGGGGGGGCTGGCGAAACGAAACCAAAAGCTACGTTCAAACACTTTTTTTTTTTTTTTTTTTTTTTCCATTCATTTAAATTATTATTGTATGATTTCTATCTATAACTACAAATATTTACTTTTTCTTTAACGATTTCTATACTTTCGATTTTCTTTTCTGTCTGTTATAATAAAAACAATCGTTTATCTATAACTTGACCTGATTTCACTTTGTTATGAAATGAAATATTTATGAAATATTGATGAATTATTAATACGAACTCCTGTTACGGATGTCAGAATTTATTTCATTTAATCTAAGTTCTAATAAAATGAAATAATGCTTTCATATCTTTTTTATAGGTTTTTAATATGCATCACTTCGACTGTGATTTTTTTTTCTTCTTGGTATGTCTTCATGTGAATGCATCTTATTTCACCAATCTTTTTTATAATTTTATACATCAGCCATCAATTTTTATATTTTGACGTTAGTATTTCATTTATACGCATCAAATATATTTTTTTACAATTATATTCAAATGAAGACCATAAAAATAATAATTTTACTGTATGCAATTTTATATCCTTGCTAGATTAAAATTCGAACGTGATCATATCTTACTACTTAGCCTTCGCTCGTCTAGAGATTAATATTTCAAAATATTACTTTTTTTTTTTTTTTTTTTTTTTTCATCCTTTTATCAAAATAAATTTAACTTTTTTCTTCTAGGTATTCAACTCTAATTTAGCGTTATGTTTTGACCGTAATTTGGCGAGTTTTAGCTGGGGCCGAGAAATAAGACTTCCAAATGGAGGCCTTTGTATAGGTTTACATATATTCTTTTAAAATGTACTTTATTCTATTTTATTTGTTTCAAATCGCTCGCAAAATTTATTTTTTCTCAATGCATTGTTTCAATTGTGACATCGTTTTTCTTCTACCCAATCATCCTTCTTTCTTATTTTATTCACTCCTGAAAAATTTTCTTTTTTTTTTAAGTCTTTCTTATTTTATTCACTCCTGTCCAATTTTTCAGCATTTTTCATTTCAAATATGTGTGTGTGCATTATTACCATGTTTTTATTAACTTCGATTCTTGTTTGTGGGTTTGTTTGTGTGTTTGTCAGGGACAAATCTTGCAATAGATTTTTAACTAACTTCTCGACTACCTAGATATTTGAAATTTTCAGGACAGCTCACAACATGCTGACAATACATTTTTCTAATAAATTTAGTCAACTATTATAAGTCCCGCTGCCTTCGGCAGCGCTTATATGATTCGACAGAAAATTTATTTAACTATTTTCCCGACTAGTTAGACATTTGAAACTTTCAGAATAGTTCAGAACACGGTACAAATGCATTTTCTTAATACCTTTAGCCGGCTGTTTCGGGTTCCTGCTGCCTTCGGCAGCGTTATCAGTACAAAGCTTGCAATCGATTTTTCACTAACTTTCCGACTAGCTAGACATTTGAAACTTTCAGGACAGCTCACAACACGGTGACAATACATTTTTCTAATAATTTTAGTCAATTATTTCAGGTCCCGCTGCCTTCGGCAGCGCTTATATAATTCGATAGAACATTTATTTAACTAACTTCCCGACTAGCTAGACATTTGAAACTTTCAGAATAGTTCAGAACACGGCGAAAATGCAATTTTTAAATATTTTTAACCAACTGCTTCGGGTTCCTGCTGCCGTCGGCAGCGTTATCAGTACAAAGCTTGCAATCGATTTTTCACTAACTTTCCGACTAGCTAGACATTTGAAACTTTCAGGCTAGCTCATAACACGGTGACAATACTTTTTTAAAAACTTTTAGTCAACTGTTTCAGGTCCCTACTGCCTTCGACAGCGTTTATATGATTCAACAGAAATTTTATTTAACTAACTTCCCGAGTAGCTAGACATTTGAAACTTTCGGAATAGTCCAGAATACGGTAAAAATGCTTTTTAAAAATATTTTTATCCAATTGCTGCGGGACCCTGCTGCCTTCGGCAGTGTTTTCAGTACAAAGCTTGCAATCAACGTTTAACTAACTTCCCGGCTAGATAGCCATTTGAAACTTTTATAATAGCTCAAAAGATGATAGCAAGGAATTTTTTTAATACTTTTATCCAATTGCTGGGGTTCCGGCTGCCTTCAGTAGCGTTTATATGATTCAACAGAAAATTCAAAAACATGGTTTATAAAAATTTTTTTATCTTATAATTATTTTTAATCATAAATCATAGGATTCTTTTTTATTATTACTATACCCATGTTATAAATTTACTTATTTATTTTATTATTATATATTCGATGTTTCTTGTTTTCATCTATTCAATGTTTGAAAAGGTTTTCAATATATGTGTATATGTATATATATATATATATATATTTTTTTTTTAGAAAAGTAACAAATTGTTTACAGCCGCAAAATCTTCAATCTGTTTGTAAAATCAACTTTTGCATTATGTTTAGATTAAAAAATTGTGCTTATAATTATTAGTATAATTTGAAGTCTAAAGATATTTTAACGAATAAAATCGTAAAAATATTTATTATTTTATCGTAAAGTAAACAAATATGCACAATACTAAATTAATGAACTGGTGTACAATCAATATTTAAACTTGAAAAACTTCTTCGCACACCATAAAATTAATGGAATCGCTACCGGTTTCGAAAGGACGTAGCCTTTCTTCTTCAAGTGCAAAATACGTGCTACTGCCTTGGAGCCAAAAGCAAGACGTGTGAAGAAGTTTTACAAGTTTAAATAAACAAGTATGATTAATAGCATAAAGTGATGTGTAATTATTATTGTTGAATACTTATTCGAAAGCTAGTGGAGATAATGCAGGAATAATAGTGGAGGTTCCAGAAAATGCTTGTTGTTTTACACTGTGGTATTACTTATTGTAACTATTTCAAAGGTGACTTTGTTTTTGTAGGTATTGAAATCAGCCCTGAAGTTCAACTTATTTTAATATTTTGGTATTTTTTAATATATCAAGGGATTATCATAACGGTATCATTTACTTTTTGAGAAATTATTGGTTTAAAATGTCTATATGTTAATTTCAATGAATTCAAATAATAAATAATTCAATCAATATGCAACTTTGTAAGTAATCATTATAAAAATCAAAAGCTCAGAACGGTTGTTTTAAGTGAAAACAACAATACAGCTCTTTATCAGGTGAAAAAGCTGTGTAGGTGTGCATCACCAGAGCAACAACGTATACTCGCGCCTACTAAAAATTTTGAAATAACTTCTGCATATGGCTTCCTCTGAAACAACATTTGCAAAATTTCGAAGTACTGCAACAATCTTACTAACAAAGAAGGAACAAAATTTTAAAAATTCCTTAAAACAAGGAAGAAATATTGAAATTTTTTTGCATAAAAGAATGCTAAAGTTTTGGTTTCAGGGCAAGACTAACCAACGTTAAAGGGTTAAAAGATAATATGGATTCGGTATAACACATGAAGAAGATTGATGCACATTGAAAATTACATAATGATAATGCTGCTTTGTAATTCAGGAAATTAGATGTACTCATCTACAGAAAGTTACACTTCACTCAGTAATTAATTTTTTTTCTGGATAAAAGATTCTTTATTTGGGGCAAAATTGCTATGTTCATATAATTAATAACAAATGACAAAGAATATTTTAGAATTTTAATCGTATATTTGTTAGCATTTTCTACGAAAAAAAGTAATAAAATGTTTTTCCCTCGAGTTTCTGAGAAATGTATATGATGGATTTACATATTGTTAATTTCTTTTACTATTCTTCAGAATAATTGTTTTTCTGTTATTTATTTATTTATTGCAACAAGAATATATTTTAAAAAAAATTTAATATAGTACTCATAAACAATGGATTAGTTAACGTATTTTCTATTTATATGTTTCTTTTTTTTTTTTTTTTTTTCTATCTCTAAATTAAATCTATGTTACATTATATTGTATAAGAGAACTAAAATTTGTGATGACGGGAACTACATTTAGAATTTTTTAAATACATATAAGCTTAATTTTACTAGTTTAAATTTATTTTCACCTTTATTTAATATTTAAATAAAAGCATCTTTGTATAGTTTTTGATGATGCCTCAAAGTTAACCCGCCATTCCAAGTAACTAAATAATAAAATGTCATATATTTTATTTATGCCAAAAATATTCTAATTTTAATAAACTTAAATCATATTTTAGACCTTATTCTTTCCTTTTATGTCATCTATTGTGAAAATATAATAAACACATACTTGGGAGAATTGAAATTAAATAAATTTGCGATCAAAGTTACCCTGATTGTCTGTTTTATTGTACCTCAAATATCATTTCATTTCATAAATAATTTATTTTACGAATAATACACCCATACTTATCTTTTATTCATCCCTTCCGCGGAATTCTCTATCTCGCATTAAAAGAACCATTCATCAAATACTTTATATCCGTTCTAATGAATTAATCTCAGATTCTTATCCTTCGAAAGACAAATACAATCTTCGTAATAGCAATCCGTTCTCCAAAGCTTCCTCCATCACATTCATACACAGACCAATTGAATCAATTAAATTTTCTCCGGTAAAATAGCAGAGCACAATTAACTAAAGAAATGCGGCACATTATCCTTCAGTTAACGACTCTGTCCAAGCGTCCGGACTTCCGTAGATGAAAACATGACTGTAAATGGAGGCATAATCTCTCCATTAATAACATGCCGGAAAGATGTCAGCTTTCCTTTTTTTCACAGCACGCATATTGTGTCTTTTTCCGCAACATTTTATTTTATTATTTTATTTTGATGGTCGCCTATACGACCATAATGTTCAGACGGGCGTGAGATTTGGAAATGATGAAATAGACATTTTCGGGGAAATGTGCTGATGAACTTGGCCTGACTGATGGCCTGTATAGTTAAAGAATTAATCTTTACAAGCCTTTTTTATGACTGAAGGAGAAAAAGAGAGGTGGAAATCACATTATCCATTATCCAGTTTAATGGTGTTGGGCGAGAATCTATTGGAGAATATATTAATTTTTTTATGTATTAAAGTACAGATAATAAAAAATATAAGAGAATAAAAACTTTTTTTTTATAACTACTATTAGAATTAACGAAAAATGAACAAGTTTGAGAAATTATAAAATATGAGTCTTTTAGAATGTAACTGTAACAACGATAAGAAAAGGTTCTTAATTGTTTATAATAGATTATATGTTATGTTTTATATGTATAGTAATATATGTACATATAACTTTATTATGGATATATATGTTGTGTATTACGCTATTATATGTATAGTATGTATTATATAGTATTTATAACAGAATAGAAGCTTTTGATTTTAATAACTTTTAATAGAATTAAAGAAACGTAAAAAAAAAATTTCGGATATAATAATGTAATGATGTAAAAATAGAAGAAAGGTTTCATAGACTGTAATAACCATTAAAGAATGTTTTAATTTATCTTTATTAAATAAAATAAATCAACCTCTTAAGAAACATACTGAATATAGTTAAATTGTAGTCATTATTTGCAAACTTTTACACAATTTTAGTACCACTATTTTAATATAGTTTTCTTTGTCTTATTTACTTGAAGATTTTTAGATTTAAATAATGTAAAAATGTTTCTACAAAAGCAGTTTTATTCGAAATGCGTTGATTTATATTCAATGTAATCGTAATTGAACTTGGCCTACATTTAAAATGCGTATTGAATGAAAAAAATGTTGATAGACATTTCAAAAGATGATCTCAAAGATTCTGTAAAAGAGAAAATTTTCGCTAGGTGACAGATTACTTTCAAAACACTTGAAAAGATTTGTAATAAATAATTTTGGTCTATTTTAATATTTTCAAACAATACAGCATTATTATTATTATTATTATTATTATTATTAATATTTTTATATTTTGAAACATCATGACAGTACAAAATATGATAATTGTGACACTGAAACTAAAAGAGTGTATAACCATAGCCTCCTAAACTAGATGCCTGTCGCGTGGCTCGAAAACTTGGCAACAGTTGAAGCGGTAGACAGCGCCACCTGGTACAGATTGCGGGACTTTTTTATTAAACTAGCACCAATAATTTTAAGAAGTGATATATGATATATATAATCGACGTTTCTTCGATCCTGTTCACCTTTTATATATAGTGTTACGAAATTGTAAATAATTGTGTTTATTTTTGTATAAATTCTTTCAAAGAGGCTTTGTAAGTTGATAAAGTGCTAATTTTGTGCATTTCTAGTCGTTTTAACGTTGAAATAGCCTTATTTTCCCTTAAAAACGCATTAAAAAGCCCCAGTAATGCAAGTAATGGATTTGGCGCAAGGAATGGACTTTTTCCCACCTTGGCGATTTTTTTGGCGACCTTGGCGAGAAAATCCTTATATGGGATATACCAAATATGGAAGCTGTAAGTTGATTGGTTGACCACTTTCTAGAGTTTTCTCGAAAAATCTGGGTTCCATGGAACAGCATATAAGGAGCGCTTCCTCGCCAAGGCAGTCAGTTCAGTTCAGATCTCAGCCAGCTTCGCTAGTGCTTGCATTGCTCTTGAGCCTCTTTGAGAGAGACTTGCTTCAAGTGTTACTGGTACACAGTTTGTACTGTGGATTTGCTATTGACAGCTGTTGTTTAAGCTGTGTTTACTGTTTGAATTGAAGCTGATACTTGGTTTATAGACCTGCATTTTTCTGGAATTTTCTGTGAATAAATTACTGAACTTTTGTACGTTTGGCCTTTCATTCCCAGACAACTCACGAACCCCCAAGTACGCAACATTTCTGGTGTCAGGAGCGGGGTTTGTCTGTGAATGGTGATAACGAGAGCTATGGAACAAGAAATGAAGAAATTTCTAGAAGGACTCACTTCTCAGATGAATGAGTTAAGATCTGGATTGATAGAGGAAATAAAAGCCGGACAGGAAAAGATGGAAACCGGATTGATAGAGAAAATGGAAACAGGACAGAAAAAGATGGAAGCATCACAAAGAGAGATGAAAGATAGCCTGAGTCAAGAGATGAAAGAAATGAAGGTAGCACAAGAGAAAATGGAAACATCGCAAAGAGAGTTGAAAGACAGTTTGACCGAAGAAATGAAATCTAATCAAGACGAGGTGAAGAGAGAACTTTCGACAGTAAAGGAAGTGATTGAAAGTAAATTATCGGATATGGGAAGCAGAATAGATGGAATAGAAGAGAAAGTTTTGAAAATAGAAGAGAGTTTTGAAGAGAAAGCAATGAAGATCGAGGAAAATGTTATGAAAGTAGAAAAGAATTTTGAAGAGAGATTTATGAAGATAGAAGAGAATTTTGAGGAGAAATTTAAAGAAAACTTTGATCAAGAGCTGAAAGGAAGGGTTTCAGAGATAGAAAGCAAGTTTAAGAGAATGGAGGAAGATCTTGAGAGAAAAATGAGAGAAGAGTGGAGCGGAGAGGTAATAGGAAATGAACTGCAGAGCGAGATTCGGAATCTCGAAGAAAAGTTGGAATCCAAGCCCCAGGAAACTGAAAAGAAAGAGAGAAGAAACCAGAATCACGAATTTATTAAGCTATCTACCTACGATGGCAGTTCCTCCTGGCATGTATATAAGACGCAGTTTTCCATCGTAGCTGAAGCTAACGGCTGGGACTCTGTTGCAAAGACGGCTCATCTGGTAGGGTCGTTGCGGGGCGACGCCGCAGATATTCTGGAGACCCTTTCGAAGGAACAGCGATATGACTTCGAAGCTGTAACCAGAGCACTAGAGCTACGTTTTGGAGCGAAATGGTCCAAAGAATATAGTCGGCTCCAGCTCAGGTCCCGTCGTCAGAGACCAGGGGAAAGCTTACAAGAACTGGCGTCAAACATCCAGCGGCTTTCACATTTGGCTTTCTCAGACTGTCATCCTGAAACACGCAATGATCTGGCTCTAGAATATTTCATCGATGCTGTCGGAGATCCAGATATTCAAAAAGCCCTCAGACTCTCCGATGTGCAGGATGTGGAGTCAGCCTTGGTGTATGCCCTAAAGCTCGAGACAGCCCAACAAGCCTCCCACGAACATCGTCCGAACAGCACAGTAGACAAAGTGAACCGTTCTCAAGATGATTTTAAAGAGATTCTGAAAATGATTGCAGAAATTAATAGAAGACTACGCATTCTTGAGAGTAAGAAAGAAGGGAAGACTCCAACAACTAAATGCTGGGGCTGTGGAAAAGACGGGCATATCAAACGAAACTGCCCAGTAAGAACACCTAGAGAAGCAACCAAGAATGTCTCAAGTATGCTACGCAGAAGGAGCTCTTCGGGAAAATCCAGCTGCCTTCTTTCGGAAGCCTCCATCTGAAGATTATAAATACAGCTCTAAAGCCAAAGATAGACCCCAAAGAATACAGCCAGTTGCTCGCCAAGTTACTGTCTCAACACCATCAGATCAAGATCCCGTTCTATGGAGTGACGAAGAACTTAGAAAAGCCCAGTTGGAAGATCCTGACATAAAGCCAATATTACAGCTGAAGGAGACGACCAGCAATAGACCTATCTGGCAGGACATTTCCAGATTTAGTTCCATTATGAAAAGTTATTGGGCACTTTGGGACTCTCTTCATATCAGAAACGGCGTATTATACAGAAAGTGGGAATCTGATGATGGGAAAAGCTTCAGATGGCAGATTTTATTACCAAGATAAAAAATTCCAGCTGTTTTAGAACAACTGCATAGTAGCTCTACCGGAGGCCATTTTGGGGTAATGAAGACTCTGCAGAAAGTTCGGGAACGCTTCTACTGGTGCAAGGCAAAGGAGGATGTGGAGAAATGGTGTAAATCCTGTGATGCTTGTGCGGCACGTAAAGGCCCGCAGAAACGAAGTCGAGGATGACTGCAACGGTATAACGTAGGAGCACCATTTGAACGGATTGCAATCGACATCTTGGGTCCTTTGCCACGGACCTCCAGTGGAAATAAGTACATTCTCGTCGTGATGGACTATTTCACCAAGTGGCCTGAGGCATATCCCATTCCCAATCAAGAGGCATGCACAGTCGCAGAAGTCCTAGTGCAGCAATGGGTGTCAAGGTACGGCACGCCCCTACAACTTCATACCGACCAAGGTAGGAACTTTACCTCTGATGTTTTCAAAGGACTGTGTGAACTACTCGGCATAGACAAAACCCGGACAACACTCTTACATCCCCAGTCGGACGGCATGGTCGAGAGTTTCAATCGTACCATTCTGAATAACCTCTCCCTTCTGGTATCAAGGAACCAGCAAGATTGGGACTTGATGTTGCCATTGTTCCTGATGGCTTATCGAAGTGCTGTCCATGAAACCACCGGCTATACTCCAGCCCAGATGCTGTTTGGACGGGAACTTCGTCTCCCTTGTGATCTCCTGTTTGGTTGTCCACCCGATGCGCCTTCATCGCCCGAGGAGTACATCCAAGATCTCCAGGCACGATTTGAGGACGTTCGCAACTTTGCTCGGGAGCGAATTCACATTGCATCGGAGAAAATGAAGACAAGGTACGATCTAAAGGCTACGCAACATGAGTTTCAGGAAGGAGAGAAGATCTGGTTGTGGAATCCTGTTCGACACAAAGGACTCTCTCCCAAGTTACAGTGCAACTGGGACGGACCATACACAGTCTTAAAAAGGCTGAATGATGTAGTGGTGCGGATCACTAAAACACCTTCATCAAAACCGAAGGTGGTGCACTATAACAGGCTAGCCAAGTACCACAATTAACGGTAATATTAAAATTAAAAATGTAAATACTGGTAAAATTTGCGCATGCGTAATGTAAATATTTGTATATAAATATTTGTACATATTTGTGAATTTTGTAAATATTTGTATATAGATATTTGAACATATTTGTGAATTTTGTAAATATTTCTCACTTGATTTGTATTTCTATTTTATCGTTATATGCAACTTAGTTTTTGTGTTTTAGATTGTGTAAATTTGTTTAGTTTCGCCTCTTGACCAAGGGTTGCACTGCCCGGGACGTGCAGTCCTTGGGAGGGGGGGCAGTGTTACGAAATTGTAAATAATTGTGTTTATTTTTGTATAAATTCTTTCAAAGAGGCTTAGTAAGTTGATAAAGTGCTAATTTTGTGCATTTATAGTCGTTTTAGCGTTGAAATAGCCTTATTTTCCCTTAAAAACGCATTAAAAAGCCCCAGTAATGCAAGTAATGGATTTGGCGCCAAATTTGGCGACTCTTTCCCACCTTAGCGATTTTTTTGGCGACCTTGGCGAGAAAATCCTTATATGGGATATACCAAATATGGAAGCTGTAAGTTGATTGGTTGACCACTTTCTAGAGTTTTCTCGAAAAATCTGGGTTCCATGGAACAGCATATAAGGAGCGCTTCCTCGCCAAGGCAGTCAGTTCAGTTCAGATCTCAGCCAGCTTCGCTAGTGCTTGCATTGCTCTTGAGCCTCTTTGAGAGAGACTTGCTTCAAGTGTTATTGGTATACAGTTTGTACTGTGGATTTGCTATTGACAGCTGTTGTTTAAGCTGTGTTTACTGTTTGAATTGAAGCTGATACTTGGTTTATAGACCTGCATTTTTCTGGAATTTTCTGTGAATAAATTACTGAACCTTTGTACGTTTGGCCTCTCATTCTCAGACAACTCATGAACCCCCAAGTACGCAACAATATCATATCCCACTTAAAAAAATTTTTTGGTGATTGTTGAATAAAAAAGTCGCGCAATCTGTACCAGGTGGCGCTGTCTACCGCTTCAACTGTTGCCAAGTTTCTGAGCCACGCGACAGGCATCTAGTTTAGGAGGCTATGGTGTAACGCTTTGCTGCAGACTGGCGTTCAGCTGCGGCCAGCTATTGAATACTATTAATCGGCTACACAATTTACATCTTAATGTTGGGACCCACATTGAACAATATGTTTTACATAGCTGAACAATTTTTAAAGGTAAGTCTGTAAGATATAAAGACGTTTGTATTGTAAATTGCAACTTGATCGAATTTCGATATAACCCCTGCCCCAAGCAAACAAATTTTAAATAATTTTCTCTTCTTTTTCCTTTTTCTTCTCTAGTTTTTTAGCGCATCTTTTGAATTGTTTATCTACAAATTTTTGACTCAATACTGATTTTATTTACAACTACTGAGTATTCTGAATAAAGCAAGTTTAATTATGATCTCCCTATATATTTTTTCTCATTTCATACAGAATTTCTATTGACAAATGTGAATACAAAGCGCATAAATATAGTTCAAAGTAAAGAAATAATACAAGTGTAAAGTTCAAAGGTTACTCAAATTCCTATTACTTTACAATAGAGCACAGATATATTGATAAAATAATAGCTCTATGTATGTTTTTTTGAGTGTAAAAGCAGTCAATGCTACCTATCCAACAAAAACCAAGTTACAATAGCTATTAGTGACGCAAAGAATCAAATTATGAACTACTGAATTCGTGGCTTACAAGAGGATGTATATACACGTTTGTCCTAATATTTCAAATGGAAGAGATAATGGCACACGCAGGTACGTCAAAATATTTGAGTGGCATATTTTGTGGATGAAAAGATATCTAAAATTTATTAGTCAGTTAAAAATTTACATACAAGTGTTAAGTTGATTACATATTTTCTAAAGGAAATGAACTAAAATCACATGCTTTGGTAATAAATTTGGTTAATGAAAGTGTTAAGACTTTTTTAAATTCGGAAATTTACGAAAAATAATAGGTTTATGAATGATCTTTTGGCAGCAAAAAGAGATCACGATTTGACCATTTTTAGAAAATGTCTGTCTCTGTGTGTATTTCACAAATTTTGTGGACGCTGTATCTCACAAACCAATGAACAAAACTTAACCAAACTTTATATTTAGTTATATCCTGACCTAAACCAGTGATGGTTATATTTGGGGATCAATAGTGAGTGTCTGTGTGTGTATGAATGTGTCTGTCTGTATGTGTATGACAAACATTTTGTTCCAACTGTATCTCAGGAGCTACAACTCAGAATTGCATATAAATTTATATGCAGCTGCACCATGACGTATATTAGTGTTTATTTAAAATTGTTGCCAATAGCTAAACAGGTGGCACAACTATAAGCGATTTCTGGAATTCAAGGAAGGCTATATCTCAAATCTAATGTACACAATTATATATAAATTTATATATAGATTCGCCTTGACATAGAATAGTACCTGTCATATTTTGGTGTCAATCGCTCAGCAAGTGGCGTTGTTATACAGTGATTTCTGCAATTTCAAAGAAGGCTATATCTCAGGTTCTATTGCGTATAATCAAACAAAACTTGATATGTGGAAAGGCCAATAAAAAAAAATTGTGCTGATTCAATTCGGGTGCATATCGGCCGATATATGGCGCTGCTATACTGTAAATTTCTCCGAGAACGGAAACGATGCCATCTGCATGATAAAAATTCACTTCCGTCGAACATTTCGTGTAATAGTATTTCTCTGAGATGAAAATAGTCTGCATTCATAGTGGAAAAAATAATAATAAATAATTTGTACTGCACGAATTGTATAGAAAAATATTGAAGAAAGTTTTTGTGATGGCCACAACATAGAAGTTTTCCTTTGCGGAAATTCTTTTCCCCTATCTTTCGCAGTCTGTAGATAAAATTTCCTTAGTTTTTGTCCATTAGTTTTTGCTATAGATGTATTTAAACAATGGAAATTATTTTATGATTATCCTGTATATAATCAATTCATCAAAACCTGAGCAAAATAGTTCATGAACAACAAATATTTTCAGAAAATCCAAGTGAAAATAAAACACTTAAAATAACTACTGTAGCGAAATAATTTGTTTTAACTTAACAACACAAGCAAAAATAAAAAATAAAACTTTTTTTTAAAAAGAAAGCATATGAAAACATTAAGAAATTTTTCACGAGTAAAGCTTACGTTAACGAGGAGTTGTAATGGGGAATTTTCGTTAGGAAAATCTTTATAAAATTTAACGGAACAAAACTTTAATTATTACATTCATTAAATATTTTATTTTTCCGGTGATAAAAAATAACTGCGTTTTTCCATATTATGCAAAGACATCATGGCATATTATAATTGGTGTGAATTTAAGAAAAATGTTAATTTAAAAGAAATCTTTGGAAATGTTTTTCTTATTTAAGTTACTTGTTTTAAGGACTCCTCAATCCGAAAATCACGACTGTATTTTGGCCTGTCTGTTATCAACAAAACTCAATGTCAGGTACTAGCAGGTAATGGAAATTCGATAATATAGATCTGTTCAATATGGAGAAATAATTTGAAACTTTTTATTGAGATCAAAGAAAGGGTTCATGTATGGAGGCATCCAAAAAATAATTAGAATTACGAGACTGGACTAAATATCATAAAATTAACATATAATTTTATATGCACTTAAACATATTCCATCTAGAATGCGGTATTAAAATGAATTAAAATCATTCATAATTCGTTTACAGTAGCACGCAAAAGAACTCGTGTGTGTTAGGTATTATAACGGAAAATCGTTCGATGTTCATTTTAAACAGTGTTATGCGCATTTTATACTGTGCCAAATTCAAATAAACTGGGTTGGTTGTTCACAATTTATAGACCTAAATTAAGCAAATACATTATTCTTCTACTTAATGTAGTTAATAGAAGTGTTTTACTACATCTTACAATGCGTAAAGAATAATTTTTGGCGATTTTTCATCAATATCGCCAGTAGACGTTTTAAGGTCCCCTGAGTTCAAAAAAGTGGTTTTTGGCAATTGGTCAGTGTGTATGTATGTATGTATGTATGTATGTATGTGTGTGTGTGTGTGTATATATGTATGTGGAGAATCTTCTGGCTATTATAGCTCAGAAACTAATAAAGATAGAGCTACGAAACTTTAGAATTGAAATACGTGTGGTGTACAGATGAAATTTCCAAATTTTGGTGAAAATTGTAAAACCGGAAGTGGGACATCGGAAACCGGAAGTGGGACCGTAAGTCCGTATCTCAAAAACGTCTCTAACGATTTTCTTCAAACTTGCTATATAAACACTCTATTAGGTGTCCTTTCGAATGATATAGTTGGTTAGTTCAGGAAAATTGATAGGTGTCCTGTATAAATAGCTCAATTTCAGGCCTCGCAAAGGCGTTCCTTTAAAAACGGTTGTACGGATTTTTTTCAAACTCGCCATTTTAACTCACTTTTAAATATGCTTTTGTACGTAATTATTGTTTTCCTGTCAATAATTGAGTTTAACTGGAAGTGGGACATCGGAAACCGGAAGTGGGACCGTAAGTCCGTATCTCAAAAACGGCTCTAACGATTTTCTTCAAATTTGCTATATAAACACTCTATTAGATGTCCTTTCGAATGATATAGTTGGTTAGTTCGGGAAAATTGAACGGCGTTCTGTATAAATAGCTCAATTTCAGGTCTCCCAAGGGCGTTCCTTTAAAAACGGATGCACGGATTTTTTCAAACTCACCATATTAACTCTCTTTTAAATATTCTTTTGTATGTAATTATCGTTTTTCGGTTAATAATTGAGAATACCAAGTTTTGGTAAAAGTTGGTGTCTCAGAAACGGCTCTAAATTTTTTCTTGGAAATTCTTTCATTAATCCCTTTCTCATAACTCGCTATGTAACTCAACTTTATATGCCTTTATGCGTGTATCAAGTTTCTCTTACTGGAAAATTCCAAAAAATGCCTATAATGTATACAAAAAATGCATATAATACGTATAATAGTGGGTAATGGAAGTCGTGTGGTTGTTTCACATCAGATTTTTTATCATTTAAGTGTAAATAAATATATTTCTTTTTATAGGGGAAAAAAATGAAATAAATAAATAAACGCGTTAACTTTTTTGGCATCAGTTTAATATGCTTCAAAGCTATTTTTAAAGCTAATATAATGTTTTCCATTTTATATTTTAATTAATTAAAAAATAACTAATGAAATATTCGAAAATTAGTTTTCCAGGTGCAATATGAGAAGACGAAACGGATTTCAATGCAAATTTCTGTAATTCTGTGGCCAGCCATTTGCCTACACAGCAAAGATAGATACAAACATATAGGTACCTTCTTTATTATAACTAGAAGTAATTGCAGAAAGTGAAATTTAATATTTGAAAATCATATAAGGTTACAGTTGAATAATTTATTTACGTTTGATAGTTTCAATGACTGGTATGGGTGAAACTTATTTTAATAATTCTGAACGTACTTTTAAAGATAATGAAATCATAAAATGTTTTACCAATGCAGGTACAACATTCAAACAAGGGTTTTGGAACTCCCCCACCCTCCTATAACAAAGAAATATATGCGATTTTTTTTTTTTTTTTTTTTTTTTTTTTTAAGTACCAGAGAAGCACAAAATTACTACATCCGTTTATGTTGTTTAAAAATATCTCAATATTTAAGCGCAAAATTTTCTAGTAACTGAAGCAAAAAGTGCTCAAAAAGATTATGGTGATGAGTACTTAATTTTCTTAAGTGTTTTTTGTGTACATTATGCAATTTAAATAAGAATCAACTTACTATATGTTACTGACGTCTTCTAGAGTATATTCCTCTTTAAAAGGTAGGTTTCAATTTTTTTTTAATTTGGTTTTTATTTATTTATTTATTTTATTTTATTTTATGGGGGGGGGGGGCACAATAAAACTAAATAAAGTTGTACGTCGCATTTTTTTTTTTTTCCTTTTAGTAAAAGGGAAATTTCAATGAGTTTTAAACATATTCTGAAAATGCTTATAGTATACTCGAACCACATGATTTCTTTATTTATTTCTTATTTTTTAAGCACCCTATTTTTTTTAAATCTGACTTCTTCAATAAGTAAATAAATAAATAATCGTTACAATCCAAACAATAAATGATATATACGTAATGACCTCTTAAATTATGTATGTAGCCCGAAAATTTCTGTTGATATTACGCTATGTTCGAATATTCATATACCTATACAAAGAATCGCTGAAATGCATTATCCGTATGATATTTCCAAAACACAAAAGAATAACTTCAATTTTTTTAATCATTAATCTTTATTTCATTTTAACGCTGTATGTCTTTATATACACTTGTATTTCTGTGAACATAACATTTTTTCAATAGTAATAAAATTTAATAATTATGTAGATTCTAAGAAATTTAGTAATAATTATATTTTCTGTAACCTTAATAATTTTTTGTGTTTGTTTCAGAAAAAAATAAATATTAGAGTCTTTAATAAAATACATTATAGGATATTAAATATCGTTTTCTTGTTTATCTTTTATATTTCTTGTCCTTTTGAAATGCTTCAAGTATACACGTATATCGATAAAAAAAAAAATATTTCATATCATAAATGAAACCTTACAAAACGTATAAAAAAAACTCCTACATTTTTACGGGTAGAAATAATATTTTTTCGAAATATTTTTATTCAGAGAATGTTGCGGATAACGCTTAAAGTAGTTTAAAGTTAAGTCCTTTAATAAAAATTTATTTTGTTTTTCATATCACTTTTAATTTTCGTAAATGATCTTTTTAATATTTTTTTCTTTAAAAATTTTTTTCAGGGAAAAAGTCAAAAAATCCTTTAAGTGAAAAAAAAAAGCAGTTTTGCTTTATACGTAATTGCTCACAAAGAAACTACGTAAAGAATATATCGTCTGTAAAGTACAGTTAAAACTTACAAAAACTTTAAAGGAAAGCCATATCTCTTTGTGATAGAGATTTCATTTCCTTTGAAGGAAAAAATAAATTAATCCTATCTTCAAACAATGCTTTAGTTAAAATTTATTGTTTTTGTGAGTCATATTAAATTGATGTGATAACTTTTAAACGTTTAAGGAAAAATTCAAAATAAAGATGAATCTCTGGCAGAAACCTTTTTCTAGTATTGAAGAAAAAGTATGATTAATTAATTAGTTACGATTTTAATTAAATATGAACCTTTCTCTATAGTCTATATTATTTATGAATCATCTGGACTGACAGTGAAGCGCTAAAACTTTGTTCAAGAATTATATGAATGACCTTTATCTGGAACATTTTCAACGATTAAGTTTTCAGTGGAAGAAATTTAAGGTATATATATCATTTTGAATTTAACTAACAGTGGATGCTCTAAATTGACCAGCTTTTTAAGCCCCCAATATAATGTTACTTTAACTTTAAGAATCATGGACTGAATTACTGTTACTAGTAGGGCTAAGGCCAACTGAATATCCAAAGTTAGAAGGACTGGTTAATGTGACTCCCGTAGGGTCTTTTTAAAGTGTTCTATCTTGTAATCCCGCACATTTTGGAGAAAAACATGAAAAACCTCTGACACTTAGTGCGATAATAATCCAATGGGGTTCAACCCGACATAGTAATGTATACTATATTAAGTTCAATTACCAAACGTTTTTGTTTTCAAAATTTCCGTATATTTTGTTCAAATAATCACTTTATCATGTTGAAAATAAATAAAGAAATAAATGAAAAATGCAAAAAATAAAATAAAATAAAATAATTATACCACTCGCAAATATTATAAATTATTTTCATTCAAAATGGCATTCAATTGCATTTTACGTGTTAATAACTCAGGATCAATATATGCGGAAATTATTACAATAGTACATATACAAGAATGATACATTTCTTCCCCGGAATCTGAAAAATAAATGCCTTAGAGTAAGCAATATTATTTACTCATAAATGACTATTGGAAGTCATTTTTTGTGTTAAAAATTAGAAATGAAATCCGAATTCTCCTCGTAAGATATTAAAAGTAAATAAAATTATCGTATTGGTGGCACATTTCTTGTTATTTCTTTCAATTTTTAATTAAATTCAAAAAATGGTTAAGCAAAAGTTTATGTCTATACTTATGAATAGCTTACATTTCATAATGAATACAGTATAATTTAGCAGCATAATATACATTTTGTACAAATGCCCAGAAATTGTTTTTCCCTCTGACCAATGGCAGCTTTATGAATGATATTAAAAAGGATCCAAAAGTTGAAATAAATTTAACTCGTTCTTATTTGTCTGGTTTTCGTAAGTTCTGACTCTAAGTTTTTTAGTAAGAAACAGGAGAAATAAAAGCATGATTCCCAACAATATGAAAATAATGAATGTGGATATGAATAACTAATTAGCGCAAACAATTTATCAAACCATTCAAATCATTACCTCTAAACTTTGTCAGTTCGCATGCAATTAGTTAATTAAAATATTCTGGTGTGGCAAACATACGATTTTCTGTTAACCTGCATTTCAATATTATAAAGACTGATCGTAGATTAAAGGTTAATTTAACAAGCACTGTATATGAACCTAAGTTAAAAATAATTCAAACTAAGTTTAGAATATTTATTTATTTTATTTTTTTTGACATATTATTCTGTTGGATTTATTACCCTTTCTATGAATTACCTTTCTATCGCATTCTTTACAATATATATGCTTTTATGCATATTAAAAAGCTATCTTCATTTAATTTTATTCAGTGCAACATATAAATGTCAAACTGTACCTACCAAAATGTTTTCCCGTAGACATAATGTATTTGAATTCTCTTGGATGTCCCTGTACACGAAACATTCGCTTGATCTCAATGAAAAGTTTAGTGTAACATCCCTATATTATGCAGATTTAGAAACGGGTTATGATTTCCTTCTACTGTTTGTTCTTGAGACATGCTGATAATAGACGCAGACACAGATAAACATACAGACACACATACACAGACGCAGAAGATTGTTAAAAACCTGTTTCTCGAATTCAGGGGAGATTAAAACGTATGAATATATATATATATAAAAAAAAAAAACTCAATTGGGTTTTACGTCGCACTAGTGCTGCGCAGATGGGCAATTGGCAACGGTCTGGGACAGACCCATAGAGGTGGTCCGGAGACATGCCATCACACTTTTGATACTCCACGGAAGGAAGGGCTCTCCCGCTTCGGTGACCCCAGAAGAAAAAAACAAATCACGGCTGATCATACATAAAATTTCTCATATTTGTAAAAACATTTGATGTTTTGAAATATCTAATATAAAAATAATTATTAATGAGATTATGTTAAGCGCACTTCATGTATCTAGTATTTTAAAAACCAAAACTGTGATAATTTTTGTAATATAAAGCAAAATTAATAGGAAATAATGCAAAATATTTTTTTTTTTTCTCCACGTTTTTATAGGTTCATAATTACAGAAAAAATAAAGATTTTTTCATTTTATTTACATTACGAGCGAATAAATTGCAGTTGATATGCGAATTTGTTAACTATGGGACTAGACGGATTTATTTATAAGCTTTCAATTTTTCTCGAACGGAAATTACTGATAATTCTTCGAAGAAAAGAACGTTTATGTAATGCAGTGTGATAAACGTGTTTTTTAAATGGAAGTATAATTTCAGATTTTATTTCTACGTATATCTAACGGAATGTGAAGATCTAAAACTGCCAAAGAAAATGTGGTCAGACATGGAACAGTTGGTGAGGTAGAAAGATCGGACTTGTACTCGAAAACTCATAATCCATCTTACTGTTCTACTAAAAATGTCTGCTGCCGGATTTGCTCGTAATTTTCATGGAAAGATTTGTGGTCAACATTTATACATGTTCAAACTAACTAATAATAAGTTATAATGAATAATAATATAAAAAAAAATAATAATAATAATAAAAACAGCAATTACCAATAAGAATATAATGACGGTGGAAGAGCGCCTGTGTTAAAGTGGAATTTATTCATTATGAAATTGTAAAATATTGAATTTTCGATTTGACATATAATGAGAGGAAAAACATTTTATCGTTGATTGATCAAATGATTTCAACAGTTTCTGATGAGATCTAAAGATAGCGAAAGATAGACCACGTCTTTTAAAGACAGTTATGAATCAGGCTTTATAAAGGTGGATCTGTGAGTGCTCAGAGGATCAGTTTCAGCTAAAGGCAATATTAATGTAGTAATTTTGCTTTGTACTATGAACATGAAGAAAATATCCACAAATTTTAAACATTGAACTCTTATATTTTTGTTAACTTTTAGGGAGAAAGTGTGTGTGGGAGGTGGATATTTTATTTTCAAAAAGTCAGAGATTTTTGCTCTGCTTCTAAAGCAGTAAAAAATTATTTGAAAAAAGAAACTTCTGTACTTTTACCTTTCCCGTGACCTAAAAGTTGAAAAATATTGAACTTATCATATTAGAAAAGTGCATGAAAGTGCAAGAAAATTATGAAGATATTGAGAATATCATCTATGCTGTATGAAATTATATTGAGACAGAATATTGAAAAAAAAGAAAAAAGAAAAAGAAACTATTCCATAGGCAGAATGTTTGACTGTTTAAACTTCAACAGGGGTCCCACAAAATATTAATTCAAATAATAATTGAAAAAAATGATAAGCAATCGAGTGATCCGTCTAATTGTGAACGCATGAAAAAAAAATTTTTTTTGATCATATTTAAAAAATTTTCATATAGAAAAACGATAAAACTTTATAAATATCGTCTATTAAAGTAATTCAAATTAATAAAAAATATATTTGTTTCGATATTAGTTTTTAGTGTTCGGTTAAAATTAAAAAACTGGTGTCCTTATAATTGTGAGAACCAGTGTATACAAACAAATTGCATAACCCCTTTTATTCGCGTCCGTTGAAAACTGAGATAAAACAAAGGAAACAACGTACCTACCAAGACAAGAGATTACTGCAAGTGAAACTGAAAACCGTTAACGGATCGTTAAAGGACGTTATAACTCTTGTTCAGGCAGGACAATTACCTGCATTTTGAATACTTAATTAATCACCTTTTTGAATGAAGATGCTAATAAAAAAGAGGTTGTCCTTGACTGGGAAATTTTAAAACATCATCAGTTTTTTAAAAGCACTTCTATAAATATATTAGAAACTTTTTTTTTTTCTCTCTTTTTTTGCGTAAATTTTAGGAGGTTATAAAACCATATAATATATACAACACGCTTATACAGGTGAAATTAACAAAAAACGACAGAATAAATTAACCATTGTGACGTATCTGTTATTGAAGTTTTAGGCAATGTCATATTAGAGAAATATATTTCCACTGAACAACATTTTTCATAAAAAAATTCACATTATTAAAAAGAATTCTTTATTGAGAATGGTGATTTAATAGCGTTATCATTAATAAAAGTGTGCTTTAATTCATAAATAAAGCAAATTATCTAAACTGAAATGTTTCGTATAATTTAACATCATATTTTTCGAATTAGTCCGGAGTAATTTCTTTCTGTAATAAAATGTATCATTCATTTTACAATGAAAGTTAATCTACCATAGCATGTTTTCAATTTATCGTATGCAAACACTCATCAAAATTTCTCATGTCATTGAAATTTTAAATATTAAAACCGTGTTTTTATTAGCAGGCTTTCGTGTTTTTTTTTTTTTTTTTTTTTTTTGCTTGTTTGTTTGTTCAGTACAAATCTTGCAATCGATTTTTAATCCCGACTAGCTAGACATTTGAAACTTTTAGAATAGCTCAGAGCACGATGACAATGCATTCTTTTAATACTTTAGCCATCTTTAAGCGGAACTGAATTCATAATTAATAAATGTTTGAAAATTTCTTATCATTGCTCTCTTTATTACGCATTATATCATTTTCTTTCAAGTTGATGGGATAATTCATCAAAAAAATTTTAAATGAGTATTTATTAATATATAAAACTGTCAAGTTTATATGATTCAACAGAAAATTTAAAAACATAGTATATAAAAAGCTCTTTTTAACTTGTATTTCTTTTTGCATCAATTATTTTTGCGACATGATTCAGAATAAATGAAATACTGATTACATCCCTTTTAATAATTAACGTTAAATTCCGCTGTACCCTAAACAGGCATAAACAGTCTGTAAACTTGTTTGAGAATGTTCCAAGCGAAACTCAGACCTCATTTAGTTTTTAAAAAAATTCAGGAAATAAATGCATTCTTTAAAAGGAAACTTTCATATTGTACATTGAACGCAAAAATGCGTGAAAGACCTATTCATAAATTTTTCGTTTGTCTTAACGAAATATAAAAATAAAGAAAAAATTTGATTCGATAAACTGAGAATTTTTCTGTCACTTTGTAAATGTTTAAAATGTACGTCTAAACGGCTATGGATTTTTCGCCTACAAAGCTGTGGTTGAAGCTGAAAGTTTCACACTGGAAAATATATATGCGAACTGCAAATAATAAGACAACTTGTTGTCTCGTAAAAAGTCGTAGCATTTATATCAGCTTAAATGTCTCAAATATTTGTGTCGAGGAATTTTAATTGAAGTAAACCATTTCTGATGCAAAGTTCTTCATTTTCTATTCATGTTTTATGGTGTGACCTTTAAAGTACCAAAAATGTATTTTCTGAGTGTTTTTCTATATTTTATAACATTACTTAATAAAGTTTCAAACTGAAACTAAGTTTTCGTCTGTTCCTATTTTGTCCCTTGTGTAATCCTTAATATTAAGCAATAATGCATTCAAAATGTTCTAATAAAGAATATTTTTTAAGAAAGAACATTTATTATCTCAATTATCAAATAATAGATTTCTATTAATATATTAAATATTATTTAAGATTTCTATTTGAAGATAACGGTAATAACCATTCTGTATAAAACGGAACACTTAAAAAATATGCTATCCGAAAGGTGTTGAATTCCTTTTTTTTTTTTTTTTTTTTTTTCTTTTGCCCTAACCAGTAATTAGAAATTCTATTTTTTTTTTTTTTTACATTTAATAGCTAAAAATTACTTGGAAACTAGAAAAATCTTATTACAAAAAAAAAAAAAAAAAAAAAAAACGTTGATAATCCAAAGTTGCAGTTGTACATAAAATTCCAGAACAAAAAATTCTGTTATTCTAATCACGATTCTAGTTCCGGACCAATATATGAAAAAAAAAAAAAAAAAAAAAATCTGCACTACATTTCGCATTTTGAAATTTTAAATTCGTTATTTTCCAATAGTATTTAACCTATGATAGAAATAAAAAATCAGTCTTTCACATTAATAATATTTCTCTTAAGTATGCAACATAGGGCGAATGTTTTTAGTGCAATAAAACTCTAGTAATTTGGCATCTCATTACAGAAATATCCAGATAAAGTTTATTAATTATCAGCATCGTTCATTTAATTTTGATAAACTGTACTCAGCAATTTCTCACACAAATAGTAGTCCTGAGCATGATGGTAACTCAATGCCATTTTTATATCAGCTTGACCTATATGCATTAAAAATGTTCAGACGTTCATATGCGCAACTTGAAATTTTTGCACGTATTTATGATATTGCACAAAAAAGATCTTTTATTGTCCATAAAAATTCCTATTTCTGAATAGAATCAAGGATTAACACCTACATCAATCGTGGTTAAAACTCGTATAGATAAAATTTCGAGCATTGAATACTCTATGTATTGGGTTGTTCGGAAAATAATTTCGTTTTTTCCTTCGAAAATGAAAGACGATTTTCTTATATTGTATAAATATTTTAATGAATTATATATTCTCCACTTTGATCGGTTTCTTAGCGATCTCACGAGTTGTTATTTGGCAGTTTTTCATAAATCAATACTTTATTTTGTCTTCATTAGCACAAACTGGTTTTCTAGAACGTTATGCATCTTCAACTCAAAATTGCCAGAACAAAATGTGGTAAACCAGTTTTGACAATGGCGTTCTTTAAATAAATTTTCTGTGCACACATCGTATACTTTTTTTCCTTGTTTGAATAGTATTTTCGCATTTTTTTATAGCAAAAACAAAATATGCCGAAAATGCCGCTTCTGATTTTCTTTATTTGATAGGGCATCAATCAAAAACTATTGAGCAGAATAAAACGACCTTTTTCACAAGCAAGCCTTGCTATATCAGCTGTCACAGTAATGGCAATGCAACTTAAATGTGAAGAAGGTGTGAAAAAAATACAATTAAGTCCCCTGCTGAGAAAAACGAAATGACTTTCCGAACAACCCAATATAATCATTTTAATACATTTAAAGAAACTAAATATAACATTAAAGAAACGTTGATAATGAATTGAACCAATGAAAGGAATAATTGTTTCATCTAGCCGAAATATTAGTTAAAATTTTCTATAATGAACAAGAATTTACTTTATCTTATTAAGAAAATTCGCTGATCCACATAGTTATCTTAAACATAAAACTATCTTTTATCTGTCCCGTATGTTAGTAGCATATTTAGTCATCCATGCGTCATATCAGAAAATTAGTCGTTAGGAAGAAAACAGTCTTGTTACCATGACAATAAAGATAGATTTTATAAGATTATATCTTTTCATGCATTAATAGAAAGTGAATGCTTTGAAAAGGTGAACAAGTTAAGTTCAATAAAATTGTTTTCGGTGGGTTTTACTTTGCTTATTTTTACTGTTAATATTTTATTTTGATATTCTTTAAGAGCAATTAGTACGCTTAAAATACTTCAAACTCAGTTCCAAATCATATATATTTATATATATATATATATTTTATTGAAAATATAGGAATATTAAAACAGAAAAGTATACAAAACAAAACGTAAGAAAAAAAAGATATTTCAATCTTTAAATAAACATAAAATTAAATTAAAAGTTTAAATTTTATCAGGGTTCAGACGGTTCATAATTTTCCACACTACTATTAAAATATATTATGAAATTTGTCTGTATATCTGAGAAAGAATTTATTCTTAGAGAATAGTGGTGAAAGATTCCTTGAAAAAAGGCAACATCGTATAAACTCTGTTTTATTTGTACTTTTTTTTTTAAGTTTAACACTTTAAGTTCCCCTACGATATCTTAAGAAAAAAAATTTGTGGTTTTCTATAGTATTTTATTATTCAAATAAACATATTTTTATCTCAAACAGAAATTACATTTTTAAATTTAAGAAAAATGCCCGATGAAAGATAATGTAAATGAAAAATAAATTTTATTTCAAGACTAGTTTAACAGGATCCAAATGCAAAAACAGACATTTGCGATGCGGAAAACTTTAAAACACTGTAATTATAGAAACACTGAAAAAAAGAAAAAAAAGAAAAAAGAAAAGAAAAGGAATGAAACGAAATGAAAACAAAACAAAATCTCCAAGAAAACATGAAAATTAATAAGCATATTCGGTTTCATTTAAATTTATTTTCTGTCTGGTGAATGGCTGCATCTCGTTCTACTGCACTATCTGAAGCAGTGTTTCATAATAACAATTTTACTTCCTTGTTTTTCATAAAATGAAATCATTATTTTTAGTACATTCAAGGTTGTTGCAGCAAGCATATTGATAAGAACTCTCCAAAAAGTTCACCAAATCAACATATGGTTATCATATAATCATAGATTTATTTCAATGGATACAGATTCGAAATTAGAGTGTCCATTACAGTAGTCGACAAAAAAAAAATTTGGAGGGTAACAAAAATGAAATTAACTATTTTCAACTAATTTTGTAGTGCAGAATTCAAAAATAATAGCGAAAAATCTGTAACACATACAGATTTTTTGTTACGATTATTTAATCTGTACAGGAAGCAATAATCCCTGTCTAAAAAAAGTACACTAAAAACTGATTTGTTTAATAAATCCTTGCCGAGTCATGTTCTTAGTTTGTCTTTGAAAATGATTCGATAAGGATTTATTTAACAGAATAGTATTAAATGTACTTTTTTAATATCGGAATTATTTGCTAGTGCTCGTATACGTTTGCTGTCGACTGTATTGTAAAAATAAAAAATAATAATAATGAAATTTGCCATTTTCTGATATTTAAACAGAAAAATGGAACAAACATGGTTGCCGGGACTCTGAGTTGCTAGGACTCTGGGTTACCAGCAGGAAGGGTTACAACCTGTGATACTGTGAAAATAATAAAAATTCGTGAAAATTGCCATTTTCTGATACTCTAACAGAAAAATGTGACGTGGTGGGACTTTTTTGCTTACAGATATTTAAATAAAAATTGGAATTAATAACAAAAATAATAATTTGACTGTTGTTACCGAACTACTGCAGACCAGTGTTATTATTAAGGTTTTAAATGATTTTCAAAGACTAAAAGTGAGCATATTTTCTCTATAGTATTTTCAATATAATAATAATAATAATAATAATAATAATTATTATTATTATTATTATTATTATTATTGTTGTTGTTGTTATTTCAAAATTTTCAGCACATAAAAGAGCAACATTTAAACAACATTTTATAAAAATTTTATAAAAACTTTGTAAAATTGAGCCGATGTGACTTGGTTTCGTAGATTCCTCAGAAAAGTAGTGGTCAACATTTCTCAAAAACTAATGCACCGATCTTATTGAAATTCCCCACCTTTCTTTAAAATAGAATTGACTTGAACGAAAGGTTGCTTGAACGAATGGTTTTCCTTTTTTTCGATTACAACTAATTTTACAAGATTATACGTGGTGTAAACTGTACAGAAAATTGTATTCTTTTTTTTTTTTTTTCATAAAACTCTGACGAAAATTCTAATTTCAATTTTTCAAAAAAAAAAAAAAAAAAAAAAAAAAAGTAAGAAATAAAATAAAAAGATTTTCGTTTGTGGCACTAGTATGGCACTATTTTGAAGAAATGTGCATAATCTTAATACGATTGGTGCATTAATTTTTGAGAAATCATACCCGCCACTTTTCTGAAGGGTCTATTTAAACCAGGACCCACAGGTTGAATTTTCTAAAATTTTTAACGAAAATTTTATAAAATACTGTTTAATTGTTGCTATTTTACATGCTCAAAATTTTGAATTAAAATTTTATTTATTATTTTACTACTACTACTAATACTAATAATAAAGAAAAAAAATAGAGAAAACATTATTTTTCTTTAGCTTTCGAAACTTATGTAACCTCTTAACAGTTGTTCATCAACTAATAATAGTACCGTTACTGATACATCATGACATTCAACAATATAGCCAGTAAGTATTATTTTCTAATGATTTATTAATTTATAGAAGGTATCTAAGCAATAAAAATATTGTCATTCGCCAATATTAGATTATAGTCAGTGTACAAAAAGCCCCTTCTTAGAGTCCTCCTGCTTTAACCCTTTAACTGCCCCGGGCGTATATATACGTTTTTTCAAAGTACGATTCTTTGTGTCTTAGTGCTGCCAATGAAACTACTGACACGGTTAGACAATGCAATAAAATAGCCTTGAAAGTGATATTGACAGTGATTTCGAAAGATTTACTCATTTCAGACTTAAGACAGAACGGTGATTGCGAAGCAAATCTCGTAGATTTTCCTCGGCAGGTAAGGGGTTAAATTTTAGGATGAAAATCTAAAACAAAGAGTTACAATTTTTTAACTTTCTACATATTTAACATATTTTCTTAACTTTTCTATGTATATTCTTACAGTTAAATAAGCATATTAGTTAAAAATAGTGTAAGAGTACTTCAACTATAATTTTCTCAGTTATACTTTATAAGTCGCTACAATGTAAGCGAAAAACTCATTTGTTTGATCACAGGTAATTAATAATTTTTACATTTATAGGGAAAATTATTACATAAGTATTGAGTTATGTAATTGAATACTTAGAAACAAATAACAATTGCGAAGTCTTATTTTTATTTATTTATTTATTTATTTATTTTTTACTATAAAATGTAATATATATATATATATATATATATAAATATATATTTAACAAATATCAGAAGTAAAATACTGTAAAATAAGATTGCAATTATTCAGGGAAAAAAAAAAAAAAAACATAATTATGATGAGATATTTTTTATTATCAGTCTGTTTTGAATTTTGAGGAAATAAAGAATTTTTCATATTTTTCTACAAAATATTTAGTATTGCTATTGCATGATGTAGAAAAATGTTTACTTGCCACATTAAACAATTTCTTAAAAACAATTCTTTAAATGGTTTATAATATGCTGGGTTTATCAAAGAAGTCGCATCGAACTTGATAGCAAAATTTTAAACAACGATCGTGTTTTTTTTTTTTTTTTTTTTTTCTCAGGTGCATTTATTACCTACATGTGTTAGCACCACGGTAACCCGGTTGTTAGAACACTGAGCTCATAATCAGTAGGTTGCGAGCTCGATAATCAAGCCAGTTGAAGACTGACGTGTACATTTTACAGTGATTCATGCATGCAAAATCCCTCGTGGTTGCAATATTCTCCATGTCCTGGAAAACTAATACAACTGGAAACTAACTAAGCAGAGGTGTTCTCCTTTCCGCGAAGGATCAAAATTCTTATGACATATCTCCAGACCAACCCTTAGAGAAATCATATAAGAGGAGTTGGCGCACGGCGTGTTAGCAAACAAGGCAAATGAAGTTAACTGTTGACCACTCAAGAGGGCTGCCGCAATAGCAGTCAAGGTTAGTAGTTGGTTGTGTGGCTTCTGTCCAATTGGCTGCACTAAGATCCTAGACCTGTAGATGACATGCCATCCGTGCCAATCTTTCTAAGGGGTCCTAGCCCCTATTTACGTGACTTTCGAAGAAAACCACTGAAAACTTCGGACGGCATGGTCAATGGGCACGACCTGGGATTGAACCCACCACCAGCACTTCTTATCTACCAGTATTGAGCTCAGAACCGCCCATACACCACAGCAAGTGATTGACAGCATGCAGATGTAGAATGCCAGAGGGCAGTGTGCATTATACACAATACCGTTAAATACGGATGAGGAAATCTTGATGCTGTGAACAGGATTGGGATTTCTCTGAAAGGCGACGACCTGCCATTTCTGTGTCCAGGTTCCTCGTTGATCGCACATTAACGGCGCCCATATCAGTGCTACAGCTTTGAGGATAATCAAAATATTTGTAGCCGCATACTTACCCGAACATGTCATCCAATCACTGTTTAATTCAATGTCTAGGCGGATAAGTGCTGTTATTGTTTAAAAAAAGTCGCTACTTTATCCACTGTTTTCTAAGTATATAGTACTCAAATTTACTGAAATTTTCATCATTGTTTCTTTCTAATATAATGTATGTGCCCAATAAATATCATTGTTATACTTGCATTCCTCCTTGGTGTTGCATTTTGGATGGCCAGCAGCGTATATTTGCTTAGCTGCCAACCCTTCAGTTTTCCAAGGAAGGCTTTATACAAGAAATTTTGTATGATAATTCTCGGTTTATTCAATCGTCGAAAATACACACTGATAAAAAAATATACCGCCTTCATCTAAAATGAATTAATGGTCATTTTCTAAATTCTTAAACTAGAAATATAGATTTCCGAGCTATGCGCATAAGGCATGCCAATACACTGAATAGAAGAAATGGTCGAGAATTTCTAGTCTGCACATTCCTAGATGAATATTCTGTATTTTCTGAATCTTTTGCATTCCGAGAAATTCTCGCTTAATTTTCTGGAATTGGGTCATAAACCAAGATTTCAGCTGCTGAAACCTGCCTCTTGTACTCACATTTATTTGGAGATATTTTCAAAGAGGTTTGTCCTCGATGCGATGTCCTTGGGCGTATAGGCAAACGCTCAAGAACTTTGATAGAGGTCTCTAGAATTTGCTTTCGAAGGGAGACTAGAAAAATGTTTATAAGAAAATTATAAAGATGACATGGAACTATTTTTTCTAGAGCCACAATTTAGATTCTAGATGTCAGTTATAGAATTTTTCTCAGTGTATTGACGTGCCTTATATTCACAGCTCGGAAATCTATGTTTCTAGTTTAGGGATTTAGAAAAGGACTACCTATTCGTTCTAGATGAAAGCGGTATATATTTTTTTCTCAGTGTACATGACAAATTTCTTTTTGAAAATAATGGTGATAAATCAGATTTAAAATTTCGAAATTTTGGCAGCTATGTAATAGATTTTCATTCATAACAATTTAAATTCTATGGATTTTAAAATTTTTAATAGATTAAAAAAGTAGAAAAGGCATTAAATTTTCCTATGGTTTTGTACAAATTTTACAATAATTAAAATAGAAGAATCTAGGACAAATGAAGGTTTTACGTAGGGTAAACACACACATATTTAAAAAAAAAAAAAAGTTTGCAGCGAAGGCATCTTTTCAACAGTAACTAACTCCTCCGTTACAAATAATATTTAATACGAAGAACTATATAACCGTAACCAATGACGAGACAGCTAATTTACCTGGAAGAAAACAAAAGAATTCAACGCGAATATGATTGAAATGTATATGAAATTCGTATATTGCATTATCTACCAGCAAATTGCCGCGGCAAAAAAAAAAAAAAAAAAATAGAAACAGAAACAGAAATGCAACATATGCTGCAGGTGCAGATTGTTATCCTCGTAGTTAATTGTAAAAAAGAATGTGACTAAATAATAAAATATTTTTGATAATATGCAATGAAATACGCAGTAGCCACAAAAACTCCTTGTGCCACACTGAAATTCGTTGGTTATCTTGTGAAAGGTGTTAAAAGCAGTTGTTGAATTAAAACATGAATTGCGTAATTTTCGTTAATACAAAAATAACAGCTTAATGTCGAAGTTGAATATCATATTTGGGTATTGCAGCAAACTATTCTTGTTACGCAAGCAAAAGGTCATATGTACTGATAGTGAGATTTATAAATAGCTCAGCTGTTCCTTTTATTCAAGAGTTATTAAATTTTATAATGGAATAACCTTCTAGACTTACAGTCGGCAGCAAAATTATTCGAGCGCTAGCAATAATTCTTATGTAAAAAAGTACTTTTAATACTGCTTTGATAAGTAAATCCTTGTCGAATCATGCTCTTAGTCAGTCTAAGAACATGATTCGACAACGATTTATTTAACAAAACAGCATTAAGTGTACTTTTTTTACATAGGAATTATTGCTAGCGCACGAATAATTTTGCTGTCGATTGTACACCAGCTTCTAGAGGAAGGTATCACCGATTGCACTGAAATGAAAAAAAAATCCTCATATAATTTATAAAATATGTAAAAGCTATTAAAATTTTGTAAACTTATGATTTATCAACATTTTGCTAGACTATTTGGAATATTTATAATAGGGTTATAAAGACTCAAATTTATTTTCTTTGACATTACATTACCAACCAATGTGACTAGAATGTACAAGATCAGTTTAGTAAAATCTTATCAACTTTTTATTCAGTAAGTCATTAACATGCAGTCTATAGATTTTTCTTAAATTTTAAATTTTTAGTATTTTGATTGTGCATCATATGTTAATTTAATAACACTTTGATAGAAAGAAAAATCAAAAGTATAAGAATGTATGCTATTGGGAATGTTCTACTTACATAAATTATTACTGCATTCATTTACTTCACGGGAGTTCTATAATTTATTGATTTTTGAGAGCTTCTACGTATGACTAAATTACTTGGTTGATGTGACGCTATAACATTATACATTAATACGGAACATAATTTCCGCTTCAATCCCTTTAATTATGATAGATATTATTAGCCATATATGTTGAGTCATAAATTTTGCTAACTTGGTTCACAAGGAAAATTATAATTTCATCTACCTACTTCACGAGTAGTAATTATCACAATACGAATATCAAATATTAATATATAATTTCAATTTTTAATAAAGTGGATGTGAAAGCTCAAAATTTACAAAAGTTTATGTAAAAATAATTCCTGACAACATGATTTTCTTGTTAGAGATTATTACAATACGAACGTATCTTACGACGGTAGGTTTAACATTACGGGAGAGAATTTCACTGCTGGCTTACCCGGCCCCTTAGAGCATAGCTTATTCTATTCTATGTCAGTTTGTAATTTAGTCAGTCTAAATGTCATTTTATAATTTTAAACTAGCAGGTTTTGCCCGCTTCACTGGTCACTTTAAATGAATTTTCAATTAAATAAATGAAAATAATATATTAAAATGGTTTTTTAAAATAATGCTTTTTTATCGGCGTCCTAAAAAGTAGTAAATAAGGCAAAATTTTCTGTACTTAGACCGATTAAAAACATTCATTGATGACGAAGGTCAAAAGCATTCATTGATGACTACATCCTACTACAATATATATTGATCTTTGTCCCCAATGAATGCTTTTGACCTTTAATCGGTTTGAGTGCAGATAATTTTGCCTTATTTACAACTTTTTAGGACGCCGATAAAAAAAACCTTCTTTTTAAAAATCTTTTACATTAAAATTAAAAATCCGAAATTAAAATTTAAAACCGAAATGAAGCGGGACGCAAAGGTTTAGAAATCGTTCAAATACTGTAAAACTTTCTGATATTCTAAGTTACTTATGGGCCACTCACTGATAATGCAGGGGTCACTCAATGGTAGCTCACTTGTCACTCACGGGTCACTCATGGTCACTCATAATTATAGGGATGACCCTTGAGTCAAAATATAGCAGAAAAGTGGCTCGATGGCAGACAGAATGACAGACAACCCAGGTGAATAAAAAAGCATTCTAAAAATAGGTCTAAAAAGGACTGTGATAAATAATAATAATAATATCTTTTATTTATTTATTTATTTTCAATATATATATATATATATATATATATATATATATATATATATATATGATTCCAGTTCTTGTGCGCCCTGTGAAATATTATGCAACTCAACAGTCATCAGAACAGTGAAATGTAGATACTTTTAGAATGTAGTAAATGTATATCATCTACCCGTCCTGTGTAATTTAACAACATATACAAATTCTATGTTTATCAGTCTCTTCTCAGGAATGTTATTGTGAAAAAATGTAGAAAAATAAATGTTATTCTATCATTTACAAATCATTAAAAAAAAAGAAAGAGCAAACGTTTCTCTCTTCGCTGGTCACAGCATAAAAAAAAAAAAAAAAAAAAAAAAAATCCATTACTCAAAACTTCGTTTCAATCTATTGAAATTGCACTTTAACGTTTCTTTAATCTATCCTGATGCCAGCGGTTGCATTTTGCCGCTTCAGGACACAACTACTTCAGACAATTAGTGATATGGTAGGTGAAGATTTTATTATTATAATTTTGTGCCACTTATCTTGTACATTTTTGTGTTTTAAGTTGATAGTGTTAAAACAAATAAAAATAATTCAGTTAAAATTATCCACTCGGAATCCGTATGTTATTTAGCATCCTTCATTACTTCATGCGTTTTTCTGTATTCCTCGTTTCGTGAGAAGACAGTCAGTCACACATACAATTGGATGTTAACATTTTTATATTACAAAAAGTATGACAATTTTTAAGTTAACTATGTTTGATTAAATTTATAAAAAAAAAATAATATGTAAGTGATAAAAGAAAAAAATTAAATATAATTCGCATTATTATTATTTATTTTATTATTATTATTTATTTTATTATTTTATTATATTTATTTATTTATTTTTTTTCATGTGATATTTTTCATTTCATCCCATGCAATATTTGAAAAGATTTTCATAAAACATGTATATATATTTATTTATTTAATAGCTGAAATACTTTCTTATTCATTTTTTAAAATTATGAAAGCTTTTTAATAATTTTCAAAAGAATAATCAGAGAAAAATTATGTATAAAATTAATAACGTCCCACGAGAGGAATTTTTAATTGCAATTTCATCAATTAATGCACAAGTCTTTGTAGTGACCTAGAATTTCTTTAGAATAATTAAGCAATTAATTAGTTTAAAAAGGAATTTATTTATTGAATAAAATTAGAATATTAAATCTCAAATGCTTTTTACTGAAATTTCTTTCGTTAACAAAGAAAAAATATATTTTATCATAATTAAGATTAAATTAAAAAATTTAAATTTTTACGTAATCAATAATATTGACAAATGACTTTTTTTTTATGTGGTTGCGTAGATCTGAAAAAAAGTGTGAAGCTTTTATATTTAAGAGCAGATTTACGCTAGTGATTTTTTTTGTTTTTTATTAAACAAGTCGAAACCCATTAAAATTCATATCTTTTTTAATTTTTAATATTTATTTTTAAGCACTTTCACCGTGCAACATTTTTAAACATCTGTTAAAATATATTTTATGTAATAATTAAAGCACTTAATTATTGTAAAAGTAGTAGATGAATAAAATGAATATAATTTTTTGAACCACAGAAATATTATTTAGAATATTTTGTAGGATTTTATTTTAAAGAAAAACAGCACTTTTATAGTGATTATTGAAAAAAAAAAAAAAAAAGATGGGGAAGGAAAATTCTGACTATCGCTTTCATCAATTGTTGGAAAAAGGAGTCTCCAAGTATTTTATTAAAATGATCAAAAAAGATTACTTTCAACAGAGCTTTTTTCAGAAGACTGCTTTACCTGTTCACAAGTGGAACAAGATCGGAACTAATTTTTCCTGAATTAACAACCTGACAGATATGTATATGTATATATATGTATATATATATATATATATATATATATATATATATATATATATATATATATATATATATATTTCCATGAAAGTTTTTAAGTTATTTTATTTAAGAAATAATTAAAATTTAACTAATTTAAAATACAATTACAAATTGAATTTTATCGTTATTGAAAATGCTCAGTTGTTAATTCTTTATCGATTAATCGATGTTTGCAAGGAATTTATTTTTATTTTCCTTGTTATGATGGCAATATGTTTTTCTCCGTGTTGTGTGATAGCTTGACATGTAGTTATTATGATTTTTTCCATTTTTATCTCTGGTTTCCTTGATGGTTTGATTTAATATTTATTTCATTTCTTATTCTTAAAGGTTTTGTTGCAAGATTGGAGCATGAACAATATTTTTGTTATTGTTAGCTATATTGTTTTACGAAATCTTGCAGTTTTCTCTGCTTTAAAGAAATACTATGCTCCCTGATGAGATAATACTTCTATTTTTAAGCATTTTTTAATCCAATTATTATTCCTGTGGTTCTTTTTTTTTTCATACTTTTTAACTGAATTCTTAATTCCTGAATTAATTTTAATACATTTAATGAGATCCTTCATGAATTTTCCCCATCAATATGTTTAATGGTCCTTTTTACTCACATGGGCGTAAGTAATTTAAATTGGTTTTATCTCTTGGACTTAAATATGATTCGCAACATTTCTGTGCTAGATTTATACTGTGTTACAATCAGTTTTATTTTTGTGGTGCAAGTATTAACATATATCTATTAAATGCTAAAATTTTAATATTTAAATTTATTATGATATCTATCATTTATATATATATATATATATATAATATGTGAAGCAAGTCGTGGGAATGCCTTTATCTCCGCAACCACTGATCGCAGACATATACATCCAAATAAAAAATATTTTAAACATATATAAGCATTTATGATATGGCATGATTAAATTTTAAAAAAATCTTTTTTTTTTTTTTTTTTTTTTTAACGAAAACTGACTTTATAGTCCCCATGTCCCTGATATTTTGTAAAAGTTGACACCCATTCTAGCAAATTTAGCACAAAACGTTTCATTTCTCTGCGATCTAAATTGACCGAGATATTTAATTTCAAAACTTTTTTTAGTTTGGAATTTTCTTTTATTTATTTATTTATTTATTTTTATTTTTTATTTATTTATTTATTTATTTTTATTTTTTATTTATTTATTTGTTTATTTATTTTTTGTCTTTATTAAGGGTTCAGATTAAAAATATTCTTATTAAAGCAAAATATTAAAAAAAATCCCAAAATTTAAAACTTAAAATCTTGGGCACATATAAATGAAACTTTTTCTTTCTTTTTTTTTTTTTTTGTTATATTTGTTAAGTGGAGTGTCAACTTTTATTAAATATGATTGTAGGGACCTGGGCACTGTATAAAAAGTCAGTTTTTGTAATTAAAAAAAAAAAAAAAAGATTTTTTTAAATTTAAACATGTCATATTATAAATGCTTTTTAATACCATTTTTTCTTCGTAAAATTTTTCATCCTATTTATTCAAAGGAACATCTACAAATGACATACAAAATACCCATTAAAATTTTCCGGTAATTAAAAAAAAAAAAAAAAAGAAGAAAAAAAGTGCAACTTGTGAAAAATCCATAAATGTAGATTGTGAACCATTTAGTAGACTTGTTTACATTTGAAATAATCTAGTGTGCCACTCACACGACTTTCTCTTACCATGAAATTTAATACTATAAATACAGGTTGCAGATTAAGAGGTAAGATAACGAGTACTGTTATGTAAACCTGTGTTAAACAATTCAAATTAGGCTTCGAAAGAGTTTTGTATGATAATTAGTTCTGTGTGAGGGGGCTACCGCCCTCATAGATCCCCCGTTTCATTAATGCACCTACATTTATGTAGAATTTAATTCGGTTCTTAAAAATTAATTCTGTTTTTAAAAAATAATTTATTAAAATTATTATTTAAAAAAATTATCTTTTATGATAATGCAGACGATTTCCATATTAGAGAAGTAGTATAACACTATATATATATATATATATATATATATATATATATATATATATTTGAATTTATTCTCAATATTACTTTTTTTTTTTTTTTTTTGTTAAAAATGAAAAAAATTGATAACTTTATTTTAAATTATCGCAGATCGATGGTTCAATCATTCATTTTAAAGGTATTGGCGAGCTATTTTTAAAGATACCCATTATGAAAATTTACTCCCCTCGATGGGGGAGGCGGGGCTCCTTCATAAACAAAATTTTTTTCCCAGTTGACTATCGCTATTACAAAAAATATATATTCGTTTCATTTGGTTTAGTGCAGTCTATAGATGTTAAACTCTACTTACCTGCAATTTCCCCCATAGACGTAATATATTTGAATACTTTTGAGTGTCCCTATACACGAACCAGTTGCTTCATCACAACGAAAAGCTTACTGTAGCATGCCTATAAGATACACATTTAGAATGCCGAGTTTGGAATTTATGCTACTATTTGTTCTTGAGATATGGTGATAAAAGGCACACAGACACACAGACAGACACACAGGCAATTCCTTAAAAACATGATTTTCGTATTCAGTGGACCTCAGAACTTGTAAATATAACAAAAACTCACATTCGAAAATTTGACCCTTAAACAGTACTTTCTCGACCCCATGGAAGTAAAAAGAAAGGTAATAAAAACTACGCATATGTGTTATAGAAAACAAAGAGTTAATTAATAGAATACGATTAATGAATAAAAATTTTACGAAACTTATTATCAACTGATTTTCTCTGTAATATTAATCAATATCAGGTTTACGTTAACTGAGCATTAAATACTTCCATTTAAAATTAGCAAGTTTATATTTCTAAAACAACTGTTCAATGTGGTTTTATATAGTAATTTCGCTTAAAATCTGATATACAACATGGATATATATCGCATTAATAGGAAATTTTGAATAGCCAGCAAAATTTATCGTAAAGGGTTTTCATGCCTTGTTAATTTAAACATAGCCATTGCTATTTGATCGTGTCAAACTGATGCCTATTATCTGGAAAGATGATAAATGACATTTCGATGAAGAGAGAACGTTTATTATCTGGATCTGAATGGGTAAATGAGGATGTGTAAGTGCGAGTATTTTATGGATGATTTAAATTCTCCCTTCTAAAACTCATCAGACCTATAATATCTTATGTAAAAAGCATAAAACTTTTTAAGACAGTTAATAAAATAATCGTTAATTTTAACTGACAGTTAAAATTAGTGTTTAATCCGTTAACGCCCGAATTAATTTTGCAAAATATTATTAGCTGATTATTTCACTTCTAAATTAATATAGACAAATGACAGTAAAATATATTAACGTAAACAATTCTTCTGATAGTTTTTAATTTGAAGCCTATCCTCATTTATTGACGTTTAGTGTTCTAGCGAGAAACTTCGCGATAAAAAAAACTTTTAGAAAATTAATTTCCTATTATATGTTGACAAAGATCTCGAAAGTAAAGTATTATAATATATATTATTATTCAATTTTACTGAAGTTAGTATACCTGCGCAAAAAGCAAAGATATGTGCAGCGAATGAAAAATCATAAAATGACTACCCAAATTATAAAATAATAATGAATAGTAGGCACATAAAACTTTCAGGGATTATTTAGAGGGACACTATAAACTGTCACTAAAAAGCAGAAATCATTCCAAGAAAACACAAAAAATATACGTGCCATTTTATTAGCTGTCCTCAAATGAGGACACTGGACACTAACGGGTTAAATTAAAAATAGTAATGATAATAAAAGGGAATGCTCCGAAAAAATAATAAAATTAAATTAAGGGAAAGAAATGATTTATAAATTTTTCTTGTAAATTACTGTCTTAGAGTCATGAGAATTTGTCTCTACATATGCATTAAACTATAATAATATTCGGTATATTAAAATTTCTCATGGCATTAATTTTTATTAATCAAAGTTTTAAGTCTTTTTCATAATTTTCAAAGGCTTTTTGCAAACTTTTCGCTTTTCCCTCGATTTAACATTACATTATTATAGTTTAAAAACATAGTCTAGTCATATTTAGATATTTGCTTATTCATCAAATAGATAATTTTATTTAGTTTCAGTTTTTATGTTTGGATACTGAAATTTAACGTAAATTATTAAAATTCAAATATTTAGTAGACAGTGTTTAACTATAATAATGTAAAATCAAGAGAAAAGTTAAAAATTAGCTTTCAAAGAAACTTTAAAATTTTTGAAATTTTGAAATTTTATTTATTGTTATTATTATTATAATTATTGTTAGATTAAACAATTTTCGAAAAAAATAAATAATAATAATAATAATAATACAATATACTTAATATACAATATACTTCAATGCATATGTATGTTTTTTTTTTTTTTTTAAGTAATTTTCAAAAAAGCTTTAGAGCTTTAATTTTCAAAAAAGCCCAGCATCAAATAATTTATAGGTGTAAATATATTTCTGCATAAAAAGAAAATAAGCTTTTAATTGAATATTATTACGATTTGTTTTACAAATTTTCTGTATTGTATGATTTATATGAGTTGTGACCAATTCAATACTTTCTTCTACATTTTTTTCTATGCAAATTCACGAAGTGCAAATTACTTACTAAAATTATTTTTTATTAAAATTGTTTTCCAAAATGAATGCAGACTATCTTTTATCTCGAAGCATAGCATTAAATGTCTAAAAAAGTCAATTTTGTGCCGATATCTGAGGAAATGAAAATCGATAGCTTTATTTTGAATTTTCACAGATCTATGGTTCATCTATTCGTTTTAAAGTTATTGACGAGTTCTTTTGAGAGATACACATATTGTAAGTTTACATCCCTGGGGAGAGGAAGCAATGCTGATACACGCAATTTTTTTCCAACTAGTTTACTATTACCTTTATTAGTGATTCTTATTAATTTCCTAATCATTTGTTGAAAATAATTCTCTATATGTACATTTCTACAAAATTTTCTCCTATACTGTCATATTAAAAATGTGAAAAAAAAAAAAAAAAATACTGGATGACAGCACCTTCTTTTATGCGATTGCTATCCAAATGTAATCAGCACCAGTTTATGTGAAAGTCAATGTAAAAAAAAAAAAAAAAAAGAAAAGAAGAAAAACTCAAGTATGATTAAATTTCGTTCATTGGTTCGTGAGATACAGCGTGCATAATTTTTTTGACACACACAGACAGACATTGTTTAGACTTGGTTAAATTATGTTCAGGATACTTCAAAACGTTTAAATCTATGGAAAACCGGAACTCGAAAATTTTCACAAGTCTGATACTTTCTTTTTATGTATATAGAAGTAGGTAATAATAATAATAATAATAAAAAGAATAAGAAGGAATATCAGCTTGAAAAGAAATCTCACATCAATTTACATTACTGTTCAAAATAACGATGTGACTTATTCAAATGAATTACGTTAAAGTGTGTAGTTATAATACGAATGGAAGATTAATTATTTTTTAATTAGCGGAAATAAATAGAAACTGAAAGTGTTCTTCCGTGTTTTGATTACAATATGTTTATCATAATTTTTAAATCCTTTTCAGCAATAACTATTTAGTAATTATATCTTCCTAAATATTGGATGAGTCAAATTAAACCGAAATACATTTAAGTCCTTATAGAATATGGATTTCTATAAAAATTGCGATAAAAATATGCTCTTTAGTGAAATTGAAAAAGTCGTCGGAATAAGAATAATTGTAAAATCATAAGAGATATGTGTTATTGGAAGGCCTTAATTATTTTCGTGTTCATGACCCTGGGCATTGAAGCATCAATTAAATACCAGTATCCTGAGATTCTACTCAAAATCCAATGCTAAATCTGAAAAACTGTTTCGCTTATTTTAGACCTTTCATAACTTTAAAATGTATCAGCAAAAATAAAATAAAAGACTCTTTTTCAAACTATCTTGAAAATATCTTAGAGTATTAAACTTAGAAAACCTTCAAATATGTTAATTTTTGTATTTTATTGCACAAAGAGACAAAAAAGAAAAATAATGATGGAAAAATCATATTCTAGTGAAGAACTGTAAAAGAATTAAAAAAAAAAAAAAAAAAAAAAAAAAAAAAAAAGTCAAATATTCGATAGAGCTATTATATAATTAAAAAGGAATTCAGAAAAAACTACGTCAAATTTACGCAGTTACAATTATTTATCAGTGTTCATTTTCCTAATAGAAATCTATAAAATAATTAGCAACATTTTATCATGAGAAGTTCATGAATCTTTTTAAATTCTACAGCTATACTAAAATGAGTCAAAAAACTCATGCAAATGCTTTCCTGAAAGTTTTAGGAGGTTAATTTTAAGTTACATTATTAGTTTCGAAATAAATACGCTTTGGAAGATCCTTAGAATTTTTTAAAAAACCCACTTTATTTATATTTTTTTTTAAAGCGAAGTGTTTTTAATAGGAATAGAGGAGGGGGGAGGATTTTAGCGTTTTTGTCTATTTAAATAAAACTGGTCTACATATAAAGTTTTGATTTGATATGAAGCCAGTTTTTCTCTAACGCGTTCTAACTTTTTTATCAATACAGGTGTCCACCGACATAATTTTTTCCGTGACTCTTCCGCCAATATCGTTGTATGGTAACTTTTAATACTCAATTCGGCGAGTAGCAACACCAATTGCTACTTTTACAACAACTTTGGAACTTTTGAGGAGAGAGTTTTGACAAGTTACTTGTAGAAAACGAATTTACATGGTTTGAAGTAAAATTTTCCAGCTCATCTCTTTTGCTGTTTTACAAAGGCAAGCCTAATATTTTTTTTCCTTCCTAGTGTATAGTTTTGCTTGTTATACTGAGTGATAAATGAGATATTTAATTAGTCCTCTCTGCATGTGGATTTTTTATTGGAAGGCATTTTGAATGAAGTTACCAAAACTTGTACCTAGGGACACATCGCTGCCTTGTACCTCGGGCCAGTGTGTTTGGAACTTTTAACACTTTCGCGACCGCATGTTTTTGTCTTTTTGACAGTAAGGGCAGCTTGTGGGTGTTTTTCTCATAAGTTACAATTTTTCAAAACAAAATTTTCCGTATTCACATTTATATTACAAATGGATATGCATTATAATCATACTCTCCTTAATCAAAGTATTTGCATCCGTAGTATACTGATAGCACAAATATGAATATTGTGTATATTTTTTAGAAACAAATAACATACAAATTGCAAAAGAAAACGCCCACTGGTGGAGCTTCATATTTTTAAATGACGTGAATCTACGTCAGTGGTCGAGAAAGTGTTATGAAACATAGTACAGAGTAATTGGATGCTGGCAAACCCTGGTAAATCAATCACTATATATGACGTTGCTGAAAGTGTTGGTAAGTCCTATACGTCGGCCTTTACTCCTGTAAACATTCTATCAGGCTTTCGTGTATCCGGCATATAGCCAATGAATCAAAACACATTCACTGAGAATGAATATTTAAATTCAAATGTGACTGAAAGACATGATCCCTCCATAAATTTAAAGGGAAGAAAAAAAAACAAAGGAAAAAGATTTTCCAGGAAGAAAGTGAACCAACAATGATAGAACTGGATGTCTCTGTTTCGTGTCCTGTTGAAATTTCGAAACCTTCAACATCTAACATCTTTTCGTGTGTCATGCTTTAACAGATACGAACCTAAGCAAAACCTGCCACATCAAAGAGATGTGACCGAAAACCAGAGAGATCTAGAAATGCAAGACACACTACAGAAAAAAAAATAAATTGAAGAAAAGAAAATTCTGTTAGAATATCCTAAAGAAAGAAAAAAAAAAAGTAAAGAAAAGTGAAAATTTTCGTTTTTTCAATTAAGGCAACAGCATGATAATTATTATATGATAAATAAATATATTACTTGATATTGTTTCTTTTATAAAATACATGTTTATATGCTTATTTTGTATTCATTACAAAATGAAATCTAAATTTGAGAGAATGGCCCTAGGTACAATGAGGTAGGACCCCAGGTACCTACGGCCACGAGTGAAGTTTTTTTAAAAACCTTCTATTTGTCGGAATTCATTATTTTAGATATTTATATTAATCCCAATTGGAAGTAATTAGTCCTAAAGATATGTACATATCAGTTTGATAAATTTAAGCAGCTCAAGGGCTCTGTTTTTTGGGCATTGAAAAAAAGCGGCCCTAGGTATACGGGTCTTCCCTACGTGATACAGAAAAACTGTCTTCCTTTTCGGTTTCAGCACACTAAAAATCATATATGTCAAATAAAATTTATCAACATTATTTTTGTAGACCTGTGTGATCTAAAAATTTAAATAAAAATGCTGGAGATTGTAGTTTTAAACTGTACCAATTTTAAATGGAGTGATTTTTAATTTAACCCTTTGACACGAATTGTTTATGAATAATATTTTATTTTTTAAATTATTTTTCATAAAAACAATATTACACAATTGTTATTTATAAATGATTATGTTTTTAAGTATATTTTAGGAGTTTCTTATACATTCAGGATTAGAAATTTAAAAAAGAATTTTTTTTTTTTGATTGCTTAACAATAGTTAACTTCGTTAGGGAGTTTAAATTTCAAAATATGGAGAGAAAAAGCTCTGTTTTACAAAAAAGAAAATTAATTGATGCATAATGCATAAAATTTCTTTTTATTATTATTTTTTTTTTCATTAACTTTAAAATACTTCACTATCTGCATATTTTCATAGAAAAGGCATGGCTACGGTAGAATTTTCATCAATTTAACTAATTAAACTTTAAGGCATTTTACGCTTTACGGTTTAATGCATGGTCTAAGTTCATTAAAGCATAAACGAAGAACCTCTAAAGAAAAGGGATAAAAAAGAGCTTCTACTGAAAAAAAACAAACATATAAACCGTATTAAAAGCTTTAAAAATTTTTAACATTTTGGAACAGCAAATGTAGAATTCTGTGCACGGTTAAAAGGAATTTTACCGAATGACATTCTACTTCTTGACAAATATAATATCATATAATTTTTTATCAAATGAGAACATATGCATGTAAATGTTATAAGTCTATATTTAGTAATAACAGAAAGCAATTTAATCAAAAGTTAACTACGGGATAAGGGGGTTAGTGTGTATAACAGGCAACTGTGAACAACTTGAATAATTCTGCAATTCATCACTTAAAATTCCCCTGTAAGTTTTTTTATTCATTATGGTATTAATTTCCATGATCATTACAAATGTTAGTTCAACAGTAGTTTATAAAAAAATATCTTTGTGGTGAAAAAGCTAGGAAAATAAGTGCTTGAATGGCGAGATTATACTATTTTATTTTTATTTTTAAATAACAAATTACAGTGTTTTATAAATTATTATATTCAATACATATTTTGATAACTACTTTTTATTTGCATGATTTATGAAAAATCCGTATAATGTCTAAAACTACAAAGAGTTGCAAGGGGCTAATATAGACACATGATAGGAATGACTTTGTCCTGGTTAAGTAAAAAAAAAGGTTTTGTAGTATGTTGATGGATTTACTGTAAAGCTATATATAAATCTATAGATATTGATGCATAATTCTGAGAAAAGAGAAGAGGATGAACAAAATAACTCTTCTAGGAAAAAGAAAATTTTCCTTTTTACCAGACATTTCTATCTTATTATAAAAAGGGATTATGATCATGCATTAAAAATATTTTATCCAGGTTACATTTGATTTTATCATTTTTTTACATACATTTTTATGAAATATATTACATTGTCTAATCAAATGTTTAGTTTGTCTGCATTATGTTCATGATACGGCGATAGTGTGGACAAAAAAAAATCATTTTATTTATTTATTATATATAAAATCCCTTTTAAAAGATTATATTGCCAAATAGTTTGGCTTATTAACCAAAGAAATATGCAAATTATTGTAAAAAATGAATATTTGATGTGTTAAAAACTTTATTTAATATACTTTTTATTTATTTATTTATTTTATTTTTTAATGTTTTGGTAAAATATAAAAAGTGTTAACATAGTCCCTTCTCTCCTAATAACATAGAAAGGGCGGTCATAGCTTACTGACGTACTAAAAATTAAAATTAAAATTTTACGTTATTCGTCAGTAACCATTAAAACCTTTTAGCTTACTCCCAATTCTTTCGAAAGTTTTTCGGCTGATTACTGAAATAAACAATACGTTTCTTCGATAGTTTTGAAATAACTTTTTTTTTTTTAAATCTTAAAATTTTATTGGATGATCTCTTTTTAAATTAGCCCATTTTTCTAAAGTATCAATTTTAATTTTTCGATAGGTCCTTTTTATGTTCACCTATTTTTTTAGAAGTTCACTCCAAGATCTTCGATTTAGAAAGATCCGTTTTCATAAATTCATCCTAGATAGACTCCTAAAAATATAATTTTTTCATAGTCAGTTGAAGAAATTCGTACTATTTTTTCTGGCTGATTGATAAGGGAGATCCGATAATTTTGCGGCTACTTAAAACAGATTATAACAATGTATGTAAGCATATAGCTTTCAAAAAATGAACGAGTTTTATCAATATATTTATGTATATATATAATTAACTTTTTTTTTCCAGTAGGTTTTGAATTTTTTCTTCTTAAAAATTATGGATTTCGTTTATATTTCTCTTCCATTCAATTATTTTTGCTTCTTCTTCTTCTTTTTATTCTTTTTTTTTTTTTTTTTTTTTTTTTGTAAATCAGGCATTGTTTCTGTAAATTTTTTTGCTATATGTTTACAGATATACATAAGTTCATCTACATTTGCATACAATAATTCTTCTTTTTTTTTTTAAATCAAGCATTATTTCTGTAAATTTTTTGCTATGTGTTAACAGATATACATAAATTCACCTATTTGCATATAATTCTTCTTCTTCTTCTTCTTTGTAAATCAGGCATTATTTCTGCAAATATTTTACTACGTGTTTACAGATATACATAAATTCACCTATATTTGCATACAATAATTCAATTAAGAGTGTTGATTAACATATATATATGTGTGTGTATCGTATTTGCCAAAATACAGGATGTTTTTGCGATCTATTTTCAAAATGCGGAATTCTTTTACATCTGATAGAATTAATTTACATTTAATAACAGCTGAATTGCGAAAATAGGTAAATTTTGTTGGTCAATATTCCAAAAACTTGAATCATTTTTGCCGTTAATTTATTTATCTATTTTTATATTATTTATTTTCTTTTTTGAAAACTGATTTCCGAAATAGGCAATATTGATGCGGCTGATGTCTGAAATGTGGAAACATGGGATTTTACTTAATTTACCTTTAATTGTTACTCGCGATTTTCTTTATAGTCGATTAATATAATTCGTACGTATGAAGCTTAGGAGCGAAAAAAAAAAAAAAGACTTGTTTTAAATATTTTAATTTTCAAGTCCTCTTTCTCTTCTTCTTCTTCCTCTTTTTTTTTTTTTTTTTCTTTTATTAGGTCTCCATGTAGTAAAAAGCCAGTGAATATTTTTAAGTTTGCTACATACAATGATTTAATTATAAATAGTTATACATTTCGATGCAAATGTTTATACACTATGTTACATTAAAATAATGTATGACTTAGTTTTCATTTTTTTTTTTTTTTTCTTTTTTTCTTTTTTCTTTTTTTTTTTTTTGATTTAAAGCAGTAAGAAAATGTTTTATTGTATCATTTTAAATAAAAATAAAAAAGCAGTAAGAATTTTCTAATATAATAATTTTACCTTATAAAAATCTAGAAAAGTATCAAAAGTTTTAATCAAGCATCGTGAAATAATCAAAGTACTATAAATTCTAGAAGTAAAATTATAATTCTTGATATAAAGAAAATTGCACTTCAACCGTATTTGTTAGTTTCTAGACAAAATAGTTTAAACATTATAATAAAAAACGTTGTTTATTTTTCATCTCACAGTTTTTTTTTTTTTTTTTTTCTTTTTTCGAAATATGTTGATAAATATACTTTTTTAATATGAAATTAAGTTAAAGCATTTAAAAACAATAACAAAAATATCCCAATAATATACTATAAACTTTCGAAATTTCGTGATGACTTATAGTATTATCGAAGTATTTACCGTATTTCTGAAAATTAATATTTAATTATTAATATTTATGATAGTAATAATACTTGTATTTTATCTTAATATTGTTAAGTGAAAAAAATGAATTCGGATCTCTCTCCCTCTCTATCTTTTTAAGCAATATGAATTTGAGATTTATGGTGGTATTGATAAAGACAGATTATTTACTCGAATGGCCTATAAATGACTCCAGGGGAATGCTCATTGTCCTGTTGGATCCTACTGCATTTTTTGTTTTCGGAGTTTCGGAGAAAACCATTTTGATACTACAGAAATCATTTCTATTCACAATAGATTTCCCTTAGAAAAGGAACAATTTACGAAATGTACTTATTTATAGTATAACATCAAATGAATTTAGTAAATAAATAGTTTTTTCATCACCTTCGAAAATTATAAAATCGTCGATTATCTTTATTCCTCATTTCAACATTCTCCGAAATTGTTAAGATAACAAAAAAAGAGAGAGAGAGAGTATGTTTTATGTAAGATAATAAATTTTCTATATTTCAAGATTTAAAAACTTTTCCTAAAACCGTTGATTTCATTTGATTATTATTTTTTTTTTCATTTAATAATTCATATTTTGTTATCAAAACTTATTCCTGCAGTCACTTTGTCTTTTCAAAGTACATAGACATATTATCTTCACACTCTAAACCGACTAACACAATATGCAGTCGTTTTTACTCTTATTTTTATTTTTATTTATTTATTTTTACTCTTAGATAAATATTTAACGTATTAATAAAAATGTCTTTAAAAACTTTTTTAGTTTCAAATCGATATATTTGTCTTGCAGATTAGGATATAAAAAAAAAAAATATGAACCAAATATATTAATAATAAATTTTTGAATAGATTTCTGCTGTAGAATTACCATTATGATTAATAATAACATTTTTTGCGCAATTTAATCAAACATGTGTTCTCGATTTTTTTTTTTTTTAATCTCAGACCGCTTAAGTATTTTGGAGCATTCCTTACAACTTTGTTCGACTTCACTTACACTTTCCTTCTGTAATACCCGTAAGCCAAAAAATAAAAAAAAGATCAAATACTGAAATCCCAAAAACTAAAACCAGAGGCTGTTTTATTTCCCTCATGCAGAGAAGCAATAAGTTTGTGAAAAAAATATAAAACATTTAGTGAAACAAACTAAGAGCGAATAGTTTAGAATTACACGAAAAATATTAAAGTATAAGAAAGCTTTTATATGCGGTCTCTTCTTATTCAATCATGAAAGCATTACACATTGAAAGGTTCGATTTGCATATTAAAATATATAAATCTTTCTTTCAAGAAAAGAAAATGCGATACATTTTTAATATATATTACAATAACAAAGTACAGTATATATTATAACGTAAATTTTCAAAAGTTATGCGAAATGAATTCGTACATTTTGCAAAGAAGATGCTCTTTCTCTTTTACACTTATTTCTTTTCCATAAGCATTGATTGCTACGTATGTCCCGCTGTTTTCCCCTGACTCTTCCACCGGAATATTCATACAGTAATTTTTACTTATAGTCCAGTCAAAATAGGAAAAATAGAAGAAAAAAATCGTGTAGTTTTGAAATTTTGCATACTCATAGCCGAGGGGGTCCTGAACAACATACTAAAAGTCCCCGCCCGTGGGGGGTGAGCGGGGGGCAGGGGGGGCATTTAAGGGGGGCAATTTTCAGTTTTTATTAAATATCTTAAAAACTATCGCATTTAGAGAAAAAAATGTCAATTACAAAATTAATCTACGTAAAATTTCCTACAAAAATGTATATTACATTTTGTTTGTACGATCATTAGTTTAGAAGATATAGGGAGATGAAATAACACATTTTCTTGAAAAATTCTTTTTTGCAATAGTAATATCAACTAAAGTGTGCAATTAAAAGGGTTCTTGTCAAATATTTTCTAATGTAAAAAACAAATATATACATAGGGAATATGCAAGGATAATACAGCATGTTTTGTAAGTTTTAAATAATTTTAAGGCTAGTAGGCGCAAGTGGCGGTTTGAGTAAAAATCTGGATAAGTCCAGTCAAAATAGGAAAAATAGAAAAAAAAAATCGTGTAGTTTTGAAGTTTTGCACACTCATAGCCGAGAGGGTCCTGAAAAACATACTAAAAGTCCCCACCCGTGGGGGGTGAGTGGGGGGCAGGGGGGCATTTAAGGGGGCAATTTTCAGTTTTTATTAAATATCTTAAAAACTATCGCATTTAGAGAAAAAATGTCAATTACAAAATTAATCTACGCAAAATTTCCTACAAAAATGTATAGTACACTTTGTTTGTACGATCATTAATTTAGAAGATATAGGGGGATGAAGTAACACATTTTCTTGAAAAATTCTTTTTTGCAATAGTAAAATCAACTAAAGTGTGCAATTAAAAGGGTTCTTGTCAAATATTTTCTAATGTAAAAAACAAATATATACATAGGGAATATGCAAGGATAATACAGCATGTTTTGTAAGTTTTAAATAATTTTAAGGCTAGCAAGCGCAAGTGGCGGTTTGAGTAAAAATCTAGATAACGAAGACCCAAAGCCGATCAACATTTAAAAAAAAAAAAATAAATAAATCGCGTAGCTTAGAAATCGAGCACAGTTATAAAGTTAAGTGCCCTGAATAACATACTAAAAGTCCCTAACCATGGGGGGGGGCATTTAAAGGGGGCACATTTCAGTTTTTATTAAGTATCATTTAACAATCATTTTTTTACCTCTAAAAATTTCATCTTTTCCATCTTTTCTTGAAATGCTCGCTTTTACTAATCCCTCTATTCCTTTCTCATTTATGTTGCATACATCATTCACTATATCATTTTCACATATTAAACATTTTTCTGCCATATCGATACACTAAGTAATCGCAAAAAAATCAGAAGAAACATTAAATACACACTAAACGTAAGAGAAATGAAATAAGAATATGTAACAAACGTTCTCACAATTCATAGAGCACACTCATTACAAAGCGAAGGGGTATCCTTATCGAAACCTGTCCATTACCCTTCCTTTAACCTTTACATTTGAAATATAAGTATTGCATTTTACACATTAGTTACATCTTCCACATTTTTTTCAGTCTTTAACGATAAAAATTCGGAGAATTTGCTCCGTTCTATTGCAGTACTAGCAAAAACTCTTTGTTTCACTTCCCCATGCAATCCTTTGTGATAGCCGTTGCTTTGTATTTTACGGATATCTTACAGAAAATTGGAATTTTTCGATTTGTATGTTTTGACTTCCACTCTTTAAACTTGGTGCATTGCGCGCACACACACATACAAACATTTATTTGTATGAGTAAAAAATATTTAACCTGAACCTTTTTAATTACGAAATATAGTTTTTATTACTATTGCAAATAACATTAAAAATTAAATAAAAAACACAGAATTAGGGTTGGGGACTTTTAGTATGTTGTTCAGTAAACTTCACCTTATAACTGTGCTCAATTTCAAAGCTACACGATATTTTTTAATGTCGATCGATTTTGGGTCTTCGTTATCTGGATTTTTACTCAAACCACCACTTACGCCTACTAGCCTTAAAATTATTTAAAACGTACAAAACATGCTGTATTATCCTTACATATTCCCTATGTATATATTTATTTTGTATATTAGAAAATATTTGAACAGAACCCTTTTAATTACACACTTTAGTTAATTTTACTATTGCAAAAAAGTATTTTTCAAGAAAATGTGTTATATCATCCCCCTTTATCTTCTAAACTTTTGATCGTACAAACAAAATGTAATATACATTTTTGTAGGAAATTTTACGTAGATTAATTTTGTAATTGACATTTTTCTCTAAATGCGATAGTTTTCAAGATATTTAATAAAAACTGAAAATTGCCCCCTTTAAATGCCCCCCCCCCCCCTGCCCCCCGCTCACCCACAACGGTCGGGGACTTTTAGTTTGTTGTTCAGGAAAGTTAACCATATCACTGTGCTCAATTTCAAAGCTACACTATATTTTTTAATGTTGATCGATTTTGGGTCTTCGTTATCTGGATTTATACTCAAACCATCACTTACGCCTACTAGCCTTAAAATTATTTAAAACGTACAAAACATGCTGTATTATCCTTGAATATTCCCTATGTATATATTTGTTTTTTACATTAGAAAATATTTGACAAGAACCCTTTTAATTGCACACTTTAGTTGATTTTACTATTGCAAAATAGAATTTTTCAAAAAAATGTATTATTTCATCTCCTTATATCTTCTAAACTAATGATCGTACAAACAAAATGTACTATACATTTTTGTAGGAAATTTTACGTAGATTAATTTTGTAATTGACATTTTTTCTCTAAATGCGATAGTTTTCAAGATATTTAATAAAAACTGAAAAGTGCCCCCCTTAAATGCCCCCCAGCCCCCCGCTCACCTCCCACGGGCGGGGACTTTTAGTATGTTGTTCAGGACCCTCCCGGCTATGAGTATGTAAAATTTCAAAACTACACGATTTTTTTCCTCTATTCGTCAAATTTTGGCCTTCGTTGCCTGGACTATTAATTGGTCGTGGAAGCTCGTTACTGAAGATTACTGTAAAAAAATTCTGCTGGAAGAATCAGTGAATAAAATATAGATTGTAGCATTCCTGATAAAGAAAAAAAATATTCACTTTCTCTTACTCATATATATGGTAGGAAAAGTATTGTTTTGGGGTAAAATTTTCAAAATCAAGATTATGTTATATTTACACGTACTAAGGTCCCCTGATTTCAAAAATCATGTTTTTAGCATTTAGTCTGTGTGTCTGTGTGTTTGTGTCTATGTGTGTGTGCGTCTGTGTATGTGTATGTGTCTGTCTGTTATCAGCATATCTCAAGAAAAAAGAGTAGCAGAAAGTCCAAACTCAGTATACTAAATGTGCATCATCATGGATGTTACACTAAACTTTTCGTTGAGATCAAGCAAATAGTTCGTGTACAGAAACATGCAAGAAAATTCAAATACATTACGTTTATGGGGGAAATTGCAGTTAAGTGTAGTTTAACATCTATAGGCTGCATTAAACCAAATGAAATAAATAGATATATATTATATGGGTAAAAGCATGTATTGTGTTAGATTGTGATATGTAAATCATTCATCATTTATTTACAGGGCTACCTAAAATATTTGGATATATTGGGGCTATACTTGGAAAGTGCTGTAATTGTAATTTATTTTGTGTTAGATGTTTCTCATGTAAGACTAAATTTAAGTATACAATATTGTTTATAGTGCATATTGTTTATAGACAATATACAGGGCTACCCAAAATTGAACTAAACGTTCTTTTCTGCGAAATGTAATTGATGAAAGTGCTTTGCTGCATTTTACGATATCGACGAACACATGCTCAGAGAGGAAAATTAGTTTTTATACCTGCTGTTAACAAAGTGTTTTTTGACGTTCTATTCTTATTTCTGTTATATATATATATATATATATATATATATATATAATATCAAGTTTCGAGTTTCTCTGAATACGAAAGTCCAATATTTAGCGGTTGGTTTGTATGTATATCTGTTATCAGTATAACTTAAAAATGAATAACTGCAGAAAATTCAAATTTGGTTTTAAGACTGTAGAATACAGGGTATACTAAAAATACTTAGAAAGAAAACAGAAATACAAAACGAATGCGGGATGTTTGTTATAACAATACGATAATCATATGTATGATTTTCCCGTTTGAGAATTTATGTACCACAACAACAACACTTGTTCGTTACGCAAATAAAGAAAGAAAGAAAGAAACAGAAAGAAACAGTTAAAGCACCTAAAGCATTTATAAATTTTCACTCGCGCTATGTGAATGAATAAACAAATATTTCATATGAAAGAATTGCATATCAATGAAATAATTTAATTTAATAAGTTTAATTGTTTATTTAATGACAACTAAGTTTTTAATAATTACAAGTATAATTGTCATCCTATTTTAAAAACCCTGAAATTGAATAAAAAAATCAAAAAAAGGACGGTGTAGTATATATATATTAATTGCTGTAACCAATAAAATACACGTAAAACTTTTGTAAATCTAAAATAATACTAGTAAATTAAAGAATATACCGTAATTTCGCGTATATAACCCGTGGCGGAAGGTAGCCCGCAGCATAAAAAGTTCATTAAAAAATAATTATAACCGAAAGATACCCCGCACTAGAAAATACCCCACACTTCTAAAATCACATGGTCGGCAAACGCTATTTGTAATTTCAATACTAATTGCTATTATTTTAACAATAGGTAAGAAAAGATACAAATAATAAACAAATATACAAGTAAATATAAATAATAAACAAATAAATTTACTTACCTATAATGAAAAAGCTGATAATCATAACATAGTATTAATCTTTCTCTCTATATAAATTACTATGAACTGGAGTAACTTCTAATGATTAACACCTTTATTCAATTTATAAGAAAATTATAGATTAATAATAAATTTATTTACAAAATTCCTTCAAATCCATCGAAATTTGATTCTTCTGTATCAGAATTAAAATGTTGCAATATTGTTTGGGACAGTTCGTCTTCATCATCCGTATTATCCTCCTCATCAAATTCCTTTTCACTGTCCTCAATTTCATCGTTATTATTCGTTAATAATTGAGACTTCCGAAAAAAAGAGACTGGTGTTGATTTTCTCGTTGTTCGCAATAGATACCCCGCACCGGATGATAGCCCGCAGGACATACAAAGTCAGGTTTTATATATATATATATATATATATAGATTACCCGCGAGTTATATACACGAAATTACGGCAGTTCTAAATTTTCATTATGCATGCAACAGTTTTCTCTTAACAATCACTAAAAGAAAAAAAAAAAAAAAAGAATCAAAATTCCTGAAATCAGGAAATATATAATAAGGAAAAACTTCTTAAATCAGGAAAAATTTCTATGCACAATCACTCATGCAAAAAAATCAAATTGATACTAACTATTATTGAAGTGAAAATAATAAGCAATAGATAGGAACGTTAAAAAAATATTGTTGTATTAATTAAAAAGGAACTTTTCTTTTTCGTAAAATAACGATCATTATTACTTTGTTATTATTAGGAGTGAAAATTAATTTTATTCGTTTAAAAAAATATATTATTATTATTATTTTTATTTATTTATTTATTTATTTATTTTTAAAACATTTTTTTTTTTTAAATATTATAAAAAAGGAAATTAACGATGAAATTTTGCTACTTACACGCAAATTATTATAATTTATTTGTCAAAATACGTAATCTCTTGATAATCCACGCAATTAGTCTATAATTAATAAACAATCTCTTGTGAACAAAATTAGTTTTGTGCTGCGTTGTGTGTTTCATGATAAAAGCACTTTATCTTTGACTTCTAAAAGAATTTACGTGTTATCTAAATGCAGTGTTTCAATAGTCCACAATTCAAAACACATTTTACATACTTTTCTAATTATTATTATCATTAATTATTATTATTATTATTATTAATAATAATCTAATTATTATCATTTCTCATTATTTCTCTTTTTAGGACTGAGGGCCTATTAGTCTCAATCTGGAATTTTTGCGTTGTCGTTTTCGATAGTTGGACATTTATCGAAATCTAAAATCTATCGAAAATATAATTGAATAATTTGAAAGCGATGTTATAATTGGGAAGAAAAAAAAAAACTAATAGTCCTCCGTCCTAAACTAAATTCTGCTTTTGCCAGAATTTCATCAAAATCTTTTATTATTATTATTATTATTGAAAGAAAAAGAAAAGAAAATTAATAATAATCAGTATCGTTACAAGCGATATCGGAAAAGTTTTTTTTTTTTTTTTTTTTTTTTAATAATTTTGAATTAGGAAATAAAAAGTGCGCGTGAAATAATATGAAATAAAAATAAGTAAAAAAATGAATTTAATGATTTAATGTTTTATATATTTCCGTTTGCCCAGATGTTACATAAAAGTAATTGTTAATATAAGGAACATACTCTTAAAATATAAATAAATAAACTTTTCTGTGTTTAATTAATTAATTAATTAATTTTCATTTAAAGTACGTAAATTTAATAAACAGCAGGGCTTTAATAACGATAAGTACGGGAAGTCATGACTATAATATTGTATCTTAAAATAAATATTATATAACTGTATGACAAATTTTTAACATCAAATATAAGTTAATAGAAGATATTTCATTGTATGTTTTAGTCGCAACTTGTGTTATAAAAAAAAGTTTTCAGTTGACAATTTTTAAATATTTATATAAAGTTATGTCAGTACAAAAAAAAAAAAAAAAAAAAAAAAAAAAAATGCTTGCTAGTAACTTTAATTGTCCTGGTATTTTTTTTTTTCCCTTCGCATTTAGTTGTATTATAAAATTTCTAACAGTAAATGCTCAATATGTATCTGATCAAAACTGTTATAAATCAAACGGTAAACATTTCATTCAGTACATTCCCTAACTTATTTATGAATTAAATATTTAAAATATATAAATATAAATACCGGTGATTCCAAAAATAATACTATCATAATAAATATCACAAAAATAATACTGTCAATATTTATATAAATTATCTTGTTATCTATATCGAAATATTTCATTTTGCACTATATATATTTAAAATATCAGGAAATTAATTTAGCATAATTTATCTGTAATTAGTTCCGCTGCATTATTATTTTTTCAATACGCAAAACTTAAATAGTTTATTAATGAATGTGCAAAAAAAATTTTCGAATAGTTTTCTAGTAAAAAAGATAATTCAGATTTATTATTTATTATTATTATTATCATCACAATTATTGACAGATCTTCTCAATATATTTCTCAAATTATTTAAGCCAAAAAAATTTTTTTTTGTTTATTACAATATAAACATATTTATAGAATACCAATATTTAAAAAAGAAAACTTGAAAAACCTCAAAATAGATTAATGGAAAGCATTAAAAAATGATATTTCCGTTATTTATTTTATGTAGATAATTTTGTTATAGTTTCAAGATAATATAAATAGATATAATAAATCTTTCTAACATGCATATAAACAATTAATTAATAACTTTTCAGAATTTTTCACGGAATAATAGAATTTATTTGTTAAGACAGACATTTAATATGATTGCTTATAAAATTTATTCTTGAAAAAAGAAAAAAAGAAATGTTTATATTTAATTTATTAAAACAATACTTGACATTACAAAACTAACCAAATTCTTTGTCAGATTATAAACAAAAAAGAATGAATAGTAGAATCCAATTAATCATCAGGTGTCCCTTTCTTAAATTTATTATTTTACAACCCATTAATCATATATATTTTAAATGAATTATTAAGAGTAGAACAAATAGATAACTGTCATTCACTTTGTCATTTTTCGAAAAAAGTTTTTCAGAAAAAAAAATTAACTTACTTACCTAAGAATGGCATTGCTGTAAGAAACGAGTAAAGAATCCGCGAGAGCATTGTAACAGATGCCCCGAAACGGGTGAGCAAACTTGGAGAAACTGATGCTAAAGCCGGCTTCGGTTTCACAACGCGCGGTTAGAGGGAATTTTCCATCTGTAATTTTCCCTTGATCGATTCGTGTTTTTCCTAATTCTAGGGAAAAAGATATTTGCGCGGTTTAGGAAAGATTTCCATGTATACTTATTTCAAAGATATTTCGTATGAATAGGTGAAGCTATGTTTGGAGAGATTTTGAATGAAATGCTCAGATAAAATTATATAATTTTGAATATAATTATTTTGAAACGTTTCAAAAACAAAAAGAAAAGAAAAGAGACGAAAAAGAAAAAGAAAGAAAGAAAAGGAACTACAAATTTAAAAGAAAATTAATAAATTAAACATTTTTAAGGTATATAATGGAATCTAAAGAAGACATTTGTCTTCATTTTGTTTTTATTATATATCTAGATGTTTTGAGTTTAGAGAGGTTAGATTACGTAAATTTTTTCATGCAATTTTGATTTTATGAGGTTAATTTCATATAAATTCTTTTATAAATGTATCTAAATTTACCTTTTTTCCTGTAAGAAGTTTATTAGTTTATACAAGACATTTTCAATAAATCTTTATTTATTTATTTGTTTAACAATATATCGGATAAAATATTTTAAAACAGCCTGTATTTTTTTTTTTTTTTTTTTTTTTTTTTTTCTGTGATCCGTCTTGAATAAAAAAATAACAATTATAAGTAAAAGACCTCACTTATACAAAATTCTAGATGATATATATATATATATATATATATTGGCAGAATAAGAATTACGGATTCTGAAAAACTCATTGTAATTGGGGATAACCTGTATTTAATTTTAAAAGAAAAGAAAAAAAAAGATAATATTTTACGGAAGGAATTAAATCTTTCAATCTAATTTCCTTTATAATACTTTAAAATTAATTATAATGACACTTTGGCAGTTACAGAAGTAAGAAATCATATCTTTTTTTCTCTTAATTTTTTTATAGATATAAAAACACCTTTGGTTTTAGTTTTAAAATTTTAAATAAAATTAAAATAATAAAACTATATATATATTAGGGTGTCCCTTAAACTGAAGAATTTTATTTTCTCTTTTTTTTTTTTCTTTCTTTATTCTTTTTCTTTTCCTTTTTTTTTTTTTTTTTTTTTTTTTTTTGTAAATCCGATATTTATACCCTCTAATTTTTTTCTATTTGATTCTAAACACTTTTTAGTAAAATATCAGCTCTCTAGGATAATGTTAACACATGCCAAATTGACCTGGAAATCCTAATATCTATTAGGGTTTTCCAGTCAATTCGGCACGTGTGAACATTATTCCAGAGAGCTTATATTTTGCTAAAAAGTCTTTGGGGTCAAACAGAAAAAAAAAAATTGAGGGTATGCGTGATTTCAAAAAAGAAAAAAATTCCCCCAAAATTCAGGGACACTCTAGTATATATATTATTATTATTATTTCTTCGACTTTAAACTAGTTTCAAATTAGATAATAATGTTATTTTACTAATATTTTATTAATTAATTAATTTTTAATATCGTTAAATATCATCATCTTTCCATATTTAAAAGAAGTATACATAACAAGATTGCAAATTTTTAAAATTTATTTATTATATGTTTTTAACGTATGGTTCTACATAACTTTCATCGTAAAAAACTATGCGATGAAAGTATGATGAAAATTTAAAATAAGTCAGTTAAAAAATAAGTCTAAAACTAGTTTTTAAATAAATATAATATTTTTTTTTTTTTTTTTTTTTACATAAAACTAGTATCAATTTTTATTATTTTTATGCATGTCAATGTAGATTTTAGTTTACATCAAACAAAAAAAATATATTTATTTTTTATTTTGATAAAAGATATTAACAGTAGTCGTGTAATTATGTGATTGTCAAAATTAAGTTAAAAATATAAAAGCATTAGTAAATCTTTAACCATTGCCCAATATATTAAATTGGTTAGTAATCATTTGTAAATTGATTTGTAAGCAATTTCCTATTGGTAAAATAAATTAAATATAAGTATAAATCCATAAAGTATTATGTTTATATTATATTATTTTTATGCACATTAATATAGTTATAAAAGTTAATGGCAGAATTTAAATTGTACGTTTAACTAGATACGTTAATTGTACGTTTAATTAATAATTTTATTCATTTATATTATATAGTTTGGTGGATTTACCAAATTACTTTTTACAAGAGCGGAAAAATCCTGCCTGATTACTTTTCAGTCTTTTTAAATAACCCGTCCAATTCACCAAATATCTCTTATTATATGTTACTCTAGATTAAGTTTGAAACGTGTAACCATGATTAAATCTTTAACTTTTGTTGTTAGTAAAAATGAAGCATTAAAGTATGTAACGTTCAATAAATTATTTATAGGTAAATAGTCTTTTATAACATGCAATTCCTTAAGACTAAGTATAGCGATTTTAATTTTAAAAAATAATAATAATATTGTCCTTTTTACATTATTCATGACTTTAGGCATAATTCATGACTTAGGGTGTACCTATGCTTGTCATCTGCAGTCTACCTAGTTTCAGAATGTTGGTTATCATATATTTTATTATGCTAAGAAGAAAACATTTTTTGTATATATTAGCATTTGTTATATTTCTTGGAATGGTTCTTTCATATTCCTCATTTTTTTTTTTTTTTTTTTTTTTCATCTTATGACAAACGCTTTTTACAACATAGAAGAAAATTTTAGTGATTTTTTTTTTTTTTCATTCATGGTCCGAAACGACATAAGGGTGTGACAGTCTACATCAGGAATGTCAAGTCATCAAAGTTCATCAACAGACCTCACGAAAATGTTAAATAAACTTATATGTGGGGATAATATTTTGCGCTTATATTATTTGAACAGTAGATAGACAATAAAACAAAATTTGTGTTCGAAATAATTAAACGAAATTTAAATAAATGTCTTACTGCAGTATTTTTTTCAGAACCATAACAGATTTTATTATATTTCGATTTTGTTTTAATATATCTTTCAAAAATGCCCTATTTTAAGTTCTAATTACATTTTATGTTTAAAGTTCGCATATATATATATGTATATAATTAAAAAAAAAGTTAATCGTTACTAAAGTTTTATTATGTATTTCCAGCATTATTGTTGATGTAGAAAATTGTATAGTAAAAGAAAAAGAGAGAGAGAAAAGAAAAAAAAAAGGTGTTTAAGATGACTTGTACACATCATCATATTCAGCAATATCTGAAATTTCAAAATATTCTTACAAATCCCATATTTTTAATCGTTTGTTCAATTTTCCAGGCAAAATTTATAATTGATAAATTACTTTACTGTTTCTTTAAAAAAGAAGAACGTGAAATAGAAGTTAAAATACGATAGGGACTATGTAAAAATTTAAAAATGTTAATTTTAAAAGTCAATCAAAGTACTAGTTTTAGTATTAAAGTAAATTATGACCATTACTTTTCATGGAAAAACAGTTGTGACGTATGATCTATTAGCTTTGGAATTTGAAATTATATTCAATACATACTTATTAAAATATTAATATATATATATATATATATATATTCATTTTTTAATTTTGTATTATTTAGCTTATTAAAAATTTTAAAAATATAATAAAAGAGGTAAACACAAATAATAATAATTATTATTATTATATTGTTTTTGTTGCCGTTCTTCGTGTTATAATTCTCTTTCTTGATTTCTTCAATTAATTTAACTCAATGTTGTAAAGATTTCCATTCTCTTTGTGCTACTTGTGATTTTTTTATGCGCTTCTGCTTTCATACTATATCTATGCCTACTTTTTTCGCTTGACAAAGGTACCTGCTTAACTATTTTCTCCAGAAAAATCAATCATTGGACTTTTGAAATATATGGTGTTTCCCTACAAAGCTTTTATTCTCCATGCAATATTACATATAGAGCATGCTAAGCATCAAGATGCTCATTATCTTTTCCAATAGTAATGCCGCTGTTGATGAATTAGTCTAGAGCATCAAATTTTTAAAACAAATATATATTTTTTTAATTTCTAAAATTACTGGAAGGTTAAACACAGTTTTAATTACTTTTTAATTACGCTTCCATTTTTATTCTGTTTAAGAAAATGTCCTCCTAACAAAATTAAAAAACTCTAAATTTATTAATTTAATGAAAAAATTATGCATGGTAAAATTATTACTGTTTTAAGACCTGAATTTAAAAAAAAAAAAAAAGTATTTTCAATATCAATATATATATATATATATATTTTTTTTTCAATATATGTTGCATATATACATATATTAGAGCGCAGCTAACAGAAAATGAAAAAAACAATAAATAAAAAATTAGTATATTATATATATATATAAAATCAAAAAAGAGAAATTATTTAGATATATTTCATTTAAATTTTAGAAATTATTATATAAGTTATATTATTTCAAAACCGTAAAATAAATTTTGTTCGCAAAGCTAGGACTTTTATAATCCATCGAATGCAAATTTAATATATTCTCTGTCGAAACTGTTCATGTAATCATGGCATATCCCGAGACAATTTTGTGAATATTTTAAAAGAACTTTTGATAAAATATTGCTATAAGTGATTACTTTAATGTATATTTTAAACATACAATATCTTTTGAATTTATTCTATATCTCATACCTTTCAAATTATTGTTATACATTTAAAAATGCATTACTTACCTTACGATGTCTTTCTCGATTAAAGTTTCATGTACATTATGGAGAGTTTAGTAAGTACAGCTTAAAATACTCTTTATTGCAAATAATAAATCTCTAAGGTCTTCATTTTACGTCGGAATATGTATGTTTCACTTGTCTCCTAATACATCGTCTGTAGCAACTCTGATAAATGTCTCACCCTTTTGCTGCAAGCAGTGTATCAAGGAGGGGAGATTTACTGTATTATCTCGGGGTGCCTTTGGGTCTGAAGATAATAACTGAATCGATTGAGAAACTCTGCCTTTCTCTATAATAAAATCAATAGAGATGGTTGAACAAACAAAATAAAGTACGGGAGATCTAATGAATGAAATTATTTTTATTTACCTTTCTACCTTAACCCTTTCTATCCCAAATTATGAAATAATAATAATAATAATAATAATAATTTTAAACATACAAACCTTAATTAAGATGACTTTTTAAGGATCTAAAGAATAAAATTTATGCATAACACTTTTTCGTAATAGTTAATTAAAGTTTAATGCGATGGTACTTTAGTGTACTTTTGATAAGTAGAAGTCGAAAATAGGCAAACTCATGTAAAATATGATTTTTTTCCACTTTTATAATTTTAAGTAACTACACTGTTATTTGCAGTAATATTTAAGTAACACATGTTAAGATAATGGGAAATGGTTGACAAGAACTGCGCCAACACGCTAAAAAATACCTTTTCTTAGCACAAACGGCTTCATATACTGTCTGCTGCTGTGACATCTATGTTGCGATTTTTTCCTTATGTGTAAGATGGATATTAGAAAAATGAATCTTGATTTTGTTTGGACGTAAATCGCCTAATCTGTGGCATTGTTTTGCTTCGACCTTTCCCATATACGGGAAAGCTTCTATTGCTCATAACTTCACGAAACTTGATATGTAGAGGAACATTTTAAAATACTATTACTCATTCGATTTGTGCGTATAACGACCTACGCGCGATGCTGAAATTTTACGCCGTACGGGAAGGCTGTATTTCAGCTTCCATAGCATATAAATGCGCTAAACTTAATGACATAATTCTATGCATATAATCAACCAACAAATGTCGCTGCTATTTATCATCAACCACGATTTTCCATATGGCTATAGGTCAGCATTTGTCGTTTAAAATTGCTCCAAACTGCATACAAAAAGAAATCTTTATTGTGAGAATCTAAAATTAAATATTTGTAAACGTTAGCTGATAGACGGCGATGTTACATTTATGATACAGATGAATGATTTGTAAATTCCACAACACAACACACTATTTTTTTAATGAATTTTCAAAATAAGTTTTAATTTTACTATACCGAACATTTGGTATACATGGTCATTATAAATTTATTTTTTAATTTATTTTATTTATTTACGGCTCCATTATAAAATTTACATCATAAAAAGCAGATGAATTTCATCATAAAACTTCGTTGTAACTTGAAGTATAATGCTGTCAATAAATTAAAAGTTAGAAATCTAATCTAACAAATTGAAACACACGGTGTAGTTTACGATTCCAGAAGTTAAGATCCTTTTTCATTATTTACATCCATTTGTTCGTAATAATTCTTTCTCACTAAGCTCTGTGAAATTCAAGAATAAATATTACAAAAAGAACGGGGAGTTTCTTTAATTTTCAGTGATTCTTCTCTATGTGTATGATTTTTCTCAATTTTCAAAATTTATATTCATAAAACAAAAAATTTCAAAAAATATCTGTCTTTTTTTTATTAATTAATTGTTAGAAGTCTTCTCCTGCGTGTATGTAAAATATCATCGCAATACTTACTGCAATATTCTTTAAAAGTCATCAATACGCGATTAAACAGAAATTACAATTATTAAAAAATTATGAATTTTCTAAAAAAATACACTACTTTAACTATAAATGACCGGACACTTTCCATTTCAGATTTTTTTTTCTTTTATGTTTTAAAAAGTACTAGATAACATATTGAAACTTCAGAAGTATGAAGAACATGTTATACCTCCAAAAATTTTCCCGAATGTAAAAGGTAAACCAGAAAAAAATTAAATAATTATATATGGAAATGTTTAGGAACACCCTATATAAAGCAATATTTTAAAGGTGATCCAGCTGTAGCATGTGATTACGACACTCCTTCTTATAATATAAATAATTTTTTATGAGACTACCACATATATTCGTAGAGATATAACTCCTTCTTCAAAAACTTGTAAAAAAAAATCCTTTTTTCAGCTACAGTCGTTAACAAAAGTGTCCGAACACTAGCAAAAATTCCTATGTAAAAAAAGTACACATCATACGGTTTTGTTAAATAAATCCTTGTCGAATCCTCTTCTTAGTCAGTGTAAGAACATGATTCGATAAGGATTTATTTACATAGGAATTTTTGCTAGTGTTCGGACACTTTTGTTACCGACTGTATAACACAAAAGGTAACCCAATGAAAAGCCATGTTCAGGAAACTTGATATACAATATTTAACACAGTATATTGCAATCAGAATACAAAAATATTAAATATCTAGTGAAACATGAGCCTTTTTACTAAATAATTTTATACTGAGCATGTGCAAGCTTTAGCGAAATTTCATTTCCATAATTTAATAGCCAAATGTATTGATCTACCTATATGAAAACCCCAAAGAAGTATCGTGCAAATTAAAAAAGTTCTGTATGCGATAAAATGAACTGCTATTCAGTTCATTTACTTTCTACCCAGTGCAATTGTTGCGAGTTCTTGCATTTTATGGTGTTTATTCAAAGTTTTTCAGTTTATGCATTTTATCATTTAACTTGTGAAACATAAAAGCAAATTAGCTTTTATCTATTTTCAGTTTTCAGCATTCACGCAAAACGTTTGACGTGTCTAATTTTATTTTATTTTATTTATTTATTTATTTTATTTATTTATTTATTTATTTATTTTTAAGTTATGCGTTATATTCTGGAAATTTATGAAGTTTTAAAGCGACTACTTATTCTTCAGTTTGGTTAAGTGACGACACGTAATTAAAAATTTTCCTTATAATATTTTTTTTCTAATTAAACTATTAATAAAAAATTACAAATGAAACATTAAAACAAATGTAGTATATTTATGAAAATTAAATGAATAGTAAACTTTTTAATATCGAAATATATTTTATAAAATATTCGCCACGTACTTCCAAAGAAGAGTTCTTTAAAATTGTTCAGAAAACCACAGATTTAGTAAAATTGTACTCGGAGGATAAAAACATAATTTTTTGTTCCTAAGTCTCACATCCAATCTGTAAATATTCATTCTAAAAGTTTATAATGGAGTAAAAGTGTATCAGATTTAAGAAATAACTTTCCTAAACGCTAAACCTGAAATTTGAGGAACTAACTTCGATAATTTTCCGTAAATTTTGAAATGGTATTTTATTTTCTATTTTTTTTTTTTTTTTTATGAAATGGAATTTTTCCTTATACCTCTGATTTTATGGAAGATAAATTGACTTTTTTATGTTTGAGCTTTATCACTTAAATATTTTCTTAAAAATTAATTTAATTTCTTTTAAATCATAACCTTGTTGGTGTTTGATGCTTAGTAATAAATCTGTTTGACTACATTTGGGTCTTAAACCTGGGTGATATAACCTCCGGAGAAGGGAGTGTCTTTTTAAGTGAACCCCCATATTTATGTAAGTTTCTGAGAAAAAAAAAACTCTGAATGGCTAGGCCTACAAGTGCCACTTGGATTCAAACCCGACACTTATAACTACCATTTTCGAGTCTACTACTTTTATGTCTCCACTTTCACAACAAAATATCTAGACCACTAATCGTAACAAAAACGTAAGAAATAAAATAGGGAGTTTGGATTACAAAGTAAAAAAAAAAAAAAAATAAATAAATAAAATAAAAGGGAAGGAAAACACTAGAAACTTATTAGAGATTTGAGATTACATTGAATAATAACACTATAATGTATGAAAAAGTTCAAAATGTGAAAAACTCACAATAATTGTTTTGAGTCAAATAGTAGCCCGACCCTTCATCAGGCAAAAAAAGTAAGTATGAGGGTAGCATTAAGCGGCAAAACACAAAATTAGTGGGGGAAAAAAAAATCGCAAAAATTGTTTCACGTCAAAATAAAGTTGGCGGTTTCATATTACTTTGTGCCTAATTTTATAACCTGACGAAGAGTCGTGCTAATATTTAGATGGAAAACAATTGTTGCGAGGCATTTTTATTTATTTGTTTATTTATTTATTTTTATGACCTTTGTTTACAAAGTTTCTTATTTACTACTTTTCAACATCAAATCTTCAGTGTATTTTTTATCATTTTGAAGTATGATACACACACATACGTGAAAATTTACAGAAAACTACCAAAATATGAACAGATGTAAAAATATCATAAAAGACAAAGTTATAATATTTTACCCTTACTTTAAGTTTTTCTAATTTTTCAGAATAAAAAGTTATTTATTTATTTATTTTTATTTTTAGATTGAACGGTTTTCTCTTATGATTATGGTGTCACAATTGAAAAGACATTCCAATAGGATCAAGAAACTTACAGTTAATGTAAAATTCTGCTTAATGTTCTGCAGTTTCTCGGCCGTTTGAACATCGCTTATAAGAGCAATGCTAAAATATCAAGCATATATTACTAATGACTAATATACAAACCGTAGATTTATACAAAAACAACTCGCAGAGAATTAAACCGTTTATTTTGAAACCATATTCTAAAAGAATAGATATGGGACAACACTGTATGTTTTATCATTTTTTTAAGAAAATGATTTTATGTTCTTTTATATTTCAGTTTTAAATTGTTTTTATCGTAAAATTATCTTTAGAAGAATTTTTTTTTGGTACTTTTAACTGTATATAACTTTACAAAAAAAAAAAAAAAAAAAAAAAAAAAAAAAGCAAAATAACTTCGATTACAAAGGAATATAATATCCATGGTTCGTGTGGGAACTAGAGATTAGTGTTATTTCGCGTAACATAATAAGTAAGATTATTATTGCATTGTAGGATAAAATATTACAAAATTATCCTATTAGAAAAATAATATTTTCAAATTTATCTCTTCACGCAAAATAGACGAGGAATTTTCGGCGACAAAACTGATATGATACACCACCATACAAGTGAAAAGCTTGAATTATTTCTTTTATATAATGAATTTACAAAATACAAAAACAATATTATGAACACCGGCTACTACTGAAATTCAAATCATACGAAAACTAATAGTCCAAATCGCGTCATACGGTAACAAAAAAGTATCGAGTAACGAATTAAACACACATCTTTTCGCAATCAATCCCCGCACCCCGCATGTTAGATACATCATCATACATAAACGGGCAACGAAGAAGTAACGAGTAAAAGACTCGCATCAGACTTCCCGCACAAATGTTCTAACTTTTCTCTTCGGCATGTGGACGATAAGACCCATGCGGATGAGACGCAGGATACAGTAATTGAATACGCAAGTAACGAGAAACGAGACAAATTCCAGAATACCGATTCGTTACTTCAAGTCTGAAAGAATACCAGTATCTCAATAACAAATACATACGGTTTGATACAGCTCTGCTACTCAGTGATATTCTCAGTCAATAATCTCTTTCCATGTTCATAAAATTATCGTTAAAAAAAAAATAATAATAATAATAATACAGCTGAGCTTTCGAATATTTTCTAGAATGTATTACGAAATATTCCTTGTGAAATAAATTAATCAAAATAATTTTAACGTTTAGGACAAATAACACCGTGCTAATATTAAACACCCTTGATATTAACTTAGGAATGATTTTTTGGTGTTGATTATTTTTCATGGGATAGTAAAATCGTTTGGGTATAGAGTTAGTAATAGGGATTCTCTTGTTTGACAGAAATGCTTACAAGAGGGGAAGAATGTGAGTGATGTTTAAGTTTATGTTTACTGATTGTGGCGTTTTTTAATTAGATCTCGCTGGTGGATGGTGGCTGGTAGGTTGTTTATTTGAAGTTGATGATTGCAGATGGGGTTCAAATTACATAATAGCGTGTGACGCAGGCATTTGTGCTTGGGAAGATTTTACTTTTTCATATGTTTTTATGTGGCGATAAATTCGATAAGAGGATGCGTATTTGTATTTCGCTTTTCATTTTCTTATTTATTTTAATCAGTTAATTTCTTTATCTGATATTTTTACAGAAACATTTTTTATGATGAGTAAAATGATTAATTATTTATGGTCGTATATAATCGCTCAAGATCCGATTGGGAAAATCGCATAATGAGATTTTGCGAACAAAATTTAAATATTATAACAATTGTTCCGAATTTAAAAAAGCATCTTAAAAGACGTCATCCCACTGTTATTATGAAGAATAATTCGGTTGTCAATTTGGATTTTTTTTTCTACCTAAAACCATGCATAAGTATTTTGTGAAAGACTCTTTTTTAAAAACGAAAATTTAATTTCAAAGAGCCTTTTACGCCTTAAAACTTAAAATATTAAAAAGTTGTTATTTTTGAATAGCAGTTGCTTTTTAATCAAATAAAATTATTTTACTTTTCACATACTAAAATTGCTAAATATTTAATTGTATATAAAATATGTACGTATGCTTTTATCATTAAATTATGTTTTAATTGCGCTAATTAAGTTTTCTTTTTCTAAACAATGCACTTAATAATAAGATAAATTGTCTTTCATTGAATAATATTTCTAAAAGTCAATTATAACATAATTGTTATGAAATAATTATTGCAGCATAGTTCTAATGTTATTTTTATTTATTTTATTTTATTTTCATATAATACATTATTTGACAGTTTAGGAATTGGAATGTTGTAATCGATTTTAGTAAAACATTTTTTTAAACAACTGAATAACATTTTTTTATAATATATTTTATATATTGGTATTCTTTGTTACAAGAAACGGATGAATGTTATTCAATATTATTTGCAATATTCCGTTCTCGCATGTGCGTAATTCTTCAGGGTGAACGTTTCATGGACTATATCTTTTACTATTATTATTTTATGATAACAATTTTATTTTTGAAATAAAAGAAAATACGATTACACATTAAGTGAAAATTACTATTCGAAAGTAATGTTATTCAAAAACAAAAATCGTATGCACTGTGTACGACACGCCTATATAATGCATGTCTTGAAGTCCCATTCCAATTAAGTTGTAATAGGTTACAAAAATAATAGGATATTGAAATATATTACCATAGGCAGTACACTGTAAAAAAATAACTATTACCATCTGCAAGAAACTCTCTGTGATTGGAGAAAATAATTATTTTCTCCAATCACAGAGAGTTTCATGCAGCTGGTAATAGTTATTTTTTTTTACAGATTATTTACTGATAGCATGAACTACTGATAACATGAACAAATACTTTATCCCCCTTGAGATTCACGTTAACGAGGTTGGACTGTATTTGTAGAATTTTGTGTTTCATATACTTAAAACATATCGGTAACCGTCTTGGGTATTTTTTTCTTATAATAAAATGTTAAAGTAATTATAAATTTATAATTAAAACTTTAGCATTACAACTGTATTAAAAATTTGATGATGTACAGAACACATTAGAATCTTTTAATCTCTATTAATATTTTGAAATTATTCCTTGTTAAATTTGTTTTAATTAAGTATTTTATTATTATTAGTGTACGAAATGAAGTAACCCATTACTGAAATGTATCTGATTATCCCATCTCTAGTGGGTACGCCCTTTTTTCAAAAATTCTTACACCAGTACCATTATTCAATATACTTCATAGATTTTTTATTTATAACAAAAATTGCCATACAATATTTGTGATGCAGAAAATCAAGGAAATACAAGGACCGTATGAATTTATATGTGGGGAAAAAACTCACCATTTAAAACATAAATTGTTCATTTTCTCTAAACGACGAACTTAGACAAGCAAATGACGCAGAGTAACTTAAATAAAGGTAGGGGGGGGGAGAGTTAAAATTGAGAATGGTAATCTCTGGTGATACAACTGTCCATCAGTTGGTAATACCAGCTAGCAAAAATGCTATTACATTATTTTTTCTTTTTTCAATGACAAGGGAAGCGCAATAAAAATAAAGCAATGCTGTATATATGTTTCTCTGAAAATATGACTTATTGTATTTTTTTAATTGTAATTGTTTGAGGTTTATATGATAGTTTATATTAATTTAAGCTCATATACCACTTTTATAAAACTAGATTTTTGTTGAGGTAGAAGTAGCGCACAGAGTAACGGCATATTTTTTAGCAAAATAAAACAAGTTCTAAGTAACCGCATATTTTTAAAAGTATCCTTTAACCCATTATACAGACAAAAGAACATGTAATTGAAAATTTGCATTTGTTTCATTTTCATACCAGTTTATAAGTGTTATTTTTAAACAGGAAAATGAAGTCACCATGTAAGGAAAATTACCTAAATGTATGTTAAAAAATGTACGCTGTAAAATGTTTCTGTTTAAAAGCAGAAGAATTCTGTAACATCAAAATTCTATTTTCTAAAACTATTTATTTTAACTTTACATCTCATTCTGTTAAAAGACATAGTTTTTTTTTTCTCTAACAAGATAAAATATATGATCATTGATAGAGATATTATCTGGTGGGAACATATTGTTTTCGTTATGCATACGAAAAACTTGGTACCAAACCATTATTCAAAAATGCTAAGCAACAGCACAAAACGTGGTTCATGGCTAAGTGGTAACATCGTCTGCTACTATGCCGGGGACTATTTCTATTCTAATTGGTCAAAATGGAAAATTTTATTAAATGCAAGATTTTTTTTTTTTTTTTTTCAGTACTACGGAAAAAATTATTAAGTACGAATATTTTCTGTATTGTTTTGTAACCGAAAATTTCAGAAAATGTGTTTTTTTCATAGCAAACGAATATTTTCTAGCAACTTGGCTAGCAGAAATTTTCTGCAATACAAGGTGGCTATTAAATTCTGTAACACTTCAAAAATTATAATTTTATTTTAATCATTTGTTGAAACAATTTATCCTATTTTATCTGTTATTTGCAACCTTCTTTTAGCGCAGACGATTTTTTTTAAAGGAAAAAGTTTATGGAATTTTTTAAAGATGGAAGCTAAAAGAATAATGGTTAAACATGTCTTTGATCATGGGTTTTCTGCAGGTGAAATCTATCAGCAATTGAAATGTCTTAGATTTAATAGGGTATTTATATATAGGAAAATAAATCTATTATTGGAGACTAATACCTGTAAAGATAGACCTCGGCCTGGTCGTCCACGTTCGGCTCGCACAAAAGAGCGCATAAAAAAATTCGTGAAAAAATACGAAGAAATCCTCGACGTTCTGCAAATAAAATGGATGCCGAAGAAAATGTGAGTCGTAGAACTATGCAAGTTATCCTAAATGAAGACTTGGGATTTCGTCCTTATCGCAAAAGAAAAGTTCAAGGTTTGATTAAATCTCAAAGAATAAAAAGGCTACAAAGATGTAAAAAATTGCTTAGATAGCACGGTAAAAAAAAACACTGAAAGAATAATATTTTCTGATGAGAAACTATTTTGCATTGAACAATGTTATAATGCCAAAAGTGATGTCGTATATTCAACAACTTTCGATGATATACCTAAAAACCTTTGAACAGTCAAACACTTTCAGAACGAGAGTTCTGTTATGATTTGGGGAGCAATCTCAAACAATGGAAAATTGCCTCTGAAATTCATTGACAAAGGGGTCAAAATCGATGCTGAGTTTTACAAACAGGACATATTGGCAACACATTTATCGTCATATGCTGACAGAATATATCCTAAAAAGAACTGGATATTTCAACAAGACTCTGCATCTTCACACACAGCAAAATCAACACAGGGCGGGCTTCATGTCAATTATCCCAAATTTATCAAGCATGAAGATTGGCCACCTGCATCACTTGATCTTAATCTATTAGATTATTGCATCTGGGGTATTTTAGAGGCAAAGGTGAATGTTAAACAACATAGAAGTTTGGGCTCACTTAAAGCTTCCATATTGCGAGAATGGGACACATTACCTCTAAAAGTGATTCGTGCCGCAATCGGGCAATGGTGCAAGAGATTATCTTTAGTAATCTATAAAGGTAGTGGCCGATTTGAATAAAATCATTTCTAGGTAAACTGTCATTTATGTTTTTTATCATACTAGTGGAATTTTCATTTTCTACTTTATATGTGTGAAATAAAATGACTCAATATCTGTAACAGTATTTAGTAGTCACCCTGTAATTATAATAAGATTTTTTTCAGTGTATATACTTTTTCAGAAAGCTTCAAAGTTTATTTAAATGGCACGATTCAAAGTGTTTGAAAGAATATATTAATAACACAAGTCCACAAAAATGTTGTCGGTGTGCTGAAACCGAAAATGAAGCCATTTTTTATCGATCACGTATAAATTTTTGTCAATACAGGATGTCTACCTACACAGTTTATTCATTTTCGGTAATTTTTAAGCATGTTTCCATAATTAATTATGAATAATCATGGAAACATACTATAAAAGTTACCACTTAATTATATTGGTGGAAGAGTCACGAGAAAAAATGTGTTGACAGACACCATGTATTGGCAAAAATCTATATGTGATAGAGAAAAGTTAGTTTCCCTTTCAGTTTCAGCGCACCAAAATACATAAAAATAAGCCAAAATTTTCAAATCAAAATTTTAGTTGTTAGACCTGTGTAATCTTTAATGCACAGCATGCGTGTCTGGTCCCTTTTAACTCGTTTTAGTCAGTCCCAACTGTGGCTGTCCTCAGCATGTCATTTTATAATCACTTGATTTTAAAAACATTACTTAACATTATTTAATGGTTAAAAGTTTTTTTTTTTTTTTGGATGTGTTCTAATACTGTTTCTAAATGCTAGACAATTATGTTTGTTTCAGACAATATGTGTTTTAATACCTTTTATGTATTATATTTTTTAGTAAATTGATGTGTATTCTTAATACGGCATGTATATATTTATTGTATATATTTATTGTATATATTTATTTTAAAATCAAATTTATCCAATATGTAGATGCGTTGAATAAAGAAGGAAAATACTCTTAAAAAAAAAAAGTTGTGAGAAAAGATAGCAAATACAAACAATGCAATTAATATATATTGTCAGGTATGTGTATCTACAGAGTGTTCTAACGTAAGAATATATATTTTCCGAATATTTTCAATATTAAGCACTCTCAGTTTAATTCATTTAAAAAATTAAAATTATTTAATTTTAGATAATTGTTTTGTAAATAAAATCTACTAATTGAACAAGTGTAACGGTTTATATTACCTAACTTTAATCCATATAACTTGAAGTAAGTGAACTAAAAAAGAAATTGGAAAGAAGAAAAAGAGAAATATACAATATGACGATTAATAACAAGTTTTTTATATTTTGGTCAAATGCGAGAGTGATTTTGTATTATATCAAAATTACCTTTTCTGGGTGAATATAGATTAAAGTACACTTTACTATCGTCTGGTTTCCCATATCAATGATTTGTCGGTGGATCGATGAACTAAAATATATGCGCTGGTATTCAAGCAGACCTTTTTATAACGTTGTAATTCATTACAAGTATTGATCGAATTTATTCATTATTGATATGTATTTTCCATATGCTAAAAATACCGTATATTGATTTAGGTGTAATTTAAGATGAAACTGGTTTTTTACTTAAGTTAATATGAATGGATTTTATTTCAAAGCTAAATATTATAATGTGGAATTATTTGTCAAAAACAAATGTAGTTCTTTTAATTCAATGTAATTCAAAATTGTTCTTTTCTTTTAAAGGAAACATTTTGAAATAACTGGGTGTAATATTTATGCTAAATACAAAAAATTAATTTTTCTTTCGTTTTAAATAAATTATTTATAGAATAATTATTAATACTATTTTGTTTGTCCTTTTAATTTTTTGAAAAAAGACTGTTGAAAAGGCATTTATGTTACAAATTAAAATGTTTTAATCATGCCTTTTATTATAAATATTAAAAGATAATTATTAATTTATTGCAGCTTGAAAGTTGATTTTTCTTCATTATGCATGCATATGCATTTTTAAAAAGAATTTTTTCTGTGTTCTAATAAAGACAAAATTCATATTTTGTATCTCCGTCATCCTCACAAAAAAAAAAAAAAAAAAAAAAAACTTTACAATTATATGAACAAACACTAGGAATTTTGGTGTGTTTAGATATTTTTACTAGTTTTATTTCTCCATCATACTATAGGTATGGGGAACTTAGGTAATCGTGAAAATTTTCGACCTCTTTTTTTTTTTACTTTTTTACACGTTTCCGGTTGTGAGGAATTCAAAAAATTTAAAAATAGGTATGGTGTCTGTCCGTAGGGTGTCTGTTAGTTTGTTAGTCCGTTAGTGTGTTAGTTTGTTAGACTGTGTACACGATATCTCAAGAACAAATAGTCGCAGAGACGTCAGATCAGTTTTAAAATATTATTTTCGACACTGGAAAGAACCATATTCATTTGCAATATTCGAATTAAAAAACTTCGTAAGTTTATAAATTTACGATTTTCTTAACATGGAAGAAAAGGGCAAAATTTCACTTAAACGTCCATTAAGTAGAAATTTTTTACTGTAAAGTTGTCAGGACAGTTTTAAAACATCAGTTTTAATTCGGAATTAACATCATTAACTATAGACATGCTACTTTGAAAGTTTAGCAAGTTATTTGGAATTTACGAATTTCTTAACATGGCAGAATAGGGCAAAATTTCAAATAAGCGTCAATTTTGAGGGCTATTTTCATCGTAAAGATGTCAGACCACTTTTTAGTTCCCCATCATACTGTAGGTATGGGGAACTTAGGTAATCGTGAAAATTTTCGACCTCGGTTTCTTGACTTTTTTATACGTTTTCAGGTGTGAGGAATCCGATAATGACAAAATTTGTATGGTGTTCGTCAGTAGGGTGTCTGTTAGTTTGTTAGTGTGTTAGTCCATTAGTCCGTTAGTGTGTTAGTCCGTTAGTTTGTTAATCTGTTTACACGATATCTCACGAACAAATGATCGCAGAGAGGTCAGACTAAATTTAAAATATTATTTATGACACTGGCAAGAATCCTCTTTATTTGCAACATTCTAATTAAAAAACTTCAGAAGTTATTCGAAATTTACGATTTCTTTAACATGGGAGAATAGGGGAAATTTTCACTTAAACGTGCATGAAAAGAAATATTTTTATCGTAAAGATGTAAGAGCAGCTTTTAAATATCGGTTTTGAAGCCGGAATGAACATCATTAACTATAAATATGCGATTTTGAAAATTTCGCAAGGCAGAAAAATTCGTGTTCGCTGTTAACCCTTTATCGGCCCATTGTATCATATAGCAGAAATTGCGTTTACTCGGAAATGAATATAGCGATTTTCAAAAAAGTTTATAGTTAAGTGTTTTTCGGGGTCTTAGATTAAACCTCATCTTCAGAAAAAATTGCGTTCGCTGTTAACCCTTTACTGGCCAATGGCAGCAAATGGCAGAAATTGGGTTTACTCGGAAATGGTTATAGGGATATTGGTGAAAGTTTGGAATTAAGTGCTTTTGGGGGAGGTGCTAAAACGATTGAATTTACCTTGAAGATCATAAATATATCAGAGAACTTCAAAATAACATTAATGATGTTTGTTTAAACATGATTGACTACAAATATTCTAATAGGAAAATTTCGTAAGTTATACGTAATTTAAGATTTTATCAACATAGCGAAACTCAAAATTTTTCATATAAATAGTAATTTTCAGGATTATTGCATTGGAAATAGTAGCATGAAAACTAAACAACTGAATTGACCCTGATAAAATAAATTAATAGATTAGAATAAGACAAATATATCGAAGTGAACGGTGGATAGCCTATTAGGCAGGGATTTCATTCTGTCACTGTGTCACGCTTTCGTCAAATTCATTTCTCTTAACACGTTTATAATATGTCTTGCACTAGAAATTTATGGGAACATAAATATGATGGGGAACTGAGCAGAGTCTACCTATGCCAACTAGTTTTTACTAGTTTTAGTTTCCCATCATACTATATGTATGGGGAACTTAGGTAATCGTAAAACATTTCGACCTCGGTTTTTTGACTTTTTTACACGATTCCGGATGTGAGGAATCCAAAAATATCAAAATAGGTATGTTGTCCGTCTGTAAGGTGTCTGTTAGCTTGTTAGTTCGTTGGTGGGTCAGCCTGTTAGTCCGTTAGTGTGTTAGTTATGTTAGTCTGTGTACACGACATCTCACGAACAAATGATCACAGTGAGGTCAGACCAGTTTTAAAATAATATTTGTGACACTGGCAAGAACCCTATTCATTTGCAACATTCGAATTGAAAAACTTTGTAAGTTATTAGAAATTTACGATTTTCTTAACATTGAGAATAGGGGAAAATTTCACTTAAATGTGCATTAAATGTAAAATGTTTACTGTAAAAATGTCAGATCAGTTTTAAAATATCATTTTTGATGCCGGAATGAACATCAGTAACTATAAATATGCTGCTTTGAAAATTTCGCAAGTTCTTGGAAATTTACGAATTTCGTAACATGGCAGAATAGGGCAAAATTTCACACAAACGTCAATTTTGAAAGATATTTTCATTGCAAAGATGTCAGACCACTCTTGAAATATTATTTAGGATACTGGCATGAATAACATTGACTATGAATTTTCCAATCCATATATATATGAACACATATATGATCGGGAACTGAGCAGAGTCCACCTATGCCAACTAGTTTGTATTTAGTTTACCACCACAATGTTAATTTTATTCAACGTTATCGTTTAGTTTATAACGTTAACGTTTATAAGTTTAGTTATACATTATACTTACAATATTATATAATTTTTATAATGTTTATAATGTTAGCGTTTAACCCTTTGAGGGGCAGAGTATTTTTTCTCATTTGTAATCAAAAGCCAGCAGTATATACAAAATTACAATGTTTGACGAAAAGAATTAAATGAAATTACAAAAGCAAAATTCTATTTTTAAAAGTTGCAGTTGGGATTTATAGTTAGGTGTTCTTGAAATGGCATCCTCTCCCTTGAAAGGAAAAGAAAAAAAAAAAAAAAAAGAAAATTGCATGTGTGAGAAAAAATTAACACCAGTGTGAAAATGTAGATTAAATAGTCAAGAAAAAATCGCCGAAAAGGGTGGTGTTTACTTTATTTATTTAATTTTTATTTCTTAAATCTGAAGTGGCCGAAAACCTTGATTTAATTTTAATAATTATTGTTTTATTTTGAGTAAATAAGTAACCTATATTTAAAAATATATAAATATTTACACAATCTTGAAAACGCAAATGTCAAAAACATGTTAGAAACAATCTGCAGTTTCGGTAGCTCTAAACGTACCGTCATCAGTGCAGAATGAGAAAGATGGAGAAATGCTCTGGCATACATATAAAATGTATAATATATGTGTGAAAATGTATGTACAATATATGTATAATGTGTAATAAAATTTATAGTGAAAAATAACATGCATATATTGTATGCATATTATTATGTACGTAATAATATGTATATAATTTTATGTAAAATCCATATATTCTTTATTTTCATCAACCATTTACACAGCTTTCTATATATTTATTTCTTATTGGCCAACGCTTCCAATTTCTTAAATTCCTATTGGCTGCTGTTACGACTCTAAAATTCGCTTCCCTGTCTATAAAGACTGGCAATAATCCACTTTTGCCATTCCGCACTGATGACGGTACCCTTACAGGTACCGAAAATGTAGTTAACTTTGAATATATTTTTTACATTGACGTTTTCAAGATTGGGTAAATATTTATATTTTCGTTCAACGTCAAATGTGGTTACATTTTTTTTTTCTTTTTTTTTTTTTTAAAGTAATGATTTATGAGATGAGCTCATAAATTAAAAATATCGATATATAGTTCAAAAACATCCACTAAGGGGCACTAAACACTAAGAGAAACTGAAAACGTAACGAATGGTTCATACAGAATAAATGCATAAAGAGTCGAAACATTTATTATTGTTATTAATCGTATTATTAACTTTTGATTCCGTGTTTACCATTACCCCAAATGTTGAACTTGACATTTATCCCATGAAAAGTTCTTTTTTTTTTTTTTTTTACTTATTTTCTTCATTTTCCCGAGAGCACTTTATGAATCTTCCACATACCAAATTTAATAGTAACCCCTTTTTATAAGCCTATTTTAGCTACAGGGCTATTTATTTGAAGAAATTAAAGTATAATCACGCTGTATAAATAAATACGCATGTAATACGAATTTCCTGGAATTCAGTGGATTTCAAAAGATGCTGCGCGATACTGTTAATGCAAACATTATAAATAACCTAAGTTGTGCATCATATTAAAATGCCATTGACGTAAATAGTAACATACGTTTTTAAACAAATGAGGATGACATTAACAGCATACTCAATAATTCCATTTAAATCTCTAGGGATATATTCCTTCTCGTATGGATAGTATAGGCTGTGATAAAGCATAATACTGCCATTTGTTCTTCCTCTTCCCCTTTGTAGCATGTATTTATAGAAATAGATTGCTTATAAGCTAATAACATTATAGTAAGTGAAGTCTTCGCAAACTAATAATTTAGGTAATAAAATCATTTGAAAGATGATATTTAAGTTATTTTAAGAAACATTAATCAACTATTAATTTATCCCAATTAAAAAGTCCTCCTTAAATGAAATAGGAAATGTTAATATTATTTTACATAAAATGAAAGCATAAAAGAAACTGTTAATAGTTAGCAACGAATATTATAGTGAACCAATAATTTAAATAATTAAAACTATCGTATTATAGAGAAATGTGAAAGAAAATTTAAAAATCACATTCATAATTTATTGCATAAAAATTTACAAAACCCACATTTCCTTATTTTTATTATTATTATTATTATTATTATTATTTTATTTTGTTTAACATAAAAGTAGTCATCAATAGAAAGTTTTCTTTGGTTAGGAAACTAAATCAAATTTTATTACTTATATGTATATCTTCAATATTAAAAAAATAATCAAGTGTACATAATGATTTATGAAATATCGATTGCACAATTAACAATAATTTAAAAAAAGTCTTATTAAATAAAAACGTTGATTATAAATATGCGTAAGTTTACAAATAATTACGTTATCTTTCAATCTTTTAAACGTTTACTACATAATTTCCTTTTGTAAAACTTGTAGAATATTTGCAGATATTAATATTTTACACCATGCATACTCACGCTAATTTACCTGAAATAAACTATTAAAATTCTAATTTTTAAGCATATTAGATAACGGTCCACTGTGCCCAATAAAGAAGCAAAACAAATAACTCTATTAAAATTATACATAGATTAGAAATAGTTAAATAATTTAAGACTGTAAAAACAATATCCTGCTACTCTGGAACAACTATTAAGTAATTTTAGTCAGTGGTTCAGTTTTAATAACCATTAAATTAGTTATTATTTGAACTTAGTCTTAACGTTTAACTTACAGAATTTCAAACCAATTTTTTTTTGCAAATTTTTAGACCACTGCACATTAGAATGTAGAAAAACGGGGGGGTGGGGGGACTGGCAAAAATCCACAGAAAGTGGGATGGGATGAAAACGAATGAAACAGAGCGTCAGAAGTGAATAAAAAGAAAAAAAAAAAAAAAGGCTAGCAGCGGAAGGAATATAAGATCAAAATACGCTAGAAAAGGTAATCGAAGCTGGAGAATGGACTGGGCTAGAGGTTCTAAGGCTATCGTCAAGGGCATAGAGTAATGATGTGAAGGGTTAGCTACGTCTAGCCTAATATAAAACTTTTCCGTATTTATAGTCAGATATGTGTTTTATAGCCATGTGGGAGATTAATTTAGAGATTTTCAAATAAAAATATGTTGTGAACATTAAAGCCTTCGAAATTTACATAGCGATCATTTTTTCTTTCATTGCATCATCGTCATATATTCACCAGCATATACTCACCGACACATCAAACATTGGGTATTTAAAGAACTGGGTCTTTCTCATTTTTTTTCAGTGAATATTGGTTTAAGACAACATTTAGGGGGCTGGAAACAAATTGAGCAAAATCAATAATGTTTGTGATCACCCCGTATCGTTAGTGAACGAAATGAACTGTAACTTTAAGATATCTTAATACACACCCAGTTAAATTTGTCGATGAATTTGTGTGACGACAGCATATTAAGTAACGGAAATATAAGCATTTATTTTAAAATAAAAAAAAAAAAAAAAAAAAAAAATCAGCATGTCTTTTCATTTCAAATATAAAAATTTTTAACGAAAATTATTCCCAGTTTCAGATAAGTTGGACACATTTAAAACAATATCAGGGATGGAACACGGGCGCAGAATTCATACCGGAATCCATTTAAGAAAATTTACTACCTATAATATCATTGATTTAAGAAGTAGAAAATTTTCTTACATTGGTAGTGGTATGAATACTGCGCCCGTGTTCCATCCCTGCAATATACAGCAATCAGAATACAAATATCCCAAATATTTCATGAACTATGAATATTTTTATGAAAAATGCTTTCACTGCGCATGTGCGAAATATTTAAAAAAAAAAAAAAAAAAAAAAAAATATTGCATAGGTTGAAAGCTAGATAAATTGGGCAACTTTTATCAGAAGTGCATTTGAATAGAGTAAAAATTAAGCAAATTATACGAAAAAGAACGCGCTAGATTTTAGATATTTTCCAAGAGTTGAAACTTCTTAAGGGATTTTTATCATGCCGCGTAATTAATTTAAAGATCCAACACCACGTAGATTTAACCACTTAGCAAAAGTTTTTTTTTTTTTTTTTTTTTTTTTTTTTTGTGAAAAACCCCTTATCATCTTCCTAATCTTAGTAAATAAACAAAAATATGTTAGAATTGCAAGCTTATAATGGGTTTTTCACAAAAAAGAACTTTTGTTAAGTGGTTAAAATAATTGTGGATCTTTAAATTAATTATGCGGCATGGGAAAAACCCCTTAAGGAATTTCATCTCTTGGAAAATATATCAAATCTAGCTCGTTCTTTTTTATAATTTGCTTAATTTTTATTCTATTCAAATTCACTTTTGACAAAAGTTGCGCAATATATCTAGCTTTCAACCTATTCAATAAAAAAAAAAAATAATTATATTTCGCACATGCGCAGGGAAAATGTTTTTCATAAAATATTCATATTTCATGAGATATTTGAGATATTAGTATTCTGATTGCAGTATATTGTTTTAAAAGTATTTTTCCAACTTAAGTGAAAGTGGGAATAATTTTCATTAAAAACTTTGTGTATTATAAATAAAAAACATGTTTTTTTTTTTTTTTTTTTTTCTTTTTGAGTTTTAAAATAAATGCTTATATCTCCGTTACTCAATATGCTATCGTCACACAAATTCATCCACAAATTGAACTGTCTATATTAACATATCCTAAAGTTACAGATCATTTCGTTTACTTAATGATACATGGTGATCACAAACATTATTGATTTTACTCAATTTGTTACCGTCCCCCTAAATGTTGTCTTAAACCTATCTTCACTGAAAAACATGAAGAATACCCAGTTTTTTAAACGCCCAGTGATTGAAAACGTTTCATCGAGAGATAAGTTTCTAAACTGAAAAAAACTGATCGTTTGCAAATCTTGCTAAACTTTTGAGCAGGAATGTATATGATAATATCTGACAAGTCATCCACAGATCAACCTCGTCATTTTTAAAAAATCACTACTACTAAATGACGATAACTAGAAAATCAGTATGAAAGCAATTAAAGATCATACACTTTTGTCATAATTGAGTTTGTGACACTTGGAGCCAATTTCGACCCCATATATCAGCAGATTATGTGATTACAGATATTCTCTTCGGATGGTCGTTAAAACCAATTATTATAGTTAAAGACTGGATGTTTGTTTGAATAATGCTTTGACATTTGCACATACTTAAATGATGCTTTTAGGCTTTTAGCTCTATTTAAGAATAAAATGTCTTATAAATGTCTTGCATGTGATAATATCTGATGAGTCATTCCTGGATGAGCCACATCATTTTTTAAAAATCACTGCTTATAAATGACGATACCTAGAAAATCAGTATGAAAGCAATCAAAGATATCCTAATTTTGTCATACTTGAGTTTGTGACATTTGGAGCCAATTTTGATCCCATATATCAGCAGATTATGGGATTACAGAGATTCTATTGGGTAAGTACGGAAGGTCATTAAAATCAATTATTATATTTTAAGACTGAATGTTTGTATGAATAATGCTTTGATATTTTTATAAATACTTCGAAAAACATTCTGTATTGATAGTAATTTTAAACAGTTTATATTACATTTAATTTATTTATATTACTTCTTTACCTATAGTACTATAAATCTAATGAAAAATTAGACAATAATTCACAATAAATTTCAAAGATAAAATTTAAAAATCTGGGGACGCCTCCTCAAGAAAATAAATCAAGAGGCATAATTTTAAAGTTTCTTAACTAAAAACGTGTAAAGCAAATAGCTTTTTATTTACTATTCACTTATTTACATAATATGTATCTTTTCTAAAGGTTTTCTGTGTAGATAAATTAAATTTTAAAACAAAGTCATAAATTTTGAATCTTTTAAATTCACTTTTTCAAAATTAACAACTAATAAAATTTCAATAACTAGTTGTTTGAAAAATTAAATATTCATAAGACTATATTACTTAATCGCATATTTATTTTAAACATAATAAAATAAGCAATCCCCTCGTGTAATGCAAAACTTCTTCAAAATTGATCAAATTAATCCTCCCATGATATAAAAGTAATTATCGATGAAATTATACTCCATCATAATAAACGCCATTTAAATTATTAACATTCGCGTAGTTTAATTTGGATTCTTGATATTATAAAATTTCAATATATCTATTTTAAACATTTTGTAACAAAAGATTTAAAATTTCCAATTTAGTGTTGCATTTAATAAATAAGGATTATTTATTTTTGTAAATTAAATAATAATTAAAAGTTAATAACACTTCTCTATGGTACTTTATTTGCCTTTATTTTATTTTTAATTTGATACAAAATGTTCACTGTAAACGTAAATGTCTTAAATTCAGTTTAAAAAGTGTCTTAAATGGATGGTCATTTTTTAAGCGAGAAAAAAATGTCTTACTTTTTAAGACACCTTTTTGCATCAGAAATTAAGATATTGCAAGTATCTTAAAACGCCGCCATGTTAGGCTTAAAAATACTACCGTTTTTAAGGCTTGTTAATAAATATATAAATAAATAAATATGGCGTGCGATTATGTTTTTCTGTTAAAAATATATTTTAGAATTGTTTAGAGCATTAATTAAATATTTATATAAAAGAAGAAGAAAAAAAGTTCCATTTTCCGGCGTTGGGATTCGAACTCACACTGCCTAAGAAAACCGAAACCTGAAGCCAAGCATCATGGGAGTGAAGTATTTACCAATCACGCTACCGTCGAATACAGGAATGCGTCGAATACAGGAATGCAGTACCAATCTCAATGTTTTATTTTTATTTTTTTTGTTATAAAACTATTGATAGTATGGTATCTTAAACTTAATAAATATTATTATCTTAAATTTCATATTTAGAGGACCAGAATTTTTTAATTATGCATAACAAGTTTGTGAAGTTTTCATCCATCGATGATAACGATTTCTTTCCTTAAAGTGATATTTAAATAAAACCGAACTATAATCATGAATACAGGAAAATTTGTAGTTTTACATTTAGATGTAGGTGAATTGGTGAAAGAAAAAAGTTTTTAAATGAATAATAATAAGAAGAAAGAAAGAAAAAAAAATATGCACAAATTATTCATGATTGTTCAATTATAAATTCGTTTTCTTCTCTACAAATTACTTGCTACATCCGTCTTCACACTTTTTCTTTTAATATAAGAAAGCTTTAAAGAAAAGGATTTTTTTTTTTTTGAACAAAATAAGCTTTGTGTCTAAATATGTTGTTTATGAATTGTGTTAAAGATAATAGCATGCAAATATCATTCACATCCCTAGAGTATTATTCCATAAAAATATAATTTCATAAAGCTACCATAATTTAAGTAGTTTAACTGCTTATTATATAAAATAATAATATATTTATTGAATGTAGAAAGAAGTCGGATAAGCATATTTTCTTAAAGTAGATTCCATATGAAAAAAATTCTATGTAATGCAAGTGTCTGAATTTCTAAAGTGTCTGAAAATTCAAACGCGTTTTGATGTCTGAAAATTCGCGTATTTACGTGTTTCAGATATTTTTGTGTCTGAATTGATATTTCAGACATATTTCTGTCCTAAATTAAAATATCGATAACGTCTAAGGTACATTTTAAGACATTTAGGTGTTTTAAATGCCGTTTCAGTTGTTTTTATGTCTTACTTTAAGACCCTTTTATTTGCAGTGTTGCCATAAAAGAAATTTATTTGGGAATTCAAGCTTCCTGGCTTTATAGGAAAAATAAACAAAAATCTCAAGATTTTAATCCTAACTCACAAAGAAAGTCTCCTTCAAGAGCATACTCTGAATATTCATAAAAAAAAAGAAAGAAAGAAAGAAAGAAAAGAAAAAAAGTACTGACACTACTTACTTTCGTGATGTGAGATCACTCCAATTTATCGGCGGAATCCCAATAAATAACACAGGTCGACTATGAAATGTTTTTCTTCAAGGTGATGCGCTCTTCCGGGGTATATTTGGATGCTGATTGAGGAAAAACTATTCAAATATTTCCATCTCATACAGTTTTAACCAAAAATGGGATTGCTTGAGGTTACAGTTCGATTTTTTCAACTCCTATTTTTTAAGATATTTCCCGGAAAATTTGGATGGTGTGAGTGAAGAATAAGGAAACCTATTTCATCAAGACATTAAAGAAATGTAGAGGAGGTACCAGGGGCGATGGAGTATTAACACTTTCGCGAACGCATGTTTTTGTCTTTTTGCGAATAAGCTCCACCTGTGGACGTTATTCTTTTCCATACATTAGTTTAAATGAATATTTTCTGTATTCAAATTGATAATATAAATGAACATTCGTTACAATTATACTCTTTCTAATGAAAATATTTGTATCCATAGTGCATCGATTGCACAAATGTGAATATTGGGTGTATTGTACAGAAATGATGTAACCTATGTAACCTAAAGAACCGCCCACTGGCGGAGTTACAACTTTTCAAATGACGTGAATCCACGTATTGTTGGATGCTGCTTAGAGAATCCCCCTCCCCCCATTTACAAGGTCCTCAAGCCGTGCACAAGGTAAAAGCTGTAAAAGGAGCTCTGATGCAACGAAACACATTTAAAAGGTAATGTGTAAATAATAACCTATTTCAGTGTATTTTATTTATTGTTTCGAATTTGTTATAGCCTCTGGGTGAATTTTTCGGATCTTTATCCTTACTTTATGAAAATTCCTAGGAAGAAAGACAATCATTTCTGAATTCAACATATCAAAATATAATAGAGACACCCAACACAGGGCAGAAAAAAAAAAACTGAAAAGTACGATTTCGCAGACCAGTGTAATCTGTATAAAAAATAAAATACTTTCAAGTATTTGGCGCGAAAAAAAGGCAAAGACCCCATTCAGTTTGGCGAACAATATACTTTCTAGCAATGTATGTAAAGTTTTTAAGTAACTTTAATAAATTTGAAAATTGTTTGCTATACAAATGTTTTCCGAATAGCTTAATATTGAATAACTTAAAAAATACCAGATAAAGTAATTGATTACTTTTTATATTACCTTCTTTAATGCACCGAAGTGATTTGTGACTGAAAGCACTGAATTTTATTTCTTAAGGTGGTTTTTGTTGTATAATTAACAAATTTTTAAGTCACTTACGCTTAAGTTTTACGTATATTAATAATTTCATTTTATTTGAGAAATATTTTGAATTTTACATTTAGCAAATTGCAATTAATTTATAATTTCAGTTATCTTTTATCATCTTATTTTAAAATATGAAAAAAATTATTTTATTTCATTTTTAGCTGAAAATAAATGTATTAAATATCCACACGCAAAGTTTTGTTTACATATAACTTGGAAAACCCGTTCATTTGCATTTGGAACTTAAATTGTGGGCAGTTGTAACTATTTAAACTTTACTTACATTGGTGTAAAAATTATCTCATAGTTTCTCGTTGTTAATGAATGAAGAGAACTACAATATCAGGGGAAAAAAAAAAAAAAAAAAAAAGGGGGTTTCTTTTAAAGTTATCATCCCCCTCCCTCCCCCCCCCCCCAAAAAAAAAATAAATAAATAAAAAAAGAGCATTAACCATAAAAATATTTTTTTTTCCTTTCTTTTGATTGAATAAGTATGGAACAGGATCACATCTTCAAATTAAGCTCATTTTAATATCAAACAGTATTTTAGTAGAAATAAATTCTTTTGTGTGGATTTTTGGTTAATCAAAGTGCTTTCTGTTACTCTCCATCACGCTATAAATAAAATTCAAAGTAAGCTTAAATCTTAACTTTTTATAATTTTATTGGTTTAAAATTTTACTAAATCAACAAATTGCATATATGCATATCTTATTTACTTAAGTTAAATTTATATAAACTAATTAAGCAAGTATAATTTAAAAATTCCTCTGTTAATTTTATCCAACTCGTGTAATAGAAAGTTAATGACCAGAAAATTGTATGTTTTCAGTATTAACATGTATCTATGCTAAAAATTGGGCTTTAATGTTGATCTAAAAATCATTTTAATAATTTTATTTCTTTTTACTTTATTTTTCTAAACGAACGGATCGTAATTGGTTTTCTATGGACATACAAAAGCAATCCGATAATTTACTGGTATTTCATCACATGTAAATTGTTATGTTATTTGTAATTTATTATGCAATAAAAAAGGACATACAATTTATAAATTATATTAAAAGTAGTTAATTTATTTTTTTCGCATTTAACAAGGGTTGTTAATATATGATCATCAGATTTCAATTTACAAGTTTATAAACTAGTGGATCTACAGATCAGGAGCCTCAACGTCCTATTTACATCAGACATTATTCAATAGATCACTTTTATTTATTCCTTATTATAAAATCGTATATATTGATTCGATCGACTTATTACCATAATCAGATACATTCCTGGGGGAAGCTGCCGCCCCCCTCTATCCCCCGCTGAATCTCTATTTGTATATCTTATAAAGTGTTACGGAATTGTAAATTATTGCATTTATTTTTGTATAAATTCTTTCAAAGAGGTTTAGTAAAGTTAATAAAATGCTAACTTTGTGCATTTCTAGTCGTTTTAGCGTTAAAATACCCTAATTTCCCCTTAAAAACACTTAAAAAAGCTACAATAAGGGAAGAAATGGATTTGGCGCCAAATTTGGCGACTGTTTCCCTCCTTGGCGATTTTTTTGGGCGACTTTGGCAAGAAAATCCTTATTAGGGATATAACAAATATGGAAGCTCTAATCTCATTATGAGATACGAGAATTTTCCAGGACAGTCTGTGTTCGATAGAAAAGTATAAAAGGAGCATTTTTTCGCCAAGGCGGTCAGTGTCAGATCTGTGTCAATTTCGTCAAATGCTTGCCTTGCTTTGAGCCTCTTTGGATGAGACTTTCTTTATGTGTTATTGCTAAACAGTTTGTACTGTTGTTTTGCTGTTAACGGCTATTGTTTAAGCTGTGTTTACTGGTTGAATTGAAGCTGATACTTGGTTTATAGACCTGTATTTTTCTGGAACTTTCTGTGAATACATCACTGAATTTTTGCAAGTTTCGCCTTTCGTTCTCGGACAACTTACGGACCCCCAAGTACGCAACAATATGTATTCTTAATAAACGACGGTCTTGTATTATTTCCCTGAAATTCATAAATGCCAAATTACATAAATACCAATTTTCCTACAAAAAAAATTACATAGCATATCGGAAATATTTTGCGTAACCTTTAAACTAATTTCCAATTCTATGCCCACAATTATCAACAGGAAAACATGCTTTTAAAACTCTAATAAAATCTCATTATATTTGCTGGGGTGTAACCATGTTAAAATAGACTTTTAAGAAATATCGACTATAGACCGTAATAGTACGAAATTATTTTATGTATCCCGGAAAAGTAGCCACAGTCATTATAAAGGCCAATAATAAGAATGAACTTAATTAATTATAACTAATTTGACATCATTTGGATGATTATAGTACATATTCGGAATTATTTTGTGTGGTCCCATAAATTATTTAGTCTATACATAACCTTTTTTAAGAGTAAACATAATTTTAAGCATCTTTATAATGTATGTTAATTTTATGAAGTTCTACTCAGCATAAACGCATTAAAGAGCGCGCTTAAATAAAAATTTGTCCATAGGCTCTAACGTTACGAAATTCTTTCTTGTGCCTCTGAAAACAAACCATAAACATTGTATACACCAGTAAAAACTATTCAGCTTATTTTGCGTTTAAAATTAATAATTGTTCGAAATTTAACATTGTTTGGATAACTACGTGACATTGTCAGAACACTTTTGTAAGGTTCTGTACATTAATTAGAAAGCTTAAGAGCACATATTTTCTTCAAACAACATGAGTTTAAGCATCTCACTCACGTACGCTAGTTTCATTTTCTTCATTGCAAAGTAATGATATTAAAATGCGTTAAAAAGAAATTCACCACTTACGCCGTAATGTTAAGAACTTTGGCATGTCCCTATATACAGTTTATAAACAATACAGCAATAAAAATTATACAGCTACTTATATGCAAAGCTGGAACGTGTGCGCCAATTTCCAAGTCAATCGAAGGACTTTTGCGGCCGCTATTGCGGTACATACAAATTCTTCCCATAGGCCGTAATGATAAAAAAAAATTTTTGGCATGTCCCTGTACACGAACTTCAAATGGAATGCACACCTAAAACTATACAGCTAATTTCATGGGGATCATGAACATGTGTACCAAATTTCAAGTCAATAGCGTGATATTTGCGGCCGTTATCGTACGACAGACAGACAGACGGACAGACTGAACACAAAATCCTTTTGAGTCTCAACAGAGGGCCTCCACTGACATTTTGGCAAAAATTGGAAGTCAATAGCTTGATTTTTGCGGTAGCTATCGCGGTACATACAGATTCTTCCCATAGGTCGTGATGATAGAAAACCTTTGGCGTGTCCCTGTACACGAAATACAAATGGAATACACACCTAAAACTATACAGCTAATTCCGTTGGGCTCATAAATATGTGTACCAAATTACAAGTCAATAGCGTGATTTTTGTGGCCGCTATCGCGATACATACAAATTCCTCCGTTAGGCCGTAATGATAAGAAAAACTTTGGCGTGTCCCTTTATACGAACTACAAATGGAATACATTCCAAAAATTTTACAGATGATTTCTTGGGGCTCATGAACATGTGTACCAAATTTCAAGTCAATAGCGCTATTTTTGAGGCCGCTACCGCGATACATACAAATTCCTCCCATAGGCCGTAATGATAAGAAAAACTTTGGCGTGTCCCTGTATACGAACTACAAATGGAATACATACCAAAAACTATACAGCCGATTTCGTGGGGCTCATGAACATGTGTAACAAATTTCAAGTCAATAGCGCTATTTTTGCGGCCGCTATCACGATACATACAAATTTCTCCCATAGGCCTTAATGATAAGAAAAACTCTGGCGTGTCCCTGTATACGAACTACAAATGGAATACATACCAAAAACTGTACAGCTGATTTCGTGGTGCTCATGAACATGTGTACCAAATTTCAAGTCAATAGCGCTATTTTTGCGGCCGCTATCGCGCGACAGACAGACAGACAGACACACAGACACAGCCCAAAACCGTTTTGAGTCTCAACAGAGGGTCTTCACTGACGTTTCGGCAATAAATATATATGACAAAGTTGTAGTTGTAAAAGTGTTTATTTGAATTTAATCTTAGTTAACTTTTATTTAACTAAAATTATACGGTGACTTGTAACATATCAACCAGACAGGAATTCAATCCAATGCAGTGTTTAGACGCTATGTTGTTAACATAGCTACAAACATACACGCACGCACACACACATATATCATTGCAAAAAAAGAAGGAATCCCGTATATCTAAAGAAATCTCATAGTCTGATTTTTTCGTTGCTACAATATTTTCTTTGCACCATAAATACTCACATAGTAATATTATTTTTAACTTCATATAAAACTTTTTTTTTTCTTTTAAGGTTGAAAGGCTGAATATTTACTCACAAATATATTTTATGTGCTCTAATTATCTGGAAAATTTGTCATAATATTATTTTTTTTTAAATCGCATTTTAAATGATCATACTAACATAACACAATGTGACGTATTTAAATATAACTACCAAAAAACATATTTCGATCTGTTTTTCTAAAATCTTAAGCATACATTTCATAAGTAATGATTTTTGCTGTTTGTAACAGCCTGAACCATATACTTTGTGTGAAAACTTTTTGTGCTCCTATAAAGATTTTCTATAATTACGCAATCGAAAAATGAGAAAGGAAAAATAATAAAAACTTCCCTTAAAACTTGTATGTTAGGAACAGAATCTGTTTCCGAAATTTAGATAACTTTTTCTTTTATAAAATAACACTTTATTGAAAAAAAATCTGAGAAAAAAAAAAAAAAAAAAAAAACAGAATTTTTAAGTATTTTTTAATTAACTTAAAAATATTTTTATTATCATTTTTTTTTTTTTATCTAAAATTATCAGACAGATTAGAAAGTAGTTACACAAAAAAGGATATCAGTTTATAAAATATATCAAATTTTTATATTTAACCTCAATTAAATTTCAATACATGGAAAAAGTATATATATATGTGTGTGTAAAAGGTCTGTCAAAAATCATAGTGCTAAAATTTCTGAAAACTTTAAGAAACATGTTCATTTAATCATAGCCTCCTAAACTATATGCCTGTCACGTTGCTCGGAAACTTGGCAACAGTTCAAGCGGTAGACAGCGCCACCTGGTACAGATTAGACGACTTTTTTATTCAACTGACACCAGTAATTTTAAGAAGTGATATATGATATATATAATCGACGTTTCTTCGATTCTATTCGCCTTTTGTTTATATGAAATCCCACTTTTAAAAATTTTTGTTGGCTGTTGAATAAAAAAATTGCGCAATCTGTACCAGGTGGCGCTGTCGACCGATTGAACTGTTGCCAAGTTTCCAAGCCACGCGAAAGGCAACTAGTTTAGGAGGCTAAGATTTAATTTAAGGAGGACACCGTTTAATTTAAAAATATTAACCGGGAATTACAGGAGACATCTGGAATCGAGAAGAGGGGGGGGGGGGGGGGGGTGAGTGATTTGAAATTTTAAATGGAAAAAGAATCTTTTATTAGCGCAGTGAAAAATTCTTTTCAAGACAAACATTTAAAAAAAAAAAAGGGTTTGGTCCTACTATGCGATTTAAGAAGTTATGACTGAATATTTTTTTGTTAAAGAGTCTCCCTTTATCACTGTATTTCGAGAATACCGTCGAATCGCTAAACTTTATTAAAATGGGCTTAATCAATGTGAGGGTTGGTTTAAAAACATTTGTCCTGGAGAACATAGAAGATCTAAGAGGCATCTAGTGAGGTAATGGTGAAATTTCGAATGAGCAGCCTTTCTATGGCTTTTGGAAAGGTCTTCTCTATACAAACACTTTTAAAATCTTGTTTTGTTTTAGGATGTACAGTGCAGCCACATATCCTAAAACTAGCAGTGAGGACGCGTCCAAAATATTGGAGGGATGCCAGCTTGGCCGACAGTTTGAAATTTGGAAAACATCCAGTAATTCTTTGTTCTGTTTTATTGCTCATTTTCTCTGAGTCAGATAACTGTCACCCCTATTTTAGAATTGGACTCGTTGAGTTAGCACTTGAGCAGATCCTTCCATGGTTTCATGAAATGTGGTCGATGAATATTGGTGTTTGGGAATAAGGCCGATTGACTGCACTAGAGTCCTAGGTCTGAAGGATCCTAGCCCGTATTTAGTCAAGTTTCGGAGAAAACCACGGAAAGCTCTGAACGGCTAGGCTGACGAGCGCGACCTGTCGTCGCTCCTGGATCCTCAAGGCTGCCAACTTTGAGAGCAGAACCGCTCGACCGCTGGTGGGTTTTTAGGGATTACTTATATGTAAGTTATATCTCTTTAAATATCTCTCAAAAACCGGAGCCTTTCTCATGTTTTTCGGAAAACATCGGAATTTCTAAAAACAAACGTGTTCAATTAATCCGACGGAGACCTCGTTTGCTTAAATTTGGAGTTGTGGAGGCACAAGTGGTACTTAACAGGCGAAACTATGAAATATTATTTGGAAGTTCGTTGAAAGTATCATTGTTAGTTCGTTGAAAAATCTTCTAAAAAACTTAGAATAGTTGAATATATATATATATATATAATTCGGAAGCATTCCTGTTATACGACGAGGGGGAGGGAAGATATGATGAAAATATTTATCCTTCACAAACTCTTTAAAAATTTTCCATAACACGATTTTAAATGCATTTAAAAGAAATTTCAAGTAGCTAACAACCTCTCTCCCATTTACAAATTTAAGGATTGTCCCTTTAGATACTCTTCATACAACCTCATTCCCAATATTTCTAAAAGTGAATTAAAATCCCCCTTATATATATATATGTGTGTGTGTATTTAAAGTTTCATACCAGGTAACAAAGTCTCATTTTTCATTTAAAATTTTAATTTTGTCCGCAAGTGTTCCAAAACCGCAATTTTTGAACCAAATAATCATACTAGGCGAGACCCGTTCCAGCTCTTCGATGTCTTTTTCTAGTCAGTTTTGTCCATTTATTACTTCCGGTGTGAGCTTTTTTTTTTTTTTTTTTTTTTTTTTAAACACACTTGACATTGTGAGTTTTTTTTTTTTTTTTTGGTTTTCGTCCCATGCTATTTCTATAGGGTTTTTAGTTACCCCCCCCCCCCCCCTCTTTTTCCACATTCTAAAGTGCGAACTCCAGCGCACCTTAGAATGTAGATAAAGAGGGGGGATAAGCTAAAGACCCCATAGAAATAAACAAAAAAAAAAAAAAAAAAAAAAAACTCACAATGTCAAGTGTGTTAAAAAAAAAAAAGGCTCACACCGGAAGTAATAAAGGAACAAAATTGACTAGTAAAAGAGATCGAAGAGCAGGAACGGGCTGGCATTAAATGTACCTTTTAAATTGATCAATCGAATGCTTTAGTTTTCAGAAATTGTCAGGTGTTCTCCAGATAAAAATGGTACAGGGAAAGAGGAATTTTTTGCGAAAATTTTAATCCCTCCCATCTTTCTAAAAATTCCTACTAAGACAAAACTCTTTTTTTTTTTTTTTTTTTTTTTTTTTTTTGGTAAATGTCATGAAAAGTCTTTTACCTCAATTAAAATGTCCTCCCATTTCCCATTTTAAATTTCAAAGTTTGACGCCCTAGATGTCCCCCAATACCTCCCATCCAAGATTTTTTTTTTTTTTCGTTAATTAATTGACGATGTTCTTCTTAAACTTACTAATACGTTTATCATAGTTTTCAGAAGTTTCGAAGGTTCCCACGCTGCTGGGCAAGAGGGGGAAGGGGGGAGGAAGAGAGTATGGTGTGATTTTTGGTGTACCATGGATGAATCATAATATATAGGTGTTACATTGTAAAAATTATAGGTTTTGATTAGTATGGTTGGCTTCTTGATTAACAATTAATCTTTAATAAATCGCAGTTTTTCTCGTTTAATTTATTTCGCTTAAATTTTATGAGAATAATATGTTTCTAGCATATTTTAAACGTTTTATTTTTTTATCATTTGAGGATATTACCCCCGTTATTCAGTAGAAAACACTACATGTTTTCTGTTGGGTGAGAAATGTTTTTTATTTTTTGTTTTAAGTAATTATCAATACATAACTATAAAATGATTAAACCTTTAACCATGATTTTTTTTTATTTCAACAAAAATTAATTAAATTACTGTAAAATAGTTTCACTATGTTACTTTTACAACTATTGTAGTGCAAGGACTTAGTTTCGGTAAATGATAACACCGAAACAATAGGAAAAATATTTACAATGAAGCCTCATGCCAACATACAATGTAAAAAAAAAAATCTTAAGATGAATTTTCCAATTTCATATTAAAAAAAAAAAAAAAAAAAAAAAAAAAAACGAAATTTTAATCTATATCGTGCGTTTTACTTAGATAATACACTAAAACAAAATGCTTAAGTAATGTCTAAATAGATTGGGTTCAACTTTTTCACCGATAAATAAAAAATCAGTTATTTTCGTTGACTTCTAGAGTCGCATGTATTTCTCTCGCTTCAACATGGAATCTGGCAATGAGATCTTCCACAAAGTCTACAGATATGTTGTACACCAATGCTTTCATGCGCCATCAAAAGAAGGATGCAGTTGATATAAGTTAGTTGGACATAAAAATTAGACTTCCTGATACATTAATCCTGATCAACTGTTTAGTATACAGTAAAAATACTGCAACAATATGAAATGTGCTTCTTTCATAAAAACGCATTACATTGCATCAATCAAAAGCTCCTAAACAGGGTAAATATCACAAACTAATAAAAAATAACACGTACTTAAATGTTTAAAACAAATCTTTGCTTATTATTGTCAAGGAGATAAGAATACATCAAAAATAAGAATCTTTACTCGTTTGATGCGTTTCAACGAGATGAAAAGTTTCACTTTTCAGAGAGATTTTGTAAGTACCTAAGTGTACCAACAAATATCTATATATTAAAAAAAAAATTACTGTCGCTGGCGTCATTTTTTTTTTTTTTTTTTTGTCTGCGACAGCATCTTCTCGCGGAAGGCAGAGTCCTTCGCGTCATGAGAGGTATCAATATGTTCCGAATACTCCAAGAAAGGCATTTTAGCTGCTTAGAAATTTCTATCGTTTTAATTAAAGAAGTTATTAACTAAAAATGACAGATTTATGAAGGTACTCTATTTGCCATCTTGAAAAAAGTTTCTCCCAGTGACGCTGTTCTTCTGTCATGAAGTCATTTTATACGGAAAAATTAAAATATGATCCATTGTGGTTAGGTAGGTTGGGTTTAAAATTGCACCAGTACTGCGCTATGGGTAATTGGCGACGGTCTGGGACGCACCCCTAGGGATGTTCCGGAGACCTCCACAAAGAGGATGGCTCCCCCGCTTTGGTGATCCCCAGAGGTACCGGTATAGTTTTGATTGGAACATAGAGGACTTTGCGGCCACGGCGGATTTTATGTGCACCAGCCACCATTAATGTACTCAACGGTCTTTGGCCGATTAATGTATCGAATCGGCAATCTTCTAATTATGAGCTCAGCCCTTTACCTACTGGGCTACAACGGCCTAGAACATGGTTGTAAAAAAAAAAGAAAGAAAAAGAAAATAAATGTCAATGTTGTTATTAGTAACTTTTTTTCTCTACTTTTAGAAAATTAATTTTCTAACACGGGAAAATTAAAATATGATCCCTGGTTATAGGTAGGTAGTTAGGTAGGTTGGGTTTGACGTCGTACCTTTATTGTGCTATGTATAATTGAGGACGGTCTAGGATGCACCCCTAGGGATGTTCCGGAGACATATGCCACCACATTTTTGCTCCTACATGGAAGGGGATGTCCCCCCCCCCCCAACCATTAGTGTGCGCAACGGTCTTTGGCCAGCTCCAGTACCGAACCCGCAATCTTCCATTTACGAGCTCACCGCTCTACCGACTGGGGTGGTGCATTCCGGATCTATGGTTGTAAAAAAAATGTAAAAACGTCATATACTAAAGCTGTAATGCAAAATGGCCTAGATATTATACATTTCTTTTCATTAAAAAATATATATATACTGATTTTGGCATAATTTTCATAAAAATAGATAAAAATAAATAATGTGGTATTAAATATTATATATTTAAATTTGCAGTTGAATATGGAGATTTTTATAAAGTTTTTCTGCTTTTGTCTTCTGTTATGCACTATTAATATTCCTATTCAGTGAAAGGAAAGCAGCAAATAGGTGGGCAGAGCTCTGCATATGTTACTCTGCATAAGTATAAAGTGAGTCGGGGACGGCGAAGCCTCTTTCGGGGGTTGGTGAGCAGAGCGAGCAGGGTCAGAGCAGAGCCCCCTAGTATATTATAAAATTTGTTCATCTTGATAAATACATTTTTTTTTTCCTTGACGGTTTACTGATGCTCTGTAATTTAAATTTCATTTGTAGCAATATCACTCTAAGGTAATCTTCAACCTGAAGATAAAATATTGATTAAAAACAAAAACTATTTTATTTACGAGACAAGATTTTAGTTAAAATACATTTAAAAACAATTAAAATTTAGAAGTTTTGAAAACCGTCCGGGTTTCCTCATCAGTATCACTACAACATAATTTGCAAGCATTACATGAATACCCAAAGATTTTATAAAAGTACAGAATATTGAGGAGCCAGTGCGCATGTTTCATTGATAGTGTGGAGATGGCTGGCAGTGGGCCAATTCTCAAGGAAAATGCGTGATTTATAATTATCGTAACCAGGAAGGGCTTCGAAACGTCTAAATTTTAATTATTTTTAAATGTATTCTTTTTTTTTTTTTTAAATGTATTTTAACTAAAATTTTGTCTGGTAAATAAAATAGTTTTTGTTTTTAATATATATAATTGAGACGATTTGATGTTTGCGTACGTTAAAAATATTGATTGTATCAAAACTTATATTTTGCCTTATTTTTATAGAGTATTTTAGGCAATAAACTGACTGAGTTAGCAATTCTAAACTTTTAGATATGATTAAGAACTGATATAAAATGTAAACATGTAAAATAGAAAATTTTAAAAACATAAAAACATAAAATATTATTAAATGTTTTTTTGAAAAACCGATAAAAAAAAAATACCTTAGAGAAGAACAGTACATCATATTTTGAGTCTTACACTTGTTTTTTTTTTTTAAAGAAAATACCGTTCGTTTCCAAAAAGATCATCTAAACGTGGAAACAAAAGAGAAAAAAGAATCATTAACTTTTAAGACTAGTTTCATATGTTTTCCTTTTTAAAAGTTTATCCTCAATTAATTTTTTCCATTTCTTTTGTCGTAAAACGCAACTTTGATGACGCCACTAAAAAATTTCAGATTTTTATTGAAACATTTCTGCAAGCCCATTTTTTCTCTGATTTATGATACATACTTTTTGTAGAAAATTGTTCAAATTGTGAAAAAAGAGAGTGGTTAGTTATTGGAGAGGATTTTCTCCATTACTAGATTTTTCAGTAAAAATACTTAAATTTATAATTCAGAATAGCAAATTTATTTTATATGTGTACAGTGTGAGTCAAAAGTTTAAGAACACAGTGATTTAAAAAAATATTTTTTATAATTCGTCCTAATTTAAAAATTGCTTATATGTGCGATAAATACTCGTTTTAAAAATAGTATATTTAACTCAATTATGCATTAAATTGTCATATTTAGAATATATTACTAATGTTTGGAATATATTATATTGTTAATTTTTAGTATATTTTTAGTATTTAAAACATATTATTAAACTATAAATAGGTAAAATCGAGGGGGGGGGGAGTAAAAATTAGTTATCAGGAAGCCTTTAAAATCAGTAAAAAGAAATATAAATAAATAAATAAATAAAAGTTTGTAATTTTTTTTTTAATTGAAATAACTTGAAAGAAATTTTAACATACTTAATTTTATTATATTTCAATGCATGCGTATGCAATATATCATTATTCTAAGTTAGCAATTAATATATATATATAAAACATCCACCATCCTCTTAAACATACAGCTTATTTCTTTTTTCAAGTCTTGAGAAAATCGCACAAAGTTTTCTAATATATCTTTTCTTTTTTCTTTCTTTCTTTCTTTTTTTTTTATTTTTTATTTTTTTTTTTTTTTATTTTTTTTTTAACGTGAAATAACATTTAGCCTTCATTACTAAAATGACATAATGCTGCTAGGTCCTCTGTAATAGTGCTTCATTATGCTATGATTAAGTATGGTTATCTAGAGATCTTATGATTTTCCCAGCTATCTCTATTCTAGAAAGCTTTTATTAAGAAGGATTTTTATTTTTTTATATACTTATTTCTAACTACATTTTCAATTTCAGATACAGATTTAATCTCAGTTCAAGGTAAATTTCTTATACACCGATTTTTTCAATAGGTGATTTAAACATGTGACCATATTGAAAAGGATTTTGTTTGAAATATTCACCAAAAAACAAAGTTTAATAAAATCTTTGTTTTCATCTTTTTATTGCAACTGCAATTTAAGAAAAGAGTCTAAGTTTTGTTTTTATATAATAAACTTTATGAATCAGGTCTCGCACTATTCCTAAATTTTTACTTGTGTTTTATTATATTGTCACTACTACCGTCAAAAAGGAATTTTTCTTGAGTATTTTAATGCAACATACAATATTACATAAAAAGGTATTGTTAAAAAATCGCGATGACAATATATTAAAATGAGGTATTTTAGGTACGTAACGAAGCCTATTTAGAAGCTTTTTATGTGAAATTGACTTTGTCATCGTGTCTTCATGTCACGCTAATAAACAAGACCCCACCATTTTAAAGTAAATATAAGCTGTTCAGTTTGTCGCTCCATGACTTAGGTGGTTAGAGCGTCTTGTTAATAACGCGGTGGTCGAGAGTTCGATCCCCAAAGGTCCGGCATGTTGACTTTTGCAGATAATTAGTAGAAAAGGTGTCAATTTATAAAAGAAAATTTTTCTTTGACTACACACACACAGTATCCGAAGAATTTTAAAAAGTCTTTTTAAGAAGGTTTTTTTTTTTTATTTTATACATACTAGGGGCCCTGCCCCCTGTTCGTACGCTCACCAACCCCCGAAAAAGGCTTCGCCTCCTCCCCTACTCACTTTACTTATTAACACATGCAGAACTCTGCCCACCTATTCGCTGCTTTTTTTCACTGAAAAGGAATATTAATAGTGCATATTACAAGACAAAAGCAGAAAAATATTATGAAAATCCTCATATTCAATGTCAAATTGAAATATATAATATTTATATATATATATTTTTTTTTTAATAGAAAGAACATCATAATATCTAGACCATTTTACATTACAGCTTTAGTATATGACCCTTTTTTTTTCTTTTTTACAACCTTAAATCCGGACCACGGTACTCCAGTCGGTAGAGCGCCGAGCTCGTAATTGGAAGATTGTGAGTTCGGTTCTCGAGCCGACCAAAGACCGTCGTAAACACTAATGGCGGCTGGTGCACGTAAAATATGTCGTGGCTACAATATTCTCCGTGTTCTCATCAAAATTATACCTCTGAGGGCACCGAAGCTAGGGAGCTATTCCCTTCGTGTAAGACCAAAACTGTGGTGGCATGTCTCCGGAACATCCGTAGGGGTGCGTCCCTGACCGTCGCCAATTATCCATAGCGCAGTAATGGTGCGACGTCAATGACAGCCTACATAATTATCTACCTACCTACAACCATGGATCATATTTTAATTTTCCCGTATAAGAAGATCAATTTTCTAAAAGTAGAGGGGAAAAGTTGATATTTATTTTCTTTGTTTTTTACATCCATGGTTTCGGGCCGTGGTTCCTTAGTCGGTAAAGCGCTGAGCACGTAATTGGAAGATTGCCGATTCGATACTTGAGCCGGTCAAAGACCGTTGTGTACACTAATGGTGGCTGGTACACATAAAATCTGTCTTGGTCGCAAAGTCCTCCATGTTCCCATCCCCACTATACCTTTGGGGATCACCAAAGCGGAGGGGGATCCCCTCCGTGAAGGTTCAAAATTGTGATGACATGTCTCCGGAACATATCTAGGAGTGCGTCCCAGACCGTCGCCAATTACCCGTACTTAACTCAAAATTGACATTTTTGGACTTAAATCCTTTATACTTATCAGTACAGATATATAGATACATATTATATGAAATTGGATTTATCATCGTGTTTTCTGCCACGCTAAAAAACAAGACACTTCCACTTAAGGGAAAAATAAATAAATAAATAAAAGTTGGTTAGGGCGTCATGTTGACAACGCAAGAGTTGTGTGTTCGATCCTCCCGGGCCGAGGTGTTAATTTTTGCAAGTAATTAATTGAAAAGTTGTCAATTGATAAAAGAAAATATTTCGTTGTGTACATAGTATCCTAATAAATTTGCGTTTTTTAAACAGCTTGAAAAACATAAAATAAAAATTTAAGCACAAATAAATAAATAAATAATTTTTTTTGAAGCTTTTTATATGGAATTGGATTTTGTCATCACGTCTTCATGTCACGCTAATAAATAAGGCGCCTCCATTTTAAAGTAAATATAAGCATCTCTGTTTGTCGCTCGTTGGCTTAGTTGATTAGAGCGTCACGTTAATAACGCGATGGTAGAGAGTTCGATATCCGAAGGTCCGGCGTATTAATTTTTGCAAATAATTAGTAGAAAAGGTGTCAATTGATAAAAGAAAATTTTTCGTTGACTACACTATCCTAATAATTTTTAAAGAGCTTTTAAACAGCTTTTTATCTGGTTACTAAAAAGCACAAAATAGAAATTTAAGTAAAAATAAATAAATAAATGCATTTTTTAGGAGGTTTTTATTAGAAGCTCTTCATTGAAATTGAATTTTGACATCGCGTCTTCCTGTCACGCTAAAAAAAGCAAGGCGCTTCCTCTTTAAAGTAAATCTAAGCATAATTTTGTGTTGCTCGTTTGCCGTGTTGATTACAGCGTCATATTGATAGCGTGATGGTGTTGGGTTCAGTCCTTGCCGAGGAGTTACTTTTTCGCCGATAGTTAATAGAAGAGACGTAAATTGTTAAAAGGAAAGCTTTCATGGTCTGCATAATATCCTAAGATATTTTGATTAGTTTTTTTAAGAAGCTTTTTGTAGTTACTAAAAAGAACAAAAAATAAATTTAAGTAAAAGGAAAGAAACAAAGAAAGAAAAGGAAAATTTGCTGGAAGCTTTTTATTGCGGAACTCTAAACAGCATAAAATAAAATTTTATTCTTGCTCAGACATGCTATAAAAACATAAAAGTTTCAACAATAAGAAAGTTCAATATGTATATATATATAGATAGATAGGTATAGATATTTAAAATTTTAAAGCGCTGAAAATTATTAATTATTCAATATATTTTAAAAAGATTTCAAGAATATTTTTTTGCATTTGTTAGATTTTTCAAGCATGTTCTATGACTTTTCTCGACTGTTCTTTGACTTCTGGTTCGAGCACCATGCAGATAACGTGATGGTCGTGGGTTCGATCCTCGAAGGCCGACGTGCTATTTTTTCGCAGATAGTTAAAAGAAAAGATGTGAGCTGGTGAAAGAAAATCTTTAGTTATCTACACAGTATCCTAAAAATTTTTGATTAGTTTTTAAGAAGGTATTTTTATAACAAAAACGCACAAAATAAATATTTAAGAAAAAAAAAAACATTTTTTTTAAATTAGAAGTTTTTTATTGCGAAGCCCTAAAATGCATAAATTAAAAATTTATTGTGGCAAAAACATTCTATAATGAAATGAAAGTTTTAACACTAAGGAAATTTTAGAGAAAAAATATAGATAATTCCCTTTTGGAAGAGATGAATGTTTTTAAATATTCAAAGTATTTTAAAAAGCTTTCGAGACCTTTGAAATGTATGGCTTAATGAATAATTACACAAAAAAAAACTAGCAACTAAGAATATTAGTCTCGAATATCTTTTAAAATATTTTGAATATTTAAAAATATTCATCTCTTGCAAAAGTGAATTATCTATATTTTTCTCTAAAATTTCCTTAGTGTTAAAACTTTCACGTCTTTATAGAATGCTTTTGCCCCAATAATTTTTTTTTATATTTTTTTTAATGCATTTTGGGGCTTCACAATAAAAAGCTTTTAATTTAAAAAAATGTTTTTTTACTTGAATATTTATTTTAATACTTCCTCGAATGAGAAATCTTTCCACTTTGCCATTTAGTATTAGTCAAAAAATCAACTCGATATTTTATAAAAGTTTAAAAAATCATTTGTGCAGGTGTTTACTCTGTTTGTAAAATTTCCATAAAAACAATTTTGTGAATAATTTTTTGAAACAGCTCCTCTTGTATTATTTTTTAATCCACACCTTGGAAAAAAAAATGAAATAGAATTTTGTTCGGTACAAATTTATGACAACAATTACCAACACATGAATAGTGTGACGATGTGCGAAGATGGGTTTGTTTTTATCTCTCTCACCGTTGATTTAATTTAATTAATTTTTATCTTTTAACTTTTAAATTTTCCTCATACTACTAAATCACATTAAAGCGCGTTGTGTTTTTCCCGCAAATTCCCAGGTTCCCCAAAATAAAACTAGTGTTTGTGCAATGAATTGCACCCTAGAAAGTTTTGTGTTGCTGTGCAGTTATGATTTTTACTCAATGTAGGTATAATAAAAGATTTTTTCTACCTTATGGTCTATGGCAGCCTCTGTCTCACCTTAACCAACTTTAAACTTTACCTAAATCATTATGCCTAGACAGAGACTCTCATAAACCCATCCTTTAAATATTATAAATGATAAACAATATTAAATAATAGGAAATGAAAAAATACATACTGGGCAATTACCTCCCCCCCATAAATAAACCAAAATAAAATTTAGTCGTGTATCCTGCTGTGAGTTATGGGAAGTCAGCACTATCACACAAAGATAGATCCTGTTATACAACAATGCTTATATTTTATTTCTTAATCCTAAGACTTAAATAAATAAATCTAACTTTTAATTCACTTATTTTTTTAACCTCTTTTGACTCCTTTAGCCAAAAACTTCCCTCACAGCAGGGTACTAAATTGCCCACAAAATTTGAAAATATATATAAACACACATTGAAATATACCCTCTTGTCTTTTTCAACTTAACTCGCATGTTGTGAGGTGCTGTCTGTTAATTTACATAGACCTTATTGGGTGATGGGTCACTTTAAACCTTCTTCCCTTTATTTATTTACTTTCTAATCAATCTACTTATGAAATCAAAACTTCACACAGACAGCATCTCACATACTAAGGTCTCAAAAAGTTATCTCTAAATAATTTCTCAATAAAAGATGTCTTCAAAGTCAATTCTTTAATATCAAAGTTGAAACATTTCTTTCAGAGAGAACAACAGAAAATAAACATGGATGTCACTTTATTAATACACACAGAGTCCATAAATTAATCTTTACTATCTAAAATATCATACTCAATTTCAAACAAATTTCTGTAATTAACAGTTAGTTGTCTCTTTGTTTTTAGAGTTCATAACCATTACTTTTGTGAAACCAGAATTTACAGTCACTTTATAACATTATCCTTTGATCTAAATTTATGGTTGTTATCTTTCTTTTTCTTATTAATTTCTAGTAACATCAAATATAAAAAATTAAGAAGGAAATAAAAGTTTTTTTACCTTGAATTCTCTTAAGTAGGAACTTCAGTGGACGAGCTGGTGGTACACTAATTTCTCCCTTGACATTTGAAACTATTCGTTTGGGCAAAATCTTTAAAACACATATTTCACAAGTATGGCTTTTCTCCTGTATGGACCCGAAGCTGATGTTTTAGGTTAACTTTTGTAGAAAAACTTTAGAACATTCATCACACACGTATGGTTTTTTCATGAATGCCATCGAAGATACCCATCCAGCTTTATTTTTGGTGAAAATCTTCCGAACACGTTTGGATCGCTTACTAATCCACGAACAGCTTGACTGTTGAGTAGTACGCCTACAGTTGAGGAAAAAACTCCTCAACAATAGGATATAGGAATAAATTAATTATTTACAACGTTATTTAAAAATTGTTCTCGTGTTAAAACTTTTGAATACATGCATATATACACTGCCTAAAAAAAAAAAAAAAGTTGACGATTGCTAGGTATTTTTCGGAAAAAAGGGTATCTCTTATTTTAATAAAATTATTTTTTTGAGTAAGATTTTGCAGATTTTTTGACAAGAAAATACATAATAAATAAATCAATCAAGAAAATATCCGATATATATGTATATATATCAATGATAACAGAAATAGTTTCTACCATTTTAAACTCTGTAAAAAAGTAGAAGAATTACTAATACAATCTATAAAATACAAGTAATGTTAATGAGAAATACTCTTTCCATTAACTTTTATGACTTCAGATATTCTATTCGGTAGTACATCATACAAAGATTGGATTTCTGTTTAGCAAAAATTATCCCATAAGCTATTTAGTGGTTCTTGAAGCTCAGTAAGTGATTCAAAATGTTTTCCACCAGCATATACTGGATGAACAAGCATTGCTTAGATGTTTTCCACTATATTAAGATCAGGACTTTTAGCTGGCCATGGTAAAATTTGCACATTATTTGCAGCAAACCAATTTTTAACTCCACTGTTGGTGTGAATGAAGGCTTCATCTTGTTGAAACATCCCCTCTTCTCCCTCTAATTCGGAGCCATAAGGTAGAAGCTCAGAATGCCTCACTTGAAAGTAGTCCATATATTTCTGCCTACCACTGAAAAATACCAGAGTTGATCTTCTTCCATATTTAATTGCTTACAAGATCATCAAACCCCACCCCCCCATTTCACGAGTTGAATAAAATTCTTCTGCATTTTCCCGACAATGCCGGTAATATTGATAGCTATCCGGATCGTCTAAGTTAAACTTCTTCTTTTCTGATAATATCACATGGAAGTTTCATCTTAGGTCCATAACATGTGTTCCTTAGCCCCAAATAAACAATATGTTTTTTTTTTTTTTTTTTTTTTTCACTCTGGATGATGCTTCCGCTTTTTTGAAATTAATTACTTTGATCTTGTTATGTAGTTGTAAACTGTTTGCCTTGACACATGAGTAAGTCTTGCTTTATTTTGAGCTTTTTCAATACTTCCCTTGCTCGTAAGCCATTTTCTTTTATCGCAAGGCGTGAAATTTAGGCATACTAGTCTCAGAGCTGCCAACCTAATCCGGCAAATTGTTAGTACCGCCCCTTTTTCTACACCACTTAATTTTTAGAGTAATTCTCTTCAAATATGTTTACGATGAATTAAGAAAGCAAATACTCTAAAAATTAAGTGGTGTAGAAAAATGGGCGGTACTAACAATTTGCCGGATTAGGTTGGCAGCTCTGTAGTCTTCTTTCTTTTTCCATTTCTGTCCAGCGTTCTGATAAATTTAGAAACTACATGGCGGCTGACGTGCAGTATATGATCAACATGTCTATCAATATGTTCTTTACCATCATTTTTATGTGCAAAAATTTGAAACTTTTGAAAAGTATTTAAATTTAATTCTCTAGGCTGTCTGAAAAGAAAATAACAATGCAATCTTTAACAAAATACGTTTTCCTCAAAAAGCAGTTAAAGAATATTCTTTTTTTACTGTTTTACTCATGCACAATTTAAGAAATAACAAATTGTTGCAGGTGCATGTCCTTCTACCTTTTTTACAGCCTCGAAATCCTTTAAACCACTAATTAGTATTAGCAGGGATCGTACTGTCCGCTCTTTTTTCAGAACACTTTCGAAGATAACAAATTTTCGATTTTTTTGCCATCACAAATTTCATGCAGAAATACTGTTGCCAGATCTGGTGGATTTTTTATTCAATAATCACCAATAATTTTAAAAAAGTTATATTTGATATACAAAACAGACGATTAATCTTCGAAGTGATTAGGCAAACGTTACAATTAAAAATTATTGGTGATTATTGAAAAAAAAAAAAAATCCGCCAGACCTGGCAACACTGGTGGTATATGTATATTAATGTGCCGTGATTATACAGGTTGGAGATTATCTTATAATATTAGTGGTAGCAATAAATTTAAAAATTTCTCATTTAAGAGTGTGTCCTAAAAAACGGGCGGAGAGTACGACCCCCTCTGCATTAGTGATAAACATAATTTTTGCGTAAAATTAAAGAAAACTTTGTTAAACAAAATCTGCATAAGAATCTGATAGTCAGGATACAAATACAAAAAATAATTTAAAGAAATCGACTGTCTTTGTACGTTTTTTTTACTCAATCTGCATTACATGATGCTTAAATAAAATATCTCTAATTTAAAAATTAAATTATGTACTTCGAACCAAAACTCTGTACAGCAGTTTAAAAAATTTTTACGTTTTGTTGTAATTTCGAAAGCTGTAGAAAACTGAATTATTAAATTTGCTTGTATCTCCTAAATTTTTAACTAAATATACTTAATTCTGAAAATGGGCAGTCAGTGAAAAAAATAAGACATACTTTTGATATCTCGAAAATTATTTGCAGATTGTAAATGTGTTTCATTCGATTATATATTTAAAAATATTATTCGCAACATATTTTTCTGCATCAGTTATTTCATTTTTATTTATTTATTTATTTATTTTGCGTTTTATGTTTCCTTTTAATGTAATTTGTATACTGAATAAATCTTATATGTTTTCTTGCGTAATATTTTAAAACATAGAAGTTCTTTATTTGGAATCATTTTACACAAAAATCTATTTCTCAATATAGTTAAAACTATTTCTTAGCATGTGTTTCTCGCTGGAAAATATATATATATATATATATATATATATATATATATATATTTCAAAAATACCTCTGAACGAATGTGATACTGTATAAGAAATCTGATATATGGATTCAGGAAATGCAAAAGAGGGAACTTCAAGAACAAACGTTTGCCAGAATTCCTGTCAACAAATTGATACTCTTAGATTTTTTGACAAAGAAAATACATCAGCTGATGAAAATACAATCGTAAAATACATTAAAATAATAGGAGAAAAACTTTTTTTTTTTTTTTTTTTTTTCCAAGAAATAGATACTTTCGTCTAAAAATGGAATAGAGTATTTTAAGCAAAAATGACTTCTGTTTCATTCCATTTCTATAAATACATATTTTTTTATGTATCATCAGGCTAAGAGATGATGTATATAAAAAATAAAATATTTGAAAAAGTAATAATAATAAAAATTATTTTCTAAGAATCAATTTTGTTTGTAGGAAAAATAAAATTGAATAACTTCTAGTATCACTGCCTTGTCATATTTTAAAAATAATTTCACTATTCATAAAATTTTTAGTGCGCTGAATTCTTTATAAAACTAACCCTTTTTGTCTTGGATTTATAATGACAATAATAACAACAATTATAATAGGGATCTTCCGTTAAAAAAAAAAAAAAAAAAAAAAAAAAAAATACCTTAACATGAAACAGCCAATTTCATACACATCAATTTTTAAATTCTTCAATAGAATTAGTCAGTATTATTTCAAAATATCTACTAATTGTTATCAGAATTTTTTCTTTCTCACTTTCATTATTATGAGTTTTTGCGTATTTATAAACTGTGCTTCGTTTTGAATTCGTAATAAACTAATTTCACTTTAAACTAATTTCATATTACAAATAAGATATTTAGAAAACCACTGAAGATATTATCAACGTTTAAAAACTTATATAATTCTAATATTTCCAAATGATATAAATTAAACTCCAATATTTTGTTTGTTTATTGATAACATTAATTTCAGATTTATATGCTTCATTCGTAGTCCGCTTGTAAAGCTTCGTCAGATAATTACAGAATTACAATAAGAGGAAATGGAAAAACACCCAGGGACAGCTTGGGAATCGAACCCGCTCTTCTACGCTCGAAGGCGATTAGCAGTGCGGTGACATAACCACTCGGGCACGGAGGGTCCACTCCAATAATACAACATATATACTTTCCCTAAACATAATCATTCCCCGTATAATTTTATAATGTATATTTTAAACTCAAAGATTTTAAAAAATTGTAATATTTTCATATTATGCATCAAACTTTTTAAGTTTTCGTGGATATAGGAAAAAATAAAATATTAAAAGTTTTTTTTTTTTAAGTTTATTTAAATATGTAATAAATTTATATTTTTCTATTATTTTTCTATTGTTTCAAATATCAGCATATCGATCTTTCTCTACATATTAAAATTTTCTATTAGTCAATCATACTTCAAAATGAACACTGTTTTGGTAAAAGGTATTTCATAAACATCAGAAAGTTGCTCAAGTTTAACTAGGTCATGTTTGCGGCAAAGCCTTTTTCATAAACAGAAAAGCCAATTAATTCTTCCTCAATATTTTCCCGATATCTTACTTAAGGTTAGAAAGAAAATGCAATCATTTTGCTTTATTGCCAAATCTTTCAAAAAATTGAAAGTTTAAGTTTGAAGAAAACATAACTGAGTTAAAACAGATAAAATCTTGTATTATTGAACGATTATACTATAATTTCATAAAGCTTTTCAATGTTTTAAAACTATGTTTATGGATTAGTTTTCACATTGCTTATTTGAATAATTTTTAACTTGATAAAACCTCAAATACAATGAAAAAAACTTAACCGTTAGCGCCCAGTGTCCTCATTTGAGGATAGCTAATAAAATGGCTCGTATATTTTTTGTGGTTTCTTGGAATGATTTCTGCTTTTTAGTGACAGTTTATAGCGTTACTTACTCTAAATGATCCCTGAATGTTATATGTGCCTACTATTAATTATTATTTCATAATTTGGATTGTCATTTCAGGATTTTTCATTCGTCGCACAAATATTTGCTTTTTCCGCAGGTATACTAGTTATCTTATACTATTAAGTGAGCAATATTTGTATATATATTTCACTGTTCTCGAAAACAGTAGCTCGGACAGTCACGAGATTTAACACAAAGGTGCCCCCCGAAGGGTCATTGTGCACATCGAAGTCAGATTTTCGAATGTTTGATTAGTTTTTTCTTAATTAATTAAAATGTGAAAATAATAACCTTCTAATTTCTGATAAATAAGCCATTTAAATTTTATCCATAATTTAATTGTTGCCAATTTTTTTTTTCGACAGAATAATAATAATAGTAATAAAAAAAAAACAATAAAAAAAAAAACGTTCATTTATTTAAAATAAGGAAAATAAATCAGAAAGATTAGAAAATAAATTAGAAATGTCAGTCGTATCGTTACAAATAAGATACCAGATGAAAGGGAAAACTTTTGTGAATCCGATGCATTAAGCAGCTTATCAATCGGACAATTATATTTTTTAAAATTAACTAAAGTATGAATTTTAGGTGGCAACAGCAGAAGATTGTATGGAAACCGTTAGGAGAAAAAAAAATAAAAAATATGCTTCACATTAAGTCACATGTTTTTGAAGTCGGATTAAAAATTGCAGTTTTCAAATTCTTTTAAATTTTCTCTCACGAACACAAAAATATAGTATACAGCCTGTACCCCACAAGACCAACTTGCATTTCAAATTTCATCATTTTTTTTCGTTAATAAACAAAAAAGTTACATTTTTTTTTTTTTTTTTTTTTTTTTTAAATAAGTTTTATTCTAACTTCGAAAAGATTTATGTGATCATAGATATAATAATATGTATAGATCTATCATCCCCATACTAGCGTGCAAAGATTTTTGATGCCGAAAAAAAAGCTTTGGAATCAGCCATTAAGTGGTATTGAAAAAAAAAAGGAAAAGAAGAAAAATGAATTTGAAACTATATCTGGAGTTTTTCATTCACCTTTAGTAAATAAATTATTCATGAATTTTATTTGCTAAAATATTCGTGTGTATTCACTCGGGGAAAGACTGCCATATTTTGGTAAAATCGCCGTCTTTTCCCGAGTGAAAAGGAATCCCTTTTTTCTCCCTATGATCAATCTATATATTACTACTATATCTATGTATGTGATACGATACATTAAGAATTTAAAAGTTTTTAAAAGTTTTTTTAAATAGATTATTTAAACTCTATGAACCATATTTTTATTTTATCAGTTTCATTAATAGATCCTGCTGGGCGATTTTTTAAATTTTGGTGTTGAAGTACACCGAACGTTTTTCGACAAGAAGTTTAATATACCAACAGCCATTTTAAATTAAGTAGTGCATCAAATATAAAAAAACATAAATGACTTATTTTTACACAAAATTTACAGAAAAAATGCAGTTTTAAACATAGGAAATTTATTTCAACAAGCACTATTTTAAACCTAAAAACCATTAAAAATATAAGCAGAATATGAAGGATTCTTATATATAAACAAAAAAAGAGTGTGATAAAATTATTAGCAAAACAGTCTTCCCCTTTTCCTACAAAAAAAAAAAAAAAAAAGAAAAGAAAAAATCCATCGCTAATATGGCGACAAAAATTCTAAAGCCGCCAATGGAGCGACATAATAAAGTTGTGTAGCACGATAATGTTTACCTATTTATTTATTTTTTTTATATAATAATCACTATGCTGATTTATCATACAAACAAATGAGCCTCTGTGTGTTACTGCACTTGCATGCTGTCGAACAGAAATATTTGAATAATTCAAATTAATATTTAAATAAATAAATAAACATAAAAATATGTTTAATGGGAAATAAATATAAAAATAAAAAGATCAGTTGTCTAAAATACGGCAGAAATAGCGCTCATAGCATATTGTTACAAGGGATTAAGTCTTATTGTTACAATGGATTAAAAGTCTAAAATGGTGACAAAAATTCAAAAGTCGCCAAAGAGAACTATATTAAGGCTGTATTATCAGGTTTACAAACCATGAATTATATATAAACACAAAAAATTAATTGTCTCATGCGACAGACGTAGCCTGTCACAGCATATTGTAATATTTGGCGTGAAATTGCTGTCATGTTATGGTTGATTGGATAAACAAAATAAACATAGGAAATAACGTAAAAGCAAATATTATGTGCACCACGTATAGTGTTGTTCACATGTAACTGGGATTCAAATATAAAAGGGAAACTCCAATTTTTTCGATACTATCTATTTCGAAACTGTTATATAATAAGCACCTAAATGGAAGCTCATTGGTAAACCATTGTCGCAGGTAATAGGGACAAGCGCCCGAGTTGCAGTGGATGACCAAATCGCTGCCGAAAGCAGTAGGGACCTGAAGCGAGCTTTTGAACAATTTCAGTAATTTATTTTATTTTATTTTTATAAAGCAAAATAGAAAAGAGTTTCCTTTAAATTTAGTGACCAACGAAGCGGGCAAAGCCTGCTAGTTAACTTAAATCAAGTTGAATAATATCTCGAAGTTTTCTCGCTAGAACACTAAACTTCAATAAATGAAGATAGGCTTTAAATTTAAAACTATTAGCAGAATTGTTTAAGTTAATATATTTTACTGTCAGTTGTCTATATTAATTTATAAGTGAAATAATCAGCTAATAATATTTTGCAAAATTAATTCGGGCATTCACGGGTAAAGATATCTCAATATATCTTATCATTATTTATAGATTCGAAGTGTAAATATTTTGCTTTTGCTTTTTTATAAGTGCTAATGCGTTTGTATAGTCAAGGGAAAAAAAAAAGTCAACTTTTACTAATTTTGTCGCAAATCATTGCATGCGGTTGGTGGCGATCGATATTTTTAACACGCTTTTATTAGCTTCACCTGTATGTATGTTTGTAACCGCTCTGGGAGCAAACAAACAATCTATATTGTAAAAAAAGACTTTCCCTACTGTGAGGTAAAGCTGCGCGCTACGAACCTAAAGGTCTAGCGTTCGAGCCCAACCAGGGGAGATTTTTTAAAAATGGTTTTTGTTTAATTCTAAATTATTTTAATTAAAGATATAAATATATGTAAATATTATGGTGTGTCACTCACACGATTTTCTCTTACCATGCATTTTAATACTAAGATAGATATTTTGTGCTTTTTAGTTCACATTTCTATAAAAGCATGTTCTTTAATTTTTTAAAACTATAATATTATTTAGTTTATAATAGTGTACTTGGATTTTGTTTAGAGGGTCATCTATATATTAAAGCTTGCATGAACTGTTTTTTTTTTTTTTTTTTTTTTTTTTTAATGGCAACATACATCTTGAGCAAAAATTTTAGGTTGTTTGGATTAAATCAGCCTGAAAAAATTGTGTATTTAATATATTTCTTTTAAATGTTCATAGAGTTATAAGCTGTCAAAGTCTGATGAGGCTGATGTTAAATGAATGTGATTTCATACTTTAATTCATATCTTCCCAAAAACTTATTAAATTCATTTTTTTTTTTTTATACGTTAGAATGCGAAATAACCCAAACATATAAAATGCATATTTTTGATTAGACAGCTTATTAATTATGAATTGTGACCCATATCAGTTTTTCATGAATAGAATAGGTATTAACGAAAACATCCGTATTCAAATTTATAGCTCATTCCAAAATTTAATTTTGGAGTTACAGTGATACTTCACTTCTTATTGGCATCAGGGAGCCGTCACATTATATCGTTTGAATGAAGAAATGTTAACACTTTTTTTTTTTTTTCCTAAATTTTGTTATTCATATTTTTGTATTTCAATATTATATGGCTCGCACGCTTCAAGTTAAATGCAAAGTTTTAGAGAAACGAGTTGTGGCGGGGCTTACTGTTCAAAATAGACATGTATTCAATGACAATAGATTAACCTTTTTTTTTTTTTTTTCTTAAATATCAAATATTTTTTCCCAGTTGTTTTGTTGATTTGCTTAGTTTAAAGAATCCATAGATTCAAATATTCGACGTTTGCCTTATTATGCAATGACGAACATCAAAAGAACAAGAAACACTTGGAGAATTATGTAACTCTAGATGGTAACTACATAAAGAAGAATACCAATAAAACTGAAGTTTCTATTTTGATTAATTTTTCGTAATAATTAAAACTTTACGATGCCTACTTTTATCATAAATATTTAAAAGATACTCTCGGAAAAAATAATTGCTAATATAACCAAACAAAATTTATTTCGTCCTAAACTTTACATATTCTAAAGTCTAAATTTAAATTAAGCAACAAAAGAAATGATATGTCATTCACTTTTTGAATATTTAATAGAAAACGAAAAATTCTAGGAAACTGTACTCTCTCTCTTTCTTTTTTCCTTTTTCTTTTTTTTTTTTTTTTATGTGATCAGCACAATAATTATTCTTACAGCATATTTAATTAAATAGGTTTAATAATGATGATTTTAAGTTATATTACTACTAATTAAGTATTTCGTCATTTTCAAGACATAAAAGTAAATAGATAAATAAATAGATAAATAATAAAATAAAATAAAAACCTTTGCATCGGTAAACGTAAATTTAAATTTTGTGGATTTCAAGAAAGTTTTTTTTTTTTTTTTAATTGTGACCAGTTATAACCGTTAACATTTACAAATGGTCTCTTCATCTTAAAATAAAGTATTTTCTTTCTTTACTTTTCTAATTATTCACTGTGGTCTGTAGATTGTAGAGCACATGTGTATGGTTAATACGATAAGTTTTAAAGTGATAATCGCAGGGTTCTTATAAAAGGAAATTCGAATACAACTATTTTAATATATTAGTAAAATTAGGCATGACTATTCTTTTTTACCCACTAATATCAATTTAACAAAATCACTATATAGATATTTTAGTATTTAAATTACCCTTTGAGGGAACTCTTATGGTAACGCATATAATTCAATACGGTAATGCATTACTGTTGCGTTTTAGAAATGCAGTATGTTAATTGCATGTTAATTGGCATAATTGAATATTATTGTAGATTTTGTCGTTATCTATATCATTATATAAAGCGCAAAAAATTGTTGGTTTGTGTAGGGTAATCTCTGAAACTACTGAACCGATTTAAAAACTTCTTTCACTGACCGAAAGCTACAGTATGCCATATTGTTATAGGCTATATTTAATTTTGATAAAATAAATTTTAGTTTAAAATCTGAGCATTTTAATTAAAATCCCCATAGAAGCCGTAATAGAAATGGAAATAATGAAATATTAAAAAAATTAGCTGCTGCCAACATAAAAGAAACATTTACATATTCATTTCGTTTTTAAAATATCTTGACGTGAAAAGAAAAGAAATATATTTGCACGTGCATTAAATTGAAATTCATATAAAGCCTTTTTAATTGTTAAACTTACACGTTAAATCTGACGTCATTATAGAATTAAAAGTGTTTATTTTTCTAATAATTTAATTTGATATGATATGATATAATATCTAAGCATCAATGTTTAAACCACGGAGTCTTTATTACTCCGTGGTTTAAACTGATGTGTGTAAACGAAATTGGAATTTAAAAATAAATAAATAAATAAAATAAAATAAAATAAGAAATTCTATTTTATAATATTATTTATTTTAATTTATAAATGTTAGAAAGATGTTGGAAAATGTTGGAAAGATTTACGAATTAAGTTATTTTTAGACATATAATAAAATATATTTTCACGCGAACAATAATATAAAAAGTGAACTGGATTTTTTGTAAAAAAATAATAAAGATCGAGGAAAATTATTTCCCCATTTAAATCCCCATATTTGGATATAGATATGTATTAGTTATCATGTGCATCCGTTAGATTAAATTGTTTTTGTTGTAAAATTGATGAAATTGGAATTTTAAATTTCAAAACTCTAGAAAAAAAAATGGCAAATTTCCATATTCGATTGAAAACATAAACATTTCATTTCAAAGGATGATATTTACACAATAAACATCCAACTAATAAACTAATTAAAAGGGAAAGGATAAATATTCTATCATATTTTGAAGTCAAATTTGTTTTCAAATGTCTAAATAAAGTATCTGATATAATATACTAATATGTTGCAGCGGAATAGATTTGATATCCGTCATCCTTGGCAGAAAAAAAAAATATCGCCAAATTATCTGGCGAATATAATTTAATTTCTTTCAAAAATCATGGTTATTTTAAAAACTTACATTAAGAGTGTAACGAATAATATGAAACAATATTTCGTAGAATACATATTACGAAAATATACATCTGGCATGTATATTTTCGTATTACGTTTTTGATCGCCAAATACAAAAAACGCCAAGGGTGACAGTTTTGAAATTTAAAATTAAAATTTTGTCAATTTGACAGCAAAATAACTCAATCTAACGCATGCATACAATAACTAATACATATCTATACCCAAATATAAGGATTAAAATCGGGAAATAATTCTTCTAGAATTTTAATAAAAAAAAAAATCCAATGAGCGATTAACATGGAAAATCTTTTTCTTGCATCCACGGGCGGTCAGTGATGTCATACTTCGCTTGCGTATTGAGATGTTTAAATTTATTTGGCGACTATTTTTAGCAACTAACAGTTATGGCAAGTAGCTCAATATACATAGCGCATACAGCCATTACTGAAATGTAAATAGCATTTAATTATTTGAGTTACATTATGTTGACTGGAAACCTATTTAATATACCTATGCTCTATAGCTATACTAATATAAAAGAAAGAAAGGTTTATATGCATATGTAGAGAACGATCGCTAGAACTAAAAAGCCGATTGCTTTTTTTTTTTTTTTTTTTTTTCAATAATCAAAAGTTACACTGTCTCTCTCTAAGTGCTAAAAGCTATAATAAATTTTGGTAAAATAAATTTTTAATTAAAATTTTCAATATTTTAATTGAAAACAAAGCATAGATTTGATATCTATCGTCATTGGCGATTTTTGTATTTGGCGATCGAAAACGTAATACGAAAATCTGTATATTATCGTAGTAAATACGAGATGTATGTGTTTACTTCAATTACCCTACTACCGTAGGTAGTAGTAGTATTGTATAGGTTTTGGCAATTGGTCAGTGTGTGTGTATATGTGCACGTGTGTGTGTAATCTTCTGGCTGTCATATCTCCAAAACTAATAAAAATAGAACTACTAAACTTCACAAGTGATTCAGGTCTGGTGTACAGATAAATTTTCCAAATTTTCGTGAAAATTGAAAAACCGGAATTGGGTCATCGAAAACCAGAAATGGGACCCTAAGCCCATATTCAAAAACACCTCTAATGATTTTCTTCAAAGTTGCTATATAAATAATATATTAGATGCCCTTTCGATTGAAAAGTTGCTTAGTTCAGGAAATTTGATAGGCGTCCTCTATAAACAGCTCAATTTCAGACTTCGCAAGTGCGTTCCTTTAAAAACGCCTGTACGGATTTTTTTCAAACTCGCCATGTTAACTTCCTATTAAATATCCTTTTGTATGTAATTATTGTTTTCCGGTCAATAATTGAGTATGTTAAGTTTTGGTAAAAGTTGGTATCTCAAAAACGTCTCTAACGTATTCTTGAATTTTTTTTCTTTAATCCAATTTAGATAACCTTTCTCAAGTATTACGTGCTTATTACAGGAATATTAACGGTCATCCTAATTAGGTAGTTCAGTTTTAGATCTCGGAAATTCGTGTTTAAAAAAATAACTATCTATTTTTTTCCCCTTATTTTTTAACTCGCTATGCAAACTCTGTTGTATGTGTCTTTATACATGTATCAAGTTTCTCTTACTCGAAAATCTCAAAAAATGCAAGTAATATCTCCAAAAAATTGTATATATTACGTGTAATAGTGGGTAATGGAAGTCGTGTGGTTGTTTCACACCAGATTCTGTAATAGTATATATTGTACGAATATTGTTTCATATTATTGATTTCTCCTTTAATATACATTATTAAAATAATAATCAATTATGGAAAAAATTAAATATATTTGCGAAATGAAAAAATAAATAATAATTAAAGCTATTATGACGTCAATTTTATCAAAAACATTTTCATGTCATAGGTTTATTTTTCAATATTTTTTATTCATGAGTAAAGAAATGTTTCTTTTTATGAAATAAATAAATAAATAAATAAATAGCATTAAGTAAAAACTGCCAACATTTAACAACTAATTAAAAAAAAATAATTGTAAAATTATATTTTGACTTTCCAGTTAATAATATTGCCTGACTATAACATATAAACTGATATATTTCTTGATTTTTTACATATCAATCCATCTTTAACTAAAATTTGTTCATCAGTGCGAAGCCGGACGGGTCAGCTAGTGGTAATATAATAATGGAAATAGTAAAATGAAAATATATAGCAAAGGTATCAAAATCCAAGGAACAGCATAACACAATTCTAATGAATGAGAAATAATCGAAAATTTAGATAGCAGGAATCACTGTTTTATAAATCTTTCTCTTATATTAAACGAGTTAATCCCTTGACTTGCTATGTATATATATGTGTGTGTGTGTATTGGGGATCTCGGTAACGCCTCCATCGATTTTGATGAAAGTTTGAGATTAGACGTTTTTCGGGATAAAAAAGCGATTGGGATTATCCTCATCTTCAGGAAAATTAACTTTCGAGTTAACCTTTTATCCGCCAGTTGCACCACATGGCAGAGATTGGGTTTACTCGAAAATGGATAAAACGATTTTGATAAAAATTTGGAGGTGCTAAATCAATTCAATTTATCCTCATCTTCAGGCAAATTCGCGTTCTGAATTAACCATTTATTCGCCAGTTGCACCATATCTCAAAAACTGGGTTTACTCAGAAAGGGATATAAAGATTTTGATAAAAGTTTTGAATTAAGTGCATTTTGGAGTGCAAAATCGATTAGACTTATTCTTTCTTCATGAAAATTCCTGTGTCGCTTTTAACTCTTTATCATCCTGTTTCAAATTATGGCAGAAATTGAATTTACTCGGAAATAGATGTAGTGATTTTGATAAAAGTTTAGGATTAAGTGTTTTTGTGGTACAACATCGATTAGATATATCCTCATTTACAGAAAATTTCGCGTTTTATGTTAACTCTTTTTCTTCCAGTTGCGAAATATGATAGAAATTTGGTTCACTCGGAAAAGGATATAACGGTTTTCATAAAAGTTTGGGATGAACAATCAATTAGATTTATCCTTATATTCAGGAAAATTCGCGATTACTGTTAACCTTTTCACTGTCGTTTGCAAAATATAACAGAAATTGAGTTTTCTTGAAAATGGTTATAGGAATTTTGATAAACTTTAAAAATAAGTTTTTTTTCCCTTAGTAAAACGACAACGATCACACTTTTCTTCATCTTCATGAAAATTGGGTATCGTTGTTAATCAATTATCTGTTGATTACAAAATATGGCAGAAATTGAGTATACTTAGAAATGGATTTAACGATTTTGATAATCGTTAAGGGTTAAGAGTTATTTGGGAAGAAAAATTCATTAGGCTTATCTTCATCTTCAGGGAAATTTGCATACGTTGCTAACTCTTAATCCCCCGATTGCAAAATATGGCAGAAATTGCGATTATTCGGAAATAAATATAATGAATTTGAGGAAAAATTGTTGTTATGAGTTTCCTGGGGTGAAATATCGATTGGACTTATCTTCATCTTTAGGAAAATTTGCATTCGCTGCTAGCTCATCTGCCGCCTGTTAAAAAATATGGCAGAATGTGGGTTTACTAGGAAATGGATCTGACAATTTTAATAAAGACTTAAGGTCAAAAAATTTTTGAGAAGACAAAGCCATTGAACTTATCTTCATTTTTATGAAAATTAATGTGCACTGTTAACTCTCACTCAGCCTTCAACAAAATATGTCAAAAGACTAATTTTCTTAGAAATGAATCTAAATATTTCGATAAAAACATAGAGCTAAGAATTTCTTGAGACGACAAAAATCATCTGATATCGAGTCACAGTAAGGAAAATTATCGCTCATTGTTAACCGTCACTCGATCCATTAAAAAATGTGGAAGAAATAGAGTTTACTCCGTTTTTTTTAGAGAATGGTTCAGATGATTTTGATAAAAGCTTAGAAATAAGGCTGCTCTGAGATGACAAACCCATCTGATTTATCTTCATCTTCTGAAATATTAACTTTCACTGTTAACCATTATTCATCTGAAACTTGGTTGTCCGGGAAATGGCTAGAACGATTTTTAAAAATTCAGGATTAAGTGTTTTTTTTTTAGATGACAAATCTATCTGACTTATCCTTTTCTTCCCGAAAACTAGTATTAACTATTAATTATTTTACGTTTATTGCAAAATACGGCAGGTACTTTCTCAGAAAAAAAATCAAAGATATAAAAACATGAAATGAATGTTTTTTTTTTTTTTTTTTTTTTTTTTTTTAAGAGAAACTTATGTGTCATATCCTCATCTTCAAGAAAATTAGCGTTCACTTATATGCTAACCTTCATAGTAAAATATGGCTAAAATTTGGTTTTCTTGGAAACTGCTTGAAAATTTTTTATAAATATTTAAGGTTTGACGTTTTTTAGATGACAATTCAAATATAATTTTCCTCATGTTCAAGAAAGTTAACATTCACTGTTAACCCCCACCCAGCCCGTTGCAATTTTCTAGTAAAAGGCTCTAACGATTTTGATGAAAAAGTAGTATTAAGGGTTTTTTGAGATGAGAAAGCCATATCATTCATCTTCATAAAAATTAGCTTTGACTGTTAACCCTCATTTCTCACGTGGCAAAATTTGGCTGACACATGGTTTTCTTAGAAACTGTGTGAATAATTTTCATAAATATTTACATTTAGGTAATTTTTAAGCTTACATTTGAATTTTAAACACAAAATATCTGACATTATCTTTAGAACATTTAACGTTCACCGGTAACCCACGCTTCTCGCAGGAAATTATGGCTTTTTTTTTTTTTTTTTTTTTTAAGTACTAGAATGGTTTTGATAAATATATAGAGTTCGTGCGTTTATGAGAGTAACCGGCACACCACCTGAGAGAACAGCACAAATTATGTTTTTCACGAAAATCGCTGAAGCAATTTGAAAAAAATAATTTTTTTTTTTTTTTTGGGGGGGGGGCGGCGGGGGGGAGGGGGACTGAGGACTATAGTCTCAATCTGGGACTTTTGCGGTGTCATTTTTCGATAGTTGGACATTTATGGAAATATAAAATTTATCGAAAATATAATTGAATAATTTGAAAGCAATGTTATAATTTGAGAAAAAAAAAAAAAAAAAAAAAAAAAACTAATAGTCCTCCGTCTTAAACTAAATTCTTCTTTTGCCAGAATTTCATCAAAATGTTTTTTTTTTTTTTTTTTTTTTTTTTGGAAAGAAAAAGAAAAGAAAAGGAAATTAATAATAATCAGTATCAAAACAAAAACTATCGAAAAAGTTTTTTTTAATAATTTTGAATTAGGAAATAAAAAGTGCGCGTGCAAACTGAAATAAAAGTAAGTAAAAAAATGAATTTAATGATTTAATTTTTATATAAAACATGATCGCGTGCTATCTCAAAAAGTAGATGTAAAATTTAAAGTTTATGTGGTGCGTGTGGCATCTGTAAAAATTGTTTTAAGAAATAGAATAGAATAAAGAAAGCAACGATGTTGGTTGCATTTTGTTATATAGTTTGAATTTTTGAATTTTATAGAAGTATAGAAGTAATATCTACCGCGGTGACATTTTTCGATGGTTGAACATTTATCGAAATCTAAAATTTATCGAAAATATAATTTGAATAATTTGAAAGCGATTTTTAAATTAAAAAAAAAAAAAAAAACTAATAGCCCTCCGTCTTAAAATAAATTCTGCTTTTGGCAGAATTTCATCAAAATCATTTCTTTTCTTTTCTTCTTCTTCTTCTTCTTATTTTTTTTATTATTTTTATTTTTATTTTTATTTTTGAAAGAAAAAGAAAAGAAAAGGAAATTAATAATAATCAGTAATCGAAACAAACACTATCGAAAGAGTTTTTTTTTTTTTTTTTTTTTAATAATATTGAATTAGGAAATAAAAAGTGCGCGTGCAAAATGAAATAAAAATAAGTAAAAAAATGAATTTAATGATTTAATTTTTATATAAAACATGATCGCGTGCTATCTTAAAAAGTGGATGTAAAATTTAAAGTTTATGTGGTGCGTGTGTTACCTATAAAAATTGTTTTAAGAAATAGAATAGAATAAACAAAGCAATGATGTTGGTTGCATTTTGTTATATAATTTGAATTTTTTAATTTTATAGAAATAATATCTACCGTAGGAATAATTTCTTATGTTAAAACTATAGGGAATAGTTATGCAAGCACAAGCGATGCTACTTCTTTTTTTTTTTTTTTTTTTTTTTTTGGTTTTTCAGATGAAAATTAGTGTCACTTACCTTCTCCTTCAAAAAGGTTAGCCATCGCTGGACTTTGCCTGGAACAATATATATCAGAAATTTGGTCTTCTATAAAACAGCTTGAACGTTATTTATAAGAAATTATTGTAAGAAATTTTATATGATATTTCGGTATAAACTTTCCTTATCTCCAGAAAAAATAGTATTCTGTGGTAACCTGTGCTTCACTCTGGGCAAAAAAATAAGAAATACATTTATTGTTAAATGAGTCACTGTATCTACACTACGAATGATTTTTACAATGAGACTGAATGAACTCGCTTATCCAGGCTCTTTACAATTAAAAGACAACAACAATTATTATTATTGTTGTTGTTGTTCACGCTTTCCTCACTAGAAGTACTGTGATTATATTAGTTTATACTACCTTTAAATTTAACAATTCTAAGCAACTATAAGGGTTATTTAACCAATAAATGCAAATCTTTTACTCGTAGATACAATTTTTAACAGGAAACATTTGAAGAAAAAGTCTTTTAATTCTTTTGGAATTTTATAATATTTTGTGCATCTTTATAGGTTATTATCGCAATATGCGCATTTTAATCTACTTTAGGCGAATCGAGCAAGAATCCTCAGTCGTCGGATTACAAACCTCACACTTTGCCCACCGGACTACCGCGATCATTTAAGTATAGTTGTAGAGTTTTCGTATAATATAGTTTTACTCATAAAATTACAGAAACATTGGTTTTTTCTTAGTTTATATGGAAGAATATTAGAATGTAGCTTTTTATTCATATCTGAATTTTGCTCTAAGTTTTTAGCAGTACATTTCTGATAAGCTTTTTCAAAATTTCTATTTCTTCTGTTAAAATCTCGAAATTGTGTGATGGTTGCATATTTTCAGTAACCTCTTGACCACTTATTTTTGAGGGCTAAAAGTGTAAAAATCGTAATTGAAGAAACAAACTTTAATCTGAATCTTTTATTTTAATACTTTTGAATAGGGGTAGTTGACTACCCACTAGAAACAGAAAGTTAAATTTTACTGTCTGCTCTGCGTAAGTAAGTAGATGCCAATATTTTAATTTATTTCGGAGTATTTTCAGTCCTGCATTTATTTCATACCATTTGTTTTTTAAAAGCAATTTTTTCTTATTTTATGGAAGTTTGTAAAGTTTGCGTAGTCGCAGACTCCATCTTAAATGATCAATTAGATAACTAAATAGGTAAATCAGAGCACGAGACTTGGAAGTAAATTCAAATAAAGCTATTATTAGTGCTTAAGAACAGGGAGGGATAACTTGTCCGAACTCAATCAAATAATTAAATAAACTAATAAATTAGAGAAATATAAAGTAATAGTATCTCACAGGAGAAATAGTAGAAGCTTAATGAAGACTGTTCTCTGCCGATCACGGAACATGCTTGCACAAGAACTGTCGGCAGGATTCCCTTGGCGCGACAAATTCTTCGCTCAAATCTTACTCTATTCTACAACATCACAAATCTCTACAATCGCTTAACACTCACATGAGGACTATTCTCATCTACACCACGCAAACACCAAAGATACCTTCATATTTATCCTTAACTCAATCGACTTCAATCTCTTCACTTAACAAAACTTTAAAGCCTCTTCGTATTCATTTACACTCCGCAACTTACTTCCTCCGTTGCAGCTCTATGCTGACACAAATCCATTTCAACCTAATCTGAAATTTCGCCGACTGTTGTCGCCGAAGCATCTTAAACTCAAATCTATTGCATAACTGGGAGTCGCTGGATTCAGCTCACTTTTAAAACTGTGGTCACTTTCCATGGTTTTAACCTTACAAGTTATATATTGAAAAAAAAAATTCTATAAATAAAGTGGTGCGAAATAAAGACGGGGCTAAAAGTACTCCGGGATAAATTAAAATGTTAGCATCTATGGTACGTAGGATCGTGTTAAGTGTAGAAACTCACCATACTATAAAGTAACTGCCACTTCATAAATTTTTTTTTTTTTTTTTTTTCTACAATACTCATTAGAATATCTCAAACTCTCTAGAATCTCTCATAAGCAGTACTATGCATTGGAAACACGCCACTTATTTGTACCGGTTTCGTACTGGAAAATAACTTCACAACCTTTACCTTAAGCCATCTCCAAAATATATTGATATCTGAGTGAGACATCTCTAATGTAACAACTTAAATAGCTTTCCACTTATACTTTCAACAATTGACCGAAACCATCGCCACCGGAGCGAACCTTTCATGGGTATCCAACGTTTGACATCTCAGTTCGATTTTGAGCATTTGAAAGTGCGAGGCATCACAGACTTACGATTGTTAAAATAAACAATATCACAATCTACGACTGGTACTTCTTATACTTTTAATCTGTTGCAGTTTATTTGAAACTCAATATTATTAAGATTTATATAACGTTATTTAAGAAAAGAATTTTTAAAAGAATTAAAAAATTAAAAGACAATTACCTTAGATTTTTTTTTTTTCGTTCTTGTTTCTTGCATGTGTACTTTGTTCATACTTAATAATATGGTCAAATGAAGCAATTATTTTGTAGATATTGATTGTAGAAAAGTACAATAACAATCCATTTGAACTGGCTGAGGTGAGAATTTTTTTGAAATATTGAATCAATGTTTTGAATTTTTCTTAAATAATTTGTGATCAGCTTTTATTGTTTCAGATAAAACTTTAACTTAAACAGTATTTTCGTTATGGCTAGATCTCATTCCATTTCGCTTAATTTTTCAGATTTTTTTTTTTTTTTTTTTAAATCAAAATTCTTTGAAAAATAAAAATAAAATTAAAAGACTAATATACATCAAAGTCTAAACATAAAATCTGATAATTAAAGGATTTTTTTAACAAAAGTTTTCGTCAGTTGATTGGTTTGTTGGTTGATTTTTTTATGCGCAAGGTCCAGGGAAGGACATATTGCGCGAAACAAAGTAAAACAAGTTCTTCTCTTAGTGGGTAATGTAGATATCATTAAAAATCTGACGAACGTAAGGAAATTATAATGGAAGAAAAATGTCAAAAACTAAAAGTCACACAAAAAAAAAGACTCTAAAAGAAAAACAAGTCAGATGTCACAGTAAAAGCCATCTTCTTATAAAATCTGATGATTTCAAAATAAGGTGTAATACCCAGAAAGATAGTCAGATTTGATGACGATGAGTTAAAATATTTTCTGTGCAAGGGACGAAGGCAAGAAAAGTATGACGGATGGTAAGTACGCTGAAGTCACATTTGGGACAATCATAATTTCTAGGAGTAAGTGTAGGCCAGACTGCAATATTCGGTTTGATCCGCTGTAATTTATTATTAGTTTGAAAATCCCACTGCCTTTGCCAAATGTCTTTGAAAAAACTATTTAACAAGAGCTTAATATCCTCATAAGTAATTGGACAATTAAATAGTAACCAAAGACTGTTCATCTGCTTTATCTGCCAATTCATTGCCCTTGATGCCAACATGACCAGGTACCCAACAGAATGAAATATCAAATCCCTTTTTCGAAAGGTCGTTATATGCTTTTAAAACTGAGAGGAATGAAAGGCTGCAAGAGATAGATGGAAGGAAATCTAGAACAAGCCTGAAGTCTGTGTAAATTATGAATTTCTTATACTGATGGGATGAAATAAAGTTAAGTGCGACTCCAATTGCAAAAAACTCTGCAGAGTAAATGGAAAATGAATTAGGAAGTTGATAGTTAAAAACTGTGTTACCACAGATGATACCACAACTGACTCGGTCGCTTGTCTTAGAACCATCCGTGGTTCATAGGTTAATTGTAATAAAATTTCTAAACAAGTTAAAATTATTCTTAGGTCACATTTAAAGTAGGTGGTATTTTATAATAAAAACAGAATGATTGATACAAACGAAATGATACAAATACAAACGAAAGAATGATTGAAATGACTATTCATCCATTGAAATGCAAAACATATTTTGTTAAATGTGTTAACATTAACGGAATTTTACTTTTGAGTAATACTACTATTATTATTACTATAATTAAATTAGTAATGATTCGCATAGATACTAATATTTTTTTAAGAAACACATCTAATTAATTGCAATTTCTCTTTTTAAGAAATGCGTAAAAGAAATTAATAAGGTTTCTATCGTTTTTTGTCACGATATTATGTTATTAAACTGCCTCAGAATCTAATCTGTCAAACTTTTTTTCGGAACAATAGATCTGTGAAATCGCTGTGAAATTGGGCTGAAAAATGGAAGATGTCTTGTAAAGATATTTCTTATGGAAAATTTCAAAACAACGATGAAGACAGATTACTAAATTTAATGTCACAAAAGAAACCCCTCTTTTTATTTTTATTTATTTATTTATTTTTATTAAGAAGTGCAATATTTGATCGTTACTTAAGAGATTTTGGGAGACAATACACGCAAGGAACGCTTCAAAAAATATTTTTTCCATAAAATAATTTTCTATATCTTCGTATTTTTATTTATTTATTTATTTATCTTCTTCTATTTATTTGCTCTGAGACCAACTTTTTTCGAACGGGAATGAAAACATCGTTCTAATTTGATGTATACTGCGTTGAATTTTATGCAATGAGCAATAGTCTATTACAGAAACTAAGAGTTTTCGTAAAGAGAAAAGTCTGAATCCAAAATAGAACTCGGCTAGAAAATAAATTATAGGACATAATATTTTTAAACTATACATTATTGCTTTCTTCTATATTCAATAGGAAAAAAAAAGTATTTTATGTAATTATTCAGAGTTACAGATGGTTTTTTAAAAGAATAAAATATTATATGTGCAAATGTAACACTCAACACTCTGTTAATTCAATAGTTAATAAAGTATTTGACATTTTTAATGCAGCAGTCAGGGCAGTCTGACTGCCATCGTGAAAATTAAATGAAACTAGAATTTTTATTTAAGTAAATGTATCTTATATTAAGCCAATTAATAAAAGATTTTAAGTAAATCTCAAAAAGTCTGAAAGGTCGCAACTATAATTTCGAATCTAAATTTTTGTGCATGGCGCTTCATTAGGCAAAAAAAGTCGACACGAGTGCATGATGAAAGAAGCGAAATTGTCACCGCATTATGTTCGTGTAGGCTTAGTTTATTATGCCTTCATAACAACTATTTTCGCGAAATGGAAAGGCTCTGCGCAATTGTTTCAAACGAATTAAATTATATGCGTGTTTCTGGAGTTTATGATACTTGTTTATAAAGTCTTTAATCAGATAATTTGAAGATCAACCTGAGAAAAATCCATTTGTCACTCGAAGCGTAGGAATTAAATAAAATAAAACAGTGATTAAAAAAAAATAAACAATCCTCCTTTATCTCCCTTCCTGTGACCATCTTAGGAATAAATATTGTTAATTGACCAGCACATAAAAATTTACATGTTTCTAGAATTAAACGTAAATTAACTTAAATAACGGTGAAATGATCCCGCATTTCGGAAAAAATCCTCAAAAATAGGGAACTTTTTTTTTTTTCCTTTTTTAATCAGATATCCAAAATTTATTTAGGATAATTATATTTATAATATATATAATTTTTAACTGATTTCAGGTGAAATAATCAATTATTTTGATAATCATCATTGAAAATACGTGAATTGTTTTTATTAGCTGTAAAATAATCATCTATTTCAGCAAAAAAATCGCCTGTTTCATCAGTTCGCTGAAATTATATGTATATGTTTTAATTAATGGCTAACTAATGTCATATTTCGGCAATCGGCTACAAAAAAGCGTTTTTTTATTATTATTATTATTATTATTAAGCCATAAAAAGTGCACATTTCTTCAATTGACTATGAAAAAGTTGCTTTTATTTCTAGCTTCTGTGTAGTTAAAAATTCCGGTTAGAAAGCTCATTTTTTATTAAAAATTTACACTTTTGTAAAGAACTTTTCTCAAAATCAGTGATATTTAAACAAGCACTTCATAAAATTCGGCGAAATTAAAGCGAACACTTCACAAAAAATAAGAGAATTTTAAAAAGGCTCTTAAAATAATTCAAAAGAGAAAATTGTTTATTTTGGAAATCAGTTAAAAAATTTCTGAAAATAGCAAGTAAATTTTAAGGACCTATTGATCCCTGTCGAGTGACTTATATTTTCAAGTTTTTGGACTATTTCAAAAGCAGATAATTTTTTTCTTTTACTAAACATTTTGCTATGTTACAAGTGTATTCAACCAAATAAGTTAATTAATTAAAGGAATTAACGTTTATAGTGAAATTATATAAGATATTCTAACCTCTGTTGTAGTACATACCTTACAAATGAAAAATTGTATTTCTTAATTTTTTCCTGCAAACAAATATGTAGCCTACAGAGTAAACTATAGCAAGATTTGATTGTTTTTGCATCTAAAAAATATTCATTTTAAATATATTGTTTCACTATAACTTGAATAAACAATAGATTTAGTGACGGAAGGAAATTTAAATAAGGCCTAAATTAGATCATTTTCTGAATATATCTAAAATAATTTCCATGTGTAAAAATGAAAATACAGGCAAAAACAATTTGTATTATCTGTCGAAAAAAAAATTGTTTTTAATATATACTAGTTTTCAAGAAATAAGCAACAATCTATTTTTCTTTCTACTTTTGCGTATGACACTAAAACAAATATGAAGATAAAAACATCTGAAGATAAAACATCTGAAGATAAAATATCTGAAACAATGATAAAACATCTGAAGATAAAATTTGCATGACTTGTGAATTATAAAATCATTAGTCAAACTTTTATAATTTTGGCACTTTAAAAAATTCGAATCTAATACTAACGCAATTTTTATAAAATCATTCATTTTTGGATGTTGTTGGGGTTGTGGGAATTAAGGCTGATTGACTGCACTAGGGTCCCAAGCCTGAGGGAATTCATTTTTGGAGAGAGAGAAAAACATTTGATTTTAGTCAACAAAAACTAAATAAAAATTGGTACTGAGAAAGTATTTCTAATGGTTATAAAAATATATATATGCCTTCAATTGTTAAATCGCAACGCGATTTTTTTTTTTTTTTTTTTAGGACTGAGGACTATTAGTCTCAATCTGGGATTTTTGCGGTGTCATTTTTCGATAGTTGAACATTTATCGAAATCTGAAATTTATCGAAAATATAACTGAATAATTTGAAAGCGATGTTATAATGTAAAAAAAAAAAAAAAAAAAAAAAAAAAAAGAACTAAAAGTTCTCCGTCTTAAACTAAATTCTGCTTTTGCCAGAATTTCATCAATATATATATATATATATATATATATATATATATATATTTTGGAAAGAAAAAGAAAAGAAAATTAATAATAATCAGTATCGAAACAAACACTATCGAAAAATTTTTTAATAATAATTTTGAACTAGGAAATAAAAATTGCGCGTGCAAAATGAAATAAAAATAAGTAAAAAAAAAAAAAAAAAAAAAAAAAAAAAATGAATTTAATGATTTATTTTTTATATAAAACATGATCGCATGCTATCTTAAAAAGTAGATGTAAAATTTAAAGTTTATGTGGTGCATGGGACATCTATAAAAATTGTTTTAAGAAATAGAATAGAATAAAGAAAGCAACGATATTGTTTGCATTTTGTTATAGTATAGTTTGAATTTTTGAATTTTACGGAAGGAATATCTACCGTAGGAATAATTCCTTATGTTAAAACTATAGGTAATTGTTATGCAAGCACAAGCGATGCTACTTTTTTTTTTTTTTAATACGAGGGTTGTAAATTAAATAGTGGCAACTTAACCTTGAAACTCGCAGAAGGGCGGGTATGCGCAAATAGGATATGGGAGCGGTGAGGTGGCGTTGTTGTCGATGTGTAGAGTGCAAAAAACAGTCGATCTGCTAAGAAGGGTAGTTGTTGTGTGGCGTTAAAGTGAGGAGTTTCGTTTCCATCGCTCTAAAGCATGTTTGTTGTTGCAAATCCGCAGTCTCATTCCGACCCGAATGAAATGCTTGCACCCATCGTGCTACTGTCCTGTACGGTAAAGCATTTGTGCCACAGGCTTCCACTAATCCTTGATAGCATTCTGTTGCATTTTTGCCACGGGCAACTTCGATTTCAAGCCACGACCGCTGATCACCTTTTGAAAATATGTTTTAGAGCGATGGAAACGAAACTCCTCACTTTAACGCCACACAACAACTACCCTTCTTAGCAGATCGACTGTTTTTTGCACTCTACACATCGACAACAGCGCCACCTCACCGCTCCCATATCCTATTTGCGTATGCCCGCCCTTCTGCGAGTTTCAAGGTTAAGTTGCCACTATTTAATTTACAACCCTCGTATTACTGAATTATTATCTCTCTCTCTCTCGTTTCCCTTCCCTAGCGGAGTGTTGAAAAATAGTATTATTTCATAAGCAGTGACGATCCCCAGAATAATAAGCATTTAAATTAGTATAAATTATATGTTTATATATTATTATTATTCATTTGTTATTAATTATATTTTGTTCATGTTTGCAGACATATTTTTTTTTTTTTTTTTTTTTTTTTTTACAAGTTATTTACATTAAAAAAAAAAAAGACTAAATTTTGAATTTTATTTTTGAAAACATGTGCATTATTTTATTTCTGTAACACATCCTTAACCCCATCGGTCATTTAATTTCCTTTTCTGTTTCTTTTCTTGATAAGAGGAGTACTTTCGAGACAAATTAAATTATAAAATTACGAATTATTTTCTACGCCAAAGTTAGGTCTTTTAATTTCCTCAATGTAATAATAATTAAAATATTAGGTTGGTTGATTAGTTTGGTTTTAAAGTGCACTAGTACTGCGCAATGGGTAATTGGCAACTGTATTAAAATACTAGGATTTTTAAAAGATTAGATTTTTTTTTTTTTTTTTCTTTTTTTTTTTTTTTATGCTCGAATTTGAATTTTAAGTATTTGTAGGGTGGGCAGAAAATAACGTGAAGTATTCAGTGTTCACACAATTCAAAGGAGTGATATAAAAAATTCAAATATTAATTTTTTGCTAAACTATTGCTGAAGAGGATTGATAAGAGGAGTACTTTCGAGGCAAATTAAATTATAAAATTACGAATTATTTTCTACGCCAAAGTTAGGTCTTTTAATTTCCTCAATGTAATAATAATTAAAATATTAGGTTGGTTGATTAGTTTGGTTTTAAAGTGCACTAGTACTGCGCAATGGGTAATTGGCAACAGTATTAAAATACTAGGATTTTTAAAAGATTAGATTTTTCTTTTTTTCTTTTTTTTTTTTATGCTCGAATTTGAATTTTAAGTATTTGTAGGGTGGGCAGAAAATAACGTGAAGTATTCAATGTTCACACAATTCAAAAGAGTGATATAAAAAAATTCAAATATTAATTTTTTGCTAAACTATTGCTAAATAATTTTGAATTCATTCGTATTCTATGCGTTTCCATTACTGTTTCATTGTTATGCTATAAATAAAAGGAACAACTGTAATAAAACAAAAAGAGCTATTTAGCGCAATAGCAGAGATTGTGCTTAATTATAACTACAATTAAATTGTTAATAATAATCTCACTTAAACGACATTGTTATACCTTGTAAACAGATATTTTTGTATTAGGAGTGGCTATTTCAATTTATTGATAATAATAAACAGAAATAAAATATAAAAAGTTAATAAGTTTTATCTAAAGAAAAAGAAAAAGTATTGAATCAGAAAAAAAAAAAAAAAAAGACTAGATAATAAAAAAATAACATTTAGTAACTAGATAACAGGTTTAACTTAAAATTAGTGCAGTTTCTTTTCAGTTTGAATGGTTTCTTGTTTGCTGACCTAATCTGTCGTTGTCCCCAATCGCTGCACTTATTGTTGTAAATGGTGCAGATTTCATGGAACCATCTGCAACAAGTAGCATACATAAACTAGTCCATGAGAAATCTTTTAATAAAAAAATTTTTTGTAATGCAACCGTTCTATAGAAATTATTAGGAAGAGTTATGAAAATTCAAGCAATCAGTTTTGAAAACGAGATAAAATAACAACGTTTTATCTCAGACACTTGAAGCAATCAACATACCGATTCAAATCAACACTCCGCTATTGATGGTGTACTACTACCTGGAATCTCAGTGCGCCCATTTTACTCTTTCCCGCCAATCCGCTTTGTGCGCAGTCTATCCTAGCTTTACCTTAAAGGAAAACTTTACAAATATGATAAATTATTCTTTGCGTTATGCTTAAATAAACAATATTTCTCTTAATTTTTTTGCAAATAAATTTGTACGAATTAAAATGTTAACTATAAATCAAAGAGAGATAAAATAAACCATCGTAAAATAAACCATATGCTTTAATAAAATCATCCATCTTTTTTTTTTTTTTTTTTTTTTTTTTTTTTTCGAAAGAAAAAGTCCTTTGCGTTTGGTATTACATCCTTAAGAGTTTCTTTCTTTTTTTTTTTTTTTTAATTTGTTCTTTTGTAAAATTTCAGCTTTTAACAAAACGATTTTACAGTACTTGTTTCGTTAGTGTACAACTACTTAATACAGTTTAACTAACCACAATTATATAACAGTTTTTTTTTTTTTATCTGGTAAAAAAACAACGAATCGTGTAACAAGATTTAATAATTGGTATTCCTGAAAAATGGTATGTATTTGTACCCAATAATTGATTTGTGTAAATCCAGATAGCCTGTATACCAATTCACATTGTAAATTTGTTCAGTATCATAATTATAAATCTTTGTACGACGGTCCCTAATTCCGTTCCTGAAGTGGCCCGTAGATCGCAGTTATGTTTCCAGTTTGTCAGTTAACGGATCTTAGTTTACGGCATGACTGGATGTTACAATATCCTTAATATAAGGTTAACTTTTTCAATATTTTAGATACCAGTGACAATTTGTTCAAAATTTAAAAAAGCTTCTGAGAGTTATTTTTTAAACATACTTTTTAAAACTTACAACTGAACAACGAGGTTTTTTTTTTTTTTTTTTTTTAAGTTTTATAAAATTAAATTTCTTTTAATACGGAGAGGGCTTTCATCGTAAAATAAAAACGAATCGTGTAACAAAATTTAACAATTGGTATTGCTGAAAAATGGTATGTATTTGTACCCAATAATTGATTTTTGTAAATCCAGATAGCCTGTATACCTATTCACATTGTAAATTTGTTCAGTATCATAATTATAAACCTTTGTACGACGGTCCCTAATTCCGTTCCTGAAGTGGCCCGTAGATCGCAGTTATGTTTCCAGTTTGTCAGTTAACGGATCTTAGTTTACGGCATGACTGGATGTTACAATATCCTTAATATAAGGTTAACTTTTTCAATATTTTAGATACCAGTGACAATTTGTTCAAAATTTAAAAAAGCTTCTGAGAGTTATTTTTTAAACATACTTTTTAAAACTTACAACTGAACAACGAGGTTTTTTTTTTTTTTTTTTAAGTTTTATAAAATTAAATTTCTTTTAATACGGAGAGGGCTTTCATCGTAAAATAAACCATATGCTTTAATAAAATCATCCATCTTTTTTTTTCTTTTTTTCGAATGAAAAAGTCCTTTACGTTTGGTATTACATCCTTAAGAGTGTCTTTATTTTTTTATTTTTTATTTAATTTGTTCTTTTGTAAAATTTCAGTTTTTAACAAAACGATTTTACCTTACTTGTTTCGTTAGTGTACAACTATTTAATACAATTTAACTAACCACAATTATATAACAGTTTTTTTTTTTTTTTTATCTCGTAAAAAAACAACGAATCGTGTAACAAAATTTAACAATTGGTATTGCTGAAAAATGGTATGTATTTGGACCCAATAATTGATTTTTGTAAATCCAGATAGCCTGTATACCTATTCACATTGTAAATTTGTTCAGTATCATAATTATAAATCTTTGTACGACGGTCCCTAATTCCGTTCCGGAAGTGGCCCGAAGATCGCAGTTAGGTTTTCAGTTTGTCAGTTAACGGATCTTAGTTTACGGCATGACTGGATGTTACAATATCCTTAATATAAGGTTAATTTTTTCAATACTTTAGATACCAGTGACAATTTGTTTAAAATTTAAAAAAGCTACTGAGAGTTATCTTTTAAACATGCTTTTTAAAACTTACAACTGAATAACGAGGTTTTATTTATTTATTTATTTACTTTTATAAAATTAAATTTTGTTTTAATACAGAGATGTCTTTCATCGTAAAATAAACCATATGCTTTAATAAAATCATCCATTTTTTCCCCTTTTTTTCGAATGAAAAAGTCCTTTACGTTTGGTATTACATCCTTAAGAGAGTCTTTATTTATTTATTTATTTATTATTATTATTATTATTTTTTTTTTCTTTTGTTCTTTCGTAAAATTTCAGTTTTTAACAAAACGATTTATCTTACGTGTTTCGTTAGTGTACAACTATTTAATACAATTTAACTAATCACAATTATATAACAGTTTTATTTTTCACCTCTCAAATCTCTATTTTCTCAGATTTTAGAAGCATCGAATTTTGCTTTATAAAATGTATTAAACATAAGTTTCATTTTCAGAGAAGTTATCAAAAGTATTGTATCTTCGAAGAAGTATTTTGAGATATATTTGTTCCCAGGAAATATATAAATCAGATTCAGTAAATTAAGTTATCAACTAAATCCGTTTTTCTCGGTATATACTCCATATTACATAATAAAAGGAGATAGTATTCTCTTTGGATTTAACTAGATCAATAACAAAATAGGAATTGATTCCGTTTCGTCCGAGAAACTTTCGAAATTTTAGAAGAATTTAATTCATTCGTTCATTTATTGTTGCTAAATTTACTTATAAATATATTTTTCAGAGTTATATGAAAACGTATTTATCTAGAACATCTTGCCAAGATTTCAAAACCTCTTCGGATATTTTCTGAACTGTTTATTTCTAAAAATAAAGCATTGCATTGTGGTGTTTCAGGTATGTGGTTTAATATACACGTGTTTTCTCCTTTTCAATAATTTATCATTTTATTCCATGACTAAAAAGGAGAGAATGCATATAAATTTTTGTAAAAATTTATATGCTTCTGATTTTATATTATGAAACTGTATTATAAATTTGCATTGAAAGCAACAGTAATTTAGAATTCCATCTCGATCTGTATTTTGTGTAGAACTTCGATTTTTAACTGACAGGAATTAAAACCTATAAATAATCTCAGGCGATAGAATAACTATTAAATTTTATTTTTGAGAAAAATCCTTTTTTTTTTCTCTCTCTCTAATAAAAACGTAGGATTCTTGAATTATGTAATATATTCGCAATGTAAATGTATGTTTGTTAGTGACATAGTATTATTAATTAACTCATTAGAGAGAGGTCTGTTTAAAAGACAGTATATATGAATGCACGTATTCTATACTTTTTGTATGAGTTATTTGTAACTTGTATCCTAAGAATGTTGCATATTGAATCCATATGACTAATAGAGTATTTTATGAATGTTAAATGAGGGATGTTTGCAAAGAAAGTGAAGTATGGTTTTGTAACGTTTATAAAAATTCGTAATTTTTGAAAAAAAAAAAAAAAAAAAAAAAAAAATATATATATATATATATATATATATATTTAAACAACTCTACTACAGCCATGCGTAAGTTATTATTGAAACGTAAGTTATATTGTAAGTTATTATCAACTTTTATAACCGTTAAAATTTAAATTCTAAAAAAATTAACACATCTCTTTGTCTGTCTCAAGTCCTGATCCTTACACTTCTATCCCTTCTCATGTTTACACAGCTCATAAATTATCTGAAATCTCTATATCATTTTAAAAATAAAATAAAATTTTCAAATATGTATATGTATATATTATGATGACAAATTTCCGTCGTTATATCAACAAGTGTTTTCTGTGTATTTTGTATGTAACATCTTATAAATTATTGGTTCAAACAAGAACTGCATCTGAAGAGATAATAGAGATTTTGAGCTCTTTGTAATCACTTTTTGAAAGAGCCTGTTATATTACTCTGAATTATTCATCTATCACCACCACGGATTCCGTCACTGATCTATAAAAACCATTTTATACTAGTTTCATAGCCTCCTAAATTAGATGTCTTCCGCGTGGCTCGGAAACTTGGCAACAGTTCAAGCGGTAGACAGCGCCACCTGGTATAGATTGCACGACTTTTTTATTCAACAGCCACCAAAAATTTTTAAAAGTGGCATTTGATATACATAAAAGGCGAATGGAATCGAAGAAACGTCGATTATATATATCATATATAATTTCTTAAAATTATTGTGACAGTTGGATAAAAAAAGTCGTGCAATCTGTACCAGGTGGCGCTGTCTACCGCTTGAACAGTTGCCAAATTTTCGAGCCACGCGGCAGGCATCCAGTTTAGGAGGCTATGGTGGTTTACTAGTGGTATTTCATATTCTCTTGCCGGTTGAACATAATTTTGTTTTATATATATAGATATATATATGTATATATAAATGAGGGTATTTTTAACTAATATTATGATTTAAAGGTAAGTTGTCACTGAACACTTATTTTTTAAATGTAGCAAAATTTCGCACAAAAGTCACATTTAATTTTTCTTAAGTTTGTTTGGCTGTTTATGTTAACATTTAAATACTGGCATACCAGCAAAAAGGAAAAGAGTTTCCATAAAAATTAACAGAAAGAGGAAGTTTCCTAAAGGCTTTGAATAATCTTCTTATAAATACGTAATATTCCTTAATAGTTAGTTATGAGAATGAAATGCCAATAATAATAATAATAATAATAATAATGAACAAATTCAATACTTTGCATTAAGTTCATTGCATTAAAAATCACAAAATTGAAAAAATAAACTGGTGTATTTTAGCCATCACAGAATTTTCTTCAATATATTTCTGTAGATCAGGTTACCTAACCGTTTAACATGAAGAAATATTTAATCCTGGCTTCTCACAATAAAGATTTTGCAAACGCAGTTTGGTGAAATTTTAACCAACAGATGATGAGATATAACGATATAGAAAATTGCAGATATACATAACAGCAGCGCCAACTGTTGGCCGATATCAACCCAAAATTAGTCAGAATTCTTTTTTCAAAATGACTATCTCGCATATCAAATTTGAAGTAGTTATGTACTGTAGAAGCTCAAATATATCCTTCTCGGACACGAGAAATATTGTAGTGCAGTAGCACCATCTGTCGGACGATATATACTCAAATCCAGTCAGCATTCTTTTTCATAATGGCCATCTCACAAATAATGTCTGATGCATTCATATGCAGTAGAAGAAGACTTATTGTTTCACCATAAGCGAGGGAAATTGCAGTCTAAAAGGAGTACCACATATTGTCAATATACATCCATATAGAATCAGCAATGCTTTTCATAAAGTTATTTCCATATGTAGAGTTTCGCGCACAGAGGTTTAGAACGTCTCTTTAACGGGATATAGTAGCGTCACCTGTTAAAAATTGGCACAAAAATTTGATGGACACCATTTTTTATCAAGGTCCAACTGAATATAAAATTTTGTAAAATTATGTTTAGGATTTCATGAAATATAGCATCTACAATATTTTCGCAGAGAGAGAACACACGCAGAGAGAGAGAGAGACTTGATTGTCAAATCGTGTTCAAGACATCTCAAAACGTGTAAAATCATCAAAAACGAAAGTCGAAAAATTTTAAGAATCCAATATTTTCTTCTATGTATATAGAATAATAATTTATATAAAATTTTTTCTAACGTGAACCAGCTACGATTGAATTTTGTCGAAACGGTACGATAGTGACGTAAATTTTTATCTGATTGCTCAACCCAGCTTCGATTGATCAAAGAATAAATTCGGCTGCTATATGGAGATTTCGGCTACAAAAAAATAATCTAATACACTTTAAATGCATACTTTCTTAAATAAATTTAAAAAATATTAATTTTTTGTGAGGAAAAATATGCTAAAAATCTCATATTTAGAAGAATATTTGAAACAATCGTGATATCTGCATCTATTGTTCGAAACCGAAATCATCATAATAAGATACATTTTTAAACTGCGATTCTAAATATTTTTTAATAGCCAAAATTATATATATATATATATATATATATATATACATACAGGGTGTTTATAAAGTCCCGGACCCATTTTGATGTTTAATAACTCATAAAATAATAAAGATAGATTAAAATTAATAACATAAATGGTTAGATAGACTCAAAAAGTTTCACGACCCTTGTCAATGAACTTCCACGTGTGCCCCCTTCGTCGCACGGAGAATATCAAGTCGATAGTCAATTTCACGCCAGGTAGCGGCAAGCATGTCGGCATCCACAGAGGCTATTGCGGTTGTAATTCTAACTTTTAGGTCATCAATGTTCGACACTCTCCTCCTGTAAACATTGTCCTTTACAAATCCCCAAAGGAAAAAGTCCAGCGGCGTTATATCAGGTGATCTGGGTGGCCAAGGAATTGGGCCTCCTCGCCTATCTTCCTAGAAAATGGTCATTGAACGATGGTACCCCACCGCAAGATGCTGCTTTTGGATGGAGGATCTTTTTGGTAAATTCTTCTGCAATTTCTCTGTGCTTGCACTACCGATTTCGTTTCTATGTACCACCATAAAATCTGTGCTTTCTCTTGTGGTGTATGCATTCTCCTTAATATCCGCTCGAATAAAACATCACATACAAAAGTACTACATAGAACAAATACATCAAAAGTAAACATAACATTGCAATAGTTGCCAAAAACAAAAGAGAGAAAAATGCAATTAATAAGCAGACGATATTTAGAAAAGTACAGATATTTAGACTGGAAAATGAAATTATCTGAAATTAACCACACGCGCAGACGATATTTACAAAAGTAAAGATATCCAAACCTGAAAAGAAAATATGAGTTATTCCATCAATAAATGCCATAAGTTTGTTTATATCTTCATTATTTTATGAGTTATTAAACATCAAAATGGGTCCGGGACTTTATAAACACACTGTATATTAGATTTTTCTCGTTGGTAAAATTAACTTTTTTTTTTTTTGTTATATTTATTTATTTATTTTTATTTTGATACATTTGATACATTTATTTATTATGGAATTTCTGTTATGTATCGTTATATGGCAATATAATTCCTTTAGTTTGATTTTTAACATAACAGTATATTAATTTAATTCTAGGAATTGTTAATTTAGCAGCGAAAAAAAAATATTTTCTAAAATTAAAATTAGGATGCAAATATCAAAGATTTAAATCTCTCTTATTGGAAAAAAAAAATAAAATAAATAAATAATAGATAAACTGAAACTGACTATTTCACTGAGAAAATATATATATATATATATACCGCCATTCTCTAGAATGAATAAGTGGCCATTTTCTAAATCCCTTAACTAGAAATATAGATTTCCGAGCTATGCGCATAAGGCACGCCAATAAACTGAATAAACGAAATTATCGAGAATTTCTAGTGTACACATTTCTAGATGGTGAAACAATATTCTGAAAATTCTGAATATTCTGAATCACTTATATTTCGAGACATTCTCGCTTGATTTTCTGGAATTTTGTAATAAACCAAGATTATAGTTGCAGAAACTCGCCTCTTGTAGTCTCATTTATTTGCAGAGATTTTTAAATAACTTTGCTTTCGAGAATATAGACAAACGCTCTAGAATTCTAATAGTGGCTTCTAGAACTCGCTTTCCAAGGGGACTAGAATTTATAAGGATGACATGAAACTATTTTTTCTAGAGCCACAATTTAGATTCTAGATGTCAGTTACAGAATTTTTTCTCAGTGTTGGCAGGACAACAGTTGTGCCATCTATTAATCAATGTTATTATACAATTTTAAAATAGCAGTCCAAATAAATTTTTGAAAGCCAAAACTATATACATATATATATATATATATATATATATTTTTAGATTTTTCATTCATTATAAATAGAATATAAATTATTTCTTTTATTTATTTATTAGTGTAAAAAATTATTTTCTAAAATTAAAATTGTAATGCAATATCAAAGACTTAAATATATTTTATTGAAAAAAAAAAGAAAAGAAAGGGGAAAAACTAGAAATTTGCAATGATTTTCTTTATGAGATTTTTCTGAAAAACATATGCGCTGATGTCCTGCACGGGAAAAGCTATTATTAAATAAATCTAAAGCCTATCGGAATTATTATAAATTAATTAGTCATCTATCTTACTTATATTTGCGTAAAAAAAAAAAAAAAAAAAAAAAAAAAGCTAAATAACAAAATTTATCCTGTAGTAAAAGCACGTTTTATTATCTCAATTACTCCATAAAACAATCTGAAAAAGCAATAAGTTTCTAAAATCTTAAAACTTTTCTTCAGACGCTGAAAAAGAATTGAAAAATCTATAGCAGAATTAAAATTTTATTCTGTCCGTTGGCATTTTCATCTGCCTCAATAGCGTTAGCATATCTTTCTGATTCAGAAGAAAATTATCAAGTCCTTGAAAAGTTATTGTATTTTCTTTACTTTCTACAGTTTCTAATAGATACTTTTTGGAATATTATATTTTAAATTTCATTGTGGAAGTAAAGTTTTCATGAAATGACGAGCCAAGGTGATAATTAAATGGAGTTAAGCCTTTGATATAGTTATGTGTATGTCGAGTTCCATGTAAATCAGTTCAAAAATACGTTTCTAAAACGCGTTTGAAAGTTTAAATGACCTCCATTTTGAAATAAAACGGAGATCAAATTTATTAATGAAATGATTTTAAATATTTCTAAGATAAATTCACTGAACAGCTTTGGTTCAAATTTATTCAATATTTCAAAAGTTATCGTGATTACAAATTTCTCATTATATATATATGTACATATATATAGAGAGAGAGTAAGAGAAAGGGACATATAAATTAAGAGATAAATCAAGAGAGGGAGATAAATTGCAATAGGTCAATTTATAAATAAATCAAACTGAAAAACACAGATACACTATCTACCAATAAGCATTTGGACATTTTCGAATTTAGACGTTTTGTTAAATGCATAGAAAAGTTCTTTAGGAATCAACTTGAAACTTTGGGCGCATAAAGGACGTTGTACCTCATATATTTCAGAAAAAGTTTTGTCCGTAAAAGGAAAAGTAGTACAGTAAAAATTTAAACAAAAGTCAAAATGTTTTTGGATTACCCTGTAAAATGTAGTGCTTGAAATGCGTTTTTGCTATAGTGTGTGATTTTGAGAATTATTCTAATTTTTTGTATAAATTGTTATGAGGCTATGATATATATTTATGGAATTATAACGTTTTCTTTAAAAAATTGCAAAAATAATTGCCACTTTTTCATTATAACACATAGGGTGTTAGGCACACAGCAAAATCATTTTTAGGAAACTTGGCATACTATATCAGACACAGCACAATGCAATCAAAATGCAAAAAGGTTAAATATCTTACGAAATATGAGAATTTTTATTAAATAACTTTAACTACGCATGCGCAAACTTTAGTGAAATTTCATTTGCATAATTTAATAACCAAATGTATTGAGCTACTTATATGAAAACCCCAAACAAATATCGGGCAAATTCAAAAAAGTATGAGAGATGAATGTGAGAAGGAACAAAATTTCAGTCCCTCACAAAATAAAAGGTATAAGGAGTTTTATACGCACATTTTTATTTTGATTCAGTAAAGCAGTGTTCGTTGGTTATAAATAAATATTGATAAAACCTCATATCATTTCTTTTCTTTTCTTTTTTTTTTTTTTTTTTTTTTTTTTTTGAGAGAGAGAGAGAGAACTGAAATTCTGTACATTCTATATCTGATAACTTTTTAGTTCACACGATA